>CM062294.1:521576077-522234133 GCA_031216915.1 Pictodentalium vernedei | reverse complement strand
TTTGTTCCGCGAATTTCCATCAATAATTACGGTTTTGACCATTTGGTTACTTTTAGGGTCCAATATGGCCCCTAAAAAGGGGTTGGACGGTGAACCTTAGGATTTGAATAATCTTGTATTCTAGGGCGCCACCCTATAAGGCCGTTTGTTCCGCGTATTTCCGTCAATAATTACGATTTTGACCATTTGGTCACTTGTAGGGTCCAATCCAACCCCTAAAAAGGGGTGGGAGTGTGAACCTTAGGATTTGAATACTCTTGTATTTTAGGGCGCCACCCTATAAGGCCCTTTGTTTCGCGAATTTCCGTCAATAATTACGATTTTGACCATTTGGTCACTTTTAGGGTCCAATCTGGCCCCTAAAAAGGGGTGGGAGTGTGAACCTTAGGATTTGAATAATCTTGTATTTTAGGGCGCCACCCTATAACGCCGTGTGTTCGCCGAATTTCGGTCAAAAATTACGATTTTGACCATTTGGTCACTTTTAGGGTCCAATCTGGCCCCTAAAAAGGGGTGGGAGTGTGAACCTTAGGATTTGAATAATCTTGTATTTTAGGGCGCCACCCTATAACGCCGTGTGTTCGCCGAATTTCGGTCAAAAATTACGATTTTGACCATTTGGTCACTTTTAGGGTCCAATCTGGCCCCTAAAAAGGGGTGGGAGTGTGAACCTTAGGATTTGAATACTCTTGTATTTTAGGGCGCCACACTATAAGGCCGTTTGTTCCGCGAATTTCCGTCAATAATTACGATTTTGACCATTTGGTCACTTTTAGGGTCCAATATGGCCCCTAAAAAGGGGTTGGAGGGTGAACCTTAGAATTTGAATAATCTTGCATTTTAGGGCGCCACCCTACAAGGCAGTTTGTTCCGCGAATTACGGCCAACAGTTACGAGTTTGACCATTTGGTCACTTTTAGGGTCCAATATGGCCCCTAAAAAGGGGTTGGAGGGTGAACCTTAGGATTTGAATGATCTTGTATTTTCGGGCGCCACCCTATGACGCCGTTTGTTCCGCGAATTTCCGTCAATAAATACGATTTTGACCATTTGGTCACATTTAGGGTCCAATCTGGCCCCTAAAAAGGGGGTGAGAGGGCGAACCTTAGGATTTGAATAATCTTGCATTTTAGGGCGCCACCCTATAAGGCAGTTTGTTCCGCGAATTATGGCCAACAGTTACGAGTTTGACCATTTGGTCACTTTTAGGGTCCAATATGGCCCCTAAAAAGGGGTTTGAGGGTGAACCTTAGGATTTGAATAATCTTGCATTTTAGGGCGCCACCCTATAAGGCAGTTTGTTCCGCGAATTACGGCCAACAGTTACGAGTTTGACCATTTGGTCACTTTTAGGGTCCAATATGGCCCCTAAAAAGGGGTTGGAGGGTGAACCTTAGGATTTGAATGATCTTGTATTTTCGGGCGCCACCCTATGACGCCGTTTGTTCCGCGAATTTCCGTCAATAATTACGATTTTGACCATTTGGTCACTTTTAGGGTCCAATCTGGCCCCTAAAAAGGGGTGAGAAGGTGAACCTTTGGATTTGAATGATCTTGTATTTTCGGGCGCCACCCTATGACGCCGTTTGTTCCGCGAATTTCCATCAATAATTACGATTTTTACCATTTGGTCACTTTTAGGGTCCAATGTGGCCCCTAAAAAGGGGTGGGAGGGTGAACCTTAGGATTTGAATAATCTTGTATTTTAGGGCACCACCCTATAACGCCATGTGTTCGCCGAATTTCGGTCAATAATTACGATTTTGACCATTTGGTCACTTTTAGGGTCCAATCTGGCCCCTAAAAAGGGTGTGAGGGCGAACCTTAGGATTTCAATAATCTTGCATTTTAGGGCGCCACCCTATAACGCCGTTTGTTCCGCGAATTACGGCCAACAGTTACCAGTTTGATCATTTGGTCACTTTTAGGGTCCAATATGGCCCCTAAAAAGGGGTTGGAGGGTAAACCTTAGGATTTGAATGATCTTGTATTTTCGGGCGCCACCCTATGACGTCGTTTGTTCCGCGAATTTCCATTAGTAATTACGATTTTAACCATTTGGTCACTTTTAGGGTCCAATGTGGCCCCTAAAATGGGGTGGGATGGTGAACCTTAGGATTTGGATAATCTTGTATTTTAGGGCGCCACCCTATAATGCCGTGTGTTCGCCGAATTTCGGTCAATAATTACGAGTTTGACCATTTGGTCCCTTTTAGCGTCCAATATGGCCCCTAAAAAGGGGTTGGGGGTGAACCTTAGGATTTGAATGATCTTGTATTTTCGGGGCGCCACCCTATGACGTCGTTTATTCCGCGAATTTCCATCAATAATTACGATTTTGGCCATTTGGTCACTTTTAGGGTCGAATGTGGCCCCTAAAAGGGGTGGGAGGGTGAACCTTAGGATTTGAATAATCCTGTATTTTAGGGCGCCACCCTATAATGCCGTGTGTTCGCCGAATTTCGGTCAATAATTACGATTTTGACCGTTTGGTCACTTTTAGGGTCCAATCTGGCCCCTAAAAAGAGGTGAGAGGGCGAACCTTAGGATTTGAATAATCTTGCATTTTAGGGCGCCACCCTATAACGCCGTGTGTTCGCCGAATTTCGGTCAAAAATTACGATTTTGACCATTTGGTCACTTTTAGGGTCCAATCTGGCCCCTAAAAAGGGGTGGGAGGGTGAACATTAGGATTTGAATGATCTTGCATTTTCGGGGCCACCCTATGACGCCGTTTGTTCCGGGAATTTCCATCAATAATTACGATTTTGACCATTTTGTCACTTTTAGGGTCCAATCTGGCCCCTAAAAAGGAGTGGGGGGGTGAACGTTAGGATTTGAATAATCTTGTATTTTAGGGCGCCACCCTATAAGGCCGTTTGTTCCGCGTATTTCCGTCAATAATTACGATTTTGACCATTTGGTCACTTTTAGGGTCCAATCTGGCCCCTAAAAAGGGGTGGGAGTGCGAACCTTGGGATTTGAATAATCTTGCATTTTAGGGCGCCACCCTATAACGCCGTGTGTTTGCCGAATTTCGGTCAAAAATTACGATTTTGGCAATTTGGTCACTTTTAGGGTCCAATCTGGCCCCTAAAAAGGGGTGGGAGTGTGAACCTTAGGATTTGAATAATCTTGTATTTTAGGGCGCCACCCTATAACGCCGTGTGTTCGCCGAATTTCAGTCAATAATTACGATTTTGACTATTTGGTCACTTTTAGGGTCCAATCTGGCCCCTAAAAAGGGGTGGGAGGGCAAACCTTAGGATTTGAATAATGTTGCATTTTAGGGCGCCACCATATAACGCCGTTTGTTCCGCGAATTACGGCCAACAGTTACGAGTTTGACCATTTGGTCACTTTTAGGGTCCAATATGGCCCCTAAAAAGGGGTTGGAGGCTAAACCCTAGGATTTGAATGATCTTGTTTTTTTGGGCGCCACCCGATGACGCCGTTTGTTCCGCGATTTCCATCAATAATTACGATTTTGACCATTTTGTCACTTTTAGGGTCCAATCTGGCCCCTAAAAAGGAGTGGGAGGGTGAACGTTAGGATTTGAATAATCTTGTATTTTTGGGCGCCACCCTATGACGCCGTTTGTTCCGCGAATTTCCATCAATAATTACGGTTTTGACCATTTGGTTACTTTTAGGGTCCAATATGGCCCCTAAAAAGGGGTTGGACGGTGAACCTTAGGATTTGAATAATCTTGTATTCTAGGGCGCCACCCTATAAGGCCGTTTGTTCCGCGTATTTCCGTCAATAATTACGATTTTGACCATTTGGTCACTTGTAGGGTCCAATCCAACCCCTAAAAAGGGGTGGGAGTGTGAACCTTAGGATTTGAATACTCTTGTATTTTAGGGCGCCACCCTATAAGGCCCTTTGTTTCGCGAATTTCCGTCAATAATTACGATTTTGACCATTTGGTCACTTTTAGGGTCCAATCTGGCCCCTAAAAATGGGTGGGAGTGTGAACCTTAGGATTTGAATAATCTTGTATTTTAGGGCGCCACCCTATAACGCCGTGTGTTCGCCGAATTTCGGTCAAAAATTACGATTTTGACCATTTGGTCACTTTTAGGGTCCAATCTGGCCCCTAAAAAGGGGTGGGAGTGTGAACCTTAGGATTTGAATAATCTTGTATTTTAGGGCGCCACCCTATAACGCCGTGTGTTCGCCGAATTTCGGTCAAAAATTACGATTTTGACCATTTGGTCACTTTTAGGGTCCAATCTGGCCCCTAAAAAGAGGTGGGAGTGTGAACCTTAGGATTTGAATACTCTTGTATTTTAGGGCGCCACCCTATAAGGCCGTTTGTTCCGCGAATTTCCGTCAATAATTACGATTTTGACCATTTGGTCACTTTTAGGGTCCAATATGGCCCCTAAAAAGGGGTTGGAGGGTGAACCTTAGAATTTGAATAATCTTGCATTTTAGGGCGCCACCCTACAAGGCAGTTTGTTCCGCGAATTACGGCCAACAGTTACGAGTTTGACCATTTGGTCACTTTTAGGGTCCAATATGGCCCCTAAAAAGGGGTTGGAGGGTGAACCTTAGGATTTGAATGATCTTGTATTTTCGGGCGCCACCCTATGACGCCGTTTGTTCCGCGAATTTCCGTCAATAAATACGATTTTGACCATTTGGTCACATTTAGGGTCCAATCTGGCCCCTAAAAAGGGGTGAGAGGCGAACCTTAGGATTTGAATAATCTTGCATTTTAGGGCGCCACCCTATAAGGCAGTTTGTTCCGCGAATTATGGCCAACAGTTACGAGTTTGACCATTTGGTCACTTTTAGGGTCCAATATGGCCCCTAAAAAGGGGTTTGAGGGTGAACCTTAGGATTTGAATAATCTTGCATTTTAGGGCGCCACCCTATAAGGCAGTTCGTTCCGCGAATTACGGCCAACAGTTACGAGTTTGACCATTTGGTCACTTTTAGGGTCCAATATGGCCCCTAAAAAGGGGTTGGAGGGTGAACCTTAGGATTTGAATGATCTTGTATTTTCGGGCGCCACCCTATGACGCCGTTTGTTCCGCGAATTTCCGTCAATAATTACGATTTTGACCATTTGGTCACTTTTAGGGTCCAATCTGGCCCCTAAAAAGGGGTGAGAAGGTGAACCTTTGGATTTGAATGATCTTGTATTTTCGGGCGCCACCCTATGACGCCGTTTGTTCCGCGAATTTCCATCAATAATTACGATTTTGACCATTTGGTCACTTTTAGGGTCCAATGTGGCCCCTAAAAAGGGGTGGGAGGGTGAACCTTAGGATTTGAATAATCTTGTATTTTAGGGCACCACCCTATAACGCCATGTGTTCGCCGAATTTCGGTCAATAATTACGATTTTGACCATTTGGTCACTTTTAGGGTCCAATCTGGCCCCTAAAAAGGGTGTGAGGGCGAACCTTAGGATTTCAATAATCTTGCATTTTAGGGCGCCACCCTATAACGCCGTTTTTTCCGCGAATTACGGCCAACAGTTACCAGTTTGATCATTTGGTCACTTTTAGGGTCCAATATGGCCCCTAAAAAGGGGTTGGAGGGTAAACCTTAGGATTTGAATGATCTTGTATTTTCGGGCGCCACCCTATGACGTCGTTTGTTCTGCGAATTTCCATTAGTAATTACGATTTTAACCATTTGGTCACTTTTAGGGTCCAATGTGGCCCCTAAAATGGGGTGGGATGGTGAACCTTAGGATTTGGATAATCTTGTATTTTCGGGCGCCACCCTATAATGCCGTGTGTTCGCCGAATTTCGGTCAATAATTACGAGTTTGACCATTTGGTCCCTTTTAGCGTCCAATATGGCCCCTAAAAAGGGGTTGGGGGGTGAACCTTAGGATTTGAATGATCTTGTATTTTCGGGCGCCACCCTATGACGTCGTTTATTCCGCGAATTTCCATCAATAATTACGATTTTGGCCATTTGGTCACTTTTAGGGTCGAATGTGGCCCCTAAAAGGGGTGGGAGGGTGAACCTTAGGATTTGAATAATCCTGTATTTTAGGGCGCCACCCTATAATGCCGTGTGTTCGCCGAATTTCGGTCAATAATTACGATTTTGACCGTTTGGTCACTTTTAGGGTCCAATCTGGCCCCTAAAAAGAGGTGAGAGGGCGAACCTTAGGATTTGAATAATCTTGCATTTTAGGGCGCCACCCTATAACGCCGTGTGTTCGCCGAATTTCGGTCAAAAATTACGATTTTGACCATTTGGTCACTTTTAGGGTCCAATCTGGCCCCTAAAAAGGGGTGGGAGTGTGAACCTTAGGATTTGAATAGTCTTGATTTTAGGGCGCCACCCTATAAGGCCGTTTGTTCCGCGAATTTCCGTCAATAATTACAATTTTGACCATTTGGTCACTTTTAGGGTCCAATATGGCCCCTAAAAAGGGGTTGGAGGGTGAACCTTAGGATTCGAATAATCTTGCATTTTAGGGCGCCACCCTATAAGGCAGTTAGTTCCACGAATTACGGACAACAGTTACGAGTTTGACCATTTGGTCACTTTTAGGGTCCAATATGGCCTCTAAAAAGGGGTTGGAGGGTGAACCTTAGGATTTGAATGATCTTGTATTTTCGGGCGCCACCCTATGACGCCGTTTTTTTCCGCGAATTTCCGTCAATAATTACGATTTTGACCATTTGGTCACTTTTAGGGTCCAATCTGGCCCCTAAAAAGGGGTGGGAGGGTGAACCTTAGGATTTGATTGATCTTGTATTTTCGGGCGCCACACTATGACGCCGTTTGTTCCGCGAATTTCCGTCAATAATTACGATTTTGACCATTTGGTCACATTTAGGGTCCAATCTGGCCCCTAAAAAGGGGTGAGAAGGCGAGCCTTAGGATTTGAATAATCTTGCATTTTAGGGCGCCACCCTATAAGGCAGTTTGTTCCGCGAATTACGGCCAACAGTTACGAGTTTGACCATTTGGTCACTTTTAGGGTCCAATATGGCCCCTGAAAAGGGGTTGGAGGGTGAACCTTAGGATTTGAAATAATCTTGCATTTTAGGGCGCCACCCTATAAGGCAGTTTGTTCCGCGAATTACGGCCAACAGTTACGAGTTTGACCATTTGGTCACTTTTAAGGTCCAATATGGCCCCTAAAAAGGGGTTGGAGGGTGAACCTTAGGATTTGAATGATCTTGTATTTTCGGGCGCCACCCTATGACGCCGTTTGTTCCGCGAATTTCCGTCAATAATTACGATTTTGACCATTTGGTCACATTTAGGGTCCAATCTGGCCCCTAAAATGGGGGTGGGAGGGTGAACCTTAGGATTTGAATGATCTTGTATTTTCGGGCGCCACCCTATGACGCCGTTTGTTCCGCGAATTTCCATCAATAATTACGATTTTGACCATTTGGTCACTTTTAGGGTCCAATGTGGCCCCTAAAAAGGGGTGGGAGGGTGAACCTTAGGATTTGAATAATCTTGTATTTTAGGGCGCCACCCTATAAGGCCGTTTGTTCCGCGAATTTCCGTCAATAATTACGATTTTGACTATTTGGTCACTTTTAGGGTCCAATGTGGCCCCTAAAAGGGGTGGGAGTGTGAACCTTAGGATTTCAATAATCTTGCATTTTAGGGCGCCACCCTATAACGCCATGTGTTCGCCGAATTTCGGTCAATAATTACGATTTTGACCATTTGGTCACTTTTAGGGTCCATTCTGGCCCTAAAAATGGGTGTTATGGCGAACCTTAGGATTTGAATAATCTTGCATTTTAGGGCGCCACCCTATAACGCCGTTTGTTCCGCGAATTACGGCCAACAGTTACCAGTTTGACCATTTGGTGACTTTTAGGGTCCAATATGGCCCCTAAAAAGGGTTGGAGGGTGAACCTTAGGATTTGAATGATCTTGTATTTTCGGGCGCCACCCTATGACGTCGTTTGTTCCGCGAATTTCCATCAATAATTACGATTTTGACCATTTGGTCACTTTTAGGGTCCAATGTGGCCCCTAAAATGGGGTGGGAGGTGAACCTTAGGATTTGAATAATCTTGTATTTTAGGGCGCCACCCTATAATGCCGTGTGTTCGCCGAATTTAGGTCAATAATTACGAGTTTGACCATTTGGTCTCTTTTAGCGTCCAATATGGCCCCTAAAAAGGGGTTGGAGGGTGAACCTTAGGATTTGAATAATCTTGTATTTTCGGGCGCCACCCTATGACGTCGTTTATTCCGCGAATTTCCATCAATAATTACGATTTTGGCCATTTGGTCACTTTTAGGGTCCAATGTGGCCCCTAAAAAGGGGTGGGAGGGTGAACCTTAGGATTTGAATAATCCTGTATTTTAGGGCGCCACCCTATAATGCCGTGTGTTCGCCGAATTTCGGTCAATAATTACGATTTTGACCGTTTGGTCACTTTTAGGGTCCAATCTGGCCCCTAAAAAGAGGTGAGAGGGCGAACCTTAGGATTTGAATAATCTTGAATTTTAGGGCGCCACCCTATAATGCAGTTTGTTTCGCGAATTACTGCCAACATTTACGAGTTTGACCATTTGGTCACTTTTAGGGTCCAATATGGCCCCTAAAAAGGGGTTGGAGTGTGAACCTTAGGGTTTGAATGATCTTGTATTTTCGGGCGCCACCCTATGACGCCATTTGTTCCGCGAATTTCCGTCAATAATTATGATTTTGACCATTTGGTCACTTTTTGGGTCCAATCTGGCCCCTAAAAAGGGGTGGGAGGGTGAACCTTTGGAATTGAATAATCTTGTATTTGAGGGCGCTACCCTATAAGGCCGTTTGTTCCGCGCGAATGTCCGTCAATAATTACGATTTTGACCATTTGGTCACTTTTAGGGTCTAATCTGGCCCCTAAAAAGGGGTGGGAGGGTGAACCCCAGGGTTTGAATAGTCCTGTGTCTTAGGGCGCCACCCAAGAAGGCCATTTATTTTTCGAATTTCTGCTAAATTTAAAAAGTCGAATAAGGAACCGGGAATAAGTAACGGATTTCACAGCGCTAAATTTTGTAACAATGTTGCCCTCACCGCTGCGTATTGCCGACGAGTCGACATGAGGCCTTCTGCGTTATCCTATTCGATTCACACTTCGGCAATGAAGCAGCGCACGTTTGCCAACGCAAACACACTTTGAATAGCATGTTAACCCCCTACACACTGATGTCAAAATATCTAAAGTTCAAGGTGCAAATTTTTCCCATAATGCAACTAGAAATTTAACCAATTCAATCTTGTGTGACAGAGCTCATTGAGCTCTGTCAAACAAGATTGAATTAGTTAAATTCCCAGTTGCATTATGGGAAAAGTGGCTACTTGAAATTTGGATATTTTGACATCAGAGTGAAGGGAGTTAAGATGCAGTTCTCAGGAAGCTGAACTAAATCAATCTTGGAAACTGCATGGTAACTGTGAAGCGGAGAAACAGACGGCAACACGCCGACAGCGCCTGCAGATGTTTGACAGCTAATACATGCAGTTACTGATTAACTATCACCAATTCCACCCTTACTAGATGACCCCCCCCCCCCCCCCACACACACACACACTAGCTGAATAAAGAAAATAAATTCGGAAGAATGAAAAGCCTGGTTTAAGAAAAACTCAGTAGCTAACATTTGTGGAACCAATGATTTTTTACGTGTTAGCTGGTGTTGGGGCGACAGGGTTTTTTTTATATTTAATTTTTTTTTTTGGGGGGGGGGTGGGGGTTGGGGTGGGGACGGGGGCTTTTTTAAGCGGATGTAGTATTGCTAAAATGTGACTTGCTGGAGTTTATTTTGGGGAAATTAAAAACAATGCCACCACATATCCACTACTGAAATTCTGAAAAGTCTTGAGTAAGGTGGAAATGAGACCACGAAGAGGGGATGGGTGGTAAATACATGTGGTCTGATGCAATATATTGTCAGTTTTATGAGATGACTTCTATGAAATTCAAAAATAATTATTAGAATATTTAAAACATAGACAATATGACAATATTTTTTCAGACACAGATTGATGTGTATTTTTAAATGACTAATTAAGGATTTTTGCTGGTATTTCTGTTTTATACAGGGATATTATTTTGCTTCTAATTCTAAGCAACAAAACTTAAATCGAGAGTCACCTAGATATGAATTAGCTACATGTGTGTGTGAGACGGGGTGGGGGTTGAGGCACTCTCATCCCCTCCACCAACAACCAGCTAATTTTGCAGTTTTTATTGCAATGGATTGGTATTTTCGGAACAAATTGTTCAGAGGGAGGGAGTATTTTTATAATTTTGGCAAATATCAGGGCAGTCGGCAGAGCATTTTCATGGGCAAATTCGAGGCAAGGGCCTTTATTTTGATTTTGAAACAACAGTTCAGGGCAGTTTGATTGGTCAGCCCCCACCCCAAGAAAATGTCCTCCAAAAACCTATCACGAGCCACATTCTATCAGTCCTGTTTAAAACTACTTACTAAATGCAAATTCAGTATACCTAATTCCAAATTTAAGATTGACAAGATAAAGGAGCAGACACATAAAAAATTATTTTGTTTTGAACCAGATTCCAAGAAAAAAATATTGATAGAACCGTTCAGATAACAAACTGGTGAAGTATAGTACCAGTACAAAATAATGTAAACATTAATCAATCTTTGAAAATATTATCATCCAAAATAAGTTATCCCTATATCCCGATAAATTTTGTCTTTTGATTGGTCAGAATGCCTTGGACAAATAGCCATGGCAAAGGGTGCACCCAACATCCAAGGTATATGAGAGCGTGCAACATCCATGGTATGAGCGCACGAGAAACATCGGGGGTGTATGGTTTAAATGAAAGCTGTTCGCTTCCGCTCGCCTCGCTATAAAAATCGAACCCAAAAAACTGAAAATAGTCACAAATATATCAGATTTCCGACAGTTCTATAATATTTTGCCGTTATAAATTAAATAGTCGAATAATTAAATGAATCAACTTGAGAAAAAAAATAAGCCCAACTATCGTAGGCACATAGAACACATTGGAACTCGGGGACGATATGTAAACAAAATACTGTTTACTCTTTTCCTTAACGACCCAAGGGATGTAACTCTATCTGTAGTCTTCTGCGTTTGTAAATACAAAACAGTTATTCACGAATTTGGTCTAACTTTTTACCGAATGTGAGAAACGCGTCCACAAATTTTTCTCCACTGTGTTTCTCTTGTGTTTCAAACGGGACAAAAACGTTATCTCTGCCAACATATATGGTATATGGAGATTTAATACCTGGGTGTCTCATTTAAACAACTCGCCTGCGGCTTTAAAAGCCGACATCAAGGTATTAAATCTCCATATACCATATGTGTTGACGGAGATAACGTATATTGGAGCTTACTGGTGAGAACCCCCTCCCCGCCCCCCCCCCCCCCCCCCCCCCCCCCCCTTATTTCTCTTTCAGCCTCTGACTAAAACTTTTGGATACTCATTGCGAGAGCTTTCGAGAAAATGGTTATAGATGGGTGTACAAACTAAATTACTTGTGGAGACAAGACATGACATTTTCTTGCAGTTATCATGCAATATATTTCTCCCTTTGTATATCTGTGTAGTGTAATGTGGACAACCTAAAGCTTTAATTTGTAAGTGCAGCCCATTTCAAACAAAGGTTATCAAGACTTGAGGTAAAATAAAAAGAACGTTAAATTTCAAGTCAGAAACTTGATAATGTTGAAAAATAAAGTGCTAACTTACCAAGACTGCAGAGTTCACTCAGAATGAAATCTCAAACTGCCTCAGTTACTCTAACGATCGAATGAATGCCCCGGAAGGTTAATTATTGCACAAAAATGTAATTTTGTTGCAGCGCAGAACAGAAATGACCGATATCCATATTAGATAGATATTAGATAGTCTAGTGGCGTAGTGCATATATGGTCAAGCCAAATTTTATTTTAGTTTAAAAAAAGCACGGAATTTAAACAGAGCGGCTAGTTCGCATCGTACTTAAATTAAAATCCGTGTACATTTTCCATCCTCCAGATGTAATGTTGTCTGATGTGTTGAACGCAATCTTTTGTGTTTTGAGTGTTCGGACCGACATTTTTTTGCGAATAAAATGAATCAACAGATATTCTACAGGTGCCAAGGTCAAAGACTTAAGCTTGGTTCTCTGACAAAATTGCCCGTTTCTCAGTAATAATTCTTTCAACCGTTCAAATCGTCGACTATTTAATTCAATTAGCGATTAATTACAGTGAATTCTTTTTCAGGGTTGGGTGTGTGATAAATACAGAACCACACTTATGTTTGAATGGGTTAACGATTACTGGACACGAGAGTGTGGCGCTGGGATAACCACTCGAGCCTACCGGTTCTCGTGGTATCTCTGCGCCACTCGCTCTCGTCCAGTAATCGTCAACCCCATTCAAACATAAGTGTGGTTCTGTATATTTATTGTATGCTAGCCTGCGAGTTATCGGGGAATATCACTCAGTAGCTTCCGAAACGAAGTCACGCTACGCCGCATCACGTCGCATTGAAGGAACGATCAGCTGATGGAATTGGGCTGAATATTGTGCAAACAAATGTCTTGTAGCATATAACAAAAAAAGCTTGCGCGAGTGAAAAATATTATTTTCAGGTCCACACGATGAATTTTTTCAGTAGCTTCCTAAATGACGTTACACTTCGGGTGGATGACGTTGCCTTGAACGCCGTCATGAGGGAACGATCAGCAGCTTTTTGTTATAGTTTTGAAACTGTTTGCAGTCGAATTGGGCTGAAATTTGCACAGTGAAATGTCACGTAGTATGCAATAAAAAGAATTATCTCATTCGTGTGGACCTGAAAGTACTATTTTTCACTCGCGCAAGCACTCGTGAAAAATAAAACTTTCAGGTCCACACGCATCAGAGAATTCCCGATATTCACTAAAACAGTGTAAATATCCTCTGTATTTTAATATGCTAATTTATTATTTATTTATTTATTGGTGTTTAAGGTAATATATTTCCGCACAATGTCTAATCATGACCATGACAGTTTTACGGGTGGAGGAAGCCGGAGTACCCGGAGAGAACCACCGAGCAACGGCGAGCAACTGTCAGCTCTCCAACATACTAACTCCACACAAGCAGGGTTAGCATTGGTTGAAGACAGGTGCCTTATCGACGTGCAGTTCGCGTTTAGTACACAGCGTCACCGTGCCCCCACATGGGCAATGGGGGTGAAGTGTCTTGCCCAGGTGGGATTCGAACCGAGGACCTCTCGGCTTGCCGCCTGCACCTCTACCTAATTACTGAGCCACCGCGCCCCCTTTAATATGCTAAGCACATGAAAGAGACATTATGTGGTATTACAGACAACGATTCAAATACTGAAGCACTCAACACGAGTCTCATATGTCACATTCAAGGAAGTTTAATACAATTTATGACATACTTGAAACTCTATCACCTGATTAATTGTTTCTGAGCCCATTCCAACAATGAATCAGATGGTAGTTTTGATCTGAGCAGACCGAAACGTACAGACTATCATCATAAAATAGGTGACAATAGTCGCTTTCGGCAGCGTAAGTGTTAAAAGGCTTTTGGTGATTACGATGCGTCGATAAATTGAAAACCTTCGAAAATTTTTGTTGTTGAGCATCGTTTGTTTATAGAAGCACACGCCTCCTCTCTCCCCCTCGTTGGTTGCTGTCGAGGCTCTTTTCCATTTGTGACCAATTATTGTTTCACAAATCCAGTTGTATTGAAATCAATGTATTGGTCACCATCGTGTGTGTGTATGTCAAAAAAACATTCTGGATCGAGCATCCTTGTACTTATGTATTTATGTGTTGGGGTTTAACGACACTGTCGACAGCCAGGTCACCTTGTGTCGGGCAGTTTTACGGGTGGCGGAAGCTGGAGTACCCGGAGAGAACCATCGAACAACGGCGAGCAACTGTCAGACTCCCCATCCCGAACGCACCAAGTCCCCGAAAGCAGGGTTAGTATTGGTTGAAGACAAGTGCACCATCGACGTGCATTACACCTTAGTACACAGCGCCACCGTGCTTCCCCCCCCCCCCACACCCACATGCCTAGTTCAGCTGTACAGAGATGTGTGTGGGGCATTATTAAATTGAAGTCATTGTACACCACAAAACTACCACGGCCATTTAACAGTTCATCAAATACTTGTAAAACATGGATATCAGAGGGAAACACTATAGAACCTTTACAATTGTATTTTCTAGAATTGTATTGTCTAGTTATGACTTTAAATGGGGTGAAATGAACCATTAGCATTTTAAATGATGTGGCAATTTGCCAGTTGGCAAATTGCCATATCTTTTAAAATGCTAATAATTCATGTGAGACAGTTATATTAATGGGTAGAATATTATTATCCCTGGTGGTTGAGGGTGTGAGATGGGGGAAATCTCACCCGAGGGTAAGATATTTGGGCCAGACACGAAGCTTGCCGAGTGTCTGGACTAAATATCCTGTCCAGAGGGTGAGATGTTCCCATCTCACACCCACACCCATCAGGGATAATTTTTTCTCCCCCCACCAAAACATCCTGATGTCATCAAAAGTAATTCTGGGCCACGTGTAACTATATCGAACAAGTTTATTGTCCATTTCTGAAAACAAGAAAATACAGCAGTGCTGTGCAAAACAAAGGACGATGATAATATGCCAATGCAGTTTTACTGAAAAGACCATCTTCAAAATAATAAGACTGAGTATCACAAATGTAGTTTCAACAGATAATTCTGCTAGTAATTATGAAACAGCAAATCCTGTGCTTCTGGGTCATGTCAGGGAAGAGGAAAAAAGACGTGACGTCAACATTGACCTGCCTGTTTTTATTTGCAATGCATTTTGGGTCCGCATACCGAATTTGGTCAAAATCGGCCCAGTAGTTAGCCCGTTGCTAAAGGGCGCTCTCGTTGCTAGGAAATTCACGAGACGTAAACTTTGATCTGTCTGTTTTCATTTGCAATGCATTTTGGGTCCGTATAACGAATTTGATCAAAATCGGCCCAGTAGTTAGCCCGTTGCTAAGGGGGCACTCTGGTTGCTAGGAAAGGCACGTGACGTCATCATTAATCTGTCTGTTTTCATTTGCAATGAATTTTGGGTCCGTATACCGAAATAGGTCCAAATCGGCCGAGTAGTTAGCCCGTTGCTAAGAGCACGCTCTGGTTGCTAGAAATGTCGCGATACGTCAACATTCATCTGTCTGTTTTTATTTGCAATGCATTTTGGGTCCGTATAACGAATTTGGTCAAAATCGGACCAGTAGTCAGCCCGTTGCAAAGGGGGAGCTCTGATTGCTAGGGAAGTCACGAGACGTCAACATCGACCTGTCTGTTTTTATTTAGTATAAACAGTATTTATTTCCAGAAAACAAACATACAAGGTTACAAAAATTAGTACGTAAATAAATGGAAATGGATTCAGCAGAAAGCTAAGGCTTATATATAGCTGTCTCCATGGTTGGTATATTACAATAATCATTACATTTGGCAGTGCATGGGTATTGTGTTCTGTATTGAGCAAAAGATTAAACTGATGTTTAGGTAAAATGATTATAAGAACATTTTATAAGCAAAAAAGAAATATATAATAAAGGGAATAACAGTGATGAGGGGGCAGAAGAACTAACGGGTTTCAGTGGTGACCAGCGCAGAGGTGACGGCGTGGTGTACCTTCGATTCTGGATGCAAAGGAGAAATTATTTAGTCAAAGCGTTTCGTTAAAAGAATAAATTCATGAACTTTTTCGAAGATGGATTTGTTAACTTCTGCACTATAGTGCTCACAGCCATATAGTAAGATGTCAGTGGTGATAGGATATTCAATTGTCCCTAATGTTCCGATTCGCATCGGTGTATATCTGTCGCAATAGAGTAGGTAATGATCAGCTGTTTCACGTGATCCACAGCTACATAAGTTAGACTCGGAAACAAAGTTATTGAAGAGGTCGTCATTCAGACTACTGCAGCGTAATCGAAGACGGCAGTGTAGTATTTGACCTCGACGCGACTTGTGGCCATAGTAGTAGGACGGCACGCTTCTTTTATCCTTATTGAGAAATGACAGGAAATTGGGAAGCGAAGGGTTTTGACGGATCTCAAGGGGTAAATCATTCCACAGTCGAGTTGTAGACGGAAGGAAGGATGTATGATGAGACTGCGTTCGGCAGAGAGGAGTTCTCAAATTGCTGTGTCGGAGATTATAATTTTCCGTACCTGTAGTTAAGGGAGGTATCATATTTGACGCATAAGCGGGCACAAGGCCGTGCGCCATTTTGAAATATTGTATAAGCTTGTGTTTCATTCTCCTAATTTCAAGTTTCTCCCATCCCGTTTTAGTGTAAAGTTGATTTCTGCTTGTACTTTTTGTACCCCCTGTTACTAGTCGTGCCGCTTCGATTTGAATTTTTTCTAACTCTTCAGCTTCTGTTGCTGTGCAGTTGTCCCAGATCGTGTCTGCATATTCTAATACGGGGCGTATGAACGCATAGTATATGGTTTCGACTGTTTTTCTATCAAGTCGATATTTGAATCGTCTAAGAATGGTCACGCGGTTCCACGCTTTGGCTTTAGTTTCAGATAAATGGGAAGACCATGTTTCTTTGTTGTTGAATGTTAAACCTAGGTGTTTATGTTGGGAAACTTCTTTGATGTCAATCGAAAACATTTTTAAAGGTGGGTGGCATATCTCGTTTGTTTTACGGGAGATTAACAGTGTCTCGGTTTTTTGGGGATTAAAATTAACTAGCCATCTATCAGCCCAGGTCTCTAGTTGTTTTATATCATTTCCAAGGATTTCGGCAGCAGTTGATGGGTTGTTTACAATCAGGTATAGTGAGGTGTCGTCTGCAAACAATCGTATATTGCTTGTAATGTTATCGACAATGTCGTTGATGTAGATCAGGAAAAGTAGGGGGCCTAAAATTGATCCCTGTGGTACTCCAGCCTTGATCGGTTTCCATGAGGATGATACCGAGTTGAGTACAACACGTTGCTGTCTTTCACTTAGGTAGGATTCAAACCACTTTAAGAGAGTTCCCACTATACCAATCTTTTGTAGTTTATATAAAAGGCCTTTATGCCAGACCTTATCGAAGGCTTTACTCACGTCACAGAACACGACCCTTATTTCCTTACCTTCGTCAAGCGCTGCACTGAACAGGTTGTAGATGTCGGTGAGTTGTAGGACTGTCGAGTCAGAGGGAAGAAAGCCAGATTGTAAGGGGGTAAGAAGCATGTTGTTTTTCAAGAAAAGTAGCACTTTTTCAAACACACACTTTTCAAAAACTTTACCTAGGCAGCTGAGTAGCGTAATGGGTCTGTAGTTTTGTATCTTATAACTCTCCCCTTGCTTAAAAACAGGCGTTACATTACCTCGTTTCCATTGGTGGGGAAAGATAGAGCTTTTTAACATTATATTAAAAAAAATTGCTCAAGGGAGTAGATAGACTGGGTGAGCACTTCTTCAACAAGTGTGGACTTACCTTATCAGGGCCACAAGCCTTTGATATGTTAATTGAGTTTAGGGCTTTCCTCACATCTTCAGGGGTTACTACAATATTGTTGAGTTTTACACGGTCCGGGTTGTTTACGGGTTCTGGAAGGTCGTGATTAAGGTCATTAATAGATGATATACTACAGAAGTAATTATTGAATGCTTCCACCTTTTCTAAGTCAGAAACAATCATTCTGTTGCCTACCTCTAGCATTGTAATGGGTGTGTGCTTAGTGGAATTTAGGAGACTAAAGGTTTTCCACCACTTAGCATCCCGAGTTTTTGTGGATTTCAGTTCGCTATCAATTTTAGAAAAAAAGTGACTCTTTGCTTTGCGGATTTCTGATACTGTTTCGTTTCGTTTTTTACGGTAATTATCCCATGACTGGGGAGTATTATGTTTTTTGGCGCTTCGATAGAGGCGTTTTCTTTGACGAAAAAGTTTCCTGATGTTATTGTATAGCCATAGGGGATGATGGGGTCTGCATGTGATAATTTTGTTCGGTATATACTTTGCAGCTAACGAGAGTAGTTTGTCTGTCAGGTGGTCAACGATAGTAAGCTCTCCAGTATTAAATACCTCATTTTCCCAGTCAATATCAGCAAGTTCATTGTTAAGGCCATCATAATCTCCCCTTTCGTATTGCCAGACCTGGCGTTTGTATGTCTTACGCTGTGTGTTATGTTTGGGGATTTGTAAGGTTAAGTTTATTGGGCAGTGGTATCGTATCAATCCTGAGTAGAAGGGGTCCATAACGTCAGCGTGGGAGACACAGGGAAGAATTTGATCATTCACTATAAATAAATCAATAAGAGAGTTAGACGTCTCCGTAAAGTGCGTCGGTTCCCTAATAATTTGGGTCAGGTTGTATTCTGCGAGTAAGTGTTGAAGTGGTCCTTCGTGTAACCTCAGTTGATTATCATTAAAATCTCCAGTTATTATTAATTTAGGAATACCAATGTCCAGTGCTTTTTCGAAAGAGGTAGAAATAAGGTTCCATGTTTCAATGGGGGAGTTTGGAGGTCGATAAATAGCCCCAAATAAAATTATCCCCTGCTCAGTAAAGAGCTGAACCCACAGGCTCTCGACAGTGGGAACTTGTAGATCCTCTCTGGATTTGAATGGGATATTATTTTTTTACATAAATGGCTACACCACCGCCTTTAGATTTGCGATCGTTTCTTAGAGGAGGGTGGAAGTTTGGTAATTTTATGTCGTCATTGTCGTCATTCTGCTCAAGCCAGGTCTCTGTAAAAGCGCAGACATCATAGTTCAGTACTTCGAAGCTGAGGATATCTATTTTGGGCTTTAAACTTTGAATATTGAGATGTAAGAATGAGAGGCCCCCTGGGTCGCTGAATGAAGTGGAAACATCAGATGTGTCCAGTATAAATGGTGTTAGTGTATTGGTTGGACCTGGATTTGTTTCAATATCTCCCGATATAACGTGTAAGATAAGCAACCAGGTGGGCTTACCAATACATACAAGGCACAATACAGTTAGCAAACTAAGTTGCATAAATTATTTTGTGTATTTGAGTGCCATTTCTTGCAGGAGATTTTTCCTTCACTGTGGTATAACCTGAAAACAAGTGTTTGGAAAGTTTCGCGTGTGATATGCCACAGTGTTGATTTGTAACTCGACGCCATTTGACACTCGAATATTCCAATCGGAGCAAGAAAAAAACGATCATTCCAATTTTGAGACCAAGTAAGTTATACCCCATGTATAGTGATATAAGAAAAACAGTGTTAACGTCAAGTTGCTTTTTGCGAGGTACACCACTTTTGGATATACCGGCGAAAAGGCCCAATCGCATTCTATAAGTATTTATATTATCCATTTAGAACAGAATGCTGTTTTAAAGGCAGATGGGCCTCTCCGGTCAACAGTCAGCTCCGCTCTGGTCATGGTCAGGTAGATAGAAATATATGCACCTGAAGAGTTGAAACACATATGTTCAAGGGAGGAAAGGTTAGTATGTACAGAATTGCCTGGTGGGGGGTTAGGAAGGGGGGCAAAATTAATGTAAATAGGCATTGTGAGTTTCCTACCTAAGACTATTACAGTTATCCGAGGAGCAGTATTCTGTCTTAGAGGAGAGACAGGCAGGGTGTAAGAGTGGGTATATTACTACATCGTTGGGAGAGGGATGGAATTACTTTGACCAGTTACTTATCACATGCTGCTACGTTAGTCTAAAATAATTCATGTTTATCAGACAGTGTACAAGGGGGGTCATCTCTTAGTATTGCGTTGTGTATGTGCATTATGGAAGATTGTCATGGTAATCTAACATAGTAGTACATATTTATCCGACAAGATACCGGAACGGGTTATCTACTCATCGCCTGAGTGGTAGCATGCTCTATGTCACAGTAGGATATAGAATTTGCAATGCATTTTGGGTCCGTATACCGAATTTGGTCAAAATCGGCCCAGTAATTAGCCCGTTGCTAAGAAGGTACTCTGGTTGCTGGGAAAGTCACGTGGCATCAACATTGATCTGTCTGTTTTCATTTGCAATGCATTTTGGGTCCGTATACCGAATTTGGTCAAAATCGGCCCACTAGTTAGCCCGTTGCTAAGGGGGCGCTCTGGTTGCTAGGGAAGTCACGAGACGTAAACTTTGATCTGTCTGTTTTCATTTGCAATGCATTTTGGGTCCGCATACCGAATTTGGTCAAAATCGGCCCAGTAGTTAGCCCGCTGCTAAGGGGGCGCCCTGGTTGCTAGGGAAGTCACGTGACGTCAACATTGATCGGTCTGTTTTCATTTGCAATCCATTTTAGGTCCGTATATCGAATTTGATCAAAATCGGCCCAGTTGTTAGCCCGTTGCTAAGGGGGCGCCCTGGTTGCTAGGGAAGTCACGTGACGTCAACATTCATCTGTCTGTTTTTATTTGCAATGCATTTTGGGTCCGTATACCGAATTTGGTCAAAATCGGCCAAGTAGTTAGCCCATTGCTAAGGGGGCGCTCTGGTTGCTAGGGAAGTCAAGTGACGACACCATTGACCTGTCTGTTTTCGTTTGTAATGCATGTTGGGTCCATGTATCAAAATTGGTCAAAATTGGCCCAGTAGTTTGCCCGTTGCTAGGGGCGTACTTTACTTGCTATGGACGTCACCTGACATAATCAGTGACCCATTAGCCTCCACCCCTCCCCCCCCCCCACACTCAATATATTAAGAGTCCCTTGAACCAATGAGGGTGAAAGCAATGGTGGAGAGCCATCACTTGTTCTTTCGTCCAAGCATCCTTGAAAAAATGTAACCTCATTTGTCCCCGGTTCCTTTGAGAAAAATCCCTAAAAGTTTAATCAGCCAGAGTCATTCTCGTGCAGTCTCATCTCGTTAACTACTTCCTACGTTAAAAAGTGTGAAATTAGTATAAAGAACTCACGAGTTTCGACGTCGGCTTCGCCTCCGTCTCAACCCGAGCGCCTGCGGCGCCTTAGTCCTTTATAAAAAACTGATTCGCTTATCTGACAGATCTCACAAAAGTTCGGGTGTGTACAACAAAATTAAATTCCAACGCGGGCAAGATAGGTGTTAAAGATTGAACACACATTGATACATTCCGATGACGTCATATTATGAATTCTGCAATGTATTCGCATAACTTTTCGACGTGAATTTCGTGCAACTGCTCCAATCACAATGGCGTTTATCCAAAATTTCACGTAAGAGAGTCAAAGTGTCCTTTGGTTTTGCAGGCTGTGCGTTTATTTCTATTTTCTTCCACAACCGTTCGTCTGCTAATATTTCCGAAACGTGACACCACGTTGTTCGTTTACAGAACAACGTGCGATGACTGAATAGTCCTGCGCTCATTAAATATGCTAATATGCTAATACAGGTTGGCCAGGTGGGTGGGGTGAGACAGCTGTCACGTGGGTGGAGTGAGACAGGCATATCTCTCCCAGCTTTCTCACACGACTTTATATATATATATATCAGTTCCTAAGTGGTTGGAGAAAATACGATCCTAGGTAATTCAGTTGTAAAGGATTTAAAAGTGTTGGCTCCAGGACATTATATGACAACACTGAAGACCATATTTTGGTGGATGATGTTTGTGTTATAACATGTAAGCGAAAAATATGCTATTAAGCATAACTAAGCCATAACAACAAGCGAAGACGGTTGAACTCCAGTTCAACAAATGAAAAACAAAAGTCCTACCTTTATTTAACTCTTCAAATACCCTCGACAGACATTAAAAGCAAAGATTGGAGGAAGTAGCAGACCTCGTATATTTGAAAAGTATAATCAAAAAAGATGGCGGGTCCTCCAAATCTATCCATGGCAATGATTGGAAAGTTGGAACAACATTCTATGAACTGAAACATCGGAAAACCAAACGCTCTCTCGAGAATGATACAGCTGAGAACGTAAAACCCATTACCTAACACGATCAGGATTCGACACTTGCAAAAGAGTTTCTAAAAAAATTAAATGTCACAAGCTGTGTTTTTGAGACAAAAGTTGAAAGGAAGCACTATTTTTTTAACAGGTGATATTCGTATTCTTTATACTTGAAGGATTATTTTTTAATGGCATATCAAAGATTAATTAGAAAATGAATTTTTCATGTCATAACTGGCCTTCTCTTCACCAAGCCAGTATAACTGGATAGGACTGAAGTGGACTGTTAATTTACGTAGATGAAAAAGCAATGTATCACTTGGAAGAAAAATCCTTCAGTGAAGATTTTTTTTTTTAAATATAATATTTTCAATATACGAAGAACCAGGGGCGGACTGGACCAAGAAATGTTACCGGGAAATGCACCATGGAAGACTCGGAGAAAATTCGGATTTTTCGAACTGAAAGAACACTGCTTCCCAACATCTGAGCGATGGATTGCAGTCCACAAAGAGGGCATTTCAGTGGCATATTTAATCATCTTCGTCGCCCATTCGGAAAACAGGGTTGCATCGGGGAGTGTGGGAGGGTGGGGGTGGGTAGTGGTTGTACCCATGAGCCGACCATAGTTCGACCCAATGGAAAAAACAATTGACAGAACTCTATTTCCTTGCATCTGAGAGATCAAATGCAGACTTGACTGCTGGTATACCGAAATGTCTCTATGTGGACTGCTAATGGCAGTCCACATAGAGAGCATTTCGGTATACCGGCAGTCTATGCAATCAGGTCCATTTCGCCTGTTGGTCATTTTCACAAAATTTCATGCAGAAACACGTGTTGCGCTGCATCAACTTTGGGGCCCCGGTGGACCGTATGGCCATTCCGCCTCTGCAGGAAGCCATAAGGACTAAACCGACGAGCACCATACTGTTAGTTGAAGGTTCTCGACGCGATGAGATACATCACAGCAGAAAACTTCACTCCACGGCCTGATTCCGGGCCATCATCATTGGCTCCATGTCCGACTGTCAAGGAACTTTCTGGATGGAACGTTCGGGATCGAACACCTTTGCACTTACAGACCTATTGACCTTAAAAGAATTTAAAGTAATTTCTTGAGTTCGGGAGAGTTTTGAAGAATATGCTGTCATCGGATACGTCAAACCAGGAATTAGGATATATGACTTGTCTCAAAGCGAATCCAGAAGCATTTTTCAAGTATAGACCATTTTAGCACAGCACCATCTTGCATCCGGGACTCGATATGCCCGTTCAAAACGGCGTTGTTTATCAACACTGCATACATGTGTACTGAACAGCTGATTGGCATTGAAAGCTTCGTCTTTCGTCCCCGTTTTATCAAATAAAATTCGACAATTTACCTACTCTGCGGTCGTTTTCATCCCCAAAGAGAACAACTCTCAATTTCAAGTCAACATCAACATTATTTTATCAACAAATTACCTAATATTCGAGTCATTTTCATTATTGATAAAAAAAACCACCAACATTGGAAAAAAAAACATTTATAAAGTGGAAACAAACGATATGTATGTGGCGACCAGTACTGTACAACACACGTGAGTGCAATTTATAGTAACAAACCTGATTGGCTAGTTTAGGCGGGCATATTGAGACCCGGATGTAACACGGCGCAGTGCTAAAATGGTCTATTGCCACGTTTTTGTCTATTTGACTTCAATACCACATCTGTGAAGTCAGAATCTTTTTTATCCCTTTACCTGACATGAAAAGCAGACGACACTTGCAAAAAGAATTCTTGAATAACCAATTTTTTTCATTTTTTGTCTCAAAAACATAGGTTATGACCCCTCATTGGAACGGGCTCGTCGCGCTCGTTCCAACGACAGGTCATAACCTATGTTTTTGAGACAAAAATTTAAAAAATAATGAAAATTGATTGGCGATTTTTGAGAATAGCTCTGGCCGGTTTTGGACGTTACGATGGGTAAAGGGTTACGAGAGTTTTTCTACGGATTTCGTTTGTTTCGTCGTCCGTGTGTGAATGTTCTGGTTCTTGTGTCTGTATCCTGAAGAAGGTTTTCCGTAGACCAAAAGCATGGATCAATTTAATAGTTGTCCCCTGTGCTTTCTGTGCTTAATTTAGACGACTAGTTTTCTTGGACATAGTATTTCGTCATAGGTATTAACACGCGCCTTAACAGAGTTCCAGAGACTTAAAAATGACCAGTGGGTAGATAGGCCCTTAGGAGTGCAACATAAGCATTCTTCTGCCGTCTTTGGAAAAGGGTCCAGGCGCATGTAATTGGAAAAATACGTGTTCCGAAGGTTACAGTTAAGAATTTGTTTTGGAGAAGAAACAAAAAATAAGCAAAATCTCCTTAACATTGTACTGGAACATTAATACAGAAGGTGCCACAAATATAACAAACACTCTCAGGAAATCATGATTACTCCTTTGGAGTGACTCCAGTCTCTGTGTGATGAATGAATGAAAGGTTTTAGCGCGCCGAAGGCGCGCAGGGACGATGTGGGATTTACAAATCCCTTGCGACCCGGATAACCTTATTTTATTTCATTTGGATCACACAGGCCTAGCTTTTCTGTTGCCTCAAAAGGGGTCTGAAGGGGTATGCACGCGGTTAGAATTCTCGGCAGTTTCCGTTGGAGTGATAGATTGTCAATACTCAATCCCTCAACATTAAAACTATTAGAGAGTTGGCTCTATTCGGTTCCAGCTCGGCGATGGTAGAGGTTTGAGTCCCACCATGGTGGCGAGCCAGAATATAATGTTGTGCGATGGCAAATTTAAGGGAAGAAGAGAAAAGAAAACCAAACAGCAACGCCGGTTTGGTAGCGGCCCCGGTATATGACCATGGCGGTTACAAAAAAGGAGTGGAGAAAGCTCCAACAGTTTAGTTTTGAAAAACCGGGAGTCATCCATCAAGCCTTCTGGGAGATAGGATGCCGTATGTGATTATGAGGTATTTGGTTATCCTTCGGGAATTCCAAATGACCTCCCCCACCCCCCACCCCCCCCCCCCCAAAAAAAAAAAAACCAAAAATTAAAAAAAACAAAAAACTTTATGAATCTGTACCAATATGCAATCATTTGTTTTATGTCTTCTTAATGATTTTTTTTACATCTTCTTACTGGCATTTTACCTTTAAACGGGTACTTTTTCATCTCTTCCTCAATATTTCAAACATAGGAACGATTCAAGTAACGGACGAAGGATTTTTCATCACACCTGGACTGTGATTGATTGCATAGCACGTATAATCCAGCTAAGAACGCGAAATATGATTTTACCAATTTAAAAATATGATTTTAGGGAAGGGGTGTGGGGAGGTGGCGTGTGTATAGGGATCAGTGTAGTTGAATTGATCAAATAAATATCGTTTTTTTCTGATGATCATTCTTTCGATCTTTAAGGAGGATTATTTTGGAGAGTTATAATCGTGTGGATGAGTGAGTGCGATGGTACGTGTATTGAATAATTTTAGGAGGGGTGTTATAGGAGATAGCAGTACCTGTTGTGCAAGCCAGTAAAATGACGTATTTTAATGTCATGAGCTAACGATCAGTTGAACTCCTGCAAACTGATGACATATTGTCAAGACAACAACAGTTTGTTATTGTTACAATCCTTTATTATGGTGATCAAAATTTTATCTCCGGGTTAGTACTCTCGAATATAGGCCGAGTTAAAGTAGTTTCCACTAATATTGGGGTATCGTTGTGGGCCAAGGGATAACTATGGGGCGATTTCGATGTTCTATCGTCGGACTGAGTTGATGTTAACTTGGTTTTCACACATAACAGTTGAACTTTATTGAAAAATATTAACAATACTTGGTGAATTTGTATTTATAATACTTGGGGAATTTGGTATATACCCATATAAGGTCCAGCATTGACATTACAAATTTACTTACTGCATAGACATACACTTTCACAATGGCAAACGCACAAGAAAATGCTAATTTAATTCCAAATCGCAGAGGAGAGAGAGATATCTTATTTTTGACAGCCATAAGTTCAGCATAAAGACCAGAAAATCTCAGAGTATCCACTGGCGTTGTTGCCAAAAAGACTGCCGTGCTACCATAAATACAGTAGACGACATGATAACAACATATAACGACAACGACAACCATACACCCGTCATTGGCAAAATTGCAGCAGATGTATTCATCGCAGAACTGATAGAGATAGTCATATGTGACTCCAAACCAATAACATCTATATATCAAGAGGAGACTGCAAGTATGTATACTTTTTTCTCTCTTATAATTTAAAAAAAAAAATTGTTTATTTCTGAACTCACAGGGTAGGGGGCGGGGCGGCTGGTAAAAATGTGGGTAAAGAGGGTTTATTAAACCGTTAAAGGGGAAGGGACCGGGTGGGGTGGCTAGTAAAGATGTGGATAAAGATAGATTATCACAAGAGGGGTGGGGCGGGGGTTGGGCAGAGGATTTATAATTTTTTAAAATTTCGGTATGGGTATTCTTCTTTTGTTATAAATAATTATACGGTATTTTTGTTATATTTTCAGAACTTAGAACAGATGAAACTCATCCAGAAGTTATATTAAAGATACCAACATTTTATAGTATCAAGTCAGCACTTTATAACAATAGAGCAAAGACAAAACCCAAGTTATCCAGGTACAGATCAATCCTCCGTATACCAGATGCATGCACCAAGACAACAACAGGTGCAAACTTCCTTCTTGTAAATGATGGTGATAGCGAAAGAATCTTAATTTTTGCAACAAACTACAACCTCCAATACCTATCCAATGCCGACAACATCTCGTCGCCTCAGTGCTAGAATGTTCTATGTCCCCTATGGGACATAGAACATTCTGGCACTCAGGCGACGATCTTCTGTGACGGAACTTTCGAGAAATGTCCACATATCTTCTTTCAACTCTTCACAATCCGTGGTTTTGTCGAAGGGAGGATGTGTCCCCTCATATACGCTTTCCTTCCAAATAAAACTCGACAAACATACCAGCGTCTTTTTCATCTGATAAAGCAGAAAGCTACAGATTCCAGTATAAACATTGACCCAAGTACTATTTTTACAGACTATGAGACAGCGGCCCAAAATGCCCTGGCTACAACTTTTCCGCGGGCTTCACTTAAAGGTTGCTTTTTTCACTATGGCCAAACAATATGGCGAAAGGCACAGATCTGTCACCTCCACAACAATACCAAGACAACGAGGAAGTTAAGGCCCTAATTCGTCGTGCTATAGCCCTTCCACTGGTACCAGTTAACAGAGTAAGTGATGCCTGGTTTTTCACTTTAGAAGATGCCCCAACAAGCGATGATACAGCACTCAACAGAAATTTAACATCATTTACAGACTATATTTCAGAGAACTGGGTAGAAGGCAATCGTGAGTAGGTAATAAATGAGAGTTCAACCATCATCATACATATACGTGTACGTGTACATGTACACCTCCATAGGATTTAGTGTTAAAATCGTGTACATGTACAAGATTTTTAACGTTTTTTAGGGTGCTTTAGAATCCCTTGAGAATTCAAACATCACTGATTGTATCCAAGAATGACAGAAAACGCATGAAATTTTACGTACAGTACATGTACCGTTTTGATTGAAATCGGCAAGTGAGTTTCCCCCATAGGATTCAGTGTTAAATTGCGAGCCAAAAAAACGTTTTGAGAATTCTAACATCATCCTCTCACCGATTCTAACAATCCGCGTCCGTACACGATTTTAACACTGAATCCTATGGGGGAAACTCGCTTGTGGATTTTAGGTCTGAAATCGACTCGCGTGAAGAGGTGATGTTTGAATTCTCAAACCCACTGTCGCGTTTCTCGAAGTGAGACTGGCGCACGTTATTGCGAGGTGATCTCGATGAGCACTTGATGGAAATGTTTTGAACGAAGAGTGTTGTCGTCGGTGTGTTAGAAATTCGCGAGCCCGCTGTCACGTCTTCCTGAAGTAAAACTAACACATGTTATCGTTATGATTGAATGAGGTTTTTTTGTTCAAACAGAGTCGATTATGAATATGGTCTGCATTATAGACATTCATGTTTTCTCTTGATGAGACGAATAGAAATTGAGTTTTGGAGGATATTGTTTTGAAGGAGTCGATCTGTAATAGATATTCGCGTTTTGTCTTGAATGAGATGAATAGAAATTGAGTTTTCGAGGATATTGTTCGAAGAGGCAAACACTTAGTGGAATGTTTAAAACGCATTTTCCGCTCAATTAGGTTTTTGAGTGGTGAATTTTTAATATATTCATGATAGCAATCAGAGAGAGATGAAATAGTTTCTCAGCGTTAAAATTAGTTTTCAGTTGTGTGTTGAAACTGTTTAACAGTCATCAAAGGGATTCTCTCTTAATTCGACACTGAGTGAATGGTTGTTTGATGTGTGAATGGTGATCTTTTGACAAAATGTAAAAAACTACTGTCAAAATGCGTTAAATCAGAAACCGGTTTGTCATGTACTGTTTAAACGTATTCTTAAACTTCACCAATTCGATTAACAGTCAGTTTATTATATTAAAGACGGAAAGATTTTTATTACTTAAAACACAAAAATATAATTAAACATTTAATTTTGAAAATAATAAAAACAATTAAAACGAAAGATGTTTTTACAGATGGATCCTAGACATCGAGATCTAATTTTAGACGAGTATGAACGTGCTAAGAAGAGCATTCAGTCTGCTGACAGAAGCAGACGTCTTGGTGAGATGGAACTCAAACGCGAAGCTACAAAAATATTTAAACCCGTGACGGAGTGTCAAGAGCGAAGCAGGAAGGAGATAGTCGAAGAATTGAGACCCATAAAGGAGAGTTCTTTGAGAATGGGTTCGTTGCCTCCTAGTTTTGGAAATCGGTATTCCGTTCAATCTACACCGGATTACGTTCCCACGGGAATTCAAACAGATATGAGCGATTGCGACGATACAGCTTCGACTATCACCACTAGTAGTGTCGCATCGTCCGATGATGATGGCGATAAGAGAGATCAGTCGTATGGAATTTATAAGGATTCTGAGGGTAGAACTTTTGTGGGAGACACAGAAGTAGAAATTGACGATGATGAATTGATCGTGGGTTCGAATAAGTATAAAGTAACTGATGGTCTGCGCAGATTGCTCCTTTACGACAAGCCCGGCGATTACACGGAACAGGATTTCGATAATTACGGAGACATTCTGGTTCAGACCCACGCCATGAAGAGAAATAACGATGCCAGAGAGACGAGACCCAAAGCCAACAGAGGTTACAAGTGGACGAAAGTGGTGAAACCCATATGGGATATGAACAAGAAGTTCGTCGAATCGGTGACTGGCAAAGGGGTGAAAACCACTTTTCTTCCGAGTGATTCTGACGCTCTGTCTCAGAGATTGAGTTTGTTGATGGCGAGCAGACGGGCTGGTAACACGGGATTAGATAATCAGATAGTTGCTATATCTGACGAATTGTTAAGACAGAAGGTTTTGAATAAAAACCAGTATAAAAGGCTGATGAACGAATTGAAGGATTGATGTGTATATAATAAGTAGAGAGAAACAAACAAACAAACAAACAAAAAATAAAACAGTAAATTCTTACACTAGAATAATAAAAGTATTTAAAAACAACAAAACGATTTACCAGTGAAAAAAACAAAAATATATCATAAAAATAAAATATGTTGGTGATAAAGAACAGAGGATACGTCAGGACATACGTTCAAGGCGGTTCTGGCATCGTCGATTCTATAATGCGAGCGTTCACAGGCGATGCGGGTAGAAAACTCGCATCGACCGCGTTTGAGGTCGGTAAGGAGATGGCTTTGGATGCTGGTAAGAAAGCCGCTTCCGAAGACAGTGATAGGATAGCTTCTGTGGCTGGCAAGAGGGCAGCCGACGCGTTGATCGACAAGTTGATCAGTCCGCGGGCGAAGCGAGCTGCGTTAGAGCGAACGCCGAAAAGTTGGAAAGATTTTAAGGATGCTGTGGTGCCCATACAAGATTTAGCCAAATAACGAGTGGATCCGGATTGAAGAGAACTCGCGACGGTGCGATATAAATAAATAATAACATTAAAAACAGAGTTTGAAAAACATAAAAAAAAATTGCGTTTGAAAAGAATCTAAAATAACAAACAAACAAAAAATAAAACAAAGATGGACATTAAAGATATGTCTTGGAACGACGCTGCGACCAAGAGGTCGAATAACGAGTTCTTTCCCAAGAGCATAAGAGGTTTGATAGTGGGAAAATCGAATTGTGGAAAGACCAATCTGTTGATGAATCTGTTGTCCCGACCCGACTGGTTGGATTACGACAGATTGTTCGTGTTTGGCAAGAGCTTGTTTCAACCCGAATACAGATTGCTTCGAGAGTGCATGGATCGCAGATTGCCTAAGGACGTCATAGCCAGAATCTTTGACAGTAGGGAGGAATTCGACAAGAGCGAAGCTCCATTTTCGACCATTTTGGACGGTGCGGCGACGGAACTGATGAAGAGAAATGCATCTTCGAACGTCGAGTGTCGATTTTATGAGAACGCTAGCGACGTTCCGGATCCTAGAGAACTGAAATCGGAAGATAAGAATCTCATGATTTTCGACGATCTGCTTTTGGAGAGACAGAACCGATGCGAATCGTATTACGTTAGGGGTCGACACAGCAACGTGGACTGTTTCTACCTGTCGCAGAATTATTTTCGATTGCCCAGACAGACGATAAGGGAGAACGCTAATTTTCTATGTCTCTTTCGCCAAGATCTCAAGAATCTCAATCACATCTATGGCGATCACGTCGCAAACGACATGAGCGCTGCGGAATTCAGGAGATTCTGCAAGAGGGTTTGGGATGGTGGACTTTACAATTTCGTCGTGATCGATTTGACAAGCGAATTTAATCGTGGAAAATATCGGTGCGGATTCGACAAGTTTTATGTTTCTGATGATAATAATAAGATAGAGCGTGAAAATAAAATTTAGAAAATAATAAATCTTCAAATAATTAGTTTTGAATAAAAAAAATAAAATTAAATATAATGTTCGAACATGGAGAATTGTTAGAACGAATAGCCGAGAATACGGCTGCAAAACAATCCATTCAAATCGTGGTGAGTGGCGATTCGACTCGATTCACTACGAAATTCGAACCTTCCATCGAATTGAATAGAGAGAAAAGATACGAGATGGCGTTGGCGAATCTGGAGACTTATTATTCCTTTCCCAACGTCACCGAAAAGAATAACTCGTTCAAGTATTCCGACGGAGTGGATTGGTTGGAGATTCGAATTCCCAAAGGGAGTTACGACATAGACGATTTGAACAATTACATTCAGATGCAAATGAAGACGGATGGAAAGGGAAGCAACAAGATCAGACTCGCTCCCAATCCTAATACATTACAGACGATGTTGGATTTGGAAGATAATTTTCGAGTGGATTTCAACATGGACGATTCTATAGGCAAGATGTTGGGATTCGATCGAAAGGTGTATCAAGGCCACGCGGCATCTGAAAATACGGTCGACATTCTCGCAGTCAATAGCATTCTGGTAAACTTGGACGTGATTGCTGGAAGCTACGTGAATGGTAGCGCTCAACCGACGATCTATTCCTTCTTTCCAAATGTGTCGCCGGGTTATAAGATCATGGAGCGACCTCGAAATTTAGTTTATCTACCAGTGATTTTAGACACGTTGTATAGTCTCAAAACCACGTTGACGGATCAAAATGGTGAACTGTTAGATCTTCGCGGAGAGAGAGTGACGATACGATTTCACATAAGAGAAATATAAAAGCAAAAAAATTGTGTATATATATATAGCTAACAAAAATAAAATAAACGCAATATTAATTTTACAAAATTATTTTAATATAATTATTAAACAAGAAACAATTGAAGTAAATATATTTTAAAAAACAGAATTATGACAGAATACGTGGTTAAAAACGTGAACATATCCGCAGGACAGAGGAAGAAACTTAAGAGAGCGTTAACAACTCGAGGCGAGGCGGTGAGATTCAAATTCACTCACGAAGATCTGACGAGAGGCGGTCAGGATTCGATCGCCTGGACCAGAAGTCAAATCAAAAGGATGGAGAAAGCGATTCGCGATGGAAGAGGGTTGACGGTGAGAATGAGTCCCGCTCAATTGAGATACAATTTGAGAATGAAAGGTGGTTTCCTACCGTTATTGGCAGGAATAGCCGCAAAAGCATTACCCTTCGCCGCAAAGGCACTACCCTTTCTCGGAAAGACTCTCGGCGTGGGAGCTCTCACGGGACTCACTAGTCCGGCAGTTGAGAAATTAATGGGTGGCAGCGGACTGTTTTTGAAGAAGGGAGGAGCCGTGTGTCGCGTTCACGTAGACGACAGCGGTAAAGGATTGTATCTAGAACCCGTTAGAGGTGGCAACTCTCTGAGAGGAAACGGTCTCTATCTGAAGAGTGGACAGAATGTTGAGCGACTCGGCAAGGGTTTGTTGCTCGGTGAGAATTCGCCATTTAAGAATATACCAATTTTGAATATGTTATTATAATATAAAATTATATAAAATATAAATTATAGAAAGTATAAAATAATATATTTAAAATGGGTAAAAAGGTGGAGAAACAAATTTATCACCTGGATGAAAAGGTGGAGAAACAATTTGACGATAATGACGAACATCGCAAGACAGAGAGCGAAAAAATAAAAAAATGGTTAGACGCTAATGATGGATATCTAAGGAAAGAACTAATGAAAGAGATAGATAAAGCGCGGGATAGACGGTTGAGAATGAGACGACTCTTTCCACCGTCACCACTACCTTCTGAAGAGAATGGTAATGATGCGAGTGTTACCAAGAGATGCACAACATTCGTTCATAATTATGATTCGGATAAACAAAAATGTTGTTATAAACGTATCATATCACAAAGAAAAAGAAAAAGAAGAAGAATCGACACTGAAAATTGAGAGAAAAGGAAACGCTATTATAATATATGGTGATAGCGAAGAAGAAGGAAAACAAAAAAAAAAAAAGTAATGAGATCTAAAGATGATCTTATTACTTTTTTTTTCATTTTTCTTCACTAAAAATCAATCACTCTATTGTTTATATTTCCAAGTCTGTTATTAGCATGTTGACACTCGTGTCTTCTCCTTTTTCGAAAAAGTGTTGAATGTTTATCTTTACTCTTTTGAGTTTTTTTTACATCGGTCAACTCGCTCTCACCACCCAATTTCTCCATGAGTTCGAATGAGATGTTTGGAAATATGTAATTTCCATAGGGCAACGACAAATCGTCCTTGTCGAATTCTCTATCTTCGGCGATGACGATGTTCTGCAGATTGCTTTGGTACTCGTAAATCAAATCGAGCGCGGCTTCGTCCAATTTCAAAGGCATCTTATATTTGTTGTATTTGTGCTCTAAGCCCTTCGTCTCGACCTCGTTCAATTCGATGGGATCGTGTCGTTGTAATCTATAGATTTTATGACCGAATTTCTTATTCGTTTCGACTCGTTTCAATTTCAATTCACATCTTTTAGGTGTTGTTGTCCTCATGATCGATTATTTGGTTTTTTGTTTTTACGAATTCTTGCAAATAATGTATATTTTAAATTTTGTATTTTAATAATTTGTTTAAAAAAAGTTTTTTTTATATATATATAAAGAGCAAAAAAAAACAAAAGTTGTTTTTAATTTTAATTTCTTTAATGTGAAAAATTTTTTTGTAAAAAGTAATGAGATCACTTTCAGATCTCATTACTTTTTTTCCTTCTTCTTTGCTAAAATCAATCTCTCTATTGTTTATATTTCCAAGTCCGTTATTAGCATGTTGACATGCGTCATTTTCTCACTTACAAAAATGTCTTGTATGTTTATCTTTACTCTTTTAAGTTTTTTTACATCGGTGAACGTGCTCTCACCACCCGATTTGTCCAAGAGTTCGAGTGAGATTATTGGATATATGTAATTTCTAAAGAACAACAACAAATTCGACCTTGTCGAATTTTCTGTCTTTGGCGAAGATGATATTATTCACCAGATCGCTTTGGTACTCGCAAAACAAATCGAGCATGGCTTCATCCAATTTCAAACACATATGATATTTGTCGTAGTAGCGCTCTAAGCCCATCGTCTTGACCTCATTCAATTCGATGGGATCATGTTGTTGTAATGTATAGATTTTAAAACCTAATTTCGTACACGCTTCGACTTGTTTCAATTTCAATTCGCATCTTTTAGGTGTTGCTGTCATGATCGATTATTTGTTTTTTTTTTGTTTTACGAATTCTTGCAAATAATGTATATTTTAAATTTTTGTATTTAAATAATTTGTTTAAAAAGTTTTTTTTCTCTTTAAATATATATTAAAGTTAAATTTTAACATCCTTTTTTTCGTATTAATTTAATTTTTTTTTTCACGAGTTTTTAGAATGAGCAAGACATCGAATGTTTAAAAATTAGCCTTCGCATCTTGCAGTTATCATCATCTATTGAGAAGGAATCGGGTGACATGAACACGCGTCTGCTTTGCGGAAATTTGTTTTGAACCTCGTGCGAGACTTCGCGTAAAAGTTGTAAGAGTTCTATTTGTCTTGAACCTTCTTTTTTAATAGTTTGAACGACATTGTCGATTAATTTTTGTTCGCTAATAGTATTACAATTCGATTTTCTATCGCAAATTGTATCGTTTTCTTTCAAAATGCGTAAATATAAATTACGATTTTTTTCTTCTTGGTTTTTTGGAGAATAACGATTTATTAAACAACGTCGACGTTTATGTCGAGATTCCGTTGTGGATGTTGTCGCCATGATCGATTATTTGTTTTTTTTTGTTTTACGAATTCTTGCAAATAATGTATATTTTAAATTTTTGTATTTTAAATAATTTGTTTAAAAAGTTTTTTTCTCTTTATATATATAAGTTAAATTTTTAACATCCTTTTTTTTCTCGTTTTTTTTTAACGTTAAGGAACATAAAAAAATCAATTAATTTCATCAAAAAAATTTTTTTTTTTCACATTAAAAAAACAAAACTTTTTAAACAAATTATTTAAAATACAAAATTCGAAAAAATATATTCTTACAAAATGAAACAGATAAAAAAAAATGGAAAATTTAAATGAGAAAACCATACCTCAGTTAAACGAGATTTGTAAACTATTAAAAATTTCACATTTCAGAAATCATAGAACTAAATCAAAAAAGATTGAAGTCATACAGAAACATTTGTGAAACGATGGAAAAGCAAACGAAATGCCGATAGCAGCGACGTCAAAAAATGCATCGGTTGTGAAAAATGAGAAGAAGAAAAAGATAGTAAAAGGAATCGAAATGCCGATAGCAACGACGTCAAAAAATGCATCGGTTGTGAAAAATGAGAAGAAAAAAAAATAGTAAAAGGAATCGAAATGCCGATGTCGAAAAAAACCAAAAACGTTTCGATTGTGAAAAATAAGAAGACGACTAAACGAAAAGCCATTGAAGAAGAACTTCAAATTTCCAAAGAAAAGAAAAGAAAAACTAAAATGAAAACGAGTGATGCGCATCAGATTCTAGGCAAACGAGATATATCGAGCAAACTTCGATGAGCAATAGACGAAGGGAAAGGAGAAGAATATCTAGCGTGACTCACCGTGGAACTATTTCAATCGAAGTCCATGGAACGGGAAAGTGCGATCAAAGGTATTTTTAAAACTTTCGACGTGGTTCCCTCGTTAAAGAAAATCGATCCGAAATTGTTCATGGAACGGGTGAAGAAAAAAGTATTGAATTTGTTTTGCAAACACATGAACGTGGGACTAAAAATTAAGATAATACTCCATTGCGTGATGAATAAAATCGACGTGAAGTCCGGTGAGAGCATCGTGAAAAATGCATATTTCAGATCTAACGTCGAACCCTTATTTCGAGGTTCAGATTTATCAGACGTTTTCGAAAAGGTGAAAGACAAGATGTTGACGTCTCTTGCGAATTATCAACATGAAGGTAGTAATTGGACATTCGATGAGATGTTGAAACTCGAAATTCACATAACTAAAAACGATTTGTTGAAAGGGTCTTCCTACGTGAAATTACCATATTTCCTAGCAAAAAAACACGCCGTGATCAACGTGAAAAATAAAGATGATCAGTGTTTTAAATGGGCAGTCACTTCCGCTTTATACCCTGTCAAAATGAACATCAAAAGAGTTTCTTCTTACGAGGTAACTTCTAAAAATCTTGACTGGACTGGAGTGACTTTTCCAATGCAGTTAAAACACATCGAACGTTTCGAGGCACAAAATCCCACCGTAGCGGTGAACGTCTTGGGATACAACGAAAAACGAAAGATCTATCCTCTCAGACTGACTTCGTATCTCGGAAGAGAAAAGACGATTATTTTATTATTGATTTCGAATGGTGACAATCATCATTATTGTTGGGTTAAACATCCGAGCCGATTACTGTCGAAACAAAATAATAATCATAGCGGAAAGATATCTTTATGTTACAATTGCATGAACGTGTTTCACAGCGAAGACTCGTTGGCGAAACATCAGGAATATTGCAACGAAAATTAAGGTGTCGCCGTCGAAATGCCCAAACCCAACACCATCGTGAAGTTTGAAAATCACAATAGAAGGTTAAAAGTACCATTCGTCGTGTACGCTGATTTCGAATGTTTCACCACGAAAATGAGTTCCTGTCAACCCAACGCTCTTCAAAGTTACGTCGAAAAATATCAAAAACACATACCTTCGGGCTATTGCATTTACGTGAAATGCGCTTTCAACTCGCAACATGACATGGGTCCCTTCACCTACACGAAACAGTATGAAGATGACGATGTGGCTCAAAGGTTCGTGGAAGAGTTAGAATGGAAACTTCAAATGTTATACGACAAATTCAAAACTCCGGCAAAAATGATCATCACGCGAGAGCAGCAGGATGAAAATAACAGAGCCACCGAATGTCACATATGCAGACAATCATTCGATGAGAATTCGACGGAAAATAAGAAGGTCAGAGACCACGATCATTACACGGGTCTGTATCGCGGTCCTGCTCACAGCAAGTGTAATTTAAAATATCGAGATGCCACTTTCTATCCGGTGATGTTTCACAATCTCTCGGGTTACGACTGTCATCTGTTCGTGAAAAATCTTGGCACCTCACACGAAGAATTAAATTGCATCGCGAACAGCGAAGAAAGATACATTTCCTTCACGAAATGGAAGCTCATGGAGGAGAAAAGAGTAATCGACGGAGAGACGTTGGAAGAAAAAACGAAATTCATTCGTAGATGCATACGTTTCATCGACAGTTTTAAATTCATGTCGACCGCTCTGGAAAAATTAGTTGATAACATGAGCAAGGATAAATTTAAAATCATGAGCGAACATTTCGGAGAACGAGTAGACATCATGTTGAGGAAAGGAGTCTATCCTTATGATTACATGAACGATCTAAAGAGATTCGAAGATACCGCACTACCTTCGAAAGAAGATTTTTATTTGAAATTATATGAATCCGACATTTCCGACGAGAATTATGAACACGCTAAAAACGTGTGGAAATCATTCGATATGAAAACCATGAGAGATTATCACGATCTCTATCTGAAGACTGACGTTCTACTCTTGGCAGACATATTCGAAAATTTTCGAGACGTCTGTTGTCGAAATTACGATCTGAATCCCGCTTGGTATTTCACCGCACCCAGTTTGGCGTGGGACACTCTCTTGAAGACCACTGAAGTCCAATTGGAATTATTATCCGACGTGGACATGTTGCTCATGTTCGAAAGGGCTACGAGAGGTGGTGTCTCGATGATCTCCCACAGACATTCTGAGGCTAACAATCCCTACATGAAAGAAGGTTTCGATTCGAAACGGTCGACTAAATACATACAGTATTGGGACGCTAATAATCTGTACGGTTGGGCTATGAGTCATCCTTTACCAATTGGAAATTTCGAATGGGTGAAGGAACCGGAAGGGATGCAAAAATGGAGAGACTATCCTTGCATTTTAGAAGTCGATTTGAACTATCCAGAAGAATTACACGATCCACACAACAATTATCTGCTAGCCCCCGAATGAATGGAACCGAACGAAGGAGATGAGGAAAAACTCATTCCCAATTTATTTAACAAACGTAACTACGTCGTCTACAGCGAGAATTTGAAACAGTACGTCGATTATGGGATGAAATTAGTCAACATACATCGCATCATTCGATTCGACGAAGAGCCTTGGATGAAAAAATACATCGATCTCAACACGAATCTCAATGGAAAACATCAGGAAGAGAACAGACGTTCGACTTGTCACGTCTGAGAAAAGAGCTAAATCATTAGTGGCGAAACCCAATTACAAACACCGAACCATATTCAACGAAAATCTAGTGGCCGTTCACATGCAAAAGACGCACCTGAAGTTCGACAAACCGTATTATCTCGGCCCGATCATCTTAGATATCAGCAAGCAATTGATGTACGAGTTTCACTACAATTACGTCAAACGAAAATTTGGTGATAAAGCCAAACTACTGTTCACCGACATGGACAGTTTAGTTTACGAGATAGAGATGAAAGACGTCTACCGAGATATATCTCAGGACGTGGCCGAGTGGTTCGACATGAGCAATTATCCCATCGATCACCCGTCCAACATTCAATCGAACGACAACAAGAAGGTGTTGGGTAAATTTAAGGATGAGAGCGGCGGTAAACAGATCATCGAATTCGTGGGCTTGAGACCCAAACTGTATGCTTATCGTCTAGAAGATGATGAAGAGATCAAGAAGTGCAAAGGAGTTAAATAAAGCGTGCGTGGTGAAGAAAAACATCTCTTTCCAAGAGTATAAAGATTGTCTGTTAGGAAGTGGTCCGGTGTATAAGACTATGAAATCGATTCGAAGCGAAAATCACGACTTGTATACCGAAATAGTCAACAAGATTTTGCTGACGGCCGACGACGATAAGAGATTCGTGTTAGACGATAAAATAAGCACTTTGGCTCTCGGATATTGGACTGTGGATCTAATTAGAGATGATATGAATATGGATGATTGGATTCTAGATACGATTGTTGATGATAGGATTCCAGAAAATCAAGAGGAATTAGACGAATTCAAAATTATAGAAATCGATAGAGACATCGAGAGTGTTAGTTTAAAAAGAAAAAGAAAAAAAATAGAAAAAATAACGTCATTTTTAGTAAATTATAATAAAATAAATAAAAAAAATATATACGCATTTATGAATAAGAAAATAAAGATATCCGTAGAAGGTGTCGTCTTACCTAACGAACCCCTATCCAACATCGATCTGTTGAATGCGGCAAAAGATTTGAAAATCAAAGATTTTCTATGAGTGTTTTCCAGAGATGCCTTGCCGAAGAGAAGACCTTGACAATCGGAATGCGGAATTTTAAATCTAGACGATTCATCGGGTGAAGGCACTCACTGGGTGGCGTGGATGAAGAATGGGAAGAAGAAAAATTATTATTTCGACAGCTACGGAATGTCGCCGCCAAAAGAAATAAAGAACTATTTCAACAAATCGAGGTTCATTACAACATGGAACAAGTGCAATCACCACATCAAGTGTTTTGCGGTCACCTGTGTCTCTACGTTCTCAAGAGATGGTCTGAAGGAGATCGATTTCAAGACATTCTCAATGATTTACATTAGAGAGAGATTTTTTTTTATAGTATATAAAGATAAAAAATTATTTTAAAAAAATTTTAATCGAATAAAAACGAAAAATAAAATAACATAGTTCATTTTTAATAAACAGCATTTGAACATATTTTTCTAAAAAACAAAAAATCCCACAACAACATGCCAGTCGATAAATTTGGTAGAAGTGACGATGAAAAAGTCAACCCAAGAAAGAAGAGGAAGATGTTCGAAGTCGACGATGGTTACGACGTTGCCAACTTGGACGAATGTTACGTTCGGAGATACGAACCTCGAGAAGAACCTTTGAACATGAACGATAAGAAGCTCTACAATCTTCCCGAGCCAATAGATCTCGCAGATGCTGCGACTAAAAAATACGTCGACAGGGGGAACACCGATTTTGAACGAATCCTGCTAGATAATTACATGGATAAAATCATGACCGACAATCTGGATCTGAAATCCAAACGTTTGGTGAACGTTGCGAATCCCATAGATCCCACCGATGCCACGACCAAGAAATACATGGACGACTCTCATGCGAGATTCAGCGAACACCTGAGAAATAGATACGTTATGAAAACGATGCACTCGGAATTGAACGCCAATTATAACAAGATAACGAACGTGGCCACTCCCACGAATCCCAAGGACGTGGCGACCAAACACTACATAGATCTGGAACAGAGAAAGTCTGACGGACGAGAAATGAAATCGGATCTGAATGCGGGATTCCACAAGATATTGAATCTGTCGGAGATCAACAACATGGATGCAGACTCAACCGCAGTCAACAAGGGCTACGTAGATTCTGCCGTGATACAATCGCAAGAATACCTAGAATCGCAAGTGGACGATCCCTACCTGAACAAACAATCTGGCAGAACCATGGAGAGTGGCATCAACATGAATGGTCACAATTTATTCGGTCTCGATCACGATCCCGAATTCGATTCCAGCGCGGTCAGCAGAAAGTACATGGACGACAACTCGGTCTGGAGAAAGGGCGACATCATGGAAGGTAAACTAGACATGGGTGGACACGTGCTCACGAATCTACCGGATCCCGTGAACATGACGGATGCCTGCACCCTGATTTCGGTGGTGGAGAAAGTCAAATATGCTAGACAATTGATCACCGTGTGGGCCGAAGAGGCCGGCACCTTAGATGAAGGAAAAGCTGAGTGGTCTTTCGGAAATGGAGGTAGCGGATCGAAACATGGTCAGGTGGGATATCCCATGCTGCTGGGAGGTGAAATCCTTCGAATGAGTCTGGCTTCCTCGGATTTGAATAACAGAGCGGTCGTCAATCTCATGGTGAATGGTGTGGAGAGCGATAAGAGATACAGCGTCGAAAAGACTGAGAATCAACACGCGAATCTTAGCACGTTCGGCACGCCTCTCAAAGTGAACGCCGGAGACAGGATTAATTTCATCACGAAAACCAATAATCCCGAAGCCACCACTTCCGTGGTGAGTCTACTGATCGAACTAGATTCTTTGAACAAACAGTGAACGTGTGGAAAATAATGAATTAAAAAAAAATAATGTGTGATTATTAAAAACAAAAAAAACAAACAAAAAAAAGTAATGAGATTTAGAAAGATGTTCAATCTCTCTAGATCACAAAACTTTATTTATTTTTTTTTGTTCTTAATAATTACTCATTACTTTTTATTTTTTTTTTGTTTTTTTATTTTTTTTTCACACTCGTCTCTCATCGAATGATCGACATCTTATTTCCATCCGATTCGAATTGTAATTCTCTGTCCAACAGGACCAGGGTGAAGGCTTCGGTTTTTCTCGGCACGTTCCTATCGAATTTCATCTTGATCTGAATGTCTAACATGCTACTCTTGAGTCGTTCACTCTGTTTACTGACGTCGAATACGAACATGGGATACATCGACTTGTATTCGCCGGGAGACATGTTAGGGTTGCTCATCAATTCGTCTAGACCGTGATACTTCTTTCTAAAATCAGCGGCGGCGTCGCCGTACAGTCTGCAGAAATCATTCTTGTCAAACGACGCGTTGTAATCGATTGCTGGATATCTCGTGGCGTTCAGAAACACTTGCATGTTCCTCAAATGGCAGTGATCGAACAGCGACGCATTCTTTTCCTGAGACCCGTCCCTATCGGTCTGAAACACAACCACGATGAAACGCGGCCTCTCGGAAGTGGATTTCACCGTCAATCTCCAATCGAAGTGATTCGTGGAGGGAGGAATGCTAGCTGTGTTGCACTGTCTCATTCTAAATCCCACGGGTAATTTATTCTTGGATTCTATGATCTTGTAGAGACGCGCTTTCTCCATGATCGAAGGCTCCAGGTGTGGAACGAACCACGATATCTTGTGTAGAGTTATCTTACCCGCATCGGTCGCAGTGAGTCTCACTATTGCGTCGTCGTTTCCTTTTCGAATCAACATCAGATTGTGTTTGAATCCGTACATGATCTTGTTGTAATCGTTCGCAAATCCGAAGATGTGTTTCAAAGGTATCCTGAACGAAAACGTTCCTTTAGGTCTGGACGTCTTGACGACGTAGTCGAATATCAAGGCGGCGCCGGCGCTAGCAGGGCCAACGGTGTCTTTCACCCACAACTGATTAAGTCCTCTGGATTTAGAAAAATCATCAGGATACGTCAAGAGTCCGAACATCGTGGTGGCCTGACCGGGATGAAACACAGATTCTATCTCTTGTTCGGATAGCATGTATTTTATGTTACTGAATAAATGCATGATGCCATTATTGGCTAGAGTAACCGTGTCGTCGTCGGCGTAGTCGCTCCCATCTTCCTTGGTGAGACGTCCCTGCACCACTATGTAACTCTCGCTAGGATGTACGAATAGATCTTGAGTTTCGACGTTGATTCTTATCTCTCCCGCATTGTTCAAACTCGTTCCGGTTACCGGTTCGTATTCGTGAACCTCATATTCTTGAATACTTTCATCTTTCACTATGTTTTGTGCTATATCTAGTATATTTGTCATTTTAAAGGATTTTTAGTTTTTTGTTTATTAATTAACTTGCTTTCTTTATCTAAAAATAGTTTTTAATTATTTTTTATTATTATTTTTTTCTCTCTTATATATATGTGTGTAAATAAGAAAATGTTAAAGAGAGTAAATAAAAAAAGAATTGTTTTCTTCATCAAAACTTCATCTTCTGTAATTGTTGTTCGTAAAACTTTCTGATGACCCCTTCTCCATCCAAAGCTTCGATTTCGTAAGTCACCGGATCGGTGTGAAATATTTTGATTATCACGAAGATTTCCGAGGTCCATCGAGGAGTATAACCCTTTTTGAAGTGCTTCTTATAAGCGTAGATTCTCACTCGATCACCGACCGCAAATTTCGGCATTCTAGACTTCTTCCTGATCTTAGATCTCTCAGGATATAGATTCGCATAGACCCGTTTTTCGTTTCGAGGATCGCTAGCTTCCGCGGGAGTCATCTTGATCGATCTGTGTCACGTGTTGTTGTAATCTTTGACCAGACCGTTCAGAGCGTATATGTATTTCTTGGTCGAATTCGCCGTGAAGTATCTGTGCATCTTTTCCTTCATCGTTCGATTCCAACGTTCCACCACACTGGCTTTCTCTTCGTTTTCAATCGAGTAGAGGTCTACCAATCGATGAACGTGCTTGTTGTAGAATTCCTTTCCCTTATCCACCCACAATTTACGCGGTTTTCGAGAAGACGAGTCGAACACGCTCTTCAGAGCCTCGGCGATGCAAGGTCCTGATTTATTCTTCAAAGCTCTGATCCAACCGTATTTGGAAAACACGTCGATGACCGTCAATAGATATTTGACGCCCTCGTTCCACCTCGAAAACGATCTCATGTCGACCAAGTCGGCAGACCAAATATCATCCAGACCCTTCACGAACACCCTTCTCTTTCGAAATTTACGCACTATGGGTTTGTGTAACTCCTCGCCCAATTCGCTCGTCAATAATCGTTTCTTCTTCTTTTCAGATGCGCTTTTTTTTTTGAATGCCCCATCCGAATCGACGTTTCACACCGATCAGATTGCCGACCAGCGAACGTTCCATCTTCTCTCTCCTGGTCGGATTCAATATGCCTCTCAATTTCCCCAACATGTTTTTATCGCAGACGTCATTGCGAGTCTTGGTGTCGGGATGTCCGGCGTAGCACAGATCGTGATCATACGCGGCCGCGTCCACCCTATTCACAGGTTTGCTCCAAGATTTGGGAGTCAGATCGGCGTTGAGTCTCTTGTTCAATTTTGTTCCGGGTCCCGTGAAACTGTAACCGGGCAGATGCATTTTGAAAGGTAGATTATTGATCATTTTAATCACGATGCCTTTACCTTTGCTCACGTTCTTTTTTTTGACGAATCGTGTCTTGACAGAACCACACACGTCGCAAATTCCGCGAAGCATCTGTCTGTCGTTTTTAGTTCGCACTTCTCTAGAATCACGCGTCTCGGTAACTCTCTTACACTTTACGCAATACATTTTTAAGAGTTATTTAAATTAATTTTGTTTTTTTTTATTTTATATATAAATTTAATTTTTTTTTAAAAATTCTGTTCTTATTATATATATATTTTTTTTTTCAATCGCTGCTCTTGAGTTCTATCATCTCACTGAATTCCTCCCTGGCCTCTTTCCTCCCCTTTTCCATGAGAGAATCCTTCATCTCTTCCTTGATGATCTGACGAGTCTTGATTCTCACGGCTTCTTTCATGGCATCGTATTTCGTTTTCTCGCTCAATATCGCGAAGTATTCTCTGTCCGATATCCTACCGTCTTTCAACGCCATCGAGATCATTTCGGATATCGTGTCGATCTTGGAGTCGGCCAAGACGCGAATCTTATCGTGTTTCCTTGCCTTCAGATATAATTTCCTACTCAAAAAGTTTCCGAGCGTGCTAAACAATCCGGCAGCGAGAGCCACTCCTTCTATGGTCAACACGATCGGAACGGCGACCACGGTCGACAACAATCCGATGCCGGCCGCGTGTAAACCCATGGAAATCGTGATGAGTGTCGTGTCGATCGCGTTGATGAATGTCACGAAACGCGAATACTTCTTCTTGAGGGAATGGCGAGAATCTCTCTCTCGAGTTAGATACTCTTGGATTCTATTGATTTGATCGATGCGATACCTCTCTCCTCTTTCTCTTTCTTCTAGCGACGGCGCCGTCGGCAAAACGTCGATCGGCTTCTCGTTCTCGTCGTCCACTAACGTCGGATACAATTTATTTCTGGTTCTCATTTTTGTTTTTTTCTTTCTAATATTAGATAAAAAATTTATGTGTGTATTTATTTTTATTTTCTATTCTCCCTTATTTTATATCAACGAGAAACTTAGACGTATGCTTGGTTGAACAATAATTTCAAGATGCATCCCTTATCTCGTAAAGTCAGACTTTTACGCGCCAATTTCTGTTCTTCCGAATCTGTGGGCCTGCTTCGATTCTTACAGTAGAGTAATCTCTTCCAAAACGCGATCACTTCATTGATTTGAACGCGTTCGAACGCTGGTTCGAAATACTTGACGACCATATCTTCCCTTTCCATCCACAGACAAGAATGATTCTCGTGATCGAAGTCTAGGTGATCCCGACATTCGACGCATCGTTCTAACAAGAGACGACCTAGTTGTTCGTTCACGCAGAATGCGTAGGCTCTCATCAGAATTTTTAAAAGAATCCTTACTCTAATATCCCGAGAATCGCTCATGATTTACGTTTTTATTATCTATTCGATTTGATATATTTATTTTTTTTAAATAACTATTTATTTATATTTTTTTTCTCCCCTATATATATATATATCAATCAAAAACGTGACAGCGGGCTCGCGAATTTCTAACACACCGACGACAACACTCTTCGTTCAAAACATTTCCATCAAGTGCTCATCGAGATCACCTCGCAATAACGTGCGCCAGTCTCACTTCGAGAAACGCGACAGTGGGTTTGAGAATTCAAACATCACCTCTTCACGCGAGTCGATTTCAGACCTAAAATCCACAAGCGAGTTTCCCCCATAGGATTCAGTGTTAAAATCGTGTACGGACGCGGATTGTTAGAATCGGTGAGAGGATGATGTTAGAATTCTCAAAACGTTTTTTTGCTCGCAATTTAACACTGAATCCTATGGGGGAAACTCACTTGCCGATTTCAATCAAAACGGTACATGTACTGTACGTAAAATTTCATGCGTTTTCTGTCATTCTTGGATACAATCAGTGATGTTTGAATTCTCAAGGGATTCTAAAGCACCCTAAAAAACGTTAAAAATCTTGTACATGTACACGATTTTAACACTAAATCCTATGGAGGTGTACATGTACACGTACTCGAACATGTACGATGATGGTTGAACTCTCATTTATTACCTACTATCGTGGAGTAGAAATGTGGAATCATTATGACTTCGATGGACCCAGAACTACCAACCATTTAGAAGGATGGCACCGAAAACTACAGCTGGTGATAACTGGGTCGCATCCCAACATCTACAAGATGGTAGTCTTTTTAAAACGAGAACAGAAGAAGAAATACAGAAAAATTGACAATTTCATCCGACATTTCCAGAGACTCCTCCAAGAGGGTAATATGAGCCTGCCACAATATTTGGACGCTGTTTCCTACATCACTGGCTATTAATGAATATATAAAAATTCATGTACGATTGTTTATATTTGTTTGTAAAAATGTCATTTAACTTTTATTTAATTATTATTTGATGTAAAAATGTTAATTTTATGAATTTTTGATTATTTAATAGTCATAGTTCCTTTAAAAGATGTAAAAATAATGCCTAATTTGTCTAATTTATATTATTTATTGTATAGTAACATCCATAGTACCTTTAAGAGTTGTAAAAATAATTTTTAATTTGTGTAACAAAAAGGTTGTGTGATCAATAAATAGTAAATTATGGCTTAATTTGCTTGTTTTTGTCAATTTCCTATTCACCCAGCCATCTCAATTACAAGTTCAAATTTCCACACAACAGCCAACTGAATTGAACAAAACTATAGTCGGCATCTCTTTAATCAAGAACTGGTTCACACCTCTACCCGAACAATAGCGGCTGGGTAGACGGGAAGACCCCGACACGATGTGATCCTGGCTATCGAAAGTGTCGTTAAACCCCAATAAATAAATACATTAATTAACACTGTATTTCCAATATTTTTGGCGAGTTTAGGAGACTACAGCATTTCACATTTGTATTGGCGGCGTAAGATATGGTTCAATTAATTTGAAAATGTTATTTTTTGACCACTGTATTAAAAGAAATGGAGGGGGGGGGGCGTGGGGGAGGGGGGCACGATGACGCCGTGTACAAAGGTGTACTGCACGTCGAAGGTGCACGTGTCTATAACCGCTGTAACCCTGCTTGAGCGGAGCTTGAACAGAGTTAGAATGTTGTGAAGCTGACAGTTGATCATCTATGCTCGGTGGTTCTCTCCGGGTACTCCGGCTTCCTCCACCCGTAAAACTGTCACGGTCACGATTAGCCATTGTGCATAAGTATGTGACCTTAAACACCAATAAATAAATATATAAATTTGTAGTAATATTTTGACCACTTTGAAGTAAAAACATTTCCCCTTTCACATGGCTGTTGAACTTAAAAAATTTTGACCCAATTTTGTATTTTAATTTTTTGGCACGAAACCGTCTATTTGAACCCAAATCATAATGTTTGCGCAGAATTGACCCGAGTGTCCATCAGACTCAGCGCTAAGTTGCCTGTTGCACCTTTCCGATCCAAGTTTTAGCTCACCTGAGCGAAGCAAGGAAGAGATGATTACTTAACAAAGCTTTACATTTTTCTTCAGAGACTCTGTATAGAAAATGGTGAAACTGAAACTTCAGCAGTTGTTAAGGATGGTATAATGAACGTTCTGCGCCATTTTTGACCCCCTTACTTATCCTTATACTCATGCAAATATGAATATCACAGGAATGGAACTATCTATCTATGTATCAGTTACAACTTTTCATTTTATTACATATTTCCTTTTATTAGACGGAAATGTTTACAGTAACTGTTGTTGGGGGTGTCGTACTGAAGATCCCGCACCTCGTTCTGGCCTCTTACCAATTAATGTAGCCATACAAATATGGACGTAATAGAAACATTCGGAGTCTGTTTATCTTAAGGTTGAACGTTTCAACAGTGGTTGGTTCTGTGCCACTTTAGAATCCTTTGCTTATCAATAGAGCCATACAAATGACAGGGATGTCACATGTATTTATCATTTTCCCCGTCTTCGAGCTGCTTCATCCAATCCTGCTGAAATTTTCACCACATGTTGCGGCTATTATTCGACGACGGTCATACAGCCATACATATATAGATTACCAGAAGATACTGCTGCCGTTTTCGACTATGTGACAAATTCTCAAGTAAGCGGATAAGCCTCCTCCCCCCTTATCTCCACCCAGGAGGACTTTTGTACTCTTTCAGTTTCCAATAATTCGCTCTGGCCTAAATCGTGTTATCACCAGAAATTCGACACTACCGGGTCACTCTTTTTCCAAACCCAGATAGAACTATTTAGTATAAATTTTTTAAAATAACATTTCCCCAAGTAGGACCCCCAGCCATTATTTACCATCTTAGGCCTATCCGGGAAGCGTGCCCTGGTAGACCTACGCTCGTAAGTAGTCTTACTGAGACTTGGGGTTCATGGTCAACACCAAAAGATATAACGGTAGAAAGACGTCTTGCAGGTGCTATACTATATATGTCAAGCAAGTGGATCTCAGATCCTCCATTCCCTTCCGCGCTTCCGTCTTTGTCTTTTCAGTCATTTTCTGGACTTCTCCCCTTCAGAAGGTACCTGTACCTCTTACCTTTGAATTCCTGGCTCCAACACTGGTGGAATGGGGTGCTGGGCAACTGAGTCGAGGAGGATGATTGGAACGGGAAGGGGGGGGGGGGGTGCGATTGGATAAGATCGCGACCGAAATATTTGGGTAGTGGCTCACCAAACCGCGACAAGTCCGGCCAACTGGTATTGTAGGGGTCGCTGGTCAAGTACGGGGTCGAATGCGTAGTTTAGGTTTGGTAACACGTAAAATATGGGAGTTTGAGTCGGGTCGAATAGGTTGTAAGATGGGGAGGTTCGGCCACCAGGTTGTCAGAGTTGTGTGTTGACGTCACGTGATCGTTGTGGGGTATACGTTTTGGGTTGGGTCACACAGATGCGGCCGAAGGGTGTCAAGATCAATGGGTGGGTATGCAGAGATAGTGGGCCACTTGGTAGTGGTTGGCTTCGATAGTTTACAGGAACAGGTCGGGTGACTGTGTCGCCATTGGAATGAAAGATTGGGGCGGCCCATCGTGTATGAATGTAGGCGTTTTATGTTATTGAGTCGTGTTGGATCACTGGATTGAGTCGGAAGATAAGGGTGTTAAATCTCCGGGACATGTCGAACGACTCGGTCGGTGTGGATGAAGGTCTCCAAGTTTGAAGGTATGGGTGTTGACAACCGGGTTGTGAAGTGTCTTTGGGATGAGTAGTTGACTGTGTTATCAGGCCCGAGGCTAATTGGGCCTACTATGGCCACCTCACTAGGAAAATTTGGCCTTTACTTTCTAGAATGTGGGGGCATTTTTCATACAAAATTTAGGTTTTTAGGTCATTTCCCCAATATTTTCGAAAATTTTCAAAGGTCAGTCCACTCCATTCTCGGTCAGACGCCGTGAACAGTCTGCCTTCGGGTCCGCGTATTATACTTCGATTGGGGAGGAATCTCCGAAAAGGGTCAATGGAACTGACAGGAAGATGATGTGATCGGGTCACTTTGATTACATTTTTGTTATGAGGTCACCGTTAGTATGTTGGTTCGCCGGGTAGACTACCGGGTGAATCAAACCTGGTGAAGAATGGTAGGGCCGTCTCGTGTTAAATCACAGCATTGAATGAGTTGTGTGGTCAGATCACTATGTCTCGGAGAAGGCCCTCTGGGTCGAACCACCTGCAGGGGCCACTATGTCGCGTGAGTGTGTGGGGCAGAATAGGAACACCGAGTCGGAAAGTAGGTGTCTTGAGCCCCTTGATCGTGGTAATTTGTGGACTGCATCAACCTCGAAATGTGCGCTGAGGTAGACTTTTTGTGCAAAGCTATGGCTGTTAGATTACCGTTTCAAGAGAGTTATCAAGAACGGTCATTTGGCTATCAGTATTTGTCTTGACGTCGCAAGGTATTATCTCGCCGTAGCGAGATAATTAATTCGGCGCGGCGAGATAATTAATTCACCACGGCGAAATAAATATTGAAAACCTAATGTACCTTCCACGTCGGTAGCTTATAGGGGACATTCGACTACCAAAATTAATTTATCTCGCCTCGTCGAGATAATAACTTGCTGAGATAATTAACTTGCCGCGGCAAGTTATTATTCTCTCGCTGCGTCGAGATATCTCGCCTCGACGAAATAATTCTCTCACCGCGACAGGTTATCTCGCCTCAGCGAAATAAATGGCGAGATAATATGTCGCCGAGGCGAGATAAATTTTGGCAGCCGCCAATGTGTCTTTCACACTTCCGTACTAACTGACACTTGCACGATTAAAAATCAATTTAATTTTCTTGGTTTAAACGCATATCCAACCGTTCGGTCTTTTATTTGTTTCCTTTGTAATAACGATCAAGCATGTTATATATTCAACACTGAAATATCGACAACCGTTCTATAATTTTTCTATTACTGCAAGGAGGACAATGCCTTGGAACTTTTATCAGCTTAAGCTTATTAAACATCAAGCCTGGTAAAGCAAGCCGTTTTAAAGCAGTCATTCGTGATTATATTTATTTTTTAAGATTAGCACAGGGTTCAATGATTATTTGTACAATTACACACATGTTTTAAGTTACAAGTACATGTATGTAACTACAAACATTCCATTCCCTGTATAAGAGTACTGTTTTCACCTGAAGGACTGCTATCCGCAAAAATGTTTTCTTCAGTAGTTGCCCTCTGCCCCTAGTCATGCCAGTTAAAGTTTCATAAGAAATCGTCCGTATATAAATTTGCAATATATGGGAGTTTGAATTTGATAACCTAATATTACGTAAATATATTTTAACAAGCCCCACAGCAAACAACTGGTACACAATCGCAGGTCAAACAGTTTACACCTATCAGAGCACATTTGCTTATTTGCTATGGCACTTGTCAACATGTGATGATATACGATTTGGTTAGGCAACAGAAGCCTATATCTGGCATAAAGTTATTGGACGGATTTTTATGAAACTTGCACTGAAGTTGTTATGGTTGGAGGGTACGGCCGATGGATCCAGGTAGTGCATTAAGTATCAGGACATTTGGCAGGGCTTCTGTAGAATTGAAGTCGGTACTATTATAATATTAGAACGTTTCTTTTCATGTTCTATCGGTCGATAGTACCTGAGTTTGTGTGATTTCTGAAAGCTGCTGAAGGTTTTATTTCAGAAATCACACAAACTCAGGTACTATCGACCGATAGAACACGAAAAGAAACGTTCTAATTATTTTATTATGCCGAACCAAAAATAGCTTTCATTGTTAAGCGTTAACTGCAACATGTCATCAATCTTGTAATAACAATGCAGTCGAATCCAAAAGCATGACGTCATTTCGAACGAATGACGTCTCTTTATTAGTTTCTACATCACCAAATTCGAAAATGACTTGTCTCGAGTGCCGTCGCTTTGGGAGTTTCTATATCACCAAATGCCAGTGTTTACAACAGTATCATGCTGTTCATGTTATAATTCTTTATTAATGCTTGTGTGATAAGTGGTATAATGGAATATAAATTCATGTTTCTTGGACGACGACAGTTGTTAGAATTAAGCGGAGTGAAACAATTTATTTTGAACTTGAGGAGGCTCAGTGAGGTCGAGGAGTACTAAACTTGTGGATATATAATTGATTGAAGTCATAACTCATATTCAGGATTCATTGAAGTGGTGAGTTTTTAATATTTCTGATTCTTTTGAATTCATTGTTTGCAGTTAAAATTGAAAACACACCCACTGAAGGTGATATATTTGTTGGTAAGTTTGTGTCTATCGGTGACGAAAAAAGTTAAACGGACACGGCGCCAGCATTTGGTGTTGAGAAATTCCAATCAGAGCGTTCGTAATCGACGCTGATCAATGGAAGTGGAGCTTACATTTTCTTTGTTCTCTTGTCTCCAGGGAAGAATGTCCCGATAGTACCCGTGTTTTGCCCCAAACAAAACTCCAGTGCTATCACCTTTAGAAGGTGTCAAATTAACCAATCACGGCTGATGTTAGAAAAGTGAGGCATAATAAATACCAATAGGCAGTGTCTTCTCGTTATATGTTTACAGCGGGTTTCTCTGTGGTAATTTGTGATATTGTGATAGAATTGTTGGTCAGTGAAATGGTGGGGTGGGGATTGGTAGGGTGGGGTTTGGTGGGGTGGAAGTACACTGAGTAATATTCTTCCTGTAAACAGGAATGGCGTTTAATCTGCCCAAATGTTTTGATGAAGCGCGCGCGCGCTGCTATACATTCTAAATTTCGTAAAGCTTTAAAACCACTGTTTGGTGAGTGTAAATATACCCTTAATTTGTTATGTAAAATCAGTGTTCAAAAACATGTGTCCTTTGATTCTCAATTTATTCTGAGTTTCTATTGTTCCATAAGTTGCAAATATTGATATATATATATATACCTCCTGTTTTGTTGGAAAATTTGTGTCAATGGAAGTTGACAAGTGGACATCTCGTCCCCTGAGTTCCAATGTGTTCTATGTGCCAGTAGGCACATAGAACACATTGGAACTCAAGAGACGATCTGTCCCATAGTTTTCGTTTTATTTAAATGTAAATCTTTATTCTAAAAGGTAATTCATAGGTCTTCAGCCCATTCAGTCAGAAATTTTGTGGTTTCCTTGTTTAAGTATAATGGGAAATTGGTTACATTTCTAACAGATTATTTTATTTTCTGAAATATTACTCCCAAGGACATCACTCGCCCCGCTCCGGTGCACGACATTCTCGCCCACTAGGAAGAGTGTTATGGACCCGACCGAGGTCAGAAATTGCCAGGAATGCCAATCATATAGATCAACGGACGCTTGTTTGATGCACAAGCATTGCTTACTGACCATCCCGTCTTTCCTCAGCCGCATTTCATTCTCAAGTTAACACATTGTAAAAAACATTTGGTAATAGAACCAATTTGTCACTTATATGGAACTAAGACAAGAATGAACAAAACTATTGGTCAGCTGTTTATTAAAAAACATTGAGTATGCGCAGAACAACTTTTGCGAAGGTCTCTCCCTCTCTCTTCTCTCTCTCTCTCTCCTCTCTCTCTCTCTTGAGGAATTTGGAATGTTGGTTTCTGATGCCACGCGGGGATTCGAACCCTCGGCAACACCGTCTAGCAATCAAGAGTCCAACATCTAAACCACAAGACCATTGCACACCGTCAAAAAATGAAGTCCTCATGATTATTTGGTTCATCTTCCTTTCGGCAGCAGTTGGCCCAGACGGGCGGACGTCCGGATAACCGGGATTTAAGATACTATCGGGAGCATAAAAGCAAGGAGAGTTTAGGTAAAAAGAAAACTCTTATCAAATTCTCATCGTTTCGTGCCAAAAATATGAAATGAAAACATTTGACCATGTTTTTTACTTCAAAAGTGAGCGGTGGTTACTGAAAAAGTGGAGACCTCATTTTACTTCAAAAGTGGATACGGTTACTATAAAAGTGGTGAGCTACTACAAAAGTGGAGGACTTCCATCCGAAGCATTGGCGACTGAACCCTATTTTGTTAGTAAAACAGTGCTTGTTTACCACAGAAAACAAGAACTGCTTCGCTTTCGAGGGTTCCTACGGGGGAAATGTATGTACAACCTACGACGTTTTGAGAAAATTCTATAAGAGTGTTCCATTGATCGATTTTGCAACGTTTTCGGTTGAGGCTAACATATTCATTACATAAGAACTGAAATAATTATCTGTTGCTTTTTCACAATATGAATGTGGAATAGGTGTGCCAAGTTTTGTATGAAGTGTGTAGCAAATAAATGCTTAGCACTTCATACTAAAAATTAACACGCCCATTCGCCATTCATATCCCGATAACGCGACAGAAAATTCATTTCAATTGTTATAATTCAATTTAGGGCCTCAAAACATAGTTTATTACTAGGTATTGGACCGAATAACTATTTTGTTTCATTTTTTGCGTCAAAAACATAGCTTATGACCCCTCCTTGGAACGAGCTCAACGAGCTCGTTCCACTGAGGGCTGATAAGCTATGTTTTTGAGACACAAAATGAAAAAAAAATATAATAAAATTGGAATGCAAAGTTTGCAGATAGCACCGTCCGGTTTTGGCCGTTAAGTTGGGTAAAGAGTTAAGTGGCTGTATGAGAAAAAATATCAAAATGAATAAAAAAACTATCCCAGGCGAGCGAACCTATTTTTCTAATGCGTGTACCCTGTACCAATCCATTTTCTTTCCGCCTCCGCGAAAGGCACTCGAGTTTTTATTTCGCGTCAGTAAACCTCTCTGAAGCGCTAACAATTTGGGAATCTGACTTTTCTGCGAACCTACCTTAATTGCTCCTTACTAAGCAGCAATTCTGACTTGCCGGCAGGTATATAATCAATTATTCTTCTTGATTATGGGATTAAACGCCTGCGTTAAGTATCGAGTGTTTCGAAACTATTTAAAGCCAAAAATCTTCGAACTTCTCTAAATTGACCCTGTGGTCCGTGTTATTAGACCACTATAGTGTGTGAAAACATCATTTGTGAAGCGAGGGTCGGGCTGTTTCAATCCGTCATGAAAGCGTAGCACTGTAAAATTATCACACACATCAGTAATTTTTTTTAGATGCGCACATCGGCCGATATCTTAAGGGTTTGTTGATGGTGGCATACTTGTAACAATTTTTCTGATAAATTACTTTCTTGATAATCAGTTGCCTTCGGCAGGAAGCAAATTGATCACCTCTGGAGTATGCTCGATCGACTTCACGCGGTCTTTGGATTTTGGTCCCTCTTTTCCAATCTCTAATAGTTTTTTCACGTCACTGGAACACTCACTTGACCTCTGTGTTTACGTGTTTGATTCATTTCTTCATTCGGTAACTAATAACAAACTAAAGACTTGTTTTGTTATAAGTCTAATGACAAGTAAGACCAACAACAAGATACAGACCTGATAACCGACTTGTATTCGTAAATGATCTAGAACTCTTTCTTTCTTTAACCCTTTACCCAACGCAGACGATATGAAAATTTATTATTTTAAAAATCATTTTTTCAAATTTTTCAAAAAATTTCAACAAAACCATTTCATGTGACCCCTTGTTGGAACGAGCTCAACGAGCTCGTTCCAACGAGGGGTCACATGAAATGGTTTTGTTGAAATTTTTTGAAAAATAATATTTTTTCAACTGCTGAATTTGCATATTACGCGGGCGGATGCGGGCGATTCGTTGGGTAAAGGGTTAACCCTTTACACAACGTAACGACCAAAACCGACCAGTGCTATTCACAAAAATCGTCAATTACTTTTCATTATTTTTATTCATTTTTTGTCTTAAAAACTTAGGTTTTGACCCCTCTTTGGAGCTCGTTCCATAAAGGGTTCATAACCTATGTTTTTGAGACAAAAAATGAAAGAAAAAAAAATTAGTTATTCAAGAATTTTGTTTGCAAGTGTCGTCTACTTTTTATGTTAGGTAAGGGGTTAACAAACCAATAGGGTGATAATTTTAGAATATTTCGTACCTACCAGAAGCCAATTCTATAAAACTTTTACAATTGTATTTTCTAGAATTATATTTTATTTGTATTAATAAATTTAACTAAAATGAATCATTAATATTTTAAAAGATATGGCAATTTGCCAACTGGCAAATTGCCAGATTTTTTTAAATGCTAATGGTTCATGTCAACCCATTTAAAGTCATAACTAGAAAATACAGTTCTAGAAAATACAATTGTAAAAGTTTTATAGTATTGACCCCTGGCGTGCTCAACGAGGGGTCACAAGAAATTTTTTTTTTTCCACAAACATTCTTTGATATTAACGAATTTTTACAAATGTCTGCAATGGCAATAAAAAGACAATCATGACTAGGGGAGGGGGTAGGGGGTCGGACAAAATTTGCCGTACACAATGCCGGAGTGGGTGGGTGGGTGAGTGATCAAACGGCTCAGTAACACATTTTTTCCAACAACGTTGGGGACAACCTGGGTCTAATAAATGAGTGAAATAAAGAGCACCATGAATTGACTGAGTGGGAAGAGCACATCCTCCTTTGCTGGAAATAAACTTTTTCCACTTCAGAAAAGACGAAAAGTACTTATATATCGTTGAATTTGCTCTTGAAGATAATTGTTGTGCCATACTCGTCGCCAGTAGAATAATATCGTCGTCCACCTCCAATCCTGACTGCTGCACCAAAGCTTTGATTTGAGATTCCGAATCTAGACCTAAAGAAAAACAAAAACTCAAAGTAATTGAAAAACTAAACTCAAAAAAGAAAACTCACTACATAATGCCAAAACTCGGATTTGAACATGATAGCTCGCCGAAAGAATAATGAAGGCATGACAATACAATCGTCCGTGTTTCTCCGATTTGTAGCGTCGCCATCCACAAACCATCTAACATTAGAATTCAAACCGAGAGGAATCTATATCCCCGCCTAATTATGTTTCTATCATTTAAATACGAAGATACATACATATACACACACATGTACACCAACACATATTATTATTATTATTATTATTATTATTTATTGGTGTTTAAGGTCACATACGTATGCACAATGGCTAATCGTGACCGTGACAGTTTTACGGGCGGAGGAAGCCGGAGTACCCGGAGAGAACCAACGAGCAACGACGAGCAGCTGTCAGCTCTCCAACATCGTAACTCTGAACTCTGCACCGCGGAACAGACAGGGTTAGATTGGTTGAAGACATGCGCACCAACTGCGTACAGTACGCCTTAGTACACAGCGTCATCGCGCCCCCATGTAGGCAATCGGGGTTAAGTGCCTTGTCCAAGGACACAACGCGGGAGCGCGAATCAGTCGCTGAAATGGTCACCCATCCAACTACTAACCGCGCTCGACGTTGCTTAACTTCGGTGATCTGACAAGAACCGGTTACCGCAACGCAACCGCGCCCCCACACCAACACATATCTACACTTACATACAGCATCCAGTGTTGAAACCAGTACTCTAGAAAATGTGTTCGCCTAAAATTTTAACCTGAATGCTATCGTGTCAAACGTCATGGGCTCTTTTGCGAAAATGCCGTTATTATCCCTGCCTTGTTTAACTATATGGGATGTGTCCAGCAGAATGTAATCTAACAAATAAGATAAGCAAATGCTATCCCTGAAGAACAGAGGCCAAAAAGGCGCAGATTTCCACAATGGTATGATGAAAGTGCCAATCCCGTGCTCAGCTTTTAACTTCTTTACGCCCGAAAGAATGAAACGTGGGGGAGGAACCATCCAGTTATCAACTCCTGACCAGTCGTGCTCAAATGCGTTAATACCGCTTGTACCCGGACACCACCATAACGAATTAAAAGTTTTACATTTAGTGTTATAATGTGTTGCAAATCGTTCGACGTCATGAGGACTCCACCGAGCCTCCAAAAATACAAAAACATGACGGAATATTTCCCAGTTATTAGAATCTTGACATCTACTAAGAAAATCAGCTTCTTCATTGAACTCACGTGGAATCCATTTACTTACCAAATTTATATTCTTTCTCTCACAACTGTTTCCAATGTCTAGAGCAATTGTCTGCAAATCTAGTTTTCTGCTACCGTTCTGAACGACACTTACTACATTCTTATCATCTGTACACCATTGTACAGGATCTCCTTCCAGGGAACATGCTAAGTTTTTACATACTCTGTTCAGAGCCTCTGGCTCTCTCCATGTGGAGCTCCTGCCTGATTCTATTTCAGACCAGGTACCAAACACCTCGGAACCTTCTAGTCCCGTCACATACCCACCGTACCCATCGTGGGATGCATCACTGTATGCCACCTGTGAAAAATCATCTGATCACACTGGATCGGAACGGGGGCGCGGTGGCTCAGTTGGTAGAGGTGCAGGCTGCAAGCCGAGAGGTCCTCGGTTCGAATCCCACCTGCGGCAACCGCGTTGTGTCCTTGGGCAAGACACTTCACCCCCATTGCCCTCGTTGTGGCACGGTGACGTTGTGTACTAAGGCGTACTGCACGTCGATAGTGCACCTGTCTTCAACCAATGCTAACCCTGCTTGTGTGGAGATGGTATGTTGGGGAGCTGACAGTTGCTCGCCGTTGCTCGGTGGTTCTCTCCGGGTACACCGGCTTCCTCCACCCGTAAAACTGTCACGGTCATGGTTAGCCATTGTGCAGAAATATGTGACCTTAAACACCAATAAATAAATAACTGGATCAGAACCGCAGCAAAATCTACAATTTTCTGTCTAAAACTTCATTTCGTCGATAGACTCACCACTCAGTCAGTAGCACTGAGAATCCCAGCCAGCCCGGCTCAGAATACACGCATACAAGCCCCGAGTTCGCAATCTAACGATCGATCCCATAGCTCCTTGCATAGAAATTAACTTACCCACTAATGCGGCAACTTTACGAGCTTTGACTAGCAATAAAGCATTGATTATTCCGCCATTGAACCACGACAAAGTCTTCAAGACTTTCCATTCTTTCATCACTGATAAAAAGCATTGATCTTTCCAAATCAAAAACATGACCCAGTCAAATAATCTTAGTAGCGGGTTCCCAACAACATTTATTATTTGCGATTAAAAAACCAAACCTCGCGAGATCATCGCGAATGTGTGAACTAATTCTGTCTGCTTCCAACTTACCCCTACTGCCACATAAACCTTCACCTAACATAACGGCAAGACCGGCCAGCGCTATTCTAAAAAATCGCCAGTTAATTTTTCATTATTTTTTATTTTTTTGTCTCAAAAGCATAGGTTATGACCCCTCATTGGAACGAGCTCGTCGAGCTCGTTCCAACGAGGGGTTATCACCTAAGTTTTTGAGATAAAAAAAAGAAAAAAATTAGTTATTCAAGAATTTTTTTGGCAAGTGTCGTCTGCTTTTCATGTTAGGTAAAGGGAACCATCATCTAAATATATAACAACTCTTGTTCCCTTTTCTCTTCAGTACCTCACGAGAACCCACATTACCTTGGTAAAAATATATGCAGCAGTCGAAACTCCAAAAGGTAAAACATTAAAAACAAAATATCTAACTTTACCGTCACTTTCCCAATGGAAACCCAAATATTTCCTGTGATCTTTGAAAATGTGAATATGGTGATAGGCAGATTTCAGATCAAATTTAAATAAATAATCCCCCTTCTCAAACAATGACCTTGCGACCGAAGCATCCTCAAATTTAAACTTAAACTTAAATAATGGTAAATTTATATGCCTACAGTCGAGCACCAATCTAGGTTTGCCTAATCTATTAAAAGCCACTGTAAGTGGGTTAAGGTGCTATATAATTAATAGAATTTTGTTTATTTTGAAATTCCCAAATTCAAATTAAATATACACAAATTATACATCAAAATGAAGGCTGAAATATATAGAACACAAAACACATATGTCATCAACGCATAGAGTTGACAGTAGGCACCACTGGTTCCTGGAAGTTTGCTATTGTATTCATACTAGAACTAATAATAAAATAATATTTCACGAGACCAACTAACTTGTGACCAAATGTGCTTCACATATCCAAGAACAAGGCTAGGGCATCAAAATTCTTCAACGCACAGCGACAGAGCTGCATGGGGGGGGGGGGGGGGGGGGATGTGGGGAGTAAATTCCAAAACTCTTGCCTTTGTTTACATGGTACATTACTTTCGATTTCCGGACAACGTCACCGGACGGAAAAAGCATCGATATACAACGTCGTGTAAAATCAAATAATGAGAAAGATCGCCTTAATACAGCATACTATTATTATATAGAGACTGAACAGTTGCCACATTCTATGCAAGGTGTCATGACATCTGTTGAAATTTCTTAGAATTGCGGTTTTGTTTTTCGATCGAAATTCGTGGTTAGGAGTCATTTGCGCATGTCCGTCGAACATGGAATCTATCTTCATTAAAAAATGCAGATAGTGATATCCTTTTCCCAAATGCAGTCCTATCTCGGCACTATAAAGTGTTGAGAATGTCGAGCTTTGTTCTTGAATATGTGAAGCACATTTGGCCACAAGTTGTTCTCATGAAATATTATTTTATTATCAGTTCTGGCACGAATACGGAAGCAGACTTCCAGGAACCAGTGGTGCCTGATGTCAACTCTATGAGTGATTACATACAGCACGTGGAGAGTGTATTATCACTAAATCACCCGCAGAGTGGAGATTCCACCCGAGGAATAATTGCAAATTTGTTGCAAAGCATAACCAGCACCAGCAAAGTTTCAGCCAATGGACCTCCGGGTTAAACCCGGAGGTCCATTGGCTGAAACATTGCTTGTGTTTTTTGTCGATGTGTACAAAATTTGAAAGTTATAGCTTGGGTGATAACTCCACTCCGCGGGTGATTTAGTTACAATCCACTCTCCACGTACTGTATGTGTTTCGTATTCTATGCACCCCAACCTTCATTTTGAAGTATTTGTGTATATTTAATTTGAATTTAAGGAATATCAGAGGTCGGAATTTCAAAATAAACAAATTTCTATTACCTATATAGCACCTTAACCACTTCAAGTACCTCGATCATCTCAGAAATACACCCTCTATTCAATAAACTATCTATTTCCTTTTGTACAATAATTTTATGGTCTGAAGCAGATTTATTATTTCGCAACGTAACTGGAGACGGGGGGCGCGGTGACTCAGTTGGTAGAGGTGCAGGCTGCAAGCCGAGAGGTCCTCGGTTCGAATCCCACCTGCAGCAACCGCGTTGTGTCCTTGGGCAAGACACTTCACCCCGATTGCCTACATGGGGGCACGATGACGCTGTGTACTGAGGCGTACTGCACGTCGATGGTGCGCATGTCTTCAACCAATCTAAACCTGCCTGTGCTGCGGTGCAGAGTTCAGAGTTACGATGTTGGAGAGCTGACAGCTGCTCGTCGTTGCTCGGTGGTTCTCTCCGGGTACTCCGGCTTCCTCCACCCGTAAAACTGTCACGGTCGCGATTAGCCCTTGTGCATAAGTATGTGACCTTAAACACCAATAAATAAATAAATAAATAAATAAATAAATAACTGGAGACGGCCTGTCCTTAAAAGGGCAATTTGTACCCAAATTTGAAGACGTCAATAACGTGTTGTCATGCCCCGGCTTCCACCCATGAATCAACATTTTTGTTCCAGTCTACCGATTGTGGAATTCATCTCAAAGGTAATTGACTGCCTAACGGTACTAACTGAACAACATGAAAGGGAAGTTTGCGAAATATCTGTGTCCGGTTGATTAGCTGTTTGGTGACTCGAGTTAACCGTATCAGAGGAAAAACGAATGTTCTGGTGGGATAAATTGCCAGAAAGTGAAGATACTGCTTTTTTGATCACACGCTTTTGGCTGCATGAAATTCAGATTCGTTCTGCAAAACACCATGATTGAAATCTGCCCCTTTAACCCCACTCTTCACAGGACTGTTAATTGAAGATAAATCATCAAAAATATACTTATCTTTTGATTGTTCTCATTTTGAGACTTCAACGCCAAGAAGTATTCATTTCTCCAATGTCCGGTCTTCCCACAAGCAAATCAGAGACCATGTAGTTTGGAGGGAACTACTGGTGGACGTGAAACTGTATCTGTCTGAAATGTAATAGCATATGGGATAAATCTGCGACCTCGAGGTGTCGTTGGTTGTTTGTCTTGTTTAAGTTTCTTGAAAGCTCTGGCTTCTGCTTTAAAAATGCGTCTCTCATCATCCGAATCCTCCGCTAACTTATGGGTCTCGTATTCCTGAACAGTTTTCCACCCCAAATCAGACGAATCTGCGAGCTTAATCCTTTACCCAACGAATCTCCCGCATCCGCCCGCGTAATATGCAAATTCAGCAGCTGAAAAAATATTGTTTTTCGAAAAATTTCAACAAAACCATATCATGTGACCCCTCTTTGGAACGAGCTCGTCGAGCTCGTTCCAACGAGGGGTCACATGATATGGTTTTGCTGAAATATTTCGACAAATTTGAAAAAATGATATTTAAAATAATAAATTTTGATATCGTCTGCATTGGGTAAAGGGTTTTAATGAGTTTGTGTCTATGCAGCGTTAAATCAATACCTTCTGTTAATTTTTGAGCCGCCTCCTTGGAATCCTATGAACTGCCTTCCAAACAAATAGATGCTTCTTTTCGATGACTTTATTGGTATGTTTGAATTCTTCTTCATTTCCAAGTCTTTTAAATTTGAACTGGTCACCACTGATACTTTGAATTTTGAAAACTTGTACATCAGAAAGTTCCTTTTGATTTTCAGTGACTTTGGATTCAAATTGGTTCAATCTGCCGGTAATCAAACGATCTAACTGACCAAGCATATCATTTTGTGATCTCTGCAAGGCTTCCGAAACTTTAGAGTTGATTCTTTCTTCCAACTCGTCCGCCATGATGGCAAAAAACAAACAAAGAAAAATTGAGCAAATCCAGTACGTGTGAGTAGGTAGGCATTCACACATTATCTCCCTTGATGGGACAAAGAAAACCCTTCCTCATTGGTTGAAATTTCTAACTGAAATTTTAGCCGTACAACTCATCTTTTTTAACCCTTTACGTATCGCCAAGACAATGTTCCATCGAAACTCTAGAAAAGAACAATCTATCTGTCGAGTCAAGTTCACATTAACCTTTTACCTAACACGACTAGAAAGGACACTTCACACAAAAAAGTGTTGTGTAACTACACTCTAAAAGCAGTTGCGTTAAAAATCAACCCAAATCAACAGGATTGAGTGAATATGAACCTAATTGGGTTAATTTTTAACCCAACTTATTTTGGAGTGTAAACATTTCATTTTTGCCTTCCAAACATTGCGTATGGGCTCGTTTCAATGAGAACCCTCAAGCTATCGTTTAGAGAGCCCTTTCCAACAGTTAATCAGATGATAGCGTTTCAAGTATGTCATACATTTTATTAAACCTCTTCGCACACATGCGTACATAGGGGTCCTCCATATATAGCAAAAGTGGGCGTGGCAATAAAGGGGTTAAAATTTATATTCGGTAGTACAGTGGAACCCTGTTAATTGAATAGCCACTTTGCCAATGAAAATTATTCAATTAACAGGAGTATTCAATTAACAGGAATTGTGTGACCTTCCTGTATTCTAGAGATAAACTTAGCATTTATTCTTTTATATCTTGTTTGACAGAGCTCCACGAGCTCTGTCAAACAAGATATAATAGATTAAATGCCCGTATTGGATGTACTGAGGCCAAATAGGTCTACAAACAAAGGAAAACTGGGGAAAGTCGGAGTAAATTCCCGACCGGTTACAATTTTTTTTATTCAATTAACAGGAGTTTACTCTATAACCTATTTTCAATTAACAGTTCAAATTTGTACCGGAGGTATGGTAAGTGGTTTTGTGTTGAGAAATTGTATTCAATTAACAGGGTTATTCAGTTAGGAGATATCCAATTAAGTGGGCTCCACTGTATTGATTTCAAAAGTTTGCTTTTGTTTTCTGGGAGCTCTTTCTTTGAAGCGCTTGGTTTTTCATTTTGGAACTTTTTTCTGTCATTCAGAAGGAAGTCACACAGTTAAAAAATATAATTTCGTACCTGACTGGAGTGCATATTTAGGTCCAATAAGCAAAGGTCGGAGAGGTTATTGTGTCAACAGACTGAACACCTTATCTTTCCAATCACCAAATACTGTGTTCTGCAGATTAGTATACGTTCAGAAATACAGACAGAGAGAGTGAGAATCGGTCTGTACAAAGATAAGTTTAATTACATGTAGTAATTTTGTAATCACTCTTCCTCTGAAAGGCTGTGATCACGTCGATTGAAAATTTCCGCTTATCAAATTATCAAATTAGTTCCGTAAAAGACATCATAAATTGTTGAGTAGATTTATCAAATTCTCTGATCGGTGGAAACCATGGCGATGGGCAAAAAAAACGGTGATGAATGTTCATACATTCACGCAATAATAAGCCGAGTTTGTAATTACATCCGGGAATGAAAAGCACAATATCCAGGCTTTGCCAAATAATATCACGAAATGACAATCATCGGGTGAACCTCTATTCTTGTCTAGATCTTTGTCAGAAAAATGCATTGGTAAATTTATTGAATCTTGTGTTATGACTTCCTAATGGATTTTTTTTTTCTGTTTGCAACATTGTTGTTGCAAAGATAATTGCCCGGTGGTGGTGAATGCAAAATGATAATTTCATCAGATTAACATTTGCGTCATCGTTATTTAATGAGAATTAGTCAAAGGCCATGCATGCCGATGTTGGTAAAATGAGAATTGCATTTCACTCGGAATTGTCTTTTTCATAAGATACCCAACCCCGGGTGTTCTTAAAATTCACAGTACAAACACCTGTGCCATCAAAATACATTTTCATTAAGTCTAATATCGTCCCCTGAGTTCCAATGTGGTCTATGTGCCGGTGGTGGTGAATGCAAAATGATAATTTCATCAGATTAACATTTGCGTCATCGTTATTTAATGAGAATTAGTCAAAGGCCATGCATGCCGATGTTGGTAAAATGAGAATTGCATTTCACTCGGAATTGTCTTTTTCATAAGATACCCAACCCCGGGTGTTCTTAAAATTCACAGTACAAACACCTGTGCCATCAAAATACATTTTCATTAAGTCTAATATCGTCCCCTGAGTTCCAATGTGGCCTATGTGCCAGTAGGCACATAGACCACATTGGAACTCGGGGGACGATTTATTTATTTATTTATTTTTAAGGTCACATATTTACGCACAATGGCTAACCATGACCGTGACAGTTTCACGTGTGGAGGAAGCCGGAGTACCCGGAGAGAACCACCGAGCAACGACGAGCAGTTGCCAGCTCCCCAACATCGTAACTCTGCACTGCAGCACAGACAGGGTTAGATTGGTTGAAGACATGCGTACCATCGACGTGCAGTACGCCTTAGTACACGGCGTCATCGTGCCCCCATGCGGGCAATGGAGATGAAGTGTCTTCCCCAAGGACACAACGCGGTTGCCGCAGGTGAGATTCGAACCGAGGACCTCTCGGCTTGCAGCCTGCACCTCTACCTACTGCGCCACCGCGCTCCCACTCGGGGGACGATATGATACAATTACTTCGAATTTCAACACAGTCGCTTGAGCTAAATCAAATCAAATATTAACACTTTATGCGTAAATCGAGAAGATAGTGGCAACAATGAACATGAAATCATCTCTATATTATTTCACGCCTATTACCTTTCCTCCAGTTCGATTTATTTATTTATTTATTGGTGTTTAAGGTCACATATTTATGCACAATGGCTAATCATGACCGTGACAGTTTTACGGGTGGAGGAAGCCGGAGTACCCGGAGGGAACCACCGAGGAACGGCGAGCAACTGTCAGCTCCCCAACATACTAACACCACACAAGCAGGGTTAGCATTGGTTGAAGACAAGTGCACCATCGACGTGCAGTACGCCTTAGTACACAACGCCACCTTGCCCCCATGCGGGCAATGGAGCTCCAGTTCGTTATTTACAAATCCGTCCGGAACATGTGTTTCACACGAATTTCCGTTGACGGACTATTTTTCCGCCCGACTTCATGGATCCATCAAAAGAACGAAACTCAGCCCATTTTCGTAATCGGCCAATCGAAACGTCGCATTCTGACCCTGATAAATCCGGAAGCTGCGGCGACAGCTGATAAATCGCAGGTCATTTGGAAAAATAACAAAGAGTTTTAAAGTTTGAAATTTTCTGCCTGTGATTTTTAAATTAATGGATTCTTTGTCATGGGGGTGTGTAACAAGCACAGAACGCCTCGACGTGTGAATGCTTTCAATACGGCACTCATGCAGTCGCGGAAGGAAAGAACTCGAGGCTGTGTCTCTCGTTCTAGCCTACCGCGCAGGCAATCGTGTCATATTGAACAAATCGTGAAGTTCTGTGTATTTCGTGAACTGTCCTTCATAATAGAGCACTGTGGTTACAAAAAAGGGAAGAGAATCCGGACTGGGTCGCGACTCAGTCAACTCTGCTCCCCACAAGACTGTAGAATCTCAGCGGTCGAAAACGAATCGCGACAACATTGAATTTGTTATTGTTTGCTTTTCTTCGATCGGTCTTGATTTCGTAGCATTTTTATTTACAAAATCTCGACCCACTGGTGTAGGAGGGTGGTGATCGAATCGCAATCTGATGACGAGAGAGACCGATTTTGTGTTCGCTGCACTGTCAGGTATTTGGTGACTGAAATAGTGCACTGTACATTTATAATGTAATCGTACAGGCATGTACACTTGTTTGACCAGTGCCGCATTTCGCTCAATTTCGCGTTTCATGGCAGCATGCATTCTATCATAAATATTGAAGAAACTCCGCAAAATTCTTTCTTTCATTTTTGCATTTTCTGTATTTCATACGATATTTGCTCACACTGTAAACAAAAATAATGTTGGAATTACAGCAGAAGTATCGACGACTAGTTATTGTTACTTCTGCCTTAACCCTTTGAACTCCAGAGGTCGTTTTTCCGGCCGGGTCACAACCTACGTCATAATGTCATTAAGGGGGATGACAGCAAGGTAAATGTGTGGTGTAGACCAATCAATATTTTCAACGTGCAGCCCTAAGGCTGCACGTTGAAAATATTGATTGGTCTACCCCTAAATGATAAATATGGACTCTTCCTACTGTTACCATGGAACTGACATGGAAGATACCACCAGGGTTCAAAGGGTTAAACATTTAGGTAATAACTGTTACTAATTGAAGTTTCTACGCATTAAAACTTAGAGTGTTCATATACAATGGAGCAAAGATTTTTTCAAAACGAATGCATTCAGTTCTTTAATTCCTGCTATTGTAAAATGGCATCTTTCATTTTAAAAAAACCTTTTTTCAGAAGAGTCAGTTTTTTAAAATCCCTGCCACACTATACACATTGCGCTGAAAAATTATCAAAGCGCCAAGCTAAAAAAACGCATTAGGGTTTCCAAGAACCGATTGGTGACGTAGTGGACACTGGCTAGAACGGGAGAGGGTCGCCATGGTCGCCCGTGAGCGCCAGAGTACCGCGCTTGTTTTGTGCATGCACAAAACAAGCACAGAGCTTCGGCGTTCTGATTAGAGTACTCGGTACTGTCGCCGTGTCAGCGCAAAGCGAGCGACGTGAGTGTCTCGTTGACATATCAAGGATACACGCAAGCTGCACGCGGTCGCAGCAAGAAATCAATTTTGTTCTCTGCGTCTGCAGTAAGCTTAGTCCAAGCGTGACAAATGGCGTTGTTCCGACGTTTGCAGCAGGTTTACAGTACGATCCCACTGTGAAATGCGATCTGCTCACCCACACACACAAGTGGTATAAAAACTGCCTTAGCGCCGAAAACAGACGGATGACTATAGCAAGTAGGAGGCTGTATTTATATTCTCCGGCCCCCCATGCAGAGAACATTTTGCAAACGTATTGAGAACGTACTAGCAACGCAATGACAGCGACTTGGACGCTCTAAGAACGTTTACAGCGCATAGGAAGCGCAGTGAGACTCGACAACGTAGGAACGCAATGGGTCGCACTAAGAACGCAATGAAAACGTGATAAGCGGGATAGGAGCATATTAAGAGCTACCTTGTTTTAAAAGTTGGACAGTTTTCCACGCTGTTCATGCATGTTATTCATATTTTGATACTTTTGCGGCGCAGTGCAAGCGCCAGCCTGATCGCAGCAGAGTGTGACAGGGGTATAAGGTAGACTAATTAATATAACGAGAGTGGTGGCCGAGTGGATAAGTGCGCTGGTCTCTCATGCCAGAGGTCTCGGGATCGATCCCCGGTCAGGGAAAGTTCTCGAGGTGTCTGAACACTCTCTGTCAGCATCAACTGTGGGGTTGATGCTGTCACAGCGTACCGTCCTATCGGGCGGGGACGTAAAATGGCTGTCCTCTGTGCGGAGAGAGACACACTCCGTGCAGGATAAAGATCCATTCGTAGTATTCGAGAACAGCAAGGTCACGAAGTAGCCGCTATGAAGATCATCCCACACACCTACGCCTTTGGGCCAAGGAGAGGCGATAATATAAGTTGCATAACTTGTTCGCCAATCCTTGGAAAACAAATAAGATTAAATTAAATAAAAACTAATTAATATCGGTAACCTGCAGCAATGCGGCTGTGGGTTGAACCTTGATGGTATCTTCCATGTCAGTTCAATAACAGCAATGGGATTCATTATTTGGGGGTAGACCAGTTCATATTTTCAACGTGCAGACTTGAGTCTGCACGTTGAAAATATTGATTGGTTTGCACCACACATTCATTTATAAGCCATTCTACTTCACGAAATTATGCCATATCACGTTCCTGGGGAGGAAAATTGCACTCACAGGTTCAGTCAGTCTGTTTGAGAAATCAACCGCCTTTTCGTATAAGGAAGAGAAGCAAATCATCAGTTCCTTGGTTTTGCTTCAATAGAGGTTGTCAATGCCTCAAGTTGTTTAGGGTAGGAATACACTAGAGCCGTCATCACAATGCGATTCGCACAAGCATTGTCGCAAAGAATTTGAACAAGTTGAAAAAGAAGGGTTCATCACACTATTAGCATTGAGTTGAGTATCCGTTCAATTATCGCCTTGCGTTGTTGTAGAAATAGAAAATTTTCCAATTTTTGACGCAATGCACATGCCAAAGCATTGCCTTTGGAAGGTCATGGATATATTTTCTACACTTTGGCAGACATATTTCGAAGGTACGGGATGTATGATCAAAATACACAGATTATTGACATCAAACTCTTCAATATTTCAACAATGGCTAACATGACCTTCACCTTCATCATTTAGCTATTAGTACAATCATGTAGGCACACTCTAAAATCAGTTGGGTTAAATTCAACCCAAATCAATTGGGTTGAGTGAATATGAACCCAATTGGGTTCATATTCACTCAACCCAATTGATTTGGGTTAACTTTTAACCCAACTGATTTTAGAGTGCATAGGCCAAAAAAAATGTGAGGCCGACCGCCATCATTACGGCATACATGTAGGCCTATGCCTTGTTGTTGCACACAAAGTGTCTCTGCTAGAGCCCAATTCTTTACTGGGGACCAGGTTTTCAATGTTTCAATTGCGTTTAAACCTGGTCCCCATAGGATATTTAGGTGCAAGCAGGAACACCTTTATGTTATGTTAAAACGCATATAGTGTGTGCACGTACAAATGCGATGCCACAAGCGTTGCCACAAGCGCCAATGCAACGGCTCTAGCGTATACCTATCATAAACTCTAAATTCAGTTGGGTTAAAAATTAACCCAAATCAACTGGGTGGAGTGAATATAAACCCAATCGGGTTCATATTCACTCAATCCAGTTGATTTGGGTTGATTTTTAACCCAGTTGAATTTAGAGTGTAAGTTGTAAGGCAGACAAGCGTATCGATAGGCAGATTGAACCGAAAACGCAACAGTCAACTATTCTTTCATTTAGGGCCATCATTTCATTTTCGTCGTCTTCATCATCCATCATATCCGTTATGACCAACATTGCTATTTCGAACATGGCTGTAGCTGTTTGAAAAAGACACCACAACATTTTCCGTCCGGTTATACGTTGCGTACTTAATTAGTATATGTTTTGTTATTCAAATTAGGTATACACACCCCCATCGCAGCCAAAAGCGCATATAGTGTGTGTATGCACAAATGCGATGACAAGAGCGTTGCCGCATGCGCCAACTCAACGGCTCTAGTGTATTCCTACCCTTAATATGGTATTTTCACCGTAATATTTTATGACAGAAGTGCCAGTAGATGGTTACCGATACGTTTACCGTATTTTAAACTGTAAAATTTTACAGTGCAAGTTTGTGAGCGCGTTCCAATGAGATGTTATAAGTTATGGTTTGGAGGCAAGAAATGAAAATTGTTAGTTATTCAAGAAATCTGTTCGCAATTGTTAACTTCGAGCCGTGTAAGGAAGAAAGTTGCAGCACATCCGCGGTGGACTGGTCGTAATCCACGCGTGGGGGTGATGTCCACGCAAGCGTTTACCATATAATAAAAATGCCCATCAGCAAAATTTTAATTAATGAAGCACCGGGTTGTACCCGGTGCTTCATTAATTAAACTTTTGATGATTATTCCTATAATTGGTGTTTGGAATTCAATATTATTGTGTCCGTGGAAGTGACCAGTCCACGGTGGCCATACTGTAATGTAATAGAGGACAACTCTTCAGCAGTGTGTCACACAATTATTTATTTATTTATTGGTGTTTACTGTCACATACGTATGCACAATGGCTAACCGTGACCGTGACAGTTTTACGGGTGGAGGAAGCCGGAGTACCCGGAGAGAACCACCAACCATAAACGAGTAACTGTCAGCTCCTCAACATTCTAACTCTGTTCAAGCTCGCTCAAGCAGGGTTACAGCCGTCGAAGACATGTGCGCCATCGACGTGCAGTACGCCTTAGTACACGGCGTCATCGTACCCCATGTAGGCAATCTGGATAAAGTGCCTTGCCTAAGGACACAACCCGGGTCGTTCCAGACGGGGATCGAACTCGGGACCTCTAGCATAGAAGTCCAATAGCCTACCACAGAGCCACTGCGGTCCCTACAAGGATGAAGAAATATGTCCTTTAATTCAATAACAGCTGACGGCATTGCAACAGTTTAAATTTTCTTCGTTGCACGAACTCGATAAACAACAAGAAAACACTGATTAGTTTTGTTTGAAATGTCAAAGAATGTTTGCTTGAAGCGAGAACTTCGTAAAAAACGAGTCGTCTACAACAACGTTGGTACTTCCGTAGGATCTGACATGAGAGATAAATGAGACAGGACGACGTTGTCATGCTGCTATATACTATATCCGTATTGTAATGTAAATAAATTATTGACATTATTCACAAACGAAGGGAACATAGATCAGAATGCCAATTCTCGTTCAGAATTTGAAATCCCACTTGATCACACTAATAATCCCCGATATTTCAAATTCATTTATTGATTGGAGTTTAGCGACATTTTCGATAGCCAGGGTTGCCTTATGTGGTACATCTTTAAGTGGTAGAGTGCTAAATTATTTTTGGTCATCCAAATTTGTCCACGTCTCTTTGCCTTGTTACAATTTATGGGAGAGTGCCTAGTGGCACTCTCCCATAAATTATAACAAGGCAAATCCTCAGAGACTAAATAATTTCATTTCAAAAATAATATGAGGCACATCCACAGAGTATGAAGCCATTAAGTTGTGGCACCTGCTCTTCAGAATAAAACCCAAATATGGACTTCCAGCACTCTACCAGTTAAACCGGAGAGAACCACCAACCAACGGCGAGGAATTGTCAGACTCCCCAACGTACTAACCCCACGCAATCTGGGTTAGCATTGGTTGAAGACAGGTGAACCATCGACGTGTAGTACGCCTTAGTACACAGTGCCACCATACCCTCATATGGGAAATCGGGATTACGTGCCTTGTTCAGGGACACAACGCAGTTATCCCTGACGGGGATCGAACCGTGGACCTCTCGGTTTGAAATGCAATGCCGTAACCACTGAGACACCGCGTTCCCAATGTTTACCGTTACCGGCGTTAGTCAGGGACGGCGGAGCCGGGGGGGGGGGGGGTGCACAGGGGGCACGTGCCCCCCCCCACCAATTTTTTCACCAATTATAGGTACTCTAACATGACATATTCTGACATAACGTACACAACCCCTATGGCCCCTATTGAGTGTGGGAGATAGTAATATAGTTCTATCAAAATTAGCAACATAATACTATCGGTGTCACTGTCCATTTTATATACTGAGATATTGCACATCGCAAGTTCGCAACTAGCCATAATAAGCACAGACTACGTGTACAGTAATAGGAAAACTAGTCCAAACTTGGACCCAGGTCCGTAATGTAATTTTTTGGTTTGGTACGTCCTTTGGACGTACCAAACCAAAAAATTACGTTACGGACTTTGAGTCCAAGTTTGGACTATGGTAAAACGTGCGTATTTGTACACCCCTGCAGTTACCCAGAAAAAATTGTGCCCCCACCCCACCCCACACTTTTTTTGGACCTTCCGCCGCCCATGGCGTTCTGCTACGTGCCAGGCTCCACTTATTTATTGGCTTTAACGACAATTTCGACACCAAGGATCACCTCGTTTCGCACTGTTGTGGAGGAAGCTGGAGCACCTGAAGAGAACCGCCAAGCAGAGGCAAGTAAATGGTATACCACTCCAGCATGTTAAATCCACATAAGCAGGGTTAACATTGGTTGAAGACGCCATCGACCTGCAGTACTCATTAGCTCACAGCGCCACCGAGCCCGCCACACGGGTATTCGGGATTAGGTGCCTTGCCCAAGAACACAACGCTGCTACCATTGGTCGGGATCTAACCATGGACCTTTCGGTTTGAAGTCCAATGCTCTAATCACTGAGCCACCGTGCTCCCTTTTCACGACAAGATGAATAGATAAACAAATGATCAGTAGAATAGCGGTAGATAGTATATCCTCCCATGAAAGCATTAAGGCGCCAACTGCAATGTTGAAGCAATGCTGAAGCATTGCAGTTTGCACCTTTATGATTTTTTCAATGGATGATATATACATTTTGGCTCATTTTGCATTCATTATCTGTGTGGTAGAGAAGACCAACAGGATATCCTCCTAAATTACAGACAGAATAGTCAGGGATGTAGCTAGAGGCCTTTTAATGGGGCGGGGGGTTAAACCCTTTGAAATTCTAACTGGGAACCCCAACACATGAGCACCGTAGGATGGTAGACGCGAAACTGCGAGCGCCAAAGGCGCGAATCTTTAGCAGGGAGTCTGGGGTCCTCCCCTAGAAAATTTTGAAAAATAGATGTGCTCAGATGCGTTTTCATGGGTTCTGGTAATAGTTATAAGGCTAATTTTCAGTTCCAAATTCAGTGATTTTTTTTGTAGGGAAACATTTTTAATTCGAGTTGGATACAAAATTTTCAATATCTTGCTTTGCCCGAATTGTCCCCAGTGGCTCATATGCCTACTGTCTGACGGACAAATTTGAAACATCACCTTTGGGAAAGTGGGAGTTTTGTGTTTCTAGAGCATTTCACGGATACTTGACATGACAACAAGTACTTTTTTATTAACCCTTTGAACCTGTAAAATCGTTTTTTCCGGTCCAGGATCATGACAAACCATACATTTAAAAAGTAGAATGGCTGCTCAGTGAATTTGTAGGGTAGACCAATCGATATTTTCAACGTGCAGCCCAAAGGTTGCACGTTGAGAATATGCATTGGTCTACCCCAAATGGTGATTATGGACTCTTCTAATTGATGTCATTCAGACTGCAGGCCGCGTGGAGTCGGAATTCTTTGACCCGATTTTCACCCGAAAGTCTCGGTAGTCGGAATATTTCCTTATTATGGTCCTCCAGTCGAAAAAATAGGTTTGTTAGTGAATTATACCGTATATTCAGTAGTTTTTTAAATTTCTAACTGTTGATATTTTTGCCCTCCGAATTTCCAACTATTGAGGTTTTGACAAATATTGGGGTGGGGTGAGACACCTCCCCACCCCTACCCCCTGTCGCGACGTCCCTGAGAACAGTCTCAGACCTTTCAAGTAGTCACTACGTTTTTGGACGATTAGAACTAACCATCCACTCATCCCTTTTTTAGTTGACTACCAGAGCCCAGTACTATAAAACTTTTACAGTTGTATTTTCTAGATTTGTATTTTCTAGTTATGACTTTAAATGGGTTGAAATGAACCATTAGCAGTTTCAAAGATGTGGCAATTTGCCAGTTGGCAAATTGCCATATCTTTGAAAACGCTAATGGTTCATTTTAGTTAGTTATATTAATAGGTCAAAAATACAATTGTAAAAGTTTTATATTATTGGTTTCAGATGATGTTGAGGCTTGGTATGACCACAATCTGATAGCTAATCAATCAATATGAAAAACATCGAATGTTCATCCACGTCATCTCTCACGTTATTGCTATATTCTATTTTTTATACGAAACCACGTGCCCATATTTATTTATTTATTGGTGTTTAAGGTCACATATTTCTGCACAATGGCTAATCATGACCACGACAGTTTGACGGGTCGAGGAAGCCGGATTACCCGGAGAGAACCACCGAGCAACGGCGAGCAACGGCGAGCAACGGCGAGCAACTATCAGCTCCCCAACATACTAACTCCACACAAGCAGGGTTAGCATTGGTTGAAGACAGGTGCACCATCGACGTGCAGTACGCCTTAGTACACAGCATCACCGTGCCCCTACGTGGGCAATGGGGGTGAAGTGTCTTGCCCCAGGACAGAACGCAATTGCCGCAGGTGGGATTCGATCCGAGGACATCTCGGCTTGCAGCCTGCACCTCTACCCATTGAGCCACAGCGCCCCCATCCACGTGCCAAATCTCATGAAATTTGATGTAATCTTATCGTATTTTTCCTAGAAGTTGCTCATGTGTACTTTATATGCACAGGAAATTGGGGTGTCTTCCCGCGGTTTGAAATCAGCAAACTCAATCAATTATATATAGACAAACCTCCATCATGAACTTAAACTATAACAAATTCTGATGGTAATTTATTTATTAAATTATTGGGTGTTTATGGTCACATACTTATGCACGATGGCTAATCTTGACCGTGACAGTTTTATGGGTGGTGGAAGCCTGAGTACCTGGAGATACCCACCGAGCATCGACGAGCAACTGCCAGCTCCTCAACATTCTTACTCTGTTCAAGCTCCGCTCAAGCAGGGTTACTGTGGTTGAAGACATGTGCATCATCGACGCGCAGTACGCCTTAGTACACGACGTCATCGTGCCCCCATGTAGGCAACCGGAATAAAGTGTCTTGCCCAAGGACACAACGCGGGTCGTCCCGGCCGGGGATCGAACTCGGGACCTCTGGCATAGAAGTCCAACAGTCTACCACTGAGCCACCGCGCTCCCCTGATAATAATTGATGCAGGCCTAATTTTTTGCACTTGACCTGAAACATCCTTTCACGCATGTTCGTCCATGGCGCATCTATTATAAGTTATTGAAGGTTTTTTATATTTATTCGTTTGTATATTTATTTATTGGGGTGTAACGTCCCGGTCGGTCCCCAATGCACTGATCTCTATACAAGTGGATTGCATGAACTCTCGTTGTTCACATATAGAAAAGTGTCGTACTTGCCGTTATCCTACGGGGAAGACAATTGCTCCTATAACAAAACAATGCTCAGTGAATAAAAGATTCTCAAAGGTTTTCAATTTTCTGTTGCCTCGTAATCGGCGATCGGTTTTTAAATAATATACGTTTGATGTCTATGAAAATTGAATATGATGAAGGTGTGCACATTTTTCGTAGCAATGCAAATTGAATATTTGCAACATATTTTATTTAATATTGACAAAATTAAGTACCGAAATTGGAAAGTTGATACAGTTTTACTAATTTTCGTGCTAAAAAAACACCGTGACGTTTTCTGAAGTGAAAGCTGTTACGCTGTGACTACAGTCACAGTGTAACAGATTCACGTCAGCAAACGTCTTCAATTGGGGGGAGTTATCGCGTTGATTGACTTGACGCTATGTTGGTGGGGGGGGGGGGGGGGGGGTGTAGATTCAGTGGTGATGTTTTTCCCGACGTTCCACCAATCCAATTGTTTTTAGACCAGAGACTTAACGCAAAATCATTAGCGCAACATATGTTTAAAGTCATTTTAGCCAATCGACTGTTTTTGTGAAGCCTACTTCGAAGGATTCACACACAGAGTGTTATTCCCGGGTTCTTTTGTACATGTTAGACAAAAAAATATTTACCACAGTAATCAAGTACTACTCCATACCAAGGAATTCCTTAGGGAACAACAGGGATGTGGCGACAGGGGGGTTGGGGCGTGGGGGGGGGGGTGTCTCACCCCCCCCCCCCACCCAGCTAGGAGTATTTTTTTTCAATAGTTGGAAATTCCGAGGTCCAAAATGAAATAGTTGGAAATTCAATAAATTAACATTGTTCATAAAAAATATTAAAATTCCAACTAATGATGAGAAATTTTGATCTTTTGTTTCCAACTGGAAATTTGAGTTTCAAATTTCCTACTCTAAAATTTCGACTCTGGCATCAATCCAGTAAATTTTCTGACCAGACACATTATAAATGATGCCTTTTCCGTTTCAGGACTAGTGGAAATTATCAGAAGGGTTCATAACCCTTTATCCAACGCAGACGATTTCAAAATTCATTATTTTAAATATCATTTATTAAAATATTTTTAAAAATATTTCAACAAAACCATATCATGTGACCCCTCTTTGGAACGAGTTCGACGAGCTCATTCCAAAGAGGGGTCACATGATATGGTTTTGTTGAAATTTTTCGAAAAATAATATTTTTTCAACAGCTGTATTTGCATATTACGCAGGCGGATGCGGGCGATTCGTTGGGTAAAGGATTAAAAGATATCACCCAGCGCTGCAGTGCACCCACCTAGCGAAACCGCTCACAGTTGGAATTTACACCGGTGGCACTCCCCCAGCTGAAACCCTCTAGCCACATCCCTGACGAAAAGAGACGAAAAACGTTTACCAAACCAACACTGAAAAAGAACCTTGGTGATGAATTCAGCCACAAATATCCCAACAAAATATATTCTCGCATTGTGTCGTATTTTGTGTCAAATAGTCACATGACAATTGATCTCGAAATGCGCACACGGCTGTTGTGTCTCTTCGAGACCTATTTTACAATACACATTCTTATAACATTCTGTCGTTCCTCAAGGAAATCAACCCTTTTTAATAAATTATAGATTGTTTTTATTCTTTTAAACTCTCATCTGTTCAACAGATTGATTCAGACAGCATTCTTCAAACAATTAGTCTCATTTTCTCATTACCGTGATCACTCCTTATTTTTATTCCTCATATTTCATCGACTCGTTTTTATTTCCTTCGTGGAAGTTATGACCTGTTTACAATTACATACTTTGCATCGCCACGATATTGCCTTAACTGCTGATGTGGCGTAAGCACCAATAAATAAATAAATAAATAAATAAATAAATAAATAAATAAATAAATAAATAAATAAATAAATAAATAAATAAATAAATAACGGTTGAAAGGCCAATTTAACAACAATTTAACAGTTGCTGCATTTGAATCATCTGATGTTTGCTTCGATAATTTCTGTCGGTAATTTTATCGCCTTGACATCAAAAACTGCACCACCAATCATCACCAAAAGCCCCAAAATTATTTCCACTGCTGCCATCAACGCTTGACGAGAAACAACTGCAAGGCAACAGTTTTTTTAAAATATTCATTACGTCAAAATTATAAAGTCATTAAATTATGTTTCAAACTGGCATTGGTCTAATTATGATAATTATTTCATTTGCTTTACACACAAATTAGTAGCATCTCAGGGAGCATTGTGGCTAATTGGTTAGAACATTGGAGTTTAACCCGTAAGGTCGGCGGCTCGATCCCAAACGCCGCCATCCGCGCTGTGTTCTTGAGGAAGGCACTTAATCGCGAGTGCCCAACATGTGGGCACGGCGGTGCTGTGTACAGTACGTGAAGAGTGTATAATCACTAAATCTCCCGCAGAATGGAGATTCCACCCAAGCAATAATTGCAAATTTGTTGCATAGCATAACAAGCACAAGCAAAGTTCCAGCCAATGGACCTCCGGGTTAAACCCGGAGGTCCATTGGTTGAAACATTGTTTGTGTTTTTTGTCCACATGTACATAATTTGAAAGTGATACATTGTGTGATAATTCCACTCCCAGGGTGATTTATATACAATCCACTCTCCATGTACTGTACTTGACTTCAACAGCTGCTAACTCTACTTGTACCGAATTAGTAATGTGGAGAGTCTGGCAGTTGCTCACCGCTACTAATTGGTTCTCCCCGGGTACTCCGGCTTCCTCTACCTATAAAACTATCCGACACAGTATGATCCTGGCTGTTAAAAGTGTCACTAAACCCAATAAACAAACAAGCAATAAAACAAGTAGCATCCCAATATATCGAAACTTTTAACAGAGAAAATGTCAATTATCACTTTTTCATTTCGTCATATCGTATATTTGTACAACAGCCTCTAGACTTGAAATCTTTCTGTCCAGCCATCGAAACTTGTCAATGGTGACGATGAAAATAACACACATAGGAAGTAGGAAGTGCAATGGCAGTCCACATAATGCATTTTTTAATTAATTTTTTTATTATTAGGGTTTAACGACACATTAACAGCCAGGGTCATAATAGGGTCCTGCGAATATTCGAGATTCGATTCGATTCGATATCAATACCATACGTATACTTCGAGATCGATCCCGAATCAGTCTCAGGATTCGATTTTTTCGAATCTCTCGTACTAACTTCAATTTGTTACATTTCCAACAAAAATAGGATAAAACTGTCATTAGAAAATTCATTCATGTAGGCTCAATTCCTATTTATTTGAGTAATTGACAATGTTTAATTGTTAGGTAAGGTGTGAATTTGACCCAGAACATTATCCATAGTTTTGGTTTTTGAAGGCTTAACTTGTTACTATTCACGTTCTTAAGAACGTGAATAGTAACAAGTTAGGCCTTCAAAAACTAAAACTATGGACAATAGGCCTAGCTGTTTCAGCGACGGTGCTACAGAGAATATTTAGTTATTGGTGTTTAAGGTGTTCACTCCGTCGCTTAAGGGTCGTCACAGTGTTCCGTAACTTCCGTTTGATGAAATATGAAATAACTTGTCTTTTAAGATTCGATTCGGGATTCGATTCGATGTTGATATCAGAGACACGATTCGATTCGAGATTCGATTCGAAAAGAAATTTGTGATTCGCAGATCCCTAGGTCATATCATGTCGGCGACAGTTTTACGGGTGGAGGAAGCCGGAGTACCCGGAGAAAACCACCGAACAACGACGAGCAGCTGTCAGCTCTCCAACATCGTAACTCTGAACTCTGCACCACCGCACAGGCAGGGTTAGATTGGTTGAAGACATGCGCACCTTCGACGTGCAGTACGCCTTAGTACACAGCGTCATCGTGCCCCCATGCGGGCAATCGGGGTTAAGTGCCTTGCTCAAGGACACAACGCGGGAGCGCGAATCAGTCGCTGCAATGGTCACCCATCCCACTACTAACCGCGCTCGACGTTGCTTAACTTTGGTGATCTGACGAGAACCGGTTACCGCGACGCCACCGCGCCCCCACATAATGCATTACTCTTATTATTAAATATTTCTGTTGTCGAAGCGAGGGTAGGCTCCGTAAATATCCGGGTCGAGGAGTGGGATACATAAGCTCTCGGGTCACTAATCGTCCCCTGAGTTCCAATGTGTTCTATGTGCCAGTAGGCTGCCAGTAGGCACACAGTACACATTGGAACTCAGGGGACGACCTCTTTAATTCTGTTCAGAATTCGACCCTGTTATGGACTGATTGTTTACCCACTTTTCATGGAGTGTGCATGTGGGCTACCGTTGGTGTAATGTGATGTTTCTACACCCACAGAGACATGCAGATATTCTTTCGTGCTCCAGATACAGATATTCCAAATTAATAGTTTATTTATTCACATTGAAATCATCAAGATATGAACATAATCAGTGAAGCTACGCGGTGTATAATCATAAAACTACTGTAGTGATGAAGCTTCATTCCTTATAAAAAAAAATTCGGGAAAATCAATTGAATGGGGAACATTTCTTGCGCTGATTCAAAGAAAATGGAAGTTTATAGTATTTTCTTCAGCTGCAATCGGCTGCAATATAAATATATGCAGTTCGCTTTTTCGACCCCTGAAATATTCCAGAAGAGTAGGAATCTAAACATAGGCGATAGACCATTTAAGGTTTAGACTGGTTCCAAGCCATAACAGCGTTGGAGGATTCCACTCTTTAATTCCTGCTTTTGCAAAATGGTATCATCCATTTATTTATTTATTGATGTTTAAGGTCACATATTTATGCACAATGGCTAATCATGACCGCGACAGTTTTACGGGTGGAGGAAGCCGGAGTACCCGGAGAGAACCACCGAGCAACGACGAGCAGCTGCCAGCTCCCCAACATCGTAACTCCGCACTGCAGCACAGACAGGGTTAGATTGGTTGAAGACATGCGTACCATCGACGTGCAGTACACCTTAGTACACGGCGTCATCGTGCCCCCACGCGGGCAATGGAGATGAAGTGTCTTGCCCAAGGACACAACGCGGTTGCCGCAGGTGGGATTCGAACCGAGGACCTCTCGGCTTGCAGCCTGCATCTCTACCTACTGAGCCACCGCGCTCCCATCATCCATTTCGAAAGATGCCAAATGTTATATCACTATCAAGGCACCTACACTCAAAAATCAGTTAGGTTAAACTTAACCCGACGAATCGCCCGCGTAATATGCAAATTCAGCAGCTGAAAAAATATTATTTTTCGAAAAATTTCAACAAAACCATACCATGTGACCCCTCTTTGGAACGAGCTCGTCGAGCTCGTTGCAAAGAGGAGTCACATGATATGGTTTTGTTGACTATTTTTGAAAAAAAAATAAGAAATGATATTTAAAATAATAAATTTTGAAATCGTCTGCGTTGGTTAAAGGGTTAAATTTAACCCAAGTCAACTGGGTTGAGAGAATATGAACACGATTGGGTTCATATTCATTCAACCCACTTGATCTAGGTTCATTTTTAACTCAACTTATTTTAGAGTGTATATTATTTTCCTTCCGTCTGTATGTCCGTTCGTGGATAATCAATCCTTCCATCCCTTTGTAAACTGTTTTTGAACAACTGCATCAGTTCTTAAAAAATTCAAACCCAACTTTCAGAAATTTGTAGTTTGGTGTTGCACGTGTACATAGTAAGTTTGGGTAATGTTTGAAAAGCCCAGCGAAATGTTTAGCGAACACATTAAGCACTGGGTGAGTGTTTGGAAGCGTACCAGCGTTAACTAATGGTCATACGGGCTTCAAACATTATAAACCTTTTAAAGACACAGTGCCAGCCCATGCAATACAGGTTTCTTTTCTCGAAGCCTTAAGCACAGCATTCATGGCTGGTTCAGAAAAAGGAGACTGGGTAGCCGATCAAGCTAGCGTAGCAATTACACTGTAAAATATGGCTTTTAAATTACGATAGTTGTACTGGTGAACAGTTTCTACTGTGTTAGTGTTAAAATATTAAAACACGGAATCTAACTTTACAGAATCGGCTAGGAATCTCATTTACGGAATGTCTTATATAGCTCGTTTATATGTATACAGGGGAAATGAAGCAATCTGGCCGAGGGTACAGTCGACACAGAGATAGGTATAGCTGGGAAGTAGTGATACAAGTCAATATTAATGGACCAGAACAGCTAAATATAGTAATAATAAGCAAGGCTGTTCCAGCTGAAAGGCTCTTCTACTCTACTGGAGTATACTCCAGGACAAAGGAACATGGTCAGGTAAACGAAAATTTTTGCATAGATAAATAGAAGCAGATAATTCTGAAAGAATTCGAAATAGTACGGGTTGTTTATGGTAATTCTACGATCGGGAAATTACTCCGGTTCAATCAAACACACCCTCCGAACATACCCCTGTCCTATAAGAAGATTTTAGGTCATATAGCAACCACGTGCTACCATAGAAACCAAGATGGCGGCCTCCAGTATACAAAATGGACGACCAAAACAAGTATCACCCTAACAACACGCGCTGCGCATGCACACTAACACCACGTATCACTATGGAGATGACGTCACAGGATGGCCGCTGACGCAAGTTACCATGACAACACAATATGGCGCCACCAGGTCACGTGACTATGACGTCACATGAGATCCGGCATGAGATCCAGACAACATGACCTGAAAAGCCCGAGACATACTACTTCTGTTACTGCTAAAAGTTTCACAGGAAACCTTTTGAGAACTAGCCATTTTGAGTGGTGCAAAGTTTTTTTCCAAATCAAACACATTCAACGCTTCAATTCCTGCTTTTGCAAAATGGCATTATTCATGCCGAAAGATGTATTGTAGTAGAAAACTATTTTTTTATGGTAGACCCATTAATATTTTTAACCTGCAGCCATTCGGCTGCAGGTTAAAGCTATTAATTTGAGTTTTCGATATGACAAGTCAACAACCTTCTCGCGTAATGAGGAGAAACCCATTACAGGTCATCAGCTTCTCTGTATGACAATCAACAGCCGTCTCGTGTAATGAAGAGAAACCAAATATTCATTTCCTAGTTTTCTCCAATATCGAACGATAAGCCCAAGAGGCCCCAAACGCTTACCCGAAGAAGCACCATTAATTCTTCGGAGACAAGATTTTAAATCGCTATAACACCCGGAAATATGAAAACCAGGAATTCAAATTTGAACAAACCTGTGTTCATTCATTTTTCTGGTATTGAGTGCTACTCAAATGTTACAACAAATATACTGCTCAGACAGCCAGTATTTACAGTAAAAGAAACGTTCTTTCAAGGACAGAGAATTCTAAATCTCTACTCTCCTTGGTGGGCGACAAACCCTGCGTTTAAACTCCCACATAACAACATATATACTGTACCAAATATCAAACGATTATGACTGGTAGATCTGTCGAAAAAGATTTTTAAAGAATATCCCCAATATTGGTCTAAATTGAGATTCGGAGTCCCATTAGTAGCTCATATATGAACTAAGGGACTTGATTTGAAGCAACGTGAATTTGATTGCCCCAAGAATGCTATATACTAAATATTAAAGGATTCTGATTGGTGGTTCGGGAGAAATTTTTTTTTTATTTTTAAAAGCATGCCGACACAGCAGTTTCCCAAGACCAAATTCGGGCTCCAGTATGGAGCCATATATGAACCCATGGAGGTGAGGGGAACAAACTTGAATCTGATCCCCCAACTATAACCCCTCCTGACTATATTCTATACCAAATATTAAGAGATTATGACTGGTGGTTTTTAACCCTTCCAAACCGGTGTGCATAAATATTTGCGTGAAGAAACTGTTGGCAGTGGACGAGCAGACGATATAAAGAGCAAAAAAAAAAAAAAACTGAAGCGAGGCTCGGTAATAATTTAATCCAACAGCTCGACAGAGCTGTTGGATTAAATTATTACTGAACCTCCCAACAAACTAGAATGGTTTCGCCCATTTCGCCGTTGACAGTACTGACTGCAATGATACCTTCCAGTGCGTCACTGTAGAAAGGATTAAGAATATTTTTTGAATTTTTGAAAATATGGTAATTCAGCATTTTTTCCATTCACTATACCGTACCCTATAACACAGCCGATCGCCCATTTGAGTCTACTAGACCTAAGGATGCTTTATACCAAAATAACAGTCTCTTTCCGTGTGGGTTTGGAAACGGCCGTTTGGAAACATTTCTATTTTTAGGTCCTGGGGTACTTATGACCCAAAAACATTACCCGTCCCAGAACTGAAAACATTGCACCTCAAACTTCCATTCAACCAACATTATAGGGTATAATTCAAAAGGTCCGAGTACCAAATGTCAACACATTCCATCCATCGGATTATCAGCAGAGATTTATTTTAAACTGCTGGGAAATGTTGTTCCCCTTGTGGGGCATGACGACTTGATTTGAAACATCTCCATAACCAACCCCACCCCCACCCCCCCATCACCCTTTCTTATCAATAGAACATCGGTCATGTGCCTCTCCTCTGGTGAAGGTTTGTTCAGCTGATACTGAACTGAAACTCGATGCAGAATATGGTGTTCTAAAATCGGTGTTAATAACGTCATTAGGGCTGAAACGGTTGGCTCATTTTCACAACCGAATAACCGAGAGCTATAACCGGTTAATATCCGGTTATCCGTAATCCTTATTTCACCGAATCTGGGATCAAAACATTTGGAATTGGAAAGCAGTATTCTCAGAAACTATTCCGCAGTGTGTATACAGACGAACGTTGTCGAGGACTCGACAACGTTCGTTTGTATACATACTGCGGAACAGTTTCTGCGGTTACTCAATACTCACGGAAATTGCCGATCATTAACGAAGTCTTGAAGCCAAAGTCGATTATTTCTCAATATTTACAGCGCTGCTTCGAGGTGTAACCTATCCGAAAGGAGAAGCGACAGATATACTGCGTTTTAACCGTGGAATGACGATCACTATCGATATTTCGGATAACCGGTTGACGTTTTTTTCCCAAATCTTTTAGGTAGGTAAATGGTTTCAAACCGGTTATCCGGTTAACCATTTCCGTACTAATATTAGGTCATGTGACATGGCTTATCTATTATTACCGGAGAACTGTACGTTGGGGCTTTTGTATTTGGTCTATCGTCTTCCCTATAAATAAGTATAGAATCGTGTTCCATTCATCTTGACTATTTTATTTCCAATCACTGGAAAGAGTCAGAGGCACTCACCAGTAAAATGCATTGAAATATTCTTGTTTGTGAAACGGATACCGTACTTGGTGATGTAAATGCAAAATGTACGGGTAAAGACTATGAAGTTCCTATTTATAACTTTATTTTTTATGTGCCCCTGTGCACTGGCTTCTGGAAGTAAACTCACAAAGTGAATCAAACTTATGTCAGCTAATTGAACAGTTGGTGCCTCATTCTGAGAAATCTGCATCCGCCCGTGACCTCTTCAAGTTGCATAGCAGATTGTATTTTGAGTGTTTATGGCTGACCAGAATTGATGAAAACATCTCAGCAATACTGTGAAGTAGATTGTCAGCATCGTTGATGTTTTCTCGTCAATTCTGGTCTGTCAGAAAATGAAAGTCTCAACTCTTCCAAATCCATAACCTGTCTGTCTCGTCTCAGAAAAAAGGTTACGTGACGTCACTGACGTCCGAAAAGTTTCGGTGCGATCATGCCAGAAACGTGAAATGCCTAGTCAGGACCGCACAATCGTTTGAACGGATAAATGTTCATCGCATGAGTTTGGTTGGGTACAAGCATACCATAAGAGGCGAAGCCTTGCATGGTATTCTGCGCCAAACCTAACGAGGGCGATAAACATTAACCCATCAAACTATTGCGAGGTTCTGTGTTCATTACACTCGTTTGCTGAATTTTTTAGCATATTCTGTAACACAAAGTAGGAAATAACCAGCCCTTCGGAGACGTTAGAGCACAAGTGTTGTGGAATGAAAAAATCATACGCATAGACACATCGGACATCAAAGGTGCGTAAGCTTGCAGAAAACATTGAAACAGCAATAAGGCCGGTGTGTTCAGGACACAGAGTGAAAGTTCGTGGGCAAAATTTTAAAATTTACATGGATGGAAAAAAAAAACGCTGGAGATGAAAGAAAAGACCTGTAAGACGTGAAAGGACACTATAGCCTTTAATACTATAACAGTATACATTGGGATATGGTCTTTACTTCCGGCGTTGAGTAGCTGAGTGGTAGAAGGCAAAGTTGGGCTCCACTGAAAAATGTAGGTACCATGTCAAAAATCTTCATATTCTGTGAAGCAAAAATACTCTGTATCAGTTTGTTATGTCACAATTTATTGGAGAGTGCCTATAGGCACTCTCTAATAAACTGGGACAAAACGAATGATACGGATAAATTCGGCATCGAATGTGGCTTTTGAAGCAAGACTTAGATAGTATTGGGCGTTTCAAACCTTGGTCGTGTTGTCGATTCCAAGTACTCAGAAAGTTCGATAGATACAGGGGCGCCGGAACGGTCCAAACATTGGCCCGACCATAACACCCAGATCCCTGTTTTTCCGAATGGTTGCCATCGACTATGTGGGGGAGAAAAAAAATGACAGTGCATGCAGTTCGTCTTTCGAGGAACATAATATGACAAAATTCTCAGCCAAATTGCCAAAGGCAATTTGGCTGGGAATTTGTCATATTATGTTCCTCGAAAGACGAACTTTAATGTGGGGGCCCCTACAAATGTTGTGGTCCTGGGCGCCGCCCAGTCTACCTATTCGTAAATCCGGCCCTGCCCCGAGAAAATGTTTGAAAAATGACATCTCTCAGACTCATTTGGGGGCTACTTCTTTAGTATTCCAACCGCTTCCGAAGAGGTTGGAATACTAAAGAAGTAGCCCCAAAATCACCTCATCATAAACTGGTCATTAATAGCCGCCATTGTGTGCCCAATTTTAAAGAAACAAGATGATCTATGCGCGCACTATTTTCGGATATCCGCCAAAAGAAAATTAAAAAATCATAGCCTAGTTATTTGATATGATTGACATTCGGCTGAAGGTCGATCACAAAAATATCATGATCGGCATTTTGCCCCGACATTGGTCGGGGTGGTCGGGGCGGCTCCGCGCCCCTGAGATAGACATGAAAATATTTTGTTTAGTCCTGATAATTATTTTAGATAGTTTTTTTTAAAATTATTTTTCCTAAACAAAGGTTATGGCTCGTTCGAACGAGAGGTCGGGAACTTTGAAGGACGGTGGTTAAATCAAACGATTTCTTAGCAGTTCGTGCCTCGCGGAGAGCGAGCTACATAGCAAGGGAGATTACTCTAGGATATATCTTCTCAAGGGAACATTGAGATTGCAAACTGGATAATGGCAAGTCTTGTGTTGATTTAGCCTCATGTGGTTATCAAAAGAAAGTTGGTGCACAATCCTTTGGACTGGAAATGAAAAACTGCTGATGGAATGTTGATTGATTTTTCTTCCGAACTATTAATAAGCTACAAAATGACACGAGATCACGAAGTTTCTTTTACGAAAATCAAATCGCTGACAAACGAATACCCAGATATTATGCAATATATTTAAATTGTTTGTATCAAATAAAATAAAATCACGCATAGTAACATGCGCCAGATCAATATAGGCTACTGAATTGTGTCATTCATGGCAGGAATATGTTTGACAACTCTTCCTGCAGTTTTTGAAATTAGACACCATATGCAGCGGCAATGTAATGCTTTTTCTAGCTACTTGGGTGATTTGACCCTCACGTTATTGGTGTCATTTTGCAAACAAGTTCATCGATCAGGACGGGTAAGGGTAGCTTTATCTTGCAACAATACAAGAATATTCTCAACACCACAATCTTAACAGGGGCCCTCCAGCCGTTTCATCTTCCCAGGGGGTGTAAATCTTGTGGGGGTGGGTCACATCCCCACCCCCAAATATTCTTTGTCCCGTCGTTGAGATAAGTAGTAGAGCAGTGCAATATTGACCTATGGATGGCGTGTTCGAAGGCCTTACAGTTGGCATAAAATTCACACAGGTGGTTACTAATTTGGTGGTATCCGAGTAGGACAAGCCCCAGAAATTCACTACGGCAGTCGGCAATGGCGTGTAAAAAACGTGTAATCTGCCATGGCTTTTATCACGACGTTGTGGGTTAATTTCTGTGAAAAGCTCGTCGATAAGCATAGGTATACGTACGTAAGAACCGCATGGCAAATTCATATCATAGTCGGGGGGGGGAGGGGGCGGCCCCTCCACACCCAAGAATATCGGAAGTTACAGGACCGTATCTTCCTGCAGAGGTGAATAACGACTGGATGGTCTAAGTTGGGGTTACTCAAAATAAATACCATTACCTATTGACTAAAGTGAATTTTTTAATTTGATTGGTTGATAGATACGTGGTATGAGACCACATTCATTGAAACCCACGATACGTCCGCCCAGCCACTGACAAATTACCCATACCCAGTGGAAGTCTCGTTCCGAAATCTACAAATTGTCCATACCCCGTAGAAGACGCGTCATTCCAGTTTTACAGTGTACATGTATTATTATACTATTATATTTTAATTTTTTATCTCCAAAATATAGCTCATGACCCCTTATTGGAATGAGCTTGTCGAGCACCCTCCAATGTGGGGTTCATAAGCTATGTTTTTGAGACAAAAAAGAAAAAAAGAAATTCAATAATTTTTTTTATACTAGCCATATCGGCATATTTTCACAAAAACTCTTTTGCACAAAAATTCCAAAGAAGCCTGTATGGCACAACAATGGAAGATAAAAGATCTCATGCTGTGTGTGTTCACACATGAAATAGATTGTACTTCTAAAACGGAAAGTCAATAGATAAATTCGTTACCCCGTGTCTGATCACGTGGTACGGGTTTTTACCTACCCGAAGCCATCCGTATCCCATGAGGCGGATGGCTTCGGGTAGGTAAAAACCCGTACCACGTGATCAGACACGGGGTAACTAATAATCTTGATGCTTTAAAAATTATGTGCCCAATATACAATAATAATAATAAATAATTTTATATAGCGTGAAATCACCAAGTGTGCTCTAAAACGCTTTACAGATTGCAGTACACAAGCTATGAAATAAATGATTTGAATAGCTTAGTGCAAAGCTGTTTCTTGAAAGCAAGTAAACTTGGCTGTGACCGAAGATGCGGGGGCACTGCATTCCAGAGTCTTGGACCAGCAACCGAGAAATCCCGCTCACTGGCCAATGCAGATCACGCAAAAGGTATGGTCAGTGACAAATGGTCAGAAGAACGAGGACTGCACATAGGTATGGTGCGAGTGAGAGACTCACGCAGGTATGCAGGCGCTAGACCATGAATGCATTTAAATACCAGCATAAGAATTTTAAAATGCACTCGATTTTGGACTGGAAGCCAATGTAGATTCTTCAAGATGGGAGTGGTGTGGTTGAAGCATTTAGCACCACCGATATTTCGAGCAGCAATATTCTGGATTCTCTGCAGTTTCTGCAGCAATGTACGTGGCAGACCAAGGAAAAGAGAATTGCAATAATCCTGTTGCTCCAAAGCTCCACCACTGAGGAATGGATGGAGTTTGCTTTCTGAGTTGCCAGTAGCATGTTTTACTACTTTTTTAATATGAGGTTCAAGGGTGAGATTGAGTGGTGTTGGTACGATTGACGTTCGTGACTCAGGGTGGCTTGTTTTTAATATTGTATCTACGTTATGGTTATAGCCGGTCAACACTGTTCAAACAGATTGGCCTTCAAATTTTATTTTGTTTTAAATTTTTACCTCAAGCCTCAAATGCATAGCTCATGACCCTCATTAGAACGAGCTCGTCCACCTCGTTCCAATTAGGGGTCATAAGCTGTATTTTTGAGATAAAAAGAAATGTTTAGATTCGTGAAAGTGTTATCTTCAATTTATGTTTGGTAAATGGTTTGGATAACTGCGGAAACACGAGATGACGAGTATGTACAAGAATCGTCATGGCATTTTGTGTCACACTAACATCGGTCCGCTATGGCAAACGTCACACAATTGGCGGTTGTCGTGGCTAATGAAAGAACTGTAACTTTTGTGATAGGTTTCCAGCAATTTCAGCACCTGCCCAAACTTTTGAAGTGACATTTTCAATTTTTTGGCTTTGGTATGGTCTTATAACGTAACTTAGAAAGTTAAAAAACACGTTATCGCCAGAGTCTGGAGTATACTACAGTGGCGGCGGAACCGGGAGGTTGGGGTTGGGGGGGGGGGGGTGAGTCAGCCCCTCCACTTTTTTGCCGGGCCCTGTTTTTTTTTTCTATACATATATTTTAAAACAACCAATGACTGGTGAAACAAGGTGCGGATCCAGAGCCTCCCCCATATTTTCGCCAGCTGTGTTTCTCTCGTACTGGTTCAGTTTCGATGGATTTCGGATCATTTTTTGCAGTACGTGGCAGCAAACGCCAAAATGTATACAGTCTGTTAATAAATCGGTTAACTGAAATAGATCGTAATCTTTCAGACATACAAGTGTCAAATCCACCCCAGACGAGATAATCCACAGACAGTATAATTGCTGTAAACGTCTGGTAAAGCGTGCAGGTGAGGTCTATTTATCAGCTTTGGTCGTTACGACCAAAGCTGATAAATAGACCTCACCTGTATGCTTCACCGCCGTTTTTTAACGGCTCTCAAAGTGTGAAATCTTTCAAATATATTTCCTGAAAAATCTCAAAATATCCACTCAAATGCATGGAAATGAGGGTTTTGGCACCCTGGAATTTAAAATTTTCATACCGACGACCATCCATCGCCAGACCCAGCCCCCCCCCCCACCCCTCCCCACACACACGCACTTTGAAAATCGTTCCGCCGCCCCTGATACTAGCTCTCATCAGTACGACTTAGTTTATATGAGATATACACTCAATGAAAGATTTCACTCGGGGAACTATTGGCCATGATTTCATATTGCACAGAGTGTTTATTCAGTCACTGCAAATACAGATGTTTTAGAACATACGTATTTATAGGCCGATTAGAAATCAAATAAAATTCCCCGGATGTAGCAGCGCCGTCTGCAGGTTCTCAACTGCACCGTTTTCCATCATCGAGTAAATCTTTCGACCGTTGTTTTTATCAGTTTTACATATTTTGCAGTGTTTGTCCAAATTAAACTGTTATAGTAATCTATCAATATGAACTGATATAAACATACTTTTTTTTGCATTTAAACTGGGCTTATATTTGGACGAGAACCCGAGAATCGATTCACGCCAAGATTCGCGCAACAAAACCAGCGAGAATCCATGTGGATTCGCGCTGCACCTTTGCTAGGATTGGCGCGAAAAAGAATTGAGTCAATGTAACTCTTCACCTCACACAGCGGAAACAAATTAACCAATACAAGATTAACACGACCTGGAATATATCGACACTTTTGTTAATAAAATTGTACAAATGTGGCGGTCAATGGAACCGGTGTGACAGGAATGAAAGTCCGTGGGAAAATTAGTCCCTCTGGACTATTATTCCGCGGAATTATAGTCCTAGGTCTAACATTTCTAGGAATAGTAGTCCGCCGGACTACTATTCATAGAAATGTTAGACCTAGGACTATAATTCCGCGGAATAATAGTCCAGAGGGACTAATTTTCCTACGGACTTCCATTCCTGTTACACCGGCTCAAGGGGTTTTTTTTTTGGTAAATATTGTATTTTTTTTTTAAATTATCAAATTTAGTTTATGTTTTGAAAATTAAAAAGCTGTGCTGGGTAAAGGATTAACATGTGTTATCAGTATGCAAAAGAGGTTCAACCGTGGTGACCTCATGGGATCCTGGGACACTCATAGCAGGTATGAATTCACGCAACCATTTTGACGAGAATCCAAATGGATTCCACCAAATGTAGATGAAATATAAGCCGTAATTTATATGTTGTGCCCCAAACCCATACAGCACTACCCCCATCCCGACACGCAGACATACACCGCACTTTCCAGAGTGTGACCTCTGTTGTGAATTAAGACTGTTATATTTAAATATCATGTGTAACCGAGCGCTTTTGAAACACGAAACGTTACCAGAACATAGGTCTTAAAATACTGATTAACACTGTCAAGAAATTCATCAGTGATTGCCAAATTTCGGGCTGAATGAGCTCCAAGAGATTGTGCCAAACAACCATGTACGCGTCTGAGTCTCAAGTTATCATTTGAGAGAGATCCGTCAAAGTATTAAATAGTTGTGAACATGGTTTATTTGGTTGTTATGAAGAACACTGCTTTGTCGAATCTAATCTGAAAACAAATCTGTGCTGAAGTTATTTTTAGAAAGCTAGGGACGTCACGATTAATCAATTAACCTATTGTCGATCGGTCACGCCGAAATCGATTAGTATTTTTCGTTGTCGAAGAATCGGTAGATTTTACCCCGTTTTAGACGTTTAATAATTAAAAAATAATTTGATGAAAAGCTATTGTTTCTAAAGGTAAAAGGTCAAGAACGTCGACGTTAAACCTCAAGAGGCCGTTAGAAGCATTGGTCTTTCGGTACATTCAAAGCTTTGATGTTCTGAACTTTTGAACCGTCAGTGTAATAATCAAGACCGGTCGGCAGTTGCGAACTTGCGAAGTTCGCAATTGACGACCGGTCTTGATTATTACACTGACGGTTCAAAAGTTCAGAACATCAAAGCTTTGAATGTATCTAAAAGAGGATCGTTTTTGTTGTTTACTTGAGGTAGGTCAACTGACTTGAACTTCATTTTTAACGACTTCAAAGAGAGAGATAGGGGGGTCATCTAGGTACGATTAATCGATTATTATCGATTATTTGCGACGTTTAATCGTTTCCTAAATTAAAAACTCTTGACAGCCCTACAGAAAACCCATGCCTCATAACCCCCACCCCCTCCGAAATAAAAAATTAAGACTGACTTCAGTGGTAAAGTGGACTCAACTCAAGGCTGAGTTTTACTGAAGATGGATATCAAGTTCAAAATTAAACTAAGACACGAAAACTTGAGTCTACTGGAGAGGCGACGCACCCTTTTAACCCAAGGTCCTTAGATAGATAATTGAGCACAATATTATAGCTATGGCAATTCGGTACATCAATATTGTGTTCGTTGGGATTTTTAGTACAAACCTATTCCTACAATAGGGTGTGAAAATAAATATATACTGCTCCTCTTAAGCTATTTTAGCAATTCGTAGTTCATTATTTTGTTTGCAACGAATTTTCTTAACCCCTAAGGGCCTGGACAAGTGTCTTGAATTCCCACCATTCCACAGTATCTATAAGTCTAATGGCTTAGTGGTGATTTCTAGTTAAGTCTTGGCTGCCTGTTAAGGCAGCCAAGACTTGACTAGAAACTACTGCTTAGGTAATTTGTCTATTGTCAGCAGGACCTACTCAATTTGGCATGTTAAGGGCACCTGTTCTGTGGTGGGAAAATTAGGAAATAGACATTTAAGGGTTAATGCAACCATTTATGGGTACATCTGAGGGGATTAAAAACCAACTTAAATCAATAACAATCGATTTTTATCGCAAACAAATCGCGCACAATGATGAAAAATGCGAACTTATTGAAATTTTACTTGTGTTTGTTTTTCAAAATATTGATTTGAGTCAAAATCTCAGCCGAGTCCAGAATTCAACTTAACTCGGGAATCTGGAATCTGAAATTAAGTTCTTTCCAAATATGGGGTCCTGTTTTTTATTTTATTGGGGCTTTCTCTAAAACCAGTGTTATTAACTTATCGATAAAACACGTTTGATGAGCTTGTTCCACATACGACTAAAAGGGTATGTCTTCGATGAAGTACATGTTTTATTGAAATCATCACGTCAAAGTCGTTTAGTTGAGCACTTTTCCACAGCTATCGTTTTATGGAATCATAACTTGTGTGGCATTCACGATTTCGTTGAATAATCTGTCGGAATACTGTCTGATTTCTTCTATGTGATCTGGAGTACATCTTAACATCTTGAAGTCTTCAATGCACGCCTTTAAAGCCTCTGGACCAATCTCTCCCGAGAGATCTATTTTAGCGATCTCTTTCTGCACGCTATCTTCCTCTTGGAGTAAGGTTTTCATTCCGTTGTGAATATTCGGACTTCTCTCAAGATTGCTTCTGATAAGTTTATTAATTCTGTTAAATAATTCTAAGGCAGGAATGATCGAATCAACAGAAAGATCACCCTTTTCTGACAAATCTTTGGCGTCATATTTCAGTTCAACACTGTATTTCTGTCTGGTGACTTGAATCTCTGCATTTCCTGAAAAGAGAGGTTGGCAAATAATTGTCGGAACAACAACAGCAACAACCATAAATGAAAGTGTCAATGATACTGTAGCTCATCTTGACAAACTTGAACTTGGTAAGTTATAAATGAAATGGCAAAATTGAAAATCATAGGTACCAATGTTATTTGATGAAATTTCAACATAACAGCATTGTGTGTGCACAACGTCAGAGTAATCAATGCATTTTTAAATGTAAACTGTAAGACGGGCTAAAGGAAGAATGTTGATACACAAATGCGGTATGTTCAGAGGTTATTGTAAATGACAACTTTTTCCACAGCAGTGAATGCTAATCAATAGCTCTTATCTAAAGGTCTTGCCTAATGAGCACAAGTTCAAAAACAATCCTATGATAAATGTGGCCTGTAGGACATGTCAAAGAATGTTGATGCACAAATGCAATAAATTCGATGATTGTTGCTAACAGCAACACTTTTTGGTGGAAATGAAAATAAAATCAATAGCTCCTATCTTTGTCACCCTGCATAAGCATACAAAGTTTCAAAACAACCTGATAATGAATGTGCCCTCTGAGGCATGCCAAAGGAAGATTAATGCACAAATGCACTAAGTAGAAGGTCATTGCTTGTGACAATGGGTTTTGGGGTTTTTTAAAATGGAAATTCATAAATATACCCTGCAGAGAGTGCAAAAGGGATAAGCTGATGCACAAATGCTTTAAGTTCAAAGGCTGGTGATAACGACAATAATTTTTTATGGAAATGATAAAAAGCAATAGCTCACATCTAGAGGTCAACCCGAACACACATACCAAGTTTCAAAGTGATCCAATCATAAATGTGCCCTGAAGGGACTGAAACCAAGCTATACTCCCATGAAAAAGATTCGAGAGAAAATGAATCGGGCAGTCGATTTCGAATCGAACCGAAAATCTACTTAAGAATCGAAATTGAATCGAAGTTTCGCAAGGCCTTAAATCCTACGATACCTTATGGTGGCTGGTCTAAACTAGAAGTGTGACTCTCCAAGATGGGCCTCTATACCCCGCCGCCATATTCTAAGACAAAAGGGGCATAACTCTGGCAAAAAAAAGTCCGATCGAAAGGAATCGATCCATAAACGTCCGAGAAAATCTCCGGACAAAATTATGCCATATTCTAAGACGAAAAGGGGCATAACCAGGGCAAAAAGTCTGATCGAAACTATAATCACAGGTGCACAGGTTCCCATGGTAGTGAATATCCATACCAAGTTTCAAAGGAATCGGCCCATAAACGTCTGAGAAAATCTCCGGACAAAATTATGTCCACAGACTGACGGACGGACAAGCTGATTCCAGTATAGCCCCCCCCCCCCCCTCCCCCGCCCACTTTGTTGTGGGGTTATAATTATTACTAAATAATTTAATTTGACGTTTAAAGGTTTATATGGAACAACAGCATTCAAGTACACAATGTGAAATGGTTAACCAATTATCCCAGATGCCACTAAAGTATCATCAGTACCTATTAACCCAGTGTCCAATGATAATGTTTTAGTTTAGACCGAGGAAAAAAAGAAATGGTTTGGGCTTCCCGATCGATGCCAATTTTCATGCCCCACCCTAATCCATTTATAAACACCCCAAAACAATATTTCCTCCATTTAAAATGATATCGGAAAATACCTATCGAACGTACATCAAATCCATGGGAACCAAGAAAATACGCCATACATTTCAACCCTTAATTCACCTTACCCAAGTCGCAGACGACACTTCAAAAAAACGTCTACCATATTAGGTCCTCCAAAGGGAAGTTGGGCATTATAAACAATATGATCGCTCTGTTATCCACAAATTTTCTGCCACTTGGCCTTTATCAAGCGGAAAATATATAACAGGTTGCTTACTATGTAAAGTCCATATTCACAATTGATAACCTTAGCAGTTATGAACGAGAAAGAACAGATTCTTTCTCGTTCATAACTGCTAACGCTATCAATTTGTGGATAAAAGAGTGATATTTTTTTTTATATTCTTGTGAGTTAAAACAATGCGTCCGTTTCAATGAGGTATCATAAGCTATGTTTTCGAGACGAAAATTGAAAAAAGTAATAGAACTCGAATGGCGATTTTTGTAAGTGGTCATGAACGCTTTTGGTCGTTACGGTGGGTAAAAGGTTAATCGACTGTATGAGAAAATGAAATATCAACAGTAAATAAATAAAATCTCGACCGACCGACCCTTTCTCCACTGCATGTAACTTGAACCAAACCAGTAATTCTTTTCGTCTCAGCCATTTCGTCTGTCGTTTGGCGGAGCGGCTGTTATTCAAGTGTTCGATAGGCGTTTATATAAAATATTGTTTTTTATTACACCCCTAACGTCTAATTATAATAGGAATCGGTAAAATATAAATTGCGTTCTCCCCTCACTAGTGCGATCAAATACCTCGGTGATTATTATTATTATTATTTATTGGTGTTTAAGGTCACATATTTCGGTACAATGGCTAATCATGACAGTTTTACGGGAGGAGGAAGCCGGAGAGACCCACCGAGCAACGGCGAGCAACTGTCAGCTCCCCAACATACCAACTCCACACAAGCAGGGTTAGCATTGAAGACAGGTGCACCATCGACGTGCAGTACGCCTTAGAACACAACGTCACCGCCCCCCCCCCCCCCCCCCCCCCACCACGTTGGCAATAGGGATGAAGTGTCTTGCCCAAGGACACAACGCGGTTGCCGCAGGTGGGATTCGAACCGAGGACCTCTCGGCTTGCAGCCTTGTACCAACCACTGTTGCAATACAACCACTTTTGCAATGAAATTTATTACAAAAGTGGTTATCGCGTACCAACCACTTTTGTAATAAAACCACTTTTGCAATAAACTAACCATTGTTGTAATAAACTCTTTTCGGTGATAAATCACATACGTCCATTTTATAGTCGGACATTGGGGTGGGGTGAGGGACTAGTTTACCTAAAAATGTTTGTGTGTCGTTCAGTGGAATAACGTGTCCATTCACGTATTGGAACTTGGTAGTGACTGAAGAAAGTACGCAAGAACTTTTACAATAAATTTTATTACAAAATTGGTTATCGCGTACCAACCACTTTTGTAATAAAACCACTTTTGTAATAAACTAACCATTATTGTAATAAACCCATTTTGGTGATAAATCACAGACGTCCATTTTATAGTTGGACATTGGGATGGGGTTTGGGACAAGTTTACCAAAACATGTTTGTGTGTCGTTCAATGGAATAACGTGTCCATTCCGTTCACCTGTTGAAACTTGGAAGTGACTGAAGAAAGTAAGTAACCACTTTTACAATAAACTTTATTACAAAAGTGGATATCGCGTACCAACCACTTTTGTACTAAACTAACCATTATTGTAACACACCTATTTTTGTGATGAATCACGGACGTTCATTTTATAGTTGGACTATAGTTGGACATTGGGGAGGGTTGGGAGCTAGTTTACCTAAACATCTTTGTGTGTCGTTCAATGGAAAGTACGCAAGCACTTTTACAATAAACTTTATTACAAAAGTGGTTATCGCGTACCAACCACTTTTGTAATAAAACCACTTTTGTAATAAACTAACCATCATTGTAATACACCTATTTTTGTGATGAATCACGGACATCCATTTTATGGCCGGACGGTGTGTTTGTTTGGAGAGGGGGTAGCACAAAGTAGCGTCAAAGCTATTCTCAAATTTGGTGGGCGCTAAAATCTTACTGCACACGGATGGATGGGGAAAGCTGGGTTTGACGTCTATCGTTTTTGATATGTCTGCCCGAATTCCTCCTACGGGCGCAGTTTTTCTTAAACCCCGTAGTTCCTAACGATCTTGTTGGACCTTTTATAGGTCGGGTTGAATTCTTCCGCATAATGTTAACTCCAAATGAGGCGAGAAAATTAGAAATTCTATTACACACTATTGACTGGTGTTAGTATAAATTATCACAATACAGGTGGGCGTGCATCAGCCACCAACATCGCTGAAGTTAAGCTCCGTTGAACCCGGTTAGTCTGTTAATGGGGTGACCATTCAGTGATTGATTTGGATTAACACTTCGTGCCCTTGGGCAAGGTACTTTACCTCGACTGCTCGCATGTGCAGCGGATGGGGAAGCTGATGGTGTGCTGAGATGGACTGGTGTGCACGCGTCTTAACCTTAATTATCCTGACTGCGTAGTACTGATTACGTGACGTTGAAGAGATTATAGAGTCTCGTCGCTGCTTGGTGGTTCTCTTCTAGTATATCGGCTTCCTCCACTCATAAAACTGTCACCGACACAAAATGACTCAGACTATATAAGTGTCGTTAAATGCCAATAAATAAATAAATAAATAACTAGACACACTAAATACCCTTTTTCGTCGTATGGAACAATGAATGCTGTGAACATGAACACTTTGCGCGCAAAATCATATGTCTCAAAATGAAGATTATGAAAATGAGTTCAATGTGTGCAAAATCATATGTATCATAGTATCATTTCGATATTTTTGGATCCACCGAGTCACTAACTAGGACTCATTAAATGGATTCTAAGGGAAAATCATTTTACATACAGGCACTTTCTGCTTTCAATGGAGATAACTCTTGTTATTTTTTTAAACAATAAACAGAGAGGGTAAATGGAAGGAGAGGAGCTTCCGCCGCTTCTAGCGCCCCTAGGCCCCCGGTCTCTGCTACCCGATCGCCCCTGCCCCTTGCCATCCCTACCCCAAGAGCCTCTGGTTCCCTGCCGCCCCTGCCACCTCACCCCAGAGCTCCTGGTCCTCTTAACCCCCGCCGCCGCCGTCCATCGTGTCTGGAAGACGCGATATTTTCAGAAAAAATTCTATCCATGGATAGTTTTTTAGACCTTGTCAAGCTGTTTTGGGTAATTCAATATCTAATATCGATCGTTTGGGGTAATTCCATGTTTTCCCAAAACACACTCCGTACAAACATTGGATCCGGAACATTTCCACGTCCCAGCTACAACATTAACATGGTTACCAGAGTAAAATCCACTAAAATACACGAAAGTCGGGTACATTTGTGTAATTCTATATTACCGGAACATACTCCCCTCGAATTAAACATACCCTCAAAACATACCCCTGATCTTATACCAAGAGGTAAGGGTTCGTCACCAGGCAATCACGTGACACTTGAGAAACCAAGATGGCGCCTCTATACACAAAATGGACGACCAAAACACGTGTCCCCATATACACCCAAGCTGCGCACGCGCATTCGAACCTCGTATCGCTATGGCAATGACGTCACAACATAACCACGCACATTGGTTACATGTCAGCACAACATGGGCGCCCGCAGTCACGAGACATGGCGTCACTTCCGAGATCCATCTGAATTGCAAGAGGGTGGCTGGTGTACTGCTGTACTAAACGGCTGCTCTTACGGATGTGGTAGCAGGTCTGACTCTGCAATCGAGAAAAGGGGGCTCACATCATATCACTTGAATTTAAACATTTGCCGTTTTTTTTGTTGAATGAACATAACAAATATAACAAATATCTAGTTTTCAGTAGTAAACTCAACTGCACGTTATCCCTCTGGTCTTGTCTCTCCGCGTGCCACAAGACAACAAGTAAAACATGCTCCTTAGCTTTTTGGTACACGAAAGAATGGCGCAACTTGGACGCTGGTGATAAACTGGATTCAACTTTGATCCCTTTGCATCCATGAAAAGGATTCATTACTGGTCCGATTGCTCGCTTTGAAACGGAGTAATAAATTACGTGCAGTCGCACATGTAATCTTATCAAACATCTGAGTCTGAACTTCCATGAACCTAATTTGACAATATAACAATTGACAACGGGCCGATTGTTATATTGCCATATCGCAAGGATGAGTGTTTCAGTTGACAATATAACAGTTGGCAAATGTATAGTAGTCAAAAGAAATTTATTTACTCTGATCTAGTCCTTCCACATAACACGAAACAAGTTACGCATGCCCCTGATCTTGAGCTGCATGGACGGACTGCGCAACGGTTAACTTAACCGTAGCAATAATCGTGTCTGAACTTCCATCGTTCTTGAAAAGAAATAACCTATGCTTAATGCAGAATAGTAACAGTGACCACCCATGGTCAATCTGACGCGACCCCTCCATGTGCTATCAACCAATTGAAAATCTTGCTTTATATGGGACATTGACCCCCGAATGCAAAGTGGATGAGCGCATCAAACCCGTGACCAGATATGAAAAATATGTTCATTCTATTTTTGGTTAATATTATTAAACGTAACAAGCTATGATGCAGTAAATGTATTACATTATCGGTTGCTTTGGATGACAAACCTAACCTATTGTGCAACAAATTTATTACATTATCAGTTACGTTGAATGACAAACCTAACCTATTATACAATAAAGTTTATTGCAAAAGTGGTTGCTTAACTTTCTTCAGTTACTTCCAAATTTCAACAGGTTAATGGACACGTTATTCCATTGAACGGCAGTAGGTAATAACGGCCGATTCCAGACCACTTTTTTCCAAAAATGTACGGTACACGTACGCCCATAGGGGTTCAGTGTTAAAATCGTGTACAGAGTCGTGTACAGTGTACAAAATGTCGTTTTTTGGTGGTCCAGAATCGGCCTCTTGTTTTGAGGCTCACAGATCGCACTTTTAACGTTCAAATACCCGTTGGCGAACGCGTAGATTCTGCGTAGATTCGACACGTCGCTCAAAAGTGAAAAAATGTATGAAATTTGAGGAAACTGTACAATTAAAATTTTTCTCTACGTTCCCATCGTGGATTATACCTTCGATCTATCGTTGGTGAACGCGAGCAAAAACGCTTTGCCGATTCCAGACCAGCATCAAAAAGCGGTTAGCCGATTCTGGACCACCTATGGACCACCTACATTCGCCAACGGGTGTTCGAACGGTTAAAGCGCGATCCGATCGGCGAAACCCATTTGCCGATTCTAGACCAGGAAAAAATCGACCTCAAAACGTTTTCTCGACGTTCGTCAACGGTGAAAAGTGGGTGTAAAGTGTAGTCACTCATCGAGGATTTTTTAAAATTTTGTTTTAAACCGATTTGGGCCTCCAATACATGGGAAAAAGGGGGTTTGCCGGTTCTGAACCACCGACGTTCGCGATCGCGTTTCGGACGGTCTAGGGTGCGATCCGATCGGCGAAAACCCGATTTGTCGATTCACCTCGCAAGTTTTGTGAGGCGAATCGTGATAGAATCGGTTTTGTCGAGAGGAAATAAAAAAGTGATTGATATATACAGGAGAGAACAAAAAAAAAATAAATAGTTATTTAAAAAAATAATATCGAATCGAAATAGATAATAAAATATACATAAATCATGAACAATTCCCAGATTTTGAGAGCAAGGTTTCTTTTAAAAATGCTGATGACAGCCTACGCATTCTGCGTGAATGAACAACTAGGTTCTTGTTAGAATGATGCGTCGGATGTCGGGATCACTAGACTTCGATCACGAGAATCATTCGTGTCTGACGATGGAAAGGGAAGATATGGTCGTCAAGTATTTCGAACCGGCGTTCGAACGCGTTCGATTCGACGAAGTGATCACGTTTTGGAGGAGATTAGTCTTCTGTAAGGATCGAGACATGCCCACAGTTTCGGAAGAACTGAAATTGGCACGTAGAAGTCTGACTTTAGAAGACAAGGGATGCATCATGAAATTATTGCTGAATGAAGCATACGTCTAAGTTTTCTCGTTGATATAAATAAGGGAGAATAGAAAATAAAATAAATACACACATACAATTTTTTATCTAATATTAGAAAGAAAAAAACATAAAAATGAGAACCAGAAATAAATTGTCAATTGTGTTGACCGTAGAAGGAGTAGCGCTCGCCACTGGATTGTTTAGCATGCTCGGAAACTTTTTGAGTAGGAAATTATATCTGAAGGCAAGGAAACACGAAAAGATTCGCGTCTTGGCCGACTCCAAGATCGACACGATATCCGAAATGATCTCGATGGCGTTAAAAGATGGTAGGATATCGGACGGAGAATACTTCATGCTATTGAGCGAGAAAACGAAATACGATGCGATGAAAGAAGCTGTGAGAATCAAGACTCGTCAGATCATGAAGGAAGAGATGAATGATTCTCTCGTGGAAAAGGGGAGGAAAGAGGCTAGGGAGGAATTCAGTAAGATGAGCGATTGAAAAAAGTATATATATAATAAGAACAGAATTTTTAAAAAAGAAATATTAAATTTATATATAAAATAAAAACGAAATTAATTTAAATAACTCTCAAAAATGTATTGCGTAAAGTGTAAGAGAGTTACCGAGACGAGTAATTCTCGAGAAGTACGAACTAAAAACGACAGACAGATGCTTCGCGGAATTTGCGACATGTGTGGTTCGATCAAGCTCGATTCATCAAAAAAAAAGAACGCGAGCAAAGGTAAAGGCATCGTGAATAAAATGATCAATAATCTACCTTTCGAAATGCATCTGCCGGGTCACAGTTTCACGGGACCCGGAACGAAATTGAACAAGAGACTCAATGCCGATCTGACTCCTAAATCTTGGAGCAAACCTGTGAATAGGGTGGACATGGCCGCATATGATCACAATCTGTGCTACGCCAGACATCCCGACACCAAGACTCGCAATGATGTCTGCGATAAAAACATGTTGGGGAAATTGAGAGGCATATCGAATCCGACCAGGAGAGAGAAGATAGAACGTTCGCTGGTCGGTAATCTGATCAGTGCGAAACGTCGATTTGGATGGGGCATTAAAAAAAAAAAGCGCATCGGAAAAGAAGAAGAAACGATTATTGACGAGCGAATTGGCCAAGGAGTTACACAAACCCTTCGTGCATAAATTTCGAAAGAGAAGGGTGTTTGTGAAGGGTTTGGATGACATTTGGTCCGCTGACTTGGTCGACATGAGATCGTTTTCGAGGTGGAACGAGGGCATCAAATATCTATTGACGGTCATCGACGTTTTTTCCAAATACGGTTGGATCAGAGCTTTGAAGAATAAATCGGGACCTTGCGTCGCCGAGGCTCTGAAGAGCGTGTTCGACTCGTCTTATCGAAAACCGAGTAAATTGTGGGTGGATAAGGGAAAGGAATTCTACAACAAGCACGTTCATCGATTGGTCGACCTCTACTCGATCGAAAATGAAGAGAAAGCCACCGTCGTGGAACGTTGGAATCGAACGATGAAGGAAAAGATGCACAGATACTTCACGGCGAATTCGACTAAGAAATACATATACACTATGAACGGTCTGGTCAAAGATTACAACAACATGCAACACAGATCGATCAAGATGAAGCTAGCAATCCTCGAAACGAAAAACGAGTCTACGCGAATCAATATCCCGAGAGATCTAAGATCAGGAAGAAGTCTAGAACGCCGAAATTTGCAGTCGGCGATCGAGTGAGAATCTATGCTTATAAGAAGCACTTCGAAAAGGGTTATACTCCTCGATGGACCTCAGAAATCTTTGTGATAATCAAAATATTTCACACCGATCCGGTGACTTACGAAATCGAAGCTTTGGATGGAGAAGAGATCATCGGAAAGTTTTACGAACAACAATTGCAGAAGATGAAGTTTTGATAAAGAAAGATTTTTTTTTATTTACTCTCTTTAACATTTTCTTTTTTTCTTTTCTTTTCTATATATATATAGGAGAGAAAAATAATAATAAAAAATAATTAAAACTATTTTTAGATAAAAAAGCAAGCTAATTAATAAACAAAAAACAAAATCCCTTCAAAAATGGCAAATATACTAGATATAGCACAAAGCATAGTGAAAGATGAAAGTATTCAAGAATATGAGGTTCACGAATACGAACCGGTAACCGGAACGAGTTTGAACAATGTGGGAGAGATAAGAATCAACATCGAAACTCAAGATCTATTCATACATCCTAGTGAGAGTTACATAGTGGTGCAGGGACGTCTCACCCAGGAAGATGGGAGCAACTATGCCGACGACGGCACGGTTACTCTAGCCAATAATGGCATCATGCATCTATTCAGTAATATAAAATACTTGCTATCCGGACAAGAGATACAATCTGTGTTTCATCCCGGTCAGACCACCACGATGTTCAGACTCTTGACGTATCCAGATGATTTTTCGAAATCCAGAGGACTTAATCAGTTGTGGATGAAAGACACCATCGGCCCTGCTAGCGCCAGCGCCGTCGCGATATTCGACTACGTCGCCAAGACGTCCAGACGTAAAGGAACGTTTTTGTTCAGGATACCTTTGAAACATATCTTCGGATTCGCAGACGATTACAACAAGAGCATGTACAGATTCAAACACAATCTGACGTTGATTCGAAAAGGAAACGACGACGCGATAGTGAGACTCACTGCGACCAATGTGGGTAAGATAACTCTACACAAGATATCATGGTTCGTTCCGCACATGGAGCCTTCGATCGTGGAAAAAACGCGTCTCTACAAGATCATAGAATCCAAGAGTAAATTACCCATGGGATTTAGAATGAGACAGTGTGACATGGCTAGCATTCCACCCTCCACGAATCTCTTCGATTGGAGATTGACGGTAAAATCCGCTTCTGAGAGACCGCATTTCATCATGGTTGCGTTTCAGACCGATAGGGATGGCTCTCAGGAAAAGAATGCGTCGCTGTTCGATCACTGCAACTTGAGACACATGCAAGTGTTTCTGAACGCCAGCAATCGATTACAATGTGTTGTTCGACAAGAATGCTTTCTGCAGACTGTACGGCGACGCCGCTGATTTTAGAAAGAAGTATCACGAACTAGACGAATTGATGAGCAATCCTAACCTATCTCCCGGTGAATACAAGTCGATGTATCCCATGTTCATATTCGACGTCAGGAAACAGAGTGAACGACTCAAGAGTAGCGTCTTAGACATTCAGATCAAGATGCAATTCAATAGGAACATGCCGAGAAAAACTGAAGCCTTTGTCCTGGTCCTGTCGGACAGAGAATTACAATTCGAATCGGATCGAAATAAGATGTCGATCATGTGAAAAAATTAAAAATAAAATAAAAAAGTAATGAGTAATTATTAAAAAACAAAAAAAAACAAAAAAAAAAGAAAAGTAATGAGATCTAGAGAGATTGAACATCTTTCTAAATCTCATTACTTTTTTTTTTGTTTTTAATAATCACACATTATTTTTTTTAATTAATTATTTCCACATGTTCACTGTTTGTTCAAAGGATCTAGTTCGATCAGTAGACTCACCACAGAAGTGGCGACTTCGCGATTATTGGTTTTCATAACGAAATTAATCCTGTCTCCGGCGTTCACTTTGAGAGGCATGCCAAACGTGCTAACATTCGCATGTTGATTCTCAGACTTTTCAATGCTGTATCTCTTATCACTCTCTACTCCATTCACCGCGAGATTGACGACCGCTCTGTTATTCAAATCCGTGGAAGCCAGACCCATTTGTATGATTTCACCTCTTAGCGGCATGGGATATCCCACCTGACCATGTTGCGATCCACTACCTCGGTTTCTGAAAGACCACTCGGTTTTTCCCTCCTATAACGTGCCGGCCTCCTCGGCCCACACGGTGATCAATTGTCTAACGTATTTGACTCTTTCCACCACCAAAATCAGGGTGCAGGCATCCGTCATGTTCACAGGATCTGGTAGATTCGTGAGCGCATGTCCGCCCATGTCTAGTTTACCTTCCATGATGTCACCCTTTCTCCAGACTGAGTTGTCATCCACGTACTTCCTGCTGACTGAGCTGGAATCGAATTCGGGATTGTGATCGAGACCGAATAAATTGTGACTGTTCATGTTGATGCCACCCTCCATGGTTCTGTCAGATTGTTTGTTCAGGTAGAGATCGTCCACTTGTGATTCTACGTATTCTTGTGATCGTATCATGGCAGAATCTATGTAGCCCTTGTTGAATGCGGTTGAGTCCACATCCGTGTCATCAACCTTCGACAGATTCAATATCTTGTTGAATCCCGCATTCAGATCCGATTTCATTTCTCGTCTGTCAGACTTTCTCTGTTCCAGATCTACGTAGTGTTTGGTCGCCACGTCCTTGGGATTCGTGGGAGTGGCCACGTTCGTTATCTTGTTAGAATTGGTGTTCAATTCCGACTGCATCGTTTTCTGAATGTATCTACTTCTCAGATGTTCGCTGAATCGCGCATGAGAGTCGTCCGCATATTTCTTGGTCATGGCATCGGTGGAATCTATGAGATTCGCGACGTTCACCAAACGTTTAGATTTCAGATCAAGATCATCGGTCATGGCTTTATCCACGTAATTATCTAGCATGATTCGTTCGAAATCTGCGTTCCCCCTGTCGACGTATTTTTTAATCGCAGCATCTGCAAGATCAATCGGCTCGGCAAGATTGTAGAGCTTCTTATCGTTCATGTTCAAAGGTTCCTCTTGAGGTTCGTATCTCCGAATGTAACGTTCGTCCAAGTTGGCAACGTTGTAACCATCGACGACTTCGAGCATCTTCCTCTTCTTTTTGGGTCGACTTTCGTTGTCACTTCTACCAAATTTATCGACTGGCATGTTGTTTTGAGATTTTTGTTTTAAAATATATTTCAAATGCAGTTTATTAAAAATGAATTATTTCACTTATTTTTATTTTTCGTTTTTATTCGATTAAATTTTTTTAAATAATTTTTTTACCTTTATATATACTAAAAAAAAATCTCTCTCTAATGTAAATCATTGAGAATGTCTTGAAACCAATCTCCTTCAGACCATCTCTTGAGAATGTAGAGACACAGGTGACCGCAAAACACTTGATCTGGCGATTGCACTCATTCTGTGTTGTAAGAAACCATCGATTTGTTGAAATAGTTCTTTATTTCTTTCGGCGGTGAGATTCCGTAGCTGTCAAAATAATAATTCTTCTTCTTCCCGGCCTTGAACTACACCACCCAGTGAGTGCCTTCACCCGATAAATCATCTAGATTTAAAATTCCGCATTCCGATTGTCGAGGTCTTCTCTTCGGCAAGGCATCTCTAGAAAACACGCTTAGATAGGGGTTTGTTAGGTAAGACGACACCTTCTACGGATATCTCTATTTGCTTATTCATAAATGTGTATATTTTTTTAATTTATTTATTTTATTATAATTCACTAAAATGATGTTATTTTTTTATGTTTTTCTTTTTCTTTTTAAACTAACTCTCTCGATGTCTCTATCAACTTCCATAATAATGAATCCATCTAATTCCTCTTGATTTTCTGGAGTCCTATCATCCTTAATCATATCTGGAATCCTATCATCCTCAATCATATCTGAAACCCTATCATCTAAAATTAGATCCAAAGTCCAATGTCCAAGTGCCAAAGTGCTTATTTTATTGTCTAACACGAATCTCTTATCGTCGTCGGCCGTCAGCGAAATCTTGTTGACTATTTCGGTATACAAATCGTGATTTTCGCTTCGAATCAATTTCATAGTCTTATACACCGGACCACTTCCTAACAGACAATCTTTATACTCTCGGAAAGAGATGTTTTTCTTCACCACACACGCTTTAACCCCTTTGCACTTCTTGATCTCTTCATCTTCTAGACAATAAGCATACAGTTTGGGTCTCAAGCTCACGAATTCGACGATTTGTTTACCGCCGTTCTCGTTCTTAAATTTACCCAACACCTTCTTGTTGTCATTCAATGGAATGTTGGACGGATGATCGACGGGATAATTGCTCATGTCGAACCATGCAGCCACGTCCGGAGATATATCTCGGTAGACATCTTTCGTCTCTATCTCGTAAACTAAACTGTCCATGTCGGTGAACAGTAGTTTGGCTTTATCACCAAATTTTCGTTTGACATAATCGTAGTGAAACTCGTACATCAATCGCTTGCTGATATCTAAGATGATCGGTCTGAGATAATGCAGTTTGTCGAACTTCAGGTGCGTCTTTTGCATGTGAATGGCCACTAGATTTTCGTTGAATATGGTTCGGTGTCTGTAATTGGGTTTCGCCACTAATTTTTTAGATCTTTTCCCAGACGTGACGAGTCAAATGTAGGTTCTCTTCCTGATGTTTTCCATCGATTTACCGTACACGCTGTTGTTCATGAGTTTGAAGAAATCTTTTTCGAAATCGTTCTCAGCTCGAATTCTGAGATTCGTGTTGAGATCGATGTATATTTTCATCCAAGGCTCTTCGTCGAATCGAATGATGCGATGTATGTCGACTAATTTCATCCCGTGATCGACGTGTTGTTTCAAATTCTTGCTGTAGATGACGTACTTACGTTTGTGAAATAAATTGGGAATGAGGTTTTCCTCATCTCCTTTGATCGGTTCCATTCATTTGGGAGCCAGCGGATAATCATTGTGTAGATCGTGTAATTCTTCTGGATAGTTCAAATCGACTTCTAAAATGCAAGGATAGTCTCTCCATTTTTGCATCTCTTCCGGTTCCGTCACCCATTCGAAATTTCCAATCGGTAAATGATGACTCAGAGCCCAACCGTACAGATTATTAGCATCCCAATACTGTATGTATTTATTCAATCGTTTCGAATCGAAACATTCTTTCATGTAGGGATTGTTAGCTTCAGAATATCTGTGGGAGATCATCGAGACGCCACCTCTCGCAGCCCTTTCGAACATGAGCAACATGTCCACATTGGATAATAATTCCAATTGGACTTCGGTGGTCTTCAAGAGCACGTCCCACGCCAGACCGGGTGCGGTGAAATACCAAGCCGGATCCAGATCATAATTTCGATGACAGACGTCTCGAAAATTTTCGAACACGTCTGCCAAGAGCAGAACGTCGGTGTTCAGATAGAGATTGTGATAATCTCTCATGGTTTTCATATCGAATGATTTCCACACGTTTTTGGCGTGTTCGTAATTCTCGTCGGAAATGTCGGATTCGTATAATTTTGAATAAAAATCTTCTTTTGAAGGTAGTGCGGTGTCGTCAAATCTCTTTAGATCGTTCATGTAATCGTAAGGATAGACTCCCTTCCTCAACATGACGTCTACTCGTTCTCCAAAATGTTCACTTGTGATTTTAAATTTATCCTTACTCATGTTATCGACATGAATTTAAAACTGTCGATGAAACGTATGCCTCTACGAATGGATTTCTTCATTTTTTCTTCCAACGTTTCTCTGTCGATTACTCTTTTCTTCTCCATGACCTTCCATTCCGTGAAGGAAATGTATCTTTCTATGCTGTTCATGATGTAATTTAATTCTCCGTGGGAGGTGCCGAGATTTTTCATGAACAGATGACTGTTGTAACCCGAGAGATTGTGAAATATCACCGGACAGAAAATGGCGTCTTGATATTTTAAATTACACTTGCTGTGAGCCAGACTGCGATACAGACCGGTGTAATGATCGTGGCCTCTGACCTTCTTATTTTCCTCTGAATTCTTGTCGAACGATTGTCTGCATATGTGACATTTGGTGGCTCTGTTATTTTCGTCCTGCTGCTCTCACGTGATGATCATTTTCGCTGGAATTTTGAATTTGTCGTATAACATTTGAATTTTCGATTCTAACTCTTCCAAAAACCTTTGAGCCACATCGTCATCTTCACACTGTTTCATATAGGTGAAGGGACCCATGTCGTGTTGCGAGTCGAAAGCGCATTTCACGTAAATGCAATAGCCTGAAGGCATGTGTTTTTGATATCTTTCAATGTAACTTTAAAGAGCGTCAGGTTGGCAGGAACTCATTTTCACGGTGAAGCATTCGAAATCGGCGTACATGACAAATGGTACTTTTAACCTTCAATTACGATTTTTAGACTTCACAATGGTGTTGGGTTTGGGCATTTCGACGGCGACACCTTGATTTTCATTGCAATATTCCTGATGTTTTGCTAACGATTTTTCGCTGTAAAACACGTTCATGCAGTTGCAACATAAACATATCTTATGTTCATGTTTATTATTTTGTCTCGACAGTAATCGACTCGGATTTTTAACCCAACAATAATGACGATTGTCACCATTCGAAATCAATAATAAAATAATCGTCTTCTCTCTTTCGAGATACAAAGTCTGGCTGAGAGGATAGATCGATCGTTTTTCATCTTCGTATCCCAAGACGTTCACCGCTACGATGGGATTTTGAGCCTCGAAACGTTCGATGTGTTTTAACTGCGTTGGAAAAGTCACTCCGGTCCAATCGAGATTTTTAGAAGTCTCCTCGTAATGAGAAACTCTATCGGTGTGCATTTTGACAGGGTATAAAGCGGAGGTGATGGCCCATTTAAAACACTGATCATCTTTATTTCTCACGTTGATCACAGCATTTTTTTTAGCTAAGGAATACGGCAATTCCACGTAGGAAGACCCTTTCAACGAATCGTTTTTAGTTATATGAATTTCGAGTTTCAACACCTCATCGAACGTCCAATTACTACCTTCATGTTGATAATTCGCGAGAGATGTCAACATCTTGTCTTTCATCTTTTTGAAAACGTCTGATAAATCTGAACCTCGAAGTACGGGTTTGACGTTAGATCTGAAAAATGCATTTTTCACGATGCTCTAGTCGGACTTCATGTCGATTTTATTCATCACGCAATGGAGTATCAGCTTAATTTTTTGTCCCACATTCATGTGCTCGCGAAACAAATCAAATACTTTTTCTTCACCCGTTCCATGAACAATTTCGGATCGACTTTCTTAAACGAGGGAACCACGTCGAAAATTTTAAAAATGCCTTTGATTGCACTCTCCCATTCTACGGGCTTCGATTGGAATAGTTCTGTGATGAGTCGTGCTACATATTCTTCTCCTTTCCCCTTCGTTGATTGCTCGTCGAATTTCGTTCAATATATCCCGTTTGTCTAGATTCTGAAGTGCATCACTCGTTTTCGTTTTCGTTTTTTTTTTCTTTTGAAACTTGAAGTTCTTGAACAGCTTTTCGTTTGCTCATCTTCTCATTTTTCACAACCGAACGTTTTTGTTTTTTTTCGACGTCAACATTTCAATTCCTTTTACTATCTTTTTCTTCTTCTCATTTTTCACAACCGATGCTTTTTTTTGTCGTTGTTGCTATCGACATTTCATTTGCTTTTTTCATCATGCAAATTACGTATCTCCTCGCATGGGATCTTTCTCATTTCATCCACTTTTCCTTTTCTATCATTGTTTCGCAAATGATATTCCTGTATGACTTCATTTTTTTTTGATTTGGTTCTATGATTTCTGAAATGCGGAATTTTAAATTTTTTACAAATCTCGTTTAACTGAGGTACGGTTTTCTCATTTAAATTTTCCATTTTTTATTTATTTGCTTCAATTGTAAGAATAGTTTTTTTCGAATTTTGTATTTAAATAATAATTTGTTAAAAAGTTTTAAAATTGTTTTTATATATATATGTTTTAATTCCTTCCAAAAAAATTTTTTTTGATGAAATTAATCAATTTTTTTATGATCCTTAACGTGAAACAAATTGAATTAATATGAGAAAAAAGGATGTTAAATTTAAACTTTTTATTTATATATATAAAGAGAAAAAAACACTTTTACAAAAAAAATTTTTCACATTAAAGAAACTTAAAATTAAAAAAACTTTTTTATAAATTTATAGAGAGTAAAAAAAAAAAAAAAAACTTTTACAAATTATCATTTAAATACAAAATTTAAAATATACATTATATGCAATAATTCATAAAACAAGAAAACAAATAATCGATCATGACAACAACATCTAAAAGATGCGAATTGAAATTGAAACGAGTCAAAACGTGTAAGAAATTCGGTTATGAAATCTATAGATTACAACGACACGACTCCATCGAACTGAATGAGGTCGAGACGAAGGGCTTAGAGCACAAACACAACAAATATAGCATGCCTTTGAAATTGGATGAAGCCACGCTCGATTTGTTTTATGAGTACCAAAGCGACCTACAGAAAATCGTCATCGCCAAAGATAGAGAATTCGACAAGGATGATTTGTCGTTGCCCTACGGAAGTTACATATATCCAAAAATCTCACTCGAACTTGTGAACAAAACGGGTGGTGAGAGCGCATTCACCGATGTAAAAAAACTCCAAAAAGTAAAGATAAACATTCAACACATTTTCGAAAAAGGAGAAGACACGAGCGTCAGCATGCTAATAACAGACTTGGAAATATAAACAATAGAGAGATTGATTTTTAGCAAAGAAGAAGGAAAAAAAAAGTAATGAGATCTAGAGAGGTTGATCATCTCTAGATCTCATTACTTTTTTTTTGTTTTTTTTTGTTTTCCTTCTTCTTCTTCTTCACTATCGTCCATATATATTATAATGTTTCCTTTTTTTCTCAAATTTCACGTCGATTCTTCTTTTCTTTTTTTGTGATATGTTACATTTTTATAAGAACAAATTTGTTTATCCGAATCATAATTATGAACAAATGTTGTGCATCTCTTGGTAACACTCGCATCATTTCCATTCTCTTCAGAAGGTAGTGGTGACGGTGGAAAGCATCTCATTCTTTTCAACTTCAACCATCTATCCTACTCTTTTTTCAGTTCTTTCCTAAGATATCCATCATTAGCATCTAATTGTTTTTCCACATCTTTTTCCCACACTATCTTGCAATATTCATCATTAGCGTCTAATCGTTTTTCCACATCTTTTTCCCACTCTATCTCATGATATTCATCATTATCGTCTAATTGTTTTTCCACCTTTTTATCAATTTTATATTATTTTTATACTTTCGATGATTTATATTTTATATAATTATATAATTTTTACTTTATAATAACATACTCAAAATCGGTATATTCTTAAATGATGAATTCTCACCAAACAATAAACCCTTGCCGAGTCGCTCAACGTTCCGTCCACTCTTCAGATAGAGACTGTTTCCACTCAAAGAGTTGCCACCTCTAACGGGTTCTAGATACAATCCTTCACCACTGTCGTCTACGTGGATGCGACACACGACTCATCCCTTCTTCAAAAACAGTCTGCTGCCACCCATTAATTTCTCAACTGCTGAACTCGCGAGTCCCGAGAGAGCTCCCATGCCGAGAGTCTTTCCAAGAAAGGGTAATGCTTTTGCGGCAAAGGGTAATGCCTTTTGCGTCGATTCCTGCCAATAGCGGTAGGAAACCGCCTTTCATTCTCAAATTGTATCTCAATTGAGCGTGACTCAATTTCACCATCAACCCTCTTCCATTACAAATTGATTTCTCCATCCTTTTGATTTGACTTCTAGTCCAGGCGATCGAATCCTGACCGCCACTCATCAGATCTTCGTGAGTGAATTTGAATTTCACCGCCTCGCCTCAAGTTGTTAACGCTCTCTTAAGTTTTTTCCTCTGTTCTGCGGATATGTTCACGTTTTTAACCACGCATTGTGTCATAATTCTTTTTTTAAAATATATTTTGTTCAATTGTTTTTTTTTTATTTTAATGATAATTATATATATTAAATAATTTTTGTAAATTAATATTGCGTTTATTTTATTTTCTTATTTATATATATACACAATATTTTTTTTGCTTTTATATTTCTCTTATGTGAAATCGTATCGTCACCCTCTCTCCGCGAAGATCTAACAGTTCACCATTTTGATCCATCAACGTGGTTTTGAGACTATACAACGTGTCTAAAATCACTGGTAGATAAACTAAATTTTGAGGTCGCTCCACGATCTTATAACCCGGTGACACATTTGGAAAGAAGGAACAGATCATCGGTTGAGCGCTACCATTCACGTAGCTTCCAGCAATCACATCCACGTTCTCCAGAATGCTATTGACTGCGAGAATGTCGACCGTATTTTCAGATGCCGCATGGCCTCGATAATCTTTCGATTGAATCCCAGCATCGTGCCTATAGAATCGTCCATGTTGAAATCCACTTGAAAATTATCTTGCAAATCCAACATCGTCTGTAAGGTATTAGGGTTGGGAGCAAGTCTGATCTTGTTGCTTCCCTTTCAGTCTGTCTTCATTCGCGTCTGAATGTAATTGTTCAAATCATCTATGTTGTAACTTCCTTTGGGAATTCGAATCTCCAACCAATCCACTCCATTGGAATACTTGAACGAGTTATTCTTTTCGGTGACGTTGAGAAAGGAATAATAAGTCTCCAGATTCACCAAAGCCATCTCATATCTTTTCTCTCTATTCAATTCGATGGAAGGTTCGAATTTCATCGCGAATCGAGTCGAATCGCCACTCACCATGATTTGAATGGATTGTTTTGCAGCCATTTCCTCGGCTATCTGTTCTAACAATTCTCTTTGTTCCAACATTATATTTTAATTTTATTTTATTTTTCAAAACTAAATTATTTGATGATTTAATTATTTTCTAATTTTATTTTCGATCTCTGTCTTATTATCATCAGAAACATAAAACATGTTGAATCCACACCGATATTTTCCACGATTAAATTCGCTAGTCAAATCTATCACGACTAAATTGTAAAGTCCTCCATCCCAAACCCTCTTGCAGAATCTCCTGAATTCCGCCGCGCTCATGTCGTTTGTGGCGTGATCGCCGTAGATGTGATTGAGATTCTTGAGCTCCTGGTGAAAGAGACACAGTAAATTAGCGTTCTCCCTTATAGTCTGTCTGGGCAATCGAAAATAATTCTGCGACAGGTAGAAACAGTCCACGTTGCTGTGACGACCCTTAACGTAATACGATTCACATCGGTTCTGTCTCTCCAAAAGCAGATCGTCGAAAATCATGAGATTCTTATCTTCTGATTCAATTCTCTGTATCCGGAACGTGGCTAGCGTTCTCATAAAATCGACACTCGACGTTCGAAGACGCATTTCTCTTCATCAATTACATCGCCACACGGTCCAAAATGGTCGAAAGAGAAGCTTCACTTTTGTCGAATTCCTCCCTACTGTCAAAGATTCTGGCTATGACGTCCTTGGGCAATCTGCGATCCATGCACTCTCAAAGCAATCTGTATTCGGGTTGAAACAAGCTCTTGCCAAACACGAACAATCTGTCGTAATCCAACCAGTCGGGTCGCGACAACAGATTAATCAACAGATTGGTCTTTCCACAATTCGAATTCCCACTATCAAGCCTCTTATGCTTTTGGGAAAGAACTCGTTATTTGACCTCTTGGTTGCGGCGTCGTTCCAAGACACATCTTTAATGTCCATCTTTGTTTATTTTTTGGTTATTTTAGATTTTTTCAAACACAATTTTTATGTTTTGTTCAAACTCAGTTTTATAAATATTATTATTTATTTATATTACACCGTCGCGAGTTCTCTTCAAACCAGATCCACTCGTCATTTTGGCTAAATCTTGTATGGGTACCACAGCATCCTTAAAATCTTTCCAACTTTTCGGCGATCGCTCTAACGTAGCTCGCTTCGCCGGCGGACTGATCAACTTGTCGATCAATGCATCGGCTGCCCTCTTGCCAGCCACAGAAGCTATCCTACCACTGGCTTCGGAAGCGGCTTTCTTACCAGCATCCAAAGCCGTCTTCTTACCGACCTCAAATGCGGTCGATACGAGTTTTCTACCTGGATCGCTCGTGAACATTCGCATTATAGAATCGACTATGCCAGAACTGCCTTGAACGTAAGTTCTAACGTATCCCCTGTTCTTTATCACCAACATATTTTATAATATATATTTTGTTTTTTTTCACTGGTAAATCGTTTGTTGTTTAAATTACTTTTATTATTTTGTAGTGTAAAATTTACTCTTTTTATTTTATATATTTTTGTTTGTTTGTTTCTCTCTACTTATTATCTATCAATCCTTCAATTCGTTCATCAGTCTTTTGTAACCGCGTTTATTCAAAACCTGCTGCCTCAACAATTCATCACATATGCTCACTATCTCATTATCTAATCCAGTGTTACCAGCGCGTCTACTTGCCATCAACAAACTCAATCTCTGAGACAGAGCATCAGAATCGCACGGAAGAAAAGTGGTTTTCACACCTTTGCCAGTCACTGACTCGACGAACTTCTTATTCATATCCCATATGGGTTTCATCACCTTCGTCCACTTGTAACCTCTGTTGGCTTTGAGTCTCGTTTCTCTGGCATCATTATTTCTCTTCATGGCGTGGGTCTGAACCAGAATGTCACCATAATTGTCGTAATCCTCTTCCGTGTAACTTCCAGGCTTGTCGAAAAGTAGCAATTTGCACAGTCCATCAGTTATTTTATACTTATTCGAACCGACGATTAAATCATCATCATCCATTTCCACTTCTGTGTCGCCCACAAAAGTTCTACCGTCAGAATCCTTATAAATTCCATACAACAGATCTCTCTTACCACCATCCTCGGACGACGCGACACTATCAGTGGTAATAGTCGAAGCTGTATCGTCGCTCTCACTCACGTCGGTTTCGATTCTCACGGGAACGTAATCCGGTGTAAATTGAAAGGAATACTGTTTTGTAAAACTGCCGGGCAACGAACCCATTCTCAAAGAACTCTCTTTTATGGGTCTCAATTCTTCAACTATCTCCTTCTGGCTTCGGTCCTGAACCTCCATCACGAGTTTAAATATTTTTGTGGCTTCGCGTCTCAATTCCATCTCTCCAAGACGACTGCTTCTGTCAGCCGATTGAATGCTCTTCTTGGCAAGTTCATATTCGCTTAAAAGTTGATCTCTACGTTTGTAATCTGTGATGTGTAAAAACATTTTTTCGTTTTAAATTTTTAATATTTCCTTTAGAGTATGCTAACGTGAGTTATTTTATTATTCTCAAAATTAAATGTATAATTATTTTATGTTTTTATGTTTTAAGTAAATAAAAATCTTCTGTCTTAATATAATAACTAAAACCAGTTGAGGAAAAACATTTTACATGATAAAACCTCTATAAGTGTGTTTTGCCCCCGAACGCGTTAAAAATCACATCACCGATTATTCACTCAGTGACGAACTGGAGAACTTTGAAAAGTTTGAAAGTTTTAGCACATAAGAAACCGGTTTCTGATTTAATGCGTTTGAGAATAATTACATCCGTTAAATGGAGAACTTTGAAAAAGTTTGAAAGTTTTAGCGTATAAGAAACCGGTTTCTGAGTTATCGCGTTTGAGAATAATTATATCCGTTAAAAGGGTTCATTCATATCTCCGAACATTATAACAAGTAAATTAAAATTCAATTACCTCTTAAACCTGATTGAGTGGAAACGTGCTTTTATCGTCTATTATTAAAATCGAAATACCTTTCATTCACACCAGAACAAAACATGAGTGTCTATTATGATACAATTTTATCGGACTAGGATTTTATAGTCGACTCTATTGAACGAAAATCTTTCATTCACACCGAAACAAAACATGAGTGTCTATAATACAATTTATCTCTTAAAATTCATCTGAGTGAAAAAGGTTTTATAGTGGAATTTTTATTTGAATGAAACAATTCTACGAACTGTTTTATTTGAATGAAACAATTCTACGAACTGTTTCATTTAAAATTAATCTTACAAATTTCGCTGTGACAAAACGCGAACAGATGATTTCCATCGGTTCTAATTTTCTAAAACTCAAGTTTTTCAATGTCATCATTAAAAAGAAAACCTTCATTCACACCGGAACAAAACCTGAGTGTCTATTATGATACAAATTTATTGGACTCGATTTCATAATCGACTCTATTGAACGAAATCGACAAATCGGGTTTTCGCCGATCGGATCGCACCCTAGACTGTCCCAAACGCGATCGCGAACGTCGGTGGTCCAGAACCGGCAAACCGCCTTTTTTCCATGCATCGGAGTCCCAAATCGGTTTAAAACAAAATTTTAAAAAATCCTCGATGAGTGACTACACTTTACGCCCACTTTTCACCGTTGGCGAACGTCTAGAAAACGTTTTGAGGTCGATTTTTCCTGTCCTAGAATCGGCAAATCGGGTTTTCGCCGATCGGATCGCGCTTTAACCGTTCGATCACCCGTTAGCGAACGTAGGTGGTCCAGAATCGGCAAACCGCTGTTTGATGCTGGTCTGGAATCGGCAAAGCGTTTTTTGCTCGCGTTCACCAACGATGGATCGAAGGTATAATCCACGATGGGAACGTAGAGAAAAATTTTAAATGTACAATTTCCTGAAATTTCGAACATTTTTCACTTTTGAGCGACGTGTCGAATCTACACGGAATCTACGCGTTCGACAACGGGTATTTGAACGTTAAAAGTGCGATCTTTGAGCCTCAAAACAAGTGGCCGATTCTGTACCACCATGAAAATCGACATTTTTGTACACTGTACACGACTCTGTACACGATTTAACACTGAATCCCTATGGCGGTACACGAAAATGTACGTGTACCGTACATTTTTGAGGCAAAAGTGGTCTGGAATCGGCCGTTATTACCTACTAACGGCATACAAACATGTTTAAGTAAACTCGTCCCTCACCCCACCCCAATGTCCGACAATAAATGGACATGCGTGATTTATCACCGAAATGAGTTTATTACAATAATGGTTAGTTTATTACAGAAGTGGTTGGTACACGATAACCACTTTTGTAATAAAGTTTATTGCAAAAGTGGTTGCGTACTTTCTTCACTCACTAACATGTTTTAACTGGTGAATGGACACGTTATTCCATCGAACGACACACAAACATGTTTATGTAAACTAGTCCCTCACCCCACCCCAATGTCCGACTATAAAATGGACGTCCGTGATTTATCACCGAAATTAGTTTATTACAATAATGGTTAGTTTATTACAAAAGTGGTTGGTACACGATAACCACTTTTGTAATAAAGTTTATTGCAAAAGTGGTTGCGTACTTTCTTCACTCACTACCATGTTTTAACTGGTGAATGGACACGTTATTCCATCGAACGACACACAAACATGTTTATGTAAACTAGTCCCTCACCCCACCCCAATGTCCGACTATAAAATGGACGTCCGTGATTTATCACCGAAATGAGTTTATTACAATAATGGTTAGTTTATTACAAAAGTGGTTGGTACACGATAACCACTTTTGTAATAAAGTTTATTGCAAAAGTGGTTGCGTACTTTCTTCACTCACTACCATGTTTTAACTGGTGAATGGACACGTTATTCCATCGAACGACACACAAACATGTTTATGTAAACTAGTCCCTTACCCCACCCCAATGTCCGACTATAAAATGGACGTCCGTGATTTATCACCGAAATGAGTTTATTACAATAATGGTTAGTTTATTACAAAAGTGGTTTTATTACAAAACTGGTTGGTACGTATTAACCACTTTTGTAATAAAGTTTATTGCAAAAGTGGTTGCGTACTTTCTTGAGTCACAACGACGTTTCAACAGGTGAATAGAAACGTTATTCTATTGAACGACACGCAAACATGTTTAGGTAAACTAGGTCTCACCCCACCCCAATGTCCAACTATAAAATGGACGTCACCAGAAATGAGTTATTACAATAATGGTTAGTTTACTACAATAGTGGTTTTATTACAAAAGTGGTCGGTACGCGATAATCACTATTGTAATGAAGTTTATCACAAAAGTGGTTGTACCACAATGCTTACTTTTGATAAAATCTATCTTTTCTCTATACATTTGAGTGATGTTGTCAGTTTGTTTGTCTGTTCTCTAAAGAATCGAAACCGACTGGGCCGATCGGGACGAAATTTGGCATGGGTGTGTAGTTTGGGCCAACGAAAGTTTTTGGTAATTCGGACGTGTGGTGAATTGGGGTGGGGGTGCTTCTTCGCGCATGCACTGTAATGATCTCGGAAAGTACTGTGCCGATCACCACGAAACCTGAGATTTAGCACTGTCGGCTACAGGGTGGAGCCAATCTTTACGCATACGCAGTTACGATCCTGGAAACTACTGCCCGGACAAAGTTGGCCCCCCATCTAGTCTATTATATATTTAAGTTCGTTTGTCTGTATGTGTGTCTGTTCGCTATAGACTAAAACACGGATGGGCCGAGAGGGACGAAACTTGGAATTGCGTGAGTAGTTTGGTCCCGGGAAGGGGTTTCCTTTAATTGGAACTGGGCCCATCCTCGCCGATGCGAAGTAACGATCTCGGAAACTACTAGGCAGATCGGGACGAAACTTTAGATTTGTATGTAAGATCCACCGGGTAGTGATTTTCCACCATCGGATGTGTGATGGGGCCGTCTTCGCGCGCATGCGCAGTGACGTTCTCGCAAACTACTGGGCCCTCTGGGAGAAACTTTGTATTACGGTCCGTCAGGTGATGATTTTCCACTATCGGCTCTGGGGTGGGGGGTCAGTCTTCGCTCATGCGCAGTGATGATCTCGGACACAACCAGCCAGGACGAAGTCCCCCCCCCCCCCTCCAATCTAGTCTAAATATATATTTGAGTAATCTTGTTTGTTTGTCGCTTCTCATTAGACTCGAAAACGGATGGTCCGATTGGGAAGAAATTTGGCATGGGTGTGTAGTTTTGCCCCGGGAAGGTTTTGAACTTTTCAGACATGGGGAAGGTAATGGTCCGTTTTCGCGTATGTGTAGTAACGCTCTCCAAAGCTACTGGGCTAATAAACACAGACAGACAGACATACAGGCAGACAAACAAGATTACTGTAGTATATACACAGACTAGCTGGAGGGCCGGATTCGTCCGGGAATGAGTTAAATAGGCAGAGCAAACAGACCAGATTACTCAAATATATATATCTTAAGTGGAGTGCCCGATTTCGTCTAGGTTATTGGTACTAAGATTGGATCCCACCCATAGTTGGAAAATGACTACCTGATGGACCCTACATACAAATTCCAAGTATCGTTCCATTCGGCCCAGTAATTAACACGGCCGTTACTGCGCATGCGCGACGACGGGCCCCACCCATACCCGATAGTGGCAAATCACTACCCGATGGGCCCTACGTACATATCCCAAGTTTCGTTCCCAGTAGTTTCAAAGATCGTTACTGCTCATGCGCGAAGACGGCCCCCTACTCCATGTTCAAATAGCCTATATCCTTTTCGGGCCCAAGCTACACAGCCATGACAAAATTTTGTCCCGATCGTCCCAGCTTCGAGTCTATAGAGAACAAACAGACAGACAAAGGAACAAGCTTGTTCAAATATATATATATTGACTAAATGGGGGTGCTCAACTTTGTCCGAGTGTTTTATCTTGGTGCGTGCGCAAAGATTGGCTCCCAGGCCATAGCCGACGGTGGCAAATTACTACCCGATGCACCATACATACAAAATCCCAGGTTTCTTCCCGATCGGCCTAGAAGTTTCCCATGTCGTTTCTGTGCATGCGTCAAGACGGCCCCAGCCCAAACCCGACGGTGACAAATGACTACCCGGTGGACCCCACATACAAATTCCAAGTTTCGTCCCGATCGAAACAGTAGTTTCCGAATGCGCCATGCGAATGCTTGGAATCGGGCCCCATCCCATACCTGGAAATCCCCACACTATGGATCATATAATTATATCCCAGGTTTCGTCCCAATCGGCCGAGTAGTTTCCGATATCGTCACTGCGAAGTCGGGCCCCCAGGCCATGTCCGGAAGCCCCAATCCTTTCCGGGCGCAATCTACACACCCAGGCCGAATTTCGACCCGATCAGCCTAGTCGTCTTCGAGTCTATGGAGGACAAACCAACAAACAAAGAAACAATCAAGATTACTCAAATATATGAAGAGAGGATAGATTTTATCAAAAGTGGGCATTTTACCAAAAGTGGTGATCTTGTTCGTTTTATCAAAAGTGGCCTAGCTACATCAAAAGTGGGCGATTTTTACACAAAAGTGGCAAGCTACATCAAAAGTGGGCGCAACACATGTTTAGGTAAACTAGTCACTCACCCATCCCCAATGTCCGACTATAAAATGGACAAGCGTGATTTATCACCGAAATGAGTTTATATGGAGGTCCGTGATTTATCACCGAAATGAGTTTATTACACTAATGGTTAGTTTATTACAAAAGTGGTTTTATTACAAAAGTGGTTGGTACGCGATAACCACTTTTGTAATAAATTTTATTGCAAAAGTGGTTGTATTACAAAAGTGGTTGGTACACAGCCTGCACCTCTACCTACTGAGCAACCGCGCCGCCCTCGGTGATTAACATTTCGTGTGAACTTGAAATTTACAAATGAATTTTCACAAGCGCAAAACAAAAGTTGTTCTCGCTCCACTAGTGAGTATAACAAGTTGTCATAATTAGGTCATTTCGCCAACAATCCCGAAAACTATTTTGTGTGGATGTACACAACATCCAATGTGATCTGTGTCAGCGGAAACAGCGATCAGCTGATTGTGTAAACAGATTTCTTGCGTACTATGGGCGTCGGTTTGGATCGTTTCAGTTGAAGCTTCAAATGAAAGGGATATAATAAAAAGAAAATCTAATGTTTTATTGTGAATACCGGGATTTATCTCATTCGTGAGATAAATCCCGGTATTCACAAGAAAACATTAGATATCCTCTGTATATCCTTCATCATAAAATACTACAAAACTGGATGAATATCAAAGCGATCAAAATCATGTAAACACTCGGGGAAAATACATAAGGATTTGTAATCTTCACTTATAAAAATAAATGTGACTTCCGCTTTTGATGTTATGGCGTTGCGAATAATGGATTACATCAACGATACTCTGCATGCAAACTTCACGAAAAGTGGGTAAACAAGCAGCCCTTAACAGCTACGAATTCCTTACAGAATTTCAGACTCCTGGCCTGAGAGCTTGGGTCAATACATGTTATATATACATTATCATGACCATGTGCATGTCTTGTAATTTGTATTAGATTCTAGGTCGTGTTTACAATCGGATCGCAACGAGCCCGTGAGGTAATACAAAGAACAGGACATGAACATGGCCATGATAATACATTTATCTAACAATTCCGTTACATAAAGCACGTTTCCCCCATTTTTTCAATTTAAATTGGGTTGAAATAGGTAAAAATTTTGAATTTCAGGAACTATATTTTAAAGCGTAAAAACAATGCATATATGTGATAGTGCGGTGTTTAGCGGAATTGAATCGGTCTCATACGAAACCGGAACGGCTGGCGGGGGGTTGGGGGGGGGGTTGGCTGATCCGATGTTTGGGGTGCAAATTAGGTTGATTGTTTGATAAAGATGAATATATTGATCATATGAAGATTTTTCGTGGCAACGTAGACTTGAGTATTTACACAAGATTTCAGTTATTATTGACACAAAACAAGTGCCGAGATGTGAGGGTTGATATAGTATTACTATATTTCGTGCAAGGTAAACATACTGGCGTTATATGAAGTAAAAGCTGTTACGCTGTGATTAAAGTCACAGCGTAACATCTTTCACGTCATGAAACGTCATGGATTGGGAGGAGTTACCACGTTGACTGACTTGACACCATCTTTGTGGGCAGTGTGACTGGCAACGTTTTTCGCAATCCAGTTGGATACAATTTAGTGGTTATAACACAAAATATCAACCAATAGAATGATGTAAGAACACAGATAAATACCAATCCTAAACTTATTTGATGATAACCTACCACAACGTTGACGTAAAGTCTTCATGCATTCACTCCACACTGGTATACCGGCAGTGTCTTTCTCAAACATTGCCTTGAAACTGTGTACAGCGCTTCTCAGAGATTTATAGTGGTCTAATAAATCATTATAAAGGTTTGTCTGATCCTAAAACAGAGAAACGAACCGAATAAATAAAAATATATTTTAAGTGAAAAATGCAGCTTAACTTATTTTTTTATATTTGTCCTCTATTGCTAGGGTGAAAGCATCCCTTCAGTGCAATAAGGCGCCACTTGCAATGCTTTGGCAATGAAGATATCACCTTGTTACACTCAATGGACTAAAGGTTGATAGTGGAGAGGAGTAAGGCTTTTTATTTCCAAATGAAACAAAATACTGCATTTTGATTGGCTGAGATGTATCTTGCAATCCACAGTGGCCTTTTTTACACCGTGTTTAACCACGGTGTGAAAACAAGAATGTACAAGAGCCAGCTATATGGCTAAAAAAGTACCCATTTTTAATTATTAATTCATACCATCTGTTCGTTAGGTTAGAACAAAAATAAAAATACGGGAAATTTAATATTTATGTGCATTAAAATATTACAGATATGGATGTCATTGGAACTGGCTCATTGATCCAGTTCCAATGCCACCCATATTTGTCTGGTTTTATTTAAGAAACTTGCAAATTACAAATTTTCTGTCCGTTTTTGCCCTCAATGTAGGTTAAAGTATTAAGTACACCAACATTTTTGGAAATAAATCCATTGTCCTTGTGTTTTCCAGGGTGTATGGGAATTTACACCGGTTTGGGAACTCATACACCCTGAGGCTTCGCCGAGAAGGGGGGGGGGGTAAAATTCCCATACACCCTGGAAAACACAAGGATAATTAATACTGCAAGCTGACAGAAAGCATCCCTTCAGTGCAATTTATTTATTTATTTATTTATTTATTGGTGTTTAAGTTCACATACTTATGCACAATGGCTAATCGTGACCGTGACAGTTTTATGGGTGGAGGAAGCCGGAGTACCCGGAGAGAACCACCGAGCAACGACGAGCAGCTGTCAGCTCTCCAACATCGTAACTCTGAACTCTGCACCGCAGCACAGGCAGGGTTAGATTGGTTGAAGACATGCGCACCATCGACGTGCAGTACGCCTCCGTACACAGCGTCATCGTGCCCCATGCAGGCAATCGGGGTGAAGTGTCTTGCCCAAGGACACAAAGCGGTTGCCGCAGGTGGGATTCGAACCGTGGACCTCTCGGCTTGCAGCCTGCACCTCTACCAACTGAGCCACCGCGCCCCCTTCAGTGCAATAAGGCGCCACTTGCAATGATTTGGCACTGAAGATATCACCTCGTTACACTCAATGGACTGAAGGTTGGTGGCGGAGAAGAGTAAGGCTTATTACAAGCTGACAGAACACATCCCGTCAACTGTTGAGAATGAGATTCAAGGTGTGCAAAATGAAAGGTGATTCAAAAACAACATGTAAAAAAATATGCATCCATTTTCTAACTGGTCGGAACTCTTCTGGACGAACATTTTGGCAACTTTCGAGCGATATTACGTCCCTTGACACTGATGGGAAAACGAGATTTGAACTTCCAACAGAAACGATGCTAAACTTCACCTATCGTCATGGCAAAAAAAAAATGGTCAGCGCTATTTACAATGAAAGTGTCAATGACACTGTAGCTTAACTTGTCTGTGTGTTGAGTTTGCATATTGGAGAAAAGAAAGAAAAAAAATACCTAATTGGCGGGGACAGGGCAATAACTTCAACAATTTTCATTGGATGATTGTGATCATCAAACTTGACCTAGAGACATGTACTGAAAAGAATTTAAATCCGTTAACTTTTGTTTAAGTTATGGCATAAAGAAAGTTCGGACAGACAAATGGACTGACGAATGGATGAATGGACTGACGGACGGACTGACAGATAGATGGACGGAGCAAGCTCTGTGCTATATCCCTCCCTTGTGGGAGGGGATAATGAAAATGTCAATGACACTGTAGCTTAACTTGTCTATGTGTTGTGTTTGATGAAAAGGATAATGTTCAATGTTTATGAAAGGATTATGAAATAAGACATGAATTGTGATAGTTGGGAATATGTTAATTTCTATTCCCTGTATGCTGTGTTTTCAATAAAAATAATATGAGGTGTAGACTGTACTAATGAATTGAGGGGTGGGTTAATGTGACCCTTACAGTTAATGTATGTGGCCCTCACAGTTAATGTATTCCAAAATGAGTCATCCTATCACGTTACAATGAAATCCCTTCATAAATACGACCTGTAGACTGTGATAAAGGTTTTTCGGGCTTCGGGCCTGTGTAGCCATCACAGTTGACCGATCGCAAACAAAAGGGGACGTCCTCATTTAGACATTATACTGAGTCATCCTACTAAGTTACAATGAAATCCCTTCATAAATATGACCTGTAGTCTGTGCAAAAGTTTTTCGGGTTTTAGGCTCAGGCAGCCGTCGTGGTTGAATGATCGCGACCAAAAGTGGATGTTCTCATCTGGGCATTATCTGGAGTCATCCTACCAAGTTATAATGAAATCCCTTCATAAATACGATCTGTAGGCTGTCCTAAAGGTTTTCGGGCTTCGGGCCCCTGAAGCCGTCACAGTTGACCAATCACGACCAAAAGCGGATGTTTTTATCTATACACTATATGGAGTCAACCTACCAAGTAACAATGAAATCCCTTCATAAATATGACCTGTAGACTATGCTGAAGGGTTTTGGGCTTCGGGCCCCTATGGCCATCACAGTTGACCAAAAGGGGTCGTTCTCATCTCGACATTATATGAAGTCAACCTACTAAGCTACAATGAAATCCCTCCATAAAAACGACATGTAGACTGTGCTAAAGGTTGTCGGGTTTTCGACTCGAGCAGTCGTCACGGTTGACAGATCGCGACCAAATGAGGACGTTCTCATCTAGACATCATGCAGAGTCGTCCTACCAAGTTACAATGAAATTCCTCCATATGACCTGCAGACTGTGCTAAAAGTTTTGGGATTTCGGACTTGGGCAGCCGTCAAGATTGACAGATCATGACCAAAAGGGGACGGTCTCGTCTAGATATTATACAGAGGCATCCTACAAAGTTACAATGAATCCCTTCATAAATACGACCTGTAGACTGTGCTAAAGGTTTTCGGGTTTTGGCCATCACGGTTGACCAATCGCGACCAAAAGGGGACGTTCTCATCTAGACAAGACCCCAAACCTGCATATGACATTTCGTGACGATCGGACAAGAACTACGGGGGTGTAGCCTGTGCTAAAGGAAAAGTTTGCTAAGCACCAAATATTTGACACATCATTGTGAAATTTGCTTGTGACATATTTGCGACATTTTTGGTGGATATGATTGAGGGATGTATTGAGATGGTCCCCAGTGTTTACATTAGCTCTCTTGACAGGCATACTTTTCGTGACAGTCATGGAAAGCATGTACCCCTTGATTTTCATGATGTTTTCGTGTATTGTCTACATGTACATGACACGTCTAGGGTATTCAATCTTCATTTCAACACAAACCGCTGTGATTTAATGACTGAATATGGCAAATGCAAATGGAAGAAGACATTTGTCTGAAGCAGAAATGTGGCGGGCTATAGGGATGGTGGAGCACGGGGCTACCCATCGTCAGGTTGATGAAGCCCTTGGTGTGCACCAAACGGTGATCGCCAGAGCCTGGGCAAGATTTCAGCAGTATGACACACCAGTAAGACGGCATGGTGGTGGCAGAGACAGGGCAACATCTGCAACTGAAGACCGGTTTTTGATCATTCAGGCCAGTAGGAACCGCTTTGACACAGCAACCAGCTTTGCAGTGACCTTCAGAATGCATCCTGGGTAAATGTATCGACGCAAACTATCCGGACAAGGTTGCACGAAGGGGGTCTCCGATCGAGAAAACCATGTGTTCGCATTCCACTGCCCCAGAACCACCGCCAGGCACAACATGAATGGGCCAGGGACCACGTTGGTTCTCTCTTAGAAGATTGGCGACCTGTCCTTTTACAGATGAGTCAAGGTACTGCCTAGACAACACAGATAGGCGTTCTAGGGTATGGAGAAGACCAGGAGAGCGATTCCATGCAGCCAATATTGCTTAGCATGACCGTTATGGTGGAAGGTCAATCATGGTCCGGGGCGGCATCAGCAGGGTTGGATGTACAGAGCTCTGTCCTTGAACGTGGTACATTGACTGCACATCGGTATATTGATTAGATCCCAAGGGGTTATAGTTCATTCAGTTGAAAACTTTGTTATTGTCAATTCACTTCGATACCTAACATTGGGTTATATTTAGGGGTTATAGTTCATTCAGTTGAAAACTTTGTTATGGTCAATTCACTTCGATACCTTCATTGGGTCAGTTCGATTTTCTTCAATTTGTTCTGTTCACTTCGATCTTGGTTGTGTTGGGTCTTTGTTCACTTTGTTCTGTTCCCTTCCATCTTGATTGTATTTGATCAGAGCTGTTCAGTCTGTCAAACTAGTTCGATCAATCCGACAAGTTTGACCTTCTTTCACTTTGTTATGTTCACGTCGATCTTAGTTCTGTTGGATCTTGTTCAGTTTGTTTTGTTCAGAGTCTTGTAGTCATTGTTGAATTGGGTATTATCAGTCCCTTTCCATACCCCGAGTGTTGATGTCAAATCAGGAAATCCAAATTTTACAGAGTCGGATAGGAATCCTATTTAACAGAATCCCTTTTTAAGAATCCCTTTTTCGAAAACGCCTGTGGCTATGGAATCCCTTTTTCTAAAATGAGTCGTCGAGCAGTATGTCGAGTCACTCGAACGAGAAATTGCTCGTTAGCTCATTTGCTCGATGGGATTCGAGTCGTTCGGGCAATATGTGCGAGTCACTCGACATAAGACGGAATCCCACTTATGGAATCCCTTTTTGGAATCCCATTTGTGAAATCCTTTTTTCTGAAATGCCTGTGGCTATGGAATCCTTTTTTCTGAAATGGGTCGTCGAGCAGTATGTTGAGTCACTTGAACGAGCAATTGCTCGTTAGCTCATTTGCTCATTTGCTCGGTGGTATTCGAGTCATTCGAGTAGTTCGAGCAGTATGTCGAGTCACTCGATCGAGCAATTACTCGATAGCTCATTTGCTCGATGGGTTTCGAGTCGTTCGAGCAATTGCTCATGGAGCAATTTCTCTCTTGGCTCTTTGGCTTATTTGAGAAAAAAGCCCTACTTACGGAATCCCTTATAGGCCCTAGAATCCCCTTTTCCCGACATAAGTCGAAGAGTCGTTGAAGGAGTCACTCGAACGAGCAATTACCCTAAAGCTCATTTGCTCGATGGGATTCGAGTCGTTCGGGCAATTGCTCTAAGGCTCATTTACTCTCGATGAGCTACGATTCGTTTGAGCAATTGCTCATGGAGCAATTACTGTCTTGGCTCTTTAGCTTAAAAGGGATATTTGGGATAGGTATGTCTTGTGGTAAGGTAATAGTATCCCCATATAAGTATCCTATAAAAGGTATCCTCAAATAATACAATACCAGGCCATAAGTATCCTCAAATACTGAAATGAGTCGATGAACAATATGTGCGAGTCACTCGAACGAGCAATTGCTCGATAGCTCGTTTGCTCGATGGGCTTCGAGTCATTTGAGCAATGACTTATCAGTAACTGCTCGATAGCTTATTGGCTTTGGAAATGATATAGGTTTTTGTTATACACAAAGGAGATAACTCTGCATACAGATTATGGGAAATCAAGCAATCTGATTGGTTACTTATAATCTATATAAATAATCCAGATATATGAAACAACAAGAGTACTCGGAATAGGGTCAGAACTAACAAGAACAGACCAGAACAGCTAAATATAGTAATAATAAGCAAAGCAAAACTCCAGGACAAAGGAACATGGTCAGAGAGACGAAAACTATTGCATATATAGATAGAAGCAGAGAATTCTGGGTAATGACAAAGGAACATGCCTTTTAATGGGAAAAAAAACGTCATGGGATAGGGATCCAAAAAGGGATTTGGGGAGAATTCTAAGCCAGAAAATTACTCCTATTCAATCGAACGCACCCCCGGTACCCCTTGGTACTATAGCACTACGTGCTATACCGATAAATGGGGAATCTGCAGTAAATGAAGTCAATTTCGGTGATTTGGAGGGATTGTCGGGTTCATTTGGGTAATTCTTCGAATTATACGAGGATTCTGGGAGAATTCTAAGCCAGAAAATTACTCCTATTCAATCGAACGCACCCCCTGTGCCCTTTGGTACTATAGCACTACGTGCTATACCGATAAAATGGGAAAATAAAGTCGTTTTTGGTGATTTTGGGGGGGATTGTCGGGTTTATTCGGGTAATTCTTCGAATCGGGAAATTACTCTTCTACAAAGGAACACACCCTCCGAACATACCTTGTTAGAAGCCTTGTTAGAAGCCATTGGGTCACATAGCAACCACGTGCTACCATAGAAACCAAGATGGCGGCCTCCAGAATACAAAATGGACGACGGAAACACGTATTATCCTAACAACACGCGCTGCGCATGCGCACTCACACCACGTGTCACTATGGGGATGACGTCACGAGATGGCAGCTCACGCGGGTTACTATGACAACCAAACATGGCGCCACCAGGTCACGTGACATGACGTCACTATGGGGATGACGTCACGAGATGGCAGCTCACGCGGGTTACTATGACAACCAAACATGGCGCCACCAGGTCACGTGACATGACGTCACTTCCGGGGTCCCCCAAATGAGGGCCCTCCGGGTACATGCTATACTACTACTAAAACAGCGTAGATATCCTCTATGCATTCTTATATCATTCGGCTTACACTGCTCACTTTTGAATTTAATTTTTTTTTTAAATTAAATTTTACCAAACACGAAAGGAGACGATAATTGCAAACAAAATTTTGAATAACCGGCTGGAATAGCCAAAAGGTGTCCAAAATGAGGAGTCATAAGCTATGCTTTGGAAACTAAAATACTAAAATTTGAATTTTTGCAAATAACGCTGGTCGATTTAACCCTTTGAAATCTGGTGGAATCTTCCATTTCAGTTCAATGGCAGCAGTTGGAAGAGTCAATGTTCATTTTTTAGGGGTAATCCAATGAATATTTTCAACGTGCAGCCTTTGGGCTGCTCGTTGAAAATATTGATTGGTCTACCATACGCAAGCACTAAGCAACCACCCACATTATGACCACCAACAATCTTGGACCGGACAAATTTGCTGACAATGAACGCTTTCAGCCATCGTTTTGCAGTTGTTATATATTCAGCTCAATATTGGTGTCTAGTATACATTTCATTCATAAAAATCGAGATTACTGAAAATCAATGTTAAATTTTAAATTTTGGCGTTAGGTTCAAGGTTAAAATCTTACCTGAAACCGCTTATGAATTGACTGTATTGGGATTTCTTTAAGTTTAATCTCTGTCGCTTCATCTATGGACTGGCCTACAACAAAACAAGAAATAAACACAATTAACGGTCACAACTGGAAACAAATACACTGACATACCTGATACGTTAATTCAGAGGCTGCCCGCCCCTTGGGAGTGGTCTGGAGTGGGTCCAGGGAGCCTCCGGCCTGAGGGGGGGGGGGGCGAAAAAGTAGTTGAAATGATAAAACAATTGAGGGAAGAAGATGGAGAGGAAGAGGAAGAAGAAAAGGGGAAGAGGAAGAAGAAAAGGGGGAAGAAGAAGAAGAAAAAGTACGGCCAGATTTGAGATCAGTTTTATATGTGCCTAGGGTCCTCACCGTTCGGAGCCAATACTGACATTTTCTGTCCGATGCCGATGGGATTCGCAGTTGCAAATTCAGTCAGGGATGTGGCTAGAGGGTTTCAGCTGGGGGGGGGGGGGGGGGGGGGGGGGGGCACCGGTGTAAATTCCAACTGTAAGTAGTTTCGATAGTTGGTTGGGTGATATCTTTTAACCCTTTAACCAACGAATCACCCACATCCGCCAGCGTAATATGCAAATACAGCTGCTGAAAAAATATTATTTTTCGAAACATTTCAACAAAACCATATCATGTGACCCCTCTTTGGAACGAGCTCGTCGAGCTCGTTCCAAAGAGGGGTCACATGATATGGTTTTGTTGACATTTTGTTTACAAATTTAAAAAATGATATTTAAAATAATGAATTTTGAAAACGTCTGCGTTGGGTAAAGGGTTAAAGTGATTATATATATACACATGCTTATGAACCCTTCTGAAAATTTTCACTAGTCCTGAAACGGAAAAAGCATAATTTATAATGTGTCTGGGTCAGAAAATTTACCGGATTGATGTCAGAGTCGAAATTTTGAGGCCAATGTCAATTTTATAGAGTAGGAAATTTGAAACTCAAGTTTCGAGTTGGAAATAAAAGATCAAAATTTCTCATCATTAAGTTGGAATTTTAATATTTTTTATGAACAATGTTAATTTATTGAATTTCCAACTATTTGATTTTTGACCTCGGAATTTCCAACTATTGAAAAAAATACTCCTAGCTGGGGGGTGAGACACCCCCACACATCCCCGTCCCTGTCGCCACATCCCTGAATTCAGTTTCGTACGCAACTGCATACATGTGCTGATGTCAATGCGTCTATATATATTACTTTCTCTCTAACAAATGCATCCGGTAAAAATAACGCATCGGACCCTAGGACCGTGGCCGCACGTGCTGCGTGACCTAGGCATATATGTCAAAGTTTTGAATTCGAATTCAAGAGTGAAACAAAGTTCACCACTAAAAGGCAAGAAAGATTTCACTTAACTAGTCAATTATCAATCAATTTGACCATGTCCAGTCTTTTCCCCGCCCGTCAAATCTATCGTAATTTTGATGACACACATTCGGAATTATTTTGATGACAGAATCAGCGTGTTAGAATTAAAATGTAAAACTGTACTCACATTTGTGACAATTGGTTCTATTGTTTTGGCCACCATATTTATCATTTATTTATTTATTTATTTATTTATTTATTTATTTATTGGTGTTTAAGGTCACATACTTGTGCACAATGGCTAATCGTCACCACGACAGTTTTACGGGTGGAGGAAGCCGGAGTACCGGGCATCGACGAGCACCTGTCAGCTCCTCAACATTCTAACTCTGTTCAAGCTCCACTCAAGCAGGGTTACAGCGGTTGAAGACATGTCCACCATCGACGTGCAGTACGCCTTAGTACATGGCGTCATCGTGCCCGCCCTGTAGGCAACCGGGATAAAGTGCCTTGCCCATGGATACAACGCGGGTCGTCCCGGACGGGGATCGAACTCAGGACCTCTAGCATAGAAGTCCAACAGTCTATCACTGAGCCACCGCGCACCCCAATTAATAAAAGTGAAGTGTCATTTGGCATTCAGTTTAGTTTCCACATTGTTGCATTGCTGATGCTTACATTTCAGTGGCGTAGTTAGGGGGGGGGGGGGGGGTTAAGGGGACCCCCCCCCCCCCCAAAAAAAACAAACAAAAAAACAAACAATTTCAGTCAAACCACCCGGGTGATGTGGCCTAATTATTGATACTTTTCACAACTTATAAATTATGGACACAAACAGACTCAAGGAAATTGTTTTTTCTGTCTCGAATTTCAAAATGTTTCCCGGGGAAGACCCCTCCAGCAAGAGGTGGAATCACCCTCCGCTGCGTGGCTGGGATGATGCTGCGCATCCTATTCTATACCCCCCCCCCCCCCCCCCTCAGTAGTTCAATGATCTTAATGTAGCGGCTACCCCTACGTGAAAGGTAGCCACTTTGTTTTGATCACTGAACTAGCCCCCTCGATATTACTCTTGGCCCCCTAACTTTGATATCCTGGCTACGCGCCTGTCTTTAATAGTATGACAATGAGTGCATGTCTGACATGGTCGTATCCAGAACATTTACCGATGAACCAATGTGCGCGTTTAAAACTCCAGGTGCTTCGTCAAATAAAAATAAAATAAAAAAATATCGCTTTTATAAATAAGTGTCCATTCAATTTAGAGATATGTGGACTACCATTCCATATGTAATAGAAACAACCGATATTTTGAGTTTTCGGCCACTTTGTCTTTATCAACGATTATAAAAATACAGACTGCATCATGCAGGGCGTTAGCTAACATTAATAAGCCTTTTTCGAAACTGCCATCTTGGACTTGAATCTATATGTAAGGTTACAGGTCGGGAGGTGTAAACATTTCAAGAAAACACGTTGTAAACAATGGGAGAAGAGAGCGGGTGAAGTGCCTTGGACGCCATTACGCTGATTGGTGCGAATTCGAAAAACATTTAGCCAAGGTTACCATTTGTTTAAGGCAAAGGCAATATTGTATGAGAACTTTCATTGTTTCGAATTGAGTTCATGTAGACATAAATGGTGTTTGAATGCACGCTGTATCATGACTCCGTGACCATGGGCACTGTTTCAACAACTTCCGGGGATTTCCCCAGCCGTGAAACTCCGTGTAACACGTGACCTTGTTGCCATTAAAAACAAGTCCTCTCCTCCGTAAAAACTGCGATATTCCATCGTTCAACTGGTAAAGTGCTTTTGAGTTTTTTCTGACAACAAATCAAAGCTCATCATATACTGCTCTATTACATTTAATTGGATAGTGCCTTATAGGCACTATCCAATTAAATGTCAAAGAGCAAGGTATTGTATAAAAATCTGATCCATATCAGGGACAATAAAGGCTTCCTCAGACAGAATGTAGCTACAGACAGTTATTGCCTGTCACTTTTAGTAAAGCCCAAAATAGGGCTTCCAGCACTCTACCAGTTAAAGTCGTCAAGGGTTGCCCCTTCAGTTAATTCGAATGGCGACATCGGTTTTACGAATTTAAACTTGATATTTCACAAAACTAGTTGATTCGGTTGACAGAGAACTCAAAGCAAGGGAACATGGAAATCGCTTTGTTTACACTCCGCGACCTGTGACCTTGCATAGATCAAAGTCCAAGATGGTAATTTCGAAAAAGGCTTATTGTATTCCGGAAATCTACCTGCATGATGTAGTTTGTATTTACAGTACGTGGATAGTGGATTGTAAGTAAATCACCCGCAGAGTGAAGTTATCACCCATGCTATAACTTTCAAATTTTGTACATATCGACAAAAAACACAAGCAATGTTTCGGCTAATGGACCTCCGGGGTTAACCCGGAGGTCCATTAGCTGAGACTTTGCTTATGCTGGTCATGCTTTGCAACAAATTTGCAATTATTGCTTGGGTGGATTGTCCACTCTGCGGGTGATTTAATGATAATACACTCTCCACGTACTGTATATACCATCGTTGATAGAGGCCACTGGCCGAAAGCTCCAGATATTGATTAATTTTATTATAAAAAAAAACAAACTCACACTTCCTACCTTCCCACGGAAAAATGTGGGCAGGATGAATGCAAACATATAGTTTATTTAATGTCGAAAAAGCCCTCAGATTCGCCCTGAGGGCATTAACGTTTTGAAGTTTTCTCGGGGGAGTCACCCGGACACCCACAAATATGAGGGGGATGACCCCTCCTATAACCACCCCCACCTCAGGCCCGCGGCCTTCTGATACGCCTTCAGCATATACGGAGTCCCTTGCATATGTATGTCCGCGGGGTCCCAGACACTCTTAAGTTGCCACTGCGGTAATTGTCAGTCACTGGAAAAAAATCTGAGTCTTGCAGAGAAGAAACCAAGGGACATTTCGTATGTCGCGCCCCTATAAAAGGAAACAAGTTAGAAAAGTTGAAAACCTTTACCAATCTCGAAAGACATCGTCACGAAAAAAAAACTACCAAAACTTTTCAAAAATATATCTTATATAACTCTCTCTGGAACAAGACCCATGTTCATGAGGGGGTCAAAATCTATATTTTTGAGACAATAATCGAAAAATAATATTTGAATGTCGATTTTTGTGAATAGCACTGGCTGGCCATACCGGAAGTAGAAGGTTGAAGACATTTATACTATGCTCACTTATGTTATACTTATGAAAAGCCTATATGTTAAATTTTAGCCACGACTGATGTAAAGCGTTTTCAATGGGAATTCCATTACAAAGATTTACACCTATACACTGCAAAAAATATAGGTTCTCTTTAGAACCCAAACTGGTTCTAATCTTGTCCCTGAGATGGAACCAGTTCTGTTTAAACAGTATTTATTTAAAATCAAATAAATTTACCAAGATTAGCATTCAATTGTAACAGAATATTACATGAACTGAAGTAGATTCAGCAGTAAACTTGGAGCTTATTCAACGCAGTCGCCAAACATTTTGAAACAAAGGAGATATGAACAGTTGGCATATCAAACCAGTTTTGGTTCTGCATAGAACCAAAACTGGTTCGATATGCCAGCTGTTCATATCTCCTTTGCTTAATAATGATTTGAGACAACCTCGTATAAGCTCTAAACATACGGCTGAAACCCCCTCAATTTATGTTTAATTCTGCTAATATTTAATGTTAATCTCCATAAATTTATTTAATTTGAAATAAATACTGTTTAAACAGAACTGGTTCCATCTCAAGGACAAGATTAGAACCAGTTTTGGTTCTAAAGAGAACCAATATTTTTTGCAGTGTACTAGGAATTTGCCGTCTTCGATACATTCATTCTTCGCGATGTTTCATTCAAACATACGACGTTTTGTGGTACTATCTACTACATGCAATGACCTTATTAAGTTTAAAATACCTACAATTAAATATTTAAAATAAAATTTAAGAATTGTTAATAATAATTTGACTGAAAAGGCAAGGTAAATTCAATTAACTTTGACGATGTGTCTAGCTGTCAATCAGGCATTCAAGTGCAGCCGGTAGAACTGCCTACCGGCGCAGATGTAAACAAAACAAACTCATGTGTTAGCGATAGAAAGTATCGTTTTTTTCTCCATTTTAAGTGACAAAGTCGATTATTTATTAAAAGCGTGGTCTAAATAAAAGAAATAGGTACAAGGGCCGGTAATCAGAATTAAACCACTCGTATACGGGATAAGGGTTTTAACCGCTCGGCAGCAGGGATGTGGCGACAGGGGTGTGTGTGTGTGTGGGTGGGGTGTCTCACCCCCCCCCCCCCCACCAGCTAGGAGTATATTTTTCAATAGTTGGAAATTCCGAGGTCAAAAATCAAATAGCTGGAAATTCAGTAAATTAACATTGTTTATGAAAAATATTAAAATTCCAACTAATGATGAGAAATTTTGATCTTTTATTTCCAACTTGAAACTTGAGTTTCAATTTTCCTACTCTAAAATTGACATGGCATCAAAATTTCGACATCAATATGGTTTTGTTGAAATTTTTCGAAAAATAATATTTTTTCAGCAGCTGTATTTGCATATTACGCGGGCGGATGCGGGTAATTCATTGGGTAAAGGGTTAAAAAATATCACCCAGCGCTGCAGTGCAACCACCTATCGAAACCACTCACAGTTGGAATTTACACCGATGGCACCCCCCCCCCCCCCCCCCCCCCCCCGCTGAAACCCTCTAGCCACATCCCTGCTCGGTAAAGCCTCGTGGTTAACAGCCTTATCCTACTCGTGGTTTAAATCTGATTACCGGTCCCAGTACCTATTTATTCTATATGTTTCATGCCCTAAATTTTCTGACTTGCGTCTCTCTTTCTTGACATTACTTTCACATCAGACCGTGTATCTTATAATTAGTAAGGTTCGTGGAGTTATCTTGACACTGGATGTTCGACAATCGTTTGACATTTCTATTTGGTCAGTTTGACTTTGGGCATTGGACATTCATTTGACACTCGCCTGATATCATCTTGACGATCGTCGTTTGGCATTGGCCTGTAGTCAGTGACGACGTGAAACCGACTCGAGGCGAATGTCAAACGCCATTCCTGAAACTGGCTATCGGCGAAAGTCAAACGAAATTCAAACGCCGAACGATAAAATAACTATACAGGTGCGGGGCGCGTTGACGTTGCGGTAACCGGTTCTCGTCAGATCACCGAAGTTAACCAACGTCGAACCCGGTTAGTCCTTGGATAGGTGACCATCTGAGCGATCGATTCGGACTCCCCCGCGTTGCGTCCTTGGGCAAGGCACTTAACCCCGATTGTCCACATGGGGGCACGATGACGCCATGTACTAAGGCGTACTGCATGTCGTGGGTGCGCATGTCTTCAACCAATCTAACCCTGCCTGTGCTGCAGTGCGGAGTTACGACGTTGGGGAGCTGGCAGGTGCTCGTCGTTGCTCGATGGTTCTCTCCGGGTACTCCGGCTTCCTCCACCCGTAACCGTAAAAAAGTCACCGACGCGATATGACCTTGGCTGTTGAAGTGTCGTTAAACCTTAATAAATAAATATAATTACAGGTGAGTGTCCAAAGAATGTCACCCGCCGAACATGAAGCTGACTACAGGCGAATGTCCAACGCCCAACGTCAGTGTGACTAAAGGCTAATGTCAAGCAAACAACGCAGGTACGGCTTTCACTGTTACAGCTTTTAAAATTTCCTGATTCAAACATTAGGTAAACATGATAAATGAACGTACATTAAAAGTGTCTGTCTGTTTTATTTTTTAGGCCTTCCATTGAAAACAGTTTATATTCTACGCAATATACCGTCACATGACGGATTCACTTAAATAGGTATCGCCGCGTGATTCTTTTTAAACTATCACGCAAAAGAGCATTTTGCTCCATAGATCCACTTAAAAAGAATTGAGGAAGTATGACTGATAACAAATTCCGAACTTTGTCACCAACTATTAACTCTCATACGACCACTTTTGTATACTTTTGTATTGCATACTATTTCCCAATGCCTTTTGATATCTTCCGCACATTTTCACATGCACATTGCAAACAAATCACTTGAATAACTAAAAATATTCACCCCTTGCCCCCCAAATACAACGTATGGCCCCTCATTGATACGAGCTAGACGAACTCGTTCTAATGAGGAGTTATAGTCAGTTTTTTTTGGCAATATTATTTATTTATTTATTTATTTATTGGTGTTTAAGGTCGCATATTTCTGCACAATGGCAAATCATGACCACGACAGTTTTACCGGTGGAGGAATTCGGAGTACCCGGGATGAACCACCGAGCAACGGCGAGCAGCTGCCAGCTCCCCAACATACTAACTCCACACAAGCAGGGTAAGGATTGGTTGAAGACAAGTGCACCATCGACGTGCAATACGCCTTAGTGCACAGCGTCTCTGTGTCCCTACATAGGCAATGGGGTGAAGTGTCTTGCCCAAGGACACAACGTGGTTGCCACAGGTGGGATTCGAACCGAGGACCTCTCAGCTTGCAGCGTGCATCTCTACCTACTGATCCACCGCGCCCCCTTTTTTAGGCCCAAAAAAAATAAAATAAAATAAATAATGAAAATAATACTAAAACTTGAAAGAAGAATTTTATGAATATCACTGACCGGTTATGCCGTTACGAGAGATAAAGAGGTAAAGTGTTAATCCTTTACCCAACGCAGACAATATCAAAATGTATTATTTTAATTAGTGGGCTTAAAAAAATTCATTAAAACCATGTCATGTGACCCCCTCATTGGAACGAGCTCAACTAGCTCGTTCCAACGAGGGGTCACATGATATGGATTTGTTAAAAAAAATTCTTGCAGCGTGCACCTCTCCCTACTGAGCCACCGCGCCCCCGGAAACATGGTATTAGAGTGTGATAATATTAGTTACATAGCCGGAAAGTGACCGGGTATGGGTTAGAACCTGGTGTGTAGGTTTTATACCAGGTGAGGCGAAACCGAGCCTAGTATAAAACCTACAGACCCGGCACATCCCGTTCCCGGTCACTTACTGAATATGTTACGAATTTGCCGCTCAGATGAACTCCAGGAATAAGGTTAATGAAAAGTTGAAGAAAAATCAACAATTTTACATATATTTACTGTCATTACCACATGAAAAGGGTTAACAAAACACCTTTAAACGTTCAAAAAATCTCCTAATCTGTTGAGTAAAACTGTAAACAAAATGTTCGTGTCAGCATAAAAAGGTCGATAGAATCGTAAAAACAATAGAGTACTTTTATGACTACAAATAATACTTTCTGTCCATTTTTCAAATATTTAATACTTTAAATCAATAAATACGGTACCTTGGAAATATGTTTGGTACTTAAATTCTCTTATTTTGTTTAATTCAAATTTTGAAATTTGAAGCGAGTGGAAATGCATCAAAATAATAATGGCGGCTACTCATTCGAGAAAGATAACTCTTGGTCACCGTGTATTAAAGTGACACCCACCGTGTACGGGATTTACCGCCGGTATGCACGTGACATTCTTAGCCAATACAATTCGAGGATATATCAACAAATTTGTCAGTGGTGGGGTAACATCTCATCAATATACGGAGGCAGGAAACATTGGACTCAGAAAACGTCGTAGGTTGTGACAATATGTCCCGCAGTTCTGGTATATAATGTACAAAGAGCGCCATGATTAACTTCCTCTAAAATGCAGACGTGAATGAAATCAAAGACACGATAAAATATACAAACCGGGTCATGCTCCCTTATTAGAAACAGAAATAAATATAGGGATGCACGGTTTATCGATAAACCGATACATACCGGTATTCAAACCAATATCGATTGCGTAATTTCAAAAATATCTGTTTGTCGGCATTATTTATTTACCCACAGTTCAATTTTCAAGATGTCCTGAGTTTTTTAACTGCAGTCCCGAACGAATAATATTATCCCTGTACCTAACGAATTGGCCGCACACGCCCGGGTAATACACAAATTGTGTAGTTGAACAAATATTATTTTTCAAAAAAATGTTACCAAAATCATATCATGTGACTCCTCATTGGAACGAGCTCGACGAGCTCGTTCCAGTGAGGAATCACTTGATATAGTTTTGCTGAATATTTTTTGAAAAATTCGATAAACTAATATTTAAAAAAATAAATATTGATATCGTCTGCCTCGGGTGAAGAGTCATTCGAACTGTATCATCGAGGTATGCTGATTTGTTCCCACTGTGAAGGATCAAAACCGATTATGGTACGTATGTTCAGATATATGAACACTCTTTCGATATACTGGTATACCGCGGTATATTTTGGAATACCGATACCGGTATTCAGTTTCAAATACCGTACAGCCCTAGATAGATACGTACCATAAGTGGGTTGCCGTGGAATGTTTCATGGCTATTTCGTCACCGTGTTGTATCATATTTTGCTTGAGCACACAAGTATATCCAGAAAAATATGATGCAACAGGCACGGCCGGATTTCAGGTGGTGTTTTATCACAGAATGGAGATGCAGATAGAATGCCACGCCAATCGCATCCGTGCATTCGAAGTCTTTGTGTAATGGACCAAGGGCGGGACTGGGGTGATTCTGTCTGCGCAATGGTAACTTGCCCTCTTGGAGAGTATTTCATGAGCAAAGGCTTATCAAAAAAGTTCAAACCTGAAGAATTGTCATGTGTTGTTGGACGATGTAATCTTGCTGATCTGGGTTCTTTTGCAATGATCATATGCTGATTACTGGTTGCTGTACCATAGTGTTGTTCTGTGTTATCGCTGCTGATTAGCCGTGTTCTGTGTGAATCTCTCTCCTTCTCTTCCTGTCATGCAGTCGTATAGAATGGTGGAGTGGGTTCATTAAAAAAACAAAAAAAACCCAATATCGTTGTATAAACATTATAGGATTTTGTCGTTAAAACCTTTTCATTGTTTGCACAAACATCATTTTGCTCTCAAACTCTTTGAAATACCTTGCGAAGCACAAGATGCGATTCAGTCGATGAACCCTGGAGTTCAGTACCTGAACATTTTGCATATGCTCTTTATTGTTTTTCAAGGAATATGGATTACTGCCCGATCGGAGACGCCACCATGCATCAAAGGCGTAGCCATACTACGAAGAGGGGTGGGAGGGGGGGGGGATATATTTCTTCCACCACTAAGGTACCGGGACATATATAAAGTCGTGTGAGACAGCGGTAGAGATTATTATTATCCTCGCTGGGTATATGGGTGGGATTGGGAAATCCCACCCGAGGGGCAAGATATTTGAGCTAGACACGAGGCTTGCCGAGTGTCTGGCTCAAATATCTTGCACCGAGGGTGAGAGCTTCCCGTCTACGCAGATACCCAGCGAGAGTGATTTTTCTCACACCATTTTAGGGATGAAACGCCACTAATAAGAAAATACCTTATTTTCCAGGAAACAAAAATTCTTAGTGCGTACATTCTAGGAGAAAACCAATAAAATATTCGGAAAGCTTGTCGAAAGGTATGGTACATACCAAGGGTATATACTTCAAAACACGCAGACTAGCACCACACGTTGAGGGTTAATGCACTGAAGCGACTTCAAGTGAAATGGACTTCTCTGCACACGTGCTTTCCAGACATGTACACTTCAGTTTGACAGGGCGTAATGATATCAGAAGTATAATTCTCTCCGATAATCTGATGAAGCAATATGAGGTGTGCTGAAGTTTTGCTTCGTTTATAAAGTCAGTCGAACTTATGGAAGCAAAACGGCCTTCCATTTTATTTGTTTATACATGTGCAGACGTGATTTGAGATAATAATTAAATAGTTCCGGCACTAATTAAATATGTAAATAGGTTGGTCATGTGGGTGGGGTGAGATAGCTGTCACGTGGGTGGAGTGAGATGTGCATATCTCTCCCAGCTGTCCCACACGACTTTATATATGTCTCGGCACCTTAGGGGGGGGGGGGGGGAGAAATGCCCTTCTCACCCCACCGCGTGACAGCTATCTCACCCCACACGCGTGACCAACCTGAAGTGGCTTATTCGCATATTTAATGAGTGCAGGTCTTTTCAATTATCGCACGTTCTTCTGTAAACTAACAACATATTGTCACGTTTCGGAAATATTAGCAGACGGACGTTTGTCGAAGAAAATAGAAATAAAAACACAGACCGCAAAATCAAAAGACGCTTAATCAGTTAAATGAATTTTTGGATAAACGCCATTTTGAGTGAGCGAGTTGCACGAATTTCCCGTCGAACAGTTATACGAATACATTGCAGAATTCATTATATGACGTCATCGGAATGTGTCAATGTTCATATCACTTCATATCTTTAGCCTCTGTCTTGCCGGCGTTGGCATTTAATTTTGTGGTATATACCTGTGGTAAATACGGAACTTCTGTGCGCTCTTTCCGATAAGCAAATCGCTGCACGTGCCCCTCAATTAATTTTGAAGACGTCAGACTGTTTTGTTGGGGAAGAAAATTATCCCTGATGGGGTTGGGGGGGGGGGTGAGGTGAGAAAATCTCACCTTCGGGTCAAAATATTTGGTCCAGACACTCGACAAGCCGAGTGCCTGGCCCAAATATCTTGCCCTCGGGTGAGATTTCCCCATCTCACTCCCTCCCCTACCAGGGATAATAAAAATCCCCCACTTACTTTCATTTCGTACTGGGTTAAAACAATTTACCCAAAGAACACGATATCAAGATTTATAATCTTCATTTTTGTTTATTCAAATTTAAAAAAATAATTTCAACAAAACCATATCAGGATAATTATGGTTTTGTTGAATTTTGCTACGCGAGTTATGATTAAGCTTGTGCTGAAAATTTTCGGTTTATATCGCATAAACCGAAGGAAAACAACAGTTATTTCTTATAATTTAATCCGGCTGTAATATTAAAATATAAAAACTATGTGTACGTGAACGAAAAACTTTTAATTTTCGCAAAAGACAACAGTCAAACTCGGGAAAGTGTGCAACAAACGGGTCACGTCAATCATTGTCAAATTGTTTGTTGTTTTGATTTTCGATCGCAGACGACAGATATTTAGCAAGTCACGTAACAATAACATTAAAAACATTTTTTTTAAGTTCCCCCAAAATCATGTATGGATGTATGATCTTTTATTCGTCTCCCACTTCGGTATATTTTATTAAATTCAATTGTTACCGAGAAATTATCATTATATTCTCGCTGACTGGAGGCGATGAAACAATCGATGATTGATCTTTGTTTGCAAGCTTGTTATCTATCTATCAGTCTGCCGTCACGCCCTCACAGTGACAATTGGATTGAGTGGGCGGGATTCCAGAGTCTTCAAAGTTGGATCGGATGTGCGAACTTGTAGACATTTCAAATCATTACGTGATTTGGATTATAGGATTTTGACGACTTTCAAGCTGTATGCTTTCAACCAATCTAACGCAGAGGCGGGGCAAATGATTAAATTATTTTTAAATATCTTTTTTTCAACTGCTTAATTTGTAAATTACGTGAGCTGATGCGGTCGATGTGGTCGATGCAGTCGATGCAAAAGGTAAAGGGTAAAGAATGTGTATCCCCATCGAAGGTTTAGGGTGCCGAGGGAGGGGAATAATATTGCATACCAACTGGAGCACCCTGTGTACTTTGCGAAGGCTTAAGTTCCCGGAAAGTGAAGGAATACCTTTGGAATTTTGTGTTGCACTATTAATGTAGTCACAGTGTAACAGCGTTCACTCCATCAAACGTCATGGTCTCAACCTATCGCGAAAAACTAATAACACTGTATCAACTTTCCAATCTCGACTCTCGTTTTTATCATCAATAACAACAAAAACATATTGTGAATATTCAGTTTGGATTGTCACAAAAATATCACATAACCAACTTGTTCATTCTTCACAGACATGAAAGTATAGTCTTTAACCCTCCTTAATGCCTCGCCCACTCTAGCCATATATGGAGAACCTCTATGTACGTCTGCATGCGAGGAGGTTTAATAAAATTTATGACATACTTAAACCTCTATCACCTGATCAATTGTTGGAAAGGGCTCTCTGATAACACCGTATCAACTTTCCAATCTCGACTCTCGTTTTTATCATCAATAACAACAAAAACATATTGTGAATATTCAGTTTGGATTGTCACAAAAATATCACATAACCAACTTGTTCATTCTTCACAGACATGAAAGTATAGTCTTTAACCCCCCTTAATGCCTCGCCCACTCTAGCCATATATGGAGAACCTCTATGTACGTCTGCATCCGAGGAAGTTTAATAAAATTTATGACATACTTAAACCTCTATCACCTGATCAATTGTTGGAAAGGGCTCTTTGAGCCCTTTCCAACAATTAATCAGATGGTAGATTTGATCTGCGCATACCAGAACGTACAGATATTAATCATTAAATAGGTGACATTAGTCGCTTTCCACATCGTAAGTGTTAAAACGCTATCGGTGATTACGAGGCGTCGATAAATTGAAAACCCTCGAAAACTTTTCTTGTTGAATATTGTTTAATTACAGCAGCACCCGCCGCTTCCCCCTCCTCGCTGGTTGCTGCAGAGACACTTTTCTATAAGTGACCAATGATTGTTTCAGCAATCCAGTTAAAAAGAGATTAGTGTGCAGCCCCCATCTTGTGAGTGTATATTAAAAAAACCATTCTGGATAGAACATTTATTTATTTATTTATTTATTTATTTATTTATTTATTTATTTATTTATTGGTATTAAACGACGCTTTCAACAGCCAGGGTCACCTCGTGTCGGACAGGTTTACGGGTTGAGGAAGCCGGAGTACCCGGAGAGAACCGGCCAGCAACTGTCAGATTCCCCAACGTACTAACTCCGAGTAAGCAGGGTCAGCATTGGTTGAAGACAAATGCACCATCAACGTGCATTACACCTTAGTACACAGTGCCACCGTGCCCCCGCACGGGCAGTTGGGATGAAGTGCCTTGCCCAAGGACCCAACGCAGTTACCCCTAGAGGGGATCGAATCTGGACCTTTCTGTTTGAAGTTCAATGCCATAACCACTGAGCCACCGCACTCCCATCCAGCCACTTACCCACGTTTTACAGTAGCAATCTGCGACCACGAAGAATAGCTATTAACTTCTGAAGGTCGCGTTATTACAGCCACTTGAAAAACAATGAATAGAACGTTCTGTTAAATTCTACAGTTAGTACATGTACACTAAAAAAACAGTTGGGTTAAAAGTCAACCCAAGTCAACTGGTTTCATATTCACTCAAACCAGTTGACTTGGGTTGACTTTTGACCCAAATGATTTTTTAGTGTACATGTACTAACTGTATTCACTCAACCCGGTTGATTTAGGTTAATTTTAAACCCAACTGATTTTGGAGTGTACTGAATATTCACATCACTTGCACTCCTCTGAGAATTTCATTTGATGTTGAAAGACATCACGTGCAATCTAAAAACTGTTAGAGTGACCTTCCCTTTGTTTATTCCTTCTACCAAAATGAAGCAAACGATAAGTGCTTCAATATGAACAAGAAAGAATCCCATCTTTATTCTTGAAGGCAGTTTTTCATTCATTATAATTCTTTTATAATTCTTTCTTCTGTCTCTTACAAAGTTGAGTACCCATCAGCTTTCTTCTCTAACTTTGTACATACACAAAATTGTTTCAATATATACATACGTTTTGTTTTGTCATTACGTATAAATTCATGTAACTACTTGTAAACATGTCATAATTTGTAATTGTAAACGTATTTCAAGGAAATGATATAATCTAAGTGCTGGGCACTTGTTATCCAATGCTTTTTGTTGATTATAAACAATTAAATAAGTTTAATCTAATCGGGTGCAATTCATCAGTTTCCATAAAAAGGCCCTTCTGTGACGAAACATTTTGATATAGCCCAAACCCAATTACGTACATTTCTATAGTTTATGTGTAGCTGCGGGGACACGGGAACCTGAGGGTCACAGGAGGCACGTGCCCTACCCCATCCCCTAACTTTTCCCAGAAAATAGTTGAGAGAGAGAGGGGAGTGAGGGACGGGAGGGGGTGGGGAGGGTACAAACTTCTTTACTAATACATTATTTTTACACCATAATACACTACCAGAAAATCAGTATCTTTGTGGAGGGAAAGGTCCCCCACGTCTCATCTGAAGTAATCCAAAACTTTTACTTTTCTTTTGCTCGTATGATGTATCTCTTCTTCGGCTTTTGGAGGAGAAAGAAGTGCACATTTTTGGCTCCATATTTAATAATTTTGTTAAACATAACGCCCATAATGTTCATTTTCCTCGAGTGTAGAGGTGTGTTAGACCCGCCGTAACGTTGTATAAAGTATTCCAACCATTCCACTAATGCACATGGAATGGGAGCGCGGTGTATCAGTGGTTACGACATTGGACTTCAAACCGAAAGATCCACTGTTCGATCCCCGCCCGGAGTAACAGCGTTGTGTGCTTGGGCGAGGCACTTAATCCCGATTGCCCACGTGACGATACTGGGGCGTGCGGCGCGTCGATGGTGCACTTGTCTTCAACCAATGCTAAGCCTGTTTGTGTGGAGTTAGTACGTTGGGAAGTCTGACAGTTGTCCCCCGTTGCTAGGTGGTTCTCTCTGGGTACGCCAGCTTCCTCCACCCGTAAATCTATCCACACGAGGTGATCATAGCTGTCGAAAATGTCGTTAAACCCCAATAAATAAATAAATAAATAAATAAATAAATAAATAAATAAATAAATAAATAAATAAATAAATAGGGCACATGGACTGCCACCCACGGATGTATATCAGTGTATAGGTGCCCTTCTATGACCGTGCTCCACCCCCCCCCCCCCAAAAAAAAAAAAAAACAAAAAGAGAAGATTTTTCGAACCAAAAGAACTCTGCTTCCTTGCATCAGAGCAATCAATGGCTGTTCACATAGAGGACATTTTCGATGGCATTTTTTTACCATCTGAGTCGCTTATTTGGCAAAAAAAGTTAGTTAGGCCCAATGAGAGAAAATTTTGATTTTTCGAATCGAAAGAACGCTGTTTCCTTGCATCTGACCAATCAATGATAGACTGGACTGCTGGTATATCGAAATACTATCTATGTGGACTGCCAATGGCAGTCCACATAGAGGGCATTTAGATAAACCAACAGTCTATGCAATCAGGTCCATTTCGCCTTTTGGTCATTTTCGCGAAACTTCATGCGCCAACAGGTGTTGGGATGCGGGGTGTTGGGATGCGGGGTGGGGGGTCCATCTGGAAATTTCCCACCGGGAAATTTCCAGATGGACCATAAAGCCAGTCCACCCCTGGTGCCTCCAAATCCTAAATGCTTCCTACGCCCTCTGAGCAGCTTGCCATTCTGTTTTGTTTACTCTCAACCTAACACATCAGTAAAACGGTCGGTGATGCGTCCATAAACCCCCATTCACAGTTTTGTCTTCGAAGCATAGCCACTGAACCTAACTAGAACGACTTCGTCGAGCTTCTTTCAATGAGTGGTAATAAGATATGTTTTGGAGGAATAGACCGAAAAAAAATAAATTCGAAAAGCTATTTTTTGACATACCGCGGCTTGAATAGGGCGTTACGCTATGAGTATAAAGGATTATTGGACACTACGATCCTGGCAACTGACTTTAATTCCTTAAAGGCTTCAGTGGAATACTTTCCAATAAGCAGCTCCGGGTCCAGTATCAACAATGAACAAAAAAACTGAGAAAGTTTAAGGTATATTGTGCATTCACAGGGTTTAGAATTTCAATTAAGGCGCCATAGTTGACACATGGTCGTGTTTGACACCCAATAAAGCAGTTTGAGTACGCATGCCATTATAGAATATCGCAGGACCCAAACATTGGTGTAGACAGTTTTTCCTGGTGGCGGGGTGAGAAAATAGAACAAGTGGTCTAGCCACGCGAGCAGCTACCAATACGGTCATCTGTTCTGGGAGTGTGGGAGGGGGCGGGGGGAGCAAATTTTATGCTTCTCGTCGCTATTGCCTATCCGTGCTGCATGTGTCTGTTTGTAGCTGCTCTAGGTCGATGTTGCAGAGTGTGCATGAGTGTAGTGTGATTCTCATGGGACGGTTGGGGCAGGGTCAAGCCACAAACAGCATCAAGCAGCCATGCAGGCATCTGTTCTGAAGGTGGGGTAGCGGACAGAGTTTATGTAGCTCATCGCTATTGCCTATGTGTAACCATTCTGGTGTGGAAGCATGTGTGTGTTTGTAACTGTCCTGGAGTCCATATTGGTGTATGCGCGAGTGTACTGTGCTTTTACAGTGTGAGTCTTGCGTGTCGGTCAGGGCAAGGTTAAGCCACGAGCAGCACCCATCAGTCATCTGTTTTGGGGGTGATGGCAGCGAACAGAGCTTATGCAGCTCGTCGCTATTGCCTACCCGTATAAACTCTGGCGTGGCTGCATGTGTGTGTTTGTGGCTGTCATGGAGTCGATGTTGTAGAAAAATACGCGAAGGTGATGTGATTGTTCATTGTGATTGTCATTGAAAAGAAAATGTCACGTCATGTCAACAACTGAACAATTAGTGTTTTGTGTCTGACAAGAAGAGATGTACAGGGGAGCGCAGTGGCCGAGTATGTGGAGGTGCAGGCTGCAAGCCGAGAGGTCCTTGGTTCGAATCCCACCTGCGGCAACCGCTTTGTGTCCTTGGGCAAGACACTTCATCTCCATTGCCCGCGTGGGGGCACGGTGGCGTTGTGTACTAAGGCGTACTGCATGCCGATGGTGCACTTGTCTTCAACCAATGCTACCCCTGCTTGTGTGGAGTTCGTACGTTGGAGAGCTGATTGTTGCTCGCCGTTGCTCGGTGGTTCTCTCCGGGTACTCCGGCTTCCTCCATCCGTAAAACTGTCGCGGCTATGATTAGCTATAGTGCATAAAATATGTGACCTTAAACACCAATAAATAAATAAATAATGAATAAGAGATGTACAGATATGAAGGTGAACCATTACCCTGCCGAATGTGACTATTATCCAATATTTTATTTTGGTGTTCTACACGATTTGGCAAGCGCAGATCAACATTATAATCTGATTAATTGTTGGAAAGATCTCATCTAGTTCTTTCCAACAAGCAATCAGCTGACACTATTAAATATGCAGTCTTTAGATTCTCAAATTTATAGTGGTGCGAAAAATAGATCGAGGGATCCAATTTCTATAGTCCTTAGCAGTATCCGCAGGTCATTCCCCTCCCCTCTCCACACCCTTTCCTTCAGAGAAGTGTGAGAAGCTAATGACCTGGCGGTCCTAGTTAGGACTACTATATCCAGGGATATCCAGGGTTTCAGCTGGGGGGGGGGGGGGGGGTGCCACCGGTGTAAACTCCAACTGTGAGTGGGTTCGATAGGTGGTTGCACTGCAGCGCTGGGTGATATCTTTTAAGAAACCTTCTGAAAATTTTCACTAGTCTTGAAACGGAAAAAGCATCATTTATAATGTGTCTGGGTCAGAAAATTTACCGGATTGATGTCAGAGTCGAAATTTTGAGGCCATGTCAATTTTAGAGTAGGAAATTTGAAACTCAAGTTTCCAGTTGGAAATAAAAGATCAAAATTTCTCATCATTAGTTGGAATTTTAATATTTTTCATGAACAATGCTAATTTATTGAATTTCCAACTATTTGAGTTTTGACCTCGGAATTTCCAACTATTGAAAAAAAATACTCCTAGCTGGGGGGGGGGGGGGGGGGGGCACCCCCTCCCCCACCCCCTGTCGCCACATCCCTGACTATATATAATATATAGGACCTAACATGAATTATGGTGAGGGGTTGTTCACCCTGATGATCAACAATTTTAAATCAAATTCAGTCTTGGTGGCAAGTTCTTGAAGTCACATTTAATTTTGGTTATTTTTTAAGGTTATGTGCATCACTCTATTTGGTGGTAAGTTACTGTTGGGTTATTTGCAGTCCACAAAAATTCACTTTCAAGTTCGGTGGGGACTTATAGTGTTGGAAGGTGAATAAGGTGAGAGACATGTGAGGTGAATGGAAGTACAGTACATGGAGAGTGTATTATCACTAAACCACCCACAGAGTGGAGATTCCACCCACACAATAATTGCAAATTTGTTGCAAAGCATAACAATCACGAGCAAAGTTCCAACCAATGGACCTCCGGGTTAAACGTGGAGATCCATTGGCTGAAACATTGCTTTTGTTTTTGTTTTTTGTCCAAATGTACGGAATTTGAAGGTGATACTTTGGGTGATAACTCCACTCCATGGGAGATTTAGTTACAATCCATTCGCCACGTACTATATCTGTCAATTCACCCCATACATTATGTACAAAAGAGGTGGTAACCGATACAGTGTGAGAATGGCTGGATGCAGGGGTGGCGCCAGGGATTTCTCGACAGGGGGGCTGATCTCTCCGACAGGGGGGCTATAACATTTGACATCCCAAATGAAGGAAAATGAGTGAAAATTGGTAAACTGGAGAACCAAAATAGAAGCAAATTGAGTACGTTTGTTGATTATTTAACGCTTTACCTAACCTGAAAAGCAGACGACGCTTGCAAAAAAAATTCTGGAATAACTAATGATTTTCATTTTTGTCTCAAAAACATAGGTTATGACCCCTCGTTGGAACGAGCTCGACGAGCTCGTTCCAACGAGGGGTCATAACCTATGTTTTTGAGACAAAAAAATGAAAAAAATAATGAAAATTAATTGGCGATTTTTGAGAATAGCGCTGGCCGGTTTTGGCCGTTACCTTAGGTAAAGGGTTAAAGTAAACATATTATAATAAGGTCGGGAAATATTTCATCTATAAAGCCAGTTTGACGAACGACATTAAGGAATTTCGTGAGAATCACTATTCTCTATCAAAGTTCCAGTGCTGCACGGATTCGAGACTGACAAGACGAGATATCTACATTCGATTGTCGGAAATTTCTCGTGAAGTCGGGTTTACGAGACTCTCCGACGGACTGACTAAAAATCTCCGACGGCGGGGGGGGGGGGGGGGGGCTGGACCTCTCCGACGGGGGGTTGTAGCCCCCTCCCCTCCCCCCCCCCCCCCCCTGGCGCCACCACTGGCTGGATGTTTCAGCTTATTGACCCATTGTGTTGGATCTTCTAAAGTGTTGCCATGTGTATGTGGGTGGGTGGGGTGAGGGTAGTTGGCAAATTCATCAGCCATTACATAAGTGTACCGAGGTGTACCGAGGTGCGATTCCATATGGTTGGGTCGTACTCATTTTCACGCTCCTCATTGGGTGCACTGTGTAGGTGCGATCGCACGTCTCAATTTCTATGCAATCATGTGTGCTATAAGTTTAAGGTGCTATTTTAGTCATGGGATTTTGTTTATTTTGAAATTCTCACCTCTGATATTCCTTAAATCCAAATTAAATATACACAAATTATACATCAAAATGAAGGTTGGGAGGTATAGAACACGAAAAATATATGAAATCAACTCATAGAGTTGACAGCAGGCACCACTGGTTCCTGGAAGTCTGCTACCGTATTCGTTCCAGAACTGATAATACAATAATATTTCACGAGAACAACTTGTGGCCAAATGTGCTTCACATATCCAATAACAAAGATAGGCATTCAAAATACTTCAGAATTCAGCGACAGGACTGCATTTGGGAAAAGGACAGCATTGTCTGCATTTGTTGATGAAGAAAGATTCCATGTTCGACGGACATGCGCAAATCAATCGATACCACGAATTTCCATCAAAAGACAAAATCGTAATTCTAAGAAATTTCACCAGGTGTCATGATATATTGCATATAATATGGCAAATGTGCAGTCTCTATATAATAATAGTATGCTGTATTAAGGCGATCTTTCTCATTATTTGATTTTAGACGGCGTTGTTTTTCGATGCCTTTTCCGTCCGATGACGTAGACCGGAAATCGAAAGTAATTTACAATGTAAACAAAGGCGTCCGTTTTGGACATTACCCCCATGCAGCTCTGTCGCTGTGTTATGAAGAATTTTGATGCCCTAGCTTTGTTCTTGGATATGTGAAGCACATTTGGCCACAAGTTGTTCTCAGGAAATATTATTGTATTGTCAGTTCCGGTACGAATACGGTAGCAGACTTCCAGGAACCAGTGGTGCCTTCTGGGCCAGTGCTGGCAACTCTATGGGTTGAATTCATATATTTGTCGTGTTCTATAACTCCCAACCTTCATTTTGATGTACAATTTGTGTATATTTAATTTGAATTTAAGGAATATCAGAGGTGGAAATTTCAAAATAATCAAAATTTCATTACTTTTGTAGGCCCTTTAGGGCCAATATAAGTAATGAAATTTTGTTTATTTTGAAAATTCTCACCTCTGATATTCCTTCAATTCAAATTAAATATACACAAAATGTACATCAAAATGAAGGTTGGGATGTATAGAACACGAAACACCTGTGTAATCAACTCATAGAGTCGACTGTAGGCAGCACTGGTTCCTGGAAGTCTGCTGCCGTATTCGCACCAGAACTGATAATTTAATAATATTTCACGAAAATCACTTGTGGCCAAATGTGCTTTACATATCCAAGAACAAAGCTAGGGGATGAAATTTTTTTCAAAACACGGCAACAGAGCTGCATTGGGGAAAATTCCAAAGCCTTTGCTTTTGTTTACGAATGAGTATACTTTCGATTTCCGGTCGACGTCATCGGACAGAAAAAGTATGTAAAAACAACGCCGTCTAAAATTAAATAATGAATAAGATCGCCTTCATACAGTATACTGTTATTAGATAGAGATTGCACAGTTAACATATTCAATGCAAGGTATCGTGATACCTGCTAAAATTTCTTTGAATTACGATTTTGGTTTTTGATGGAAATTCGTGGTAACGAGTAATTTGCGCATGTCTATCGAGTATGGAAACCATCTTCAATAAAAAATGCAGACAGTGTTGTCCTTTTCCAAAATGCAGTCCTATCGCTGTATTCGAAAGTGTTTTGAATGCCTAGCTTTGTTCTTGGATATATGAAGCACATTTGGCCACAAGTTGTTCTGACGAAATATTATTTTATTATCAGTTCTGGTGCGAATACGGTAGCAGACTTCCAGGAACCAGTGGTGCCTACCGTCGACTCTATGAGTTGATTACATATGTGTTTCGTGTTCTACACATCCCAACCTTCATTTTGATGTATAATTTGTGTATATTTAATCTGAATTGAAGGAATATGAGAGGTGAGAATTTCAAAATAAACAAAATTCCATTACTTACATAGGCCCTTAATTAAGAGGAGAGAATTTCAAAATAAACAAAATTTCATTACTTATATAGGCCCTTAAATTTCACCTCACCAAAGCATATGTACAGGTCTCCTATGAGGCGTACAGGTGTGTATGGCAGGATGAAGGTTAAACGGATGGAAAAGCATCGTATTGGTTTTGAATATCTGATATACTATTTCGAGGAATTTTCATGGCCAACGTCGAGTGAAATGAAACAAGGGAAGTTTCAGTTTACAAAATAAAATTGTTTACCTGGTTAGGGCAAAAGCACGAGCATACATTTCCCATCATTCACCACCGATAGTTAAATAGATGTGAAGGATCAACAAGAATCAATTGATAGTCTGCCATTCACTCGATTTTATTTATCATACGGTTTGTTGACAAAATTATTTTTGTCGTATCTTATTCACAGTCACGTGGATGGTGACCCGATAACAGCTGTTTGCATTAACTGTACAGCCCACGACAAAACCCGGAAGAAAAATCGTGTTGTGTGGCATTGCATGCCGTTGTTAACCTTTACATTCTGAACTTCCACAAGGGTCTTGTTCAATGTACACATCGCTTGTGATGCTAGACAGATCCGACATTGCGACTTCTCAATTTGATCGACGTGCTTACCAATGAGATACGTGTTCTTCTGCATGTATTCTGTCAATATCAATCACATGCAGATCGTCTACAGTACCAAACAAAACTAGATGGTATTGTAATCGCAAAACGAATTTTCATAAGTCATCCAACGAATCATGGCCAACGCCGAGCGCCCCAATAACGTGGAGAAGGTGTTGATCGCCTTTTAACCCTTTACTTAACACGAACAGCAGACGACACTTGCCAAAAAATTCCTGAATAACTCAGTTTTTCATTTTTTTGTCTCAAAAACATAGGTTATGACCCCTCGTTGGAACGAGCTCGACGAGCTCGTTCCAACGAGGGGTCATAACCTATGTTTTTGAGACAAAAAATGAAAAAATAATGAAAATTAATTGGGCGATTTTTGATAATCGCGCTGGCCGGTTTTGGCCGTTACATTGGGTTAAAAAGTTAACCTACTAAGACACCCGTTGCCTGGAGAAGAAATTCGGGCCGCAGGGTTAATTCTGTGTCGAGCTCCCTTTCAAAAGTGTTCGGATACTTATTCAAATGCCGAAGGCACGAGCAATGATAGGGGGAAAATTTTGAAATAAGTTATTAAATGGAGAGGGGGGGGGGGGGGCGCGGTGGCTCAGTTGGTAGAGGAGCAGGCTGCAAGCCGAGAGGTCCTCGGTTCGAATCCCACCTGCGGAAACCGCGTTGTGTCCTTGGGCAAGACACTCCCCCCCCCCCCCCCACTGCCCACGCGGGGGCACGGTGACGTTGTGTACTAAGGCGTACTGCACGTCGATGGTGCACCTGTCTTCAACCAATGCTAACCCTGCTTGTGTGGAGTTAGAATGTCAGTTGCTCGCCGTTGCTCGGTGGTTCTCTCCGGGTACTCCGGCTTCCCCAACCCGTAAAACTGTCATGGTCATGATTAGCCATTGTGCAGAAATATGTGACTTTAAACACTAATAAATAAATAAATAAATTAAATGCAGATTTCCGGCGGCTTTTTGGATAAAAAATCACGTTATTTATTGGCCGTCAAAATGACGTTTTTAGCAGCATGTTTCAAATTTGGAAGTTCATGAGTAAGTATCCAGTGATCTAGAGTTATAGCTTATGCCTGCACAATTATTGAAGTGATAACTTTATTACGTCAAGTTGATTTTTAATAATGTTATTACTTGAAGAAACCTGAGGTCCAGAATTACAACCGTTGGTCAGGTACAGAGATCCGTTCACGATACGGCTCCCTTCTTAACTGTTGACACAGGAGTCAGAACCTTTTGGTGAGCCCTAGTAGAAACATGGTCTGAAAGTCCGTATTTTATTTTTTGAAAGGACGTACCAAAGCAAACAATGAAAATACAGTCTTTCAGGCCATGTTTGCACGGGCTCTGCAACATACTAAAATTTAAAAAAAAAATCCGGCACATTTCACGTTTTGATCCTATGATCCTCTATGACGTCACCCCAGAGTTCGATCACAACGGTTGAGAATTTTCTAGGACGGCACGACATTTTTAGATGTGTTTTTTTGAGGACATTATATTCCCAACCTTTCGAAAGGCTAAAGCTCAAAATGAGATTAAAAATAAAAGGCAGAGACCCCCCCCCCTCCCCCCCCCCCCCCCCCCCCGTAAAATTGCCATCGCTGGCATCGCTGGAATCGAGTGTCTCAAATTTAAATAATTAGAATAAAAAAAACAACAGGTCCACAACTGCACATGACCAAAAATCGGTTGTATAAGTTTCATATAAATGCGGCTCAATTAGACTCAAGAAGGTATGGCTTTTAACCCTTGAGACTTTAATTATCCTGACGTTCAAACGTCACTGGGAATTCAGTTTCTTCAACGTTTTTCAAAATGCGACGTCAAACGTCGGAAAGTACAAATAACAGATATTTTTCACATCAGTGATTATCTGTTTGAGGGCTAGATTATTTTTGGTGGTCTGAATTTGTTATTCAAACCTTGTTTTATTACAAATTATTGGAGAGTGCCCAGAGGCACTCTCCAATAATTTGTAATAAAACAAATTTATATAAACAAAATATTATTTGTGTTTGACTGAATATGAAATATAAGCAAGGAAAGTATTCGCTTTTGCTCTGGTATCCTCATTTTCTGAAAGCCCTGATTGTGGCTTCTGACACTCAACCAGTTATGAAGTCTTGGCAGCAGGATTATATATACGATAATACCATAGTGTGTTTTGATATGTTTGATTTCTCAACGAGTTGAAAGTGAGTTTTTTTCGCGAGGCTTGCCGAGCGAAAAAAACTCACTTTCAACAAGTTGAGATATCAAACATATCAAAACACACTATGGTATTGTTGTATTTATCTTATACCGACCATTTTTGTTCTTTTCTGCATTTTTAAAAGGGTTTTGGGGATGATTTCGTGTCAAAATGTCGACTCATCTGGAGTGGAGTCGACTGCTTTCTCTTGTTGGGCATGAATACATGTGATGTGCCCGGAAAAGCTGTTGGTGCGTAACAAGGCTACAAATTCAAGTGAATGATAGAGTATAGGTCCCCTTAGAAAGTGGCCCTGTAACTGGGAAAACAATTACAGAAAATATACTTATGCCTCAATTCTTATGATTTATAACAAAAATATGTTTGATAATCAATTTCACCAGATTTGACACGATTTATAAACAATTTTGCGAATGTCATCATTATATTATAATATAGAAAAAGACTATAGTCCGTTCTCCAATCTATATGACATAGGGGTATGTGTTATAGATAATCTATAACACATGGGCTATATCTTCAACAGGTATAAGATAAATTAGTATTTTAAGCTGCGATAACATTTGGCTCAACGGTTGTCACTGAGCACTATTCGGGAGAAAATAGGAATTTGAGACTAAAACTTTAAAAAATCGAAAAATAATAACAAAACAAATGACCACAAAGAATCAACGCGCTGTTTGATATCGAACGTCATAAGACGTACAAAAGTATCAACGCGCTGTTTGATTTCGAACGTCATAAGACGTACAAAAGTATCAATGCGCTGTTTGATTTCGTACGTCATAAGACGTACAAAAGTATCAACGCGCTGTTTGATTTCGTACGTCATAAGACGTACAAAAGTATCAACGTGCTTTTTGATTTCGTACAATAGTATCAAAGGGTTAATGAAGAATGTAGAAAATAGGTTAAACTTCAAATTGACGTAAAAACGTCAAAATGGCGTTAAACCGAAAAGCAATAAAACAGCTGTCTTCTAATTTTTGGAGCTCCACAACATACTAAAATTTCCAAAAAATCTGACGCATTTTAATTTTTGACCCTTTGACCCTATATGACGTCACCCCACGGTTGAAAATTTCCAAGGACGGCACAGCTTTTTAGCTCACCTGACTGAAAGTCAGGGGGAGCTTACGTGATTACTTTCTGTCCGTTGTCCACCTATCGTCTGTCCGTCGTCCGCCCGGCGTGAACTTTACATTATCGACTCCTCCTCATAAACCACTGGACCGAATTGAACCAAATTTTACATGCATGTTCCTTATCACATGTCAATTCAGGTTTGTTCAAATAAAGTTGTCACGCCCATGGGGGCACCACAAGAGGTATTACTCTGATAGCACCCATAAATTGTTTTCCAAAATTAAAAAAAAAATCCTCTTCTCCAGAATCATCAATTAGATGGGGCGGGGGTAGATTCAAGGTTGTTCAAATCGAGTCCCTGGGGTAATGTTGGGGCTATGGGAGCCCGAATTTTAACTTAGTGGGTCATGAGGAAATGTCTTCAGAAATCCTCTTCAGATCCACCTGTTATAGAATGCTTTCATATTTAGTATACAACATCTCGGCGGGGGGGGGGGGGGGGGGGGGGGGGGTTCAAGTTTGTTCAAATAGAGTCCCTGGGTTAATATTTTGTCTCACTATTGGAGCCTAAAGTTTAATTTAGTGCAATATGAGGAGAATCTTCCTCTACAGATTCACCAGTCAGAATCCTTTCATATTTGGTATACAACATCTATAGGGGTGGGGCGGATTCAAGTTTGTTCCAATCGGGTCCGGGTCAATATTTGGGCTCGCTGTCCGGGGTGGGGGGGGGGGGGGGTGCAGTGACTGCAGTGACATAGCAATCCTTGGAAGTTTTGCAGTCATAGTCTACAGCTGACAGAATTGGAATTAGCCAGGAAGACCTATAATAATACTCCTTTGACATGGACACTAGAGTTATTTATAATTTCATGATTTCATTCCTCTGCAGTGTTGATGAATCATGACTCACTGAATGTGACAAAAATACTTCTTTGAACCACTTTGTCAGGTGACCGATTAAGGCCCCTTGGGGCCTCTTGTTCAGATATGTATGTGGAAATTATAATCTCAAAATTTCGAAAGGCTATGGATTAAATTGAGGTCAAAAGTAAGGTATAGAAAAATAACGTAAAGTTGGCATCGGGTGTCTCAAATTGAAATTAAAAAAAAAACAAGGTTCACAACTGCACTTGCAAGAAATAGGTGTGGAAAGTTTCTTGACTGTATCCCATATAAATTGTGCGAAATTGGGCTCAAGAATGTAGGGCTTTTAATTAAGAATGTAGAAAATAGGCTAAACTTCAAAATGATATAACAACGTCAAAATGGCGTTAAACTGGAAAAACAATACAAAAAAAACCCTCTATGATTTCACCTCAGAGTTTGATTATTTTTCCAACCTTTTGCAAGGTTAAGGCACAAGGTAAGGTTAAAAATAAAAGGTATAGAAAAAAGTAAAATTGGAATCGGGTGTCTCAAATTTAAATAAAAAACAAAGGTTCACAACTGCGCATGACCAGAAGTGAGTGTCGGAAGTTTCATACACAGAACGACATGCGCCTGTGAATGAGTTAATCAATAAGGCACGAGTGCAAGCTCAGAACAATAGAACGAGAGGATACAGGCCTTTTATCCTTCCGCGATGGCACAAGTGCCATATCGATTAACCCATTCACTCGCGCGTGTCGTCTGTGTTTATTACACTCCTTCACGTCTATAAAAGCAATTATTAGAAGGCCACTCAGCAATTCATTTGACAACTATCAACACAAATTTGACAATCAAATTTGCGAGCGGAACCCCTGTTACTATTTCGTCCCCCGAGTTCCAATGTGTTCTATGTGCCTACCGGCACATAGAACACATTGGAACTCGGGGGACTATTTTTAGCAGCTATCGCTAGGGATTCAAATTGTAATTGCGGTGCACGATTTGTAGATAATTACAGAGAAAATTCGCTTCTATTTAGAAATAGTCCGTCAACGATTTCCGTTCCACACTTGTGTGCGGAACGGATTTTCATATTCCGCATGGTTTAGTGTTGTTGAAGATGGGGATTTCATAGAACAGGCGTGTAATAAATAACCGTATCCCAAATACATAGGGCGCAAGTGGTCTCAAAAAAGTAGGGGTTTTAATGAAGAATGTAGAAAACGGGCTAAACTTCAAAGTCAAGTTAACACGTCTCAATGGCGTGAAATTGGAAAACACAAAAAACCAAAACAGCTATCTTTTCTATTTTTTGAGCTCTAAGACAAACTAAGATTAAAAAAAATCCGACGCATTTCAATTTTTGACTTTAAGACTCTCTATGGCATCACACCAAAGTTCAACCATAACGGATGGGCATTTCCGAGGACGGCAGAACATTTTTAGATATGTTTTTGAGGAGATATATTCTCAAAATTTCAAAAGGCTAAGGCTTACACTGAGGTTGAAGATGAAAGGTATAGAAAAGAGCTTTAAAATGGCATCGCTGGCATCTGGTGTCTTATATTTAAATGAAAAAATAAAGGTGCACTTCTGCGCATGACCAGAAATATTTCATACTGTATCCCATACAGCTAAGGCTCGGATTCTCTCCAGATCCCCGTTTTCTACCTTCCCCGGGCCTTATTTCCTTTTGTAACACAGGGTGGGGTGAACGACTCCCCATGGGCTAGAACCCTGGCCGAAATCTCCCTGTTGTTTTTCAGATTCGTGAGGATCTGGGTCAACTAGCAAACCATGGATAAAATATAACTCCGCTTTTAGAGGTAGAATAATCATTAAGTTATGTGTTGTGGTCTGGGTGAATACACAATAAAATAGGAAAACAATTTATACGTGGTTTATTAAGAAGCCAAAAAATAGTATGATATGAAATTGACATGATTGTGAATGATGGGTCAAAAACCACGGGCCCACTATACTTTTTACACAAAAGAGGTTTAAAATTCCACCCAACAAGACTAATAACTTAATCGTTCCCACAGAACTCGGATCTAGAGAGTGCCATTGTCAGAAATGTTGATTCCCACCAGGGCCGAGATGAACGGATCCAAAAATTACGGTACCCATTATGGTTAACCTTTTACAGGTTACAAAGTGTCCCCATAACTAAGCTAGTGTATAGGTTTAAGTTTGGACAGCTAGATCAAAGCTTTACGCAAATATGAAGTGGACGACGAATTATGAGCGAGACCGCTCTGAGAAAGGATAATTTCGCGGGGAAAGATTTTGAATACTGGAATCTGATTGATCCCTCACTTTCACCTCGACGAATGAAACAACAGCACAATGCATTACGGCGTGAACCAATAAGGTACATCGATTCATTTTAAACATGGAAATGACTAGAAGCCAACAAAAACATAATTAAACCTCTGTTGTGAGCAGGCGAATTATAACAAGAGTAATTTAGAACTTTTATTGTATATTTTATTTCAACTGGTGTTACCAAATCTCTTACACTTCCCCCTCCTTGAAAAAAATGTGTGACATTTTTAGAACCATACAGCAGTTGTTAAATAGATTTCCGATAAATCTTTAATATTTTCCAGTTTTCGTTTAAAATGTGGCGTTCTATATAATACATTCCTCTATAAACTTTCGCGAGACCCGGCTTACAAACCAATTCCCTTGAAAACATAATATGCAAAATTTAAACTGATATGAAGGAGATGAACAAGTTGTTATACAATTACACATAATTCATCTATCGACTGTTTTACAGTTTAAGTTATTGTCTCTTTAGAAATTCTGTAAAATCTTGATCTTGTCTCTCTGCTTTTTCTGAAGTAGTCCTCTGGTGTTCACTGCTGGAATGTTTCCAATTTTTTTTCACAACTCGATAACAAGATAATTCTTTTGTTCTTTATAGCACGCTAAAGCATTCGCCGTTCTGGTCTGGAGAAGTAAAGTTCTCCTGCATTACCACCACTCACCTCCGATCTGCTACAAGGCGTTCATCGGATTTCGCTTTCTTCGCTAGCACCGATAGGCATGGCAAAAAGGGCGTCAGCAGAATCAGAAAATCAAGAATTCTTTTCTGACACATCGTCGTGTGAGTGCTAGAATGTCCTATGTCCCATAGGGGGCATAGGACATTCTAGCACCCACGCGACGACATTGCATAATACAGCGTCCTACTCCGTTGCCGACTTCTTGTGATGGCGTACACTCCATTAATGTGAAACAAACATTCAATTTCTACAGGGAGGAGCAAATAAATTAAATGTACAGCAATAACAGCAATTCTAATTGCTTCCCTGCTTTATGGTTTTACAGAAATCCCAAATTACGAAATACTGGATATACTGGTTAATTTCCCAGTAAGATAGGTGAAATATCCACAATACAATTAATGTAGATGAAATTCTGGATAAAATTATTTCTCTGGATTTTACAATTCCGCCAATAATTCTAAAACTATTCAAAATTTAATTGTAACGTTCTAAAGGTCAACAAGGCCACGTGGTTTCCACTAATCAAACACATGTGATAGCTCCCCGACTCTTCCACTATCAACCATATATTACTATCAATGGGACATATCAATAATCAAGCAGAATAAGCAGCTGTATTCAGCTTTTTAATAGACTGCTCACAGTTGTGCCCCATTTTAAATTTAATGGGCATTTTGGAAATTATATTTTTGGCTATCGACGGAGAACATAATTCCCAACAACCAACTATTTTGCACCAGCATTCAAGAAAAGTTTTTACATTTTAGTAAACGAACGAGAGATGGGCCACTACCCACAAAACAACAAGCCTCAGGATTGCAATTGTTCCGTACTGTAAATTACTTGCCTAATATAAGACACTCCAATGCATACCTCTAAGGTAGGGACCTGCGAGCCGAGGATAAAACTTCGAGCCGAATCTCGAGCCGAATCATCCCTCTGGTATCGAGTCGAGTCGAATCTCGAACCTTGAAACCGGCGCGAAGGCGACATTCGTGCTTCCATAGTCTGCAGTACCGGTACTCTGCATGCTGGATGAGTTCAGAATCAATTGGTCTGGAATCGAGTATTCTCGCACTGCGAGAATACTCGATTCCAGACCAATTGATTCTGAACTCATAGACTCGCAGTTTTATTCTACCCACTTGGTGGTCGTGGCTCGTGCTCAGCCTCATGACGTCGTCCTTCAGAGATGGGATCGGGAAGATTCGCCCCCGAGAATATTCGTCCCTGGGAATATTCGTCCCCGGGAATATTCGTCCCCGCTCAGTGGGAATATTCGTCCCCTTCAGGTGGGAACATTCGTCCCCTACAGGGGACGAATATTCCCGGGGACGAATATTCTCAAAAACCCGGGGACGAATATTCCCGGGGACGAATCTTCCCTGACCCTCAGAGATCGTACGGTAGCCCGGGGGTTTAATAATCAACAAAATTGGAGAGCTAATACGTTCAAAGAGCGATTTATTACACTATCGTTAGCGTATGACGGCGTGTTCTTGATGCGAGCGAGTGCACATATAATTCGCCGTTTGAACAGAGGTCGGTTCGAAAAATACGAATCGGACGGTGAGGTATCGAGTCGAATCGAATCTCGGCGATGGTTTCGAGTCGAGCCGAATCTCGAACGGTTCGCAGGTCCCTACTCTAAGGTTAGTTCAATTTGACAAATCAGTAACATCTTCAGTTTTCGCCAGTGCTAAATGATGTATCGCAATGACATCCACAAATATTATCTACGTAATATTAAAATAGCACCCAGACTACTGAAGACAAACCACCTATTATTATCAGAACCCAAGACGCCGGTAGCATATCTTAAAAAAGAAATATACAAATATTTACAAACTCCTACACGTTGCGATTGCTGTTTAATAGGTAAGATTCAACATACGTCAATGCCCAATGTCAATAGAAAATTGACACACCAACACACTGTGTACTACCTACTTTAAATGAGCAGACTACCATGTTTTATTTCGCCTCTTAGGAAAAAACATCATTTTTGGTCACTACCGAGTGTTACCTACGGTGACACAAAATACATCCAAACTAATGAGCAATGCAATTATCTAGCATTTAGCTTTCACTATCGACTTACTAAAAGATTCTTTCTTGAATCAAGTTTACTTAATAGTTAATACCTCAACAAACCTCTAACTTGACCCTGTTTATTAGATTTAAAGTTCACCTTAAACATTTGCAGAAGTTGAAAAGAAAATTGTGGGGTTAAATCCCGTGAACCCTCAATATTACTTTGTGCTAAAGGGCATATAACTCGACTTCCCTTCCTATTTACCCATTGTTGAGTTGCCTCTTATGCCCCATAGATTGATTCACAAAATGAGTCATTTTCATAATGAACCCGGAAAGTGAAGATATTTCAGAAAAATTGTAATTCAACTGCAGATATTTTTTACTAGCAATATCGCTCACAGCTTTTCATGAATAAGCTTTTTGAGCTGCATTGGTACTTTCAGATGTCAAATAATATGGCTGAACATTTAACCTTCAATACCTTTACCAGTCTCAAAATACATTCACCTATAAGAAGATGATAAAAATCCTTTATCGGGGATTTTTCACATTCATAAGTGTTTGGGTAGATCGAGCAAATGAGCTTTAGAGCAATTGCTCGATCGAGTGACTCGCACATATTGCTCGAACGACTCGAATCCCATCGGGCAAATGAGCTAACGAGCAATTACTCATTCGAGTGACTCGCACACACTGCTCGGTGGCTCATTTCAGAAAAATGGGATTCCATAGCCACAGACGTTTTCAAAAAGGGGATTCCACAAATAGGATTCCAAAAAGGGATTCCATAAGTGGGATTCCGTCTTATGTCGAGTGACTCGCACATATTGCTCGTTAGCTCATTTGCTCGATCTGCTTCGAGTCGTTCGAGTAATGACTTACTAGTAACTGCTCGATAGCTTATTGGCTTTGGGAATGATATGGGGTTTTGTTGTACACATGGGAGATAACTCTGCATACAGATTATGGGAAATCAAGCACTGGTGATTATAAGACTTGGACGAGAGAACCAGAGATGGTTTGGACTGGATAGACTGTTTGTGTTTGAGAAATATATGCAATAGGCATTGAAAATGAGATTCTTGGAAAATCAGGTCCTGTACTCCTATTCAATAGAACGTACCCACAGGGCTCTCTCGGTATTATTATAAACCATATGGGGCAAATACCAAGTCATAAAAATTATTCCTATCCAATCGAACGCACCCCCGGTACCCCTTGGTTTATGCTATACCGATAAAATGGGGAAATAAAGTTGTTTTTGGTGATTTGGAGGGATGGTCGGGTTTATTTGGGTAATTCTACGAATTGGGAAATTACTCCTGTACAAAGGAACACATCCTCCGAATATACCCCTGTCTTGTTAGAAGGTTTTGGGTCACATAGCAACCAAGTGCTACCATAGAAACCAAGATGGTGGCCTCCAGTATACAAAGTGGACGACGGAAACACGTGTCACCCTAACAACACGCGCTGCGCATGCGCACTCACACCACGTATCACTATGGAGATGACGTCACAAGCAAGATGGCCGCTCACGCGGGTTACCAGGATAACCAAACATGGCGCCACCAGGTCACGTGACATGACGTCACTTCCCCCCCCCCCCCCCCCGGCTCTCCCTCCGGCCAACCGGGAACGATCTCCACATCTCCTACTACTTTTATGTTTTAGATGGCGGGTCTCTTCTCCATATAGTGAAAGTAAACTAAAATCTACATACATAGAGATAGATGAACAATATGTCAGGTCTGTTGAAGGTTAAGTATGGCAGTGCTGATATAGTTACTCAACCCCAGGTTGAAGAGCTCTCTTAATTTGTAATTTTGCGTGAAAGTGAATACTCTCGGGTCTGACAAATATGATATCATGTTTTTCAGGTTACCTCGATATGTTGATATCTCCGGTACCACCAGGGCAGCGAAACTGTCATTAACTCCCTGCATGCTGCTGGCGGATATTCCTGCCTAGGTTACAAAATACCATGCCACTGAAATAAGTAAAATTTGGGCACATTAACCAAATTTCTCCCCTGTAAATTGAATGAACTTTTGACCAATGATTTGTTTTAGATAGATAAATTAAGATGAATTTTTCATGAAATCTAGACATGGCTGCTGTAAAGCAGCCATGACTAGATTTCATGAAAAATAATTTGAAAATGCTCAGCGAGTTGAGAGTTAAACAAACCTATCATTGATTTTTAAAATTTCTTTGAGTGATTTTAAACCACATATTAGTACCTACATCAAATCTATTAGCAGGCGGAATGTGATGGGGCGACAAATAACAAGCTCCGTGGCTTCCGACTAATTATCAATGATAAATATCCCTCTTGTAACCTTTGTAGAAAAGATCGTGTAATTCTGACGCGATGTCATATTGGTAATACAGGACTTACACATTCCTTTTTGTTAGAGGATAATAGGGGACCAGAGTGTGCCCCTTGCCAGCACGTGTTTACACGGAGCACACTCTTTTGTATTGCTCTGATTTTAATCATGTCAGAGGACGTATTTCACCGAAGTCTCTCTGAGAGATCTATTTTGACATACAAGCCCGCACCAAATTCTAGCATTTCTAAAAGGAATCAACCTTTTAAATAGATTTTAAAATTGTTTTTATTCTTTTACACTTCAAGTCTTAAATCATCAGTTTGGTTTGTAAGGAATTCACAACAGTATCTTCACTCATTGCAGTTTAAACTACTCCGGTCTTTGACATTCAGCTGAAATCATTTCAGAAATTTTAATCAGTCATTTTGCTTTGTAATTGACAATGGGAAGGGGCACGGTGGCTCAGTTGGTAGAGGTGCAGGCTGCAAGCCGAGTGGTCCTCGGTTCGAATCCCACCTGCGGCAACCGCGTCGTGTTCTTGGGCAAGACACTTCACCCCGATTGCCTACATGGGGGCACGGTGACGCTGTGTACTGGAGCGTACTGCACGTCGATGGTGCGCATGTCTTCAACCAATCTGCCTGTGCTGCGGTGCAGAGTTCAGAGTTACGATGTTGGAGAGCTGACAGCTGCTCGTCGTTGCTCGGTGGTTCTCTCCGGGTACTCCGGCTTCCTCCACCCGTAAAACTGTCACGGTCACGATTAGCCATTGTGCATAAGTATGTGACCTTAAACACCAATAAATATTAAATAATAATTGACAATGGTATGTTTTACTTGCTACCGTTTTCTCGCCAGGATATGTCCTTGACTGCTGGTATGGCGTGGAGCACCAATAAATTAATCATATATAATAAAGTCCATGAACATCACAGGGGGATTTGAAAGACGTGTGCTGACATTCACGTGCGCGGAACAATGGAAACACACAATGGTGAGATATTTCCTTCCAATTCCCATAACAAGACGTAACTGATAGGTCTTTTAAAGCGTCACTTAACGCGAAAGGCAGACGACACTTGCAAACAAAAATATTGAATAACTATTTTTTTTTCCTTTTTGCGTCAAAAACATAGCTTATGACCTCTCATTGGAACGTGCTCAACGAGCTCGTTCCATTGAGGGGTCATAAGCTATGATTTTGAGACAACAAATGAAAAAATAATGAAAATAGAATGGTGATTTATGTGACTAGCTGGCCGGTTTTGGCAGTTATGTTAGATTTAGGGTTAAATAGAGCATTGGAAACCAATGGTAATAAGATGTAGACAAGTACCGGAGATTCAGACATCATGATTGTTGAATATACCATCGAGAACGCAAAGGACGTTAATATTACCGTTGTCGCAGATGATACAGGTATCTTCGTCCCCACTCCCGATGAACCACTGGTATAGCGAGACAATGGATGGTATCGTATTCCAGTCTGAGACATGATGGTCTAAGAACAAAGGCCCAACAACATGGAGCATTCATGGACACATGTCCAAAGTGAGAGAGGTGATGAAATGTCAAAATCTGTTCATTCATGCATGGTGCTGTTGCGATCCCACACCTGTCGCGTGTGGTTAAGGGAAAGCCAGTCTTCTCAAAAGGGTGAAGGTCGTAAGAGGAAGCCAAGATATTTCTTCTTGTATTAGTGATGCGACTTCAACGCAAGAACAAGTACGTGAAGCTAGCACGAGGCTGTTCAGAATTCTAAACTGTGGCAAGGAGGCAGTTTTTTTTTTTTTTGGCGACGGTTTCGTCAAGTCAAGTAGAACGTCAACCGAAGCCCCAAAATACTTCAAACAGAGGGAGCTGCACACTCGCAGTTTGGGGCCAGTTTAGGCTATTGGATGGAGACATCAAACAATTGCGTTCTCGATTCAACATTTTTTTTTTTTTTTGGTGGGGGGGGGGGGGGGGGTCAATGGAACCCAACTAGTCCCCCTTATGACAGACTGAGAACCAGCCCGAGACAATTTGTTGTGATTCGTGCGTTGCAGGCTCTCAGGTAAGAAATCATGCGGAACTAACTTATGCTCGTGTCGAAAAATAGTATGAAATGTGTGGTCGGCTAGGGCGCACTGTAAAGGTACAATGCCGAGGACCTGATCCCTGAGGAGAACTATGAAGAAAACTGCTGAATATAGTTTTATCCTATTTGGTTCTTGGCAGGGGATACTACAATACAAGTCATCTGTATTGAACATTATCGTGTGTTTTGTTTAGTCTTTTGATTTTTTTTTATCTCGTACGGTGTAGGTATTGGTAGAAAAGGACGTGGAACTAGCTCTTGCAATATCAATTATCTAAGCTAATTTCCATCAATTGTATCTCATTGCTCAACAAATTTCCATTTAAGGGAAATATCTGGCAGGTGCGTCAATCACCGTGCGGATAATGGTATCGTTATCACACATACATTTGGGCCTCAAATTTGGGTACAATCCTGGTCGCCATCTTGATCTCTTCGTGTCCTTTGTGTTCCAGGAGTATGCTATATGTTTCTCTATAACTTTAGTTCTTCCATATAAAGGTAAGTATTAGGTCTCGGAGCCATATTTCGTGGATATATAGGCATTTATAGACAGCATAATCTATTAACCCTTTATCCAACGAATCGCCCGCGTAATATGCAGATTCAGCAGCTGAAAAAATATTAGTAGTATAGCTCGGGCTTTTCAGGGGCCATTGGCAGGACCTCGGTGCAGGACCTCGGATGTGACGTCATATCACGTAACGTAGTGGCGCCATGTTGTGTTGTCATGGTAACCCGCGTGAGCGGCCATGTTGTGACGTCATCCCCATAGTGATACGTGGTGTGAGTGCGCATGCGCGGCGCGTGTTGTTAGAGTGATACGTGTTTCCGTCGTCCATTTTGTATACTGGAGGCCGCCATCTTGGTTTCTATAGTAGCACGTGATTGCTATAGGTTAAACATATTTTTATTTGCCAAGCAAATAAGTTGCAAATAGGGATTGGAGGACAAGTGCTTTCCACTTAGTATACCCTCCGCTCCCTTAACATGATACAAAAAATCAATATAATGGCGAAACAAACAAATGAGAGAAATGTAAAAAAATATTTATATATATATATACTAGAAAATCTAACTTCACAATAAAAAGAGTGAGAAAGAGAGAGAGAGAAAAAAAAGTGACTGATTGATTGATGTCCTTTCTGCACCTTGAGTCTGTCTCTGTCAATTTGATTTTCCATGCCGAGGGTCGACCAGGCGCTGCACTGAGTGGTTGCTACTACTACTACCACCATCATTACTGCTACAACTATAGATAATACTTTTACTATCGCGTTCAAATCTTACCACCGACATAACTCTCACGCGGCGAATAATAATAATAATAATAATAATAATAATAATAATAATAATAATAATAATAATAATAATATTTACATATTAATTTCCGTAATCATCCATTGGTTACACTTTAGCCGCCTAATCACGCGCCTTAGAAGTCGCAATGAACTGCATGTGTTAAACAATATAGGATGGAAACTCATTATCGAATCTTCGAGTGTTACGAATAAATTTTTGAACAAATTTAAAAAGTGAGGTATTAGTTTTATGTTCTAAAATGGGATCGTCGTACAGTAAAATATCAACGGAGTTCAAATTAACATTAATGTCCAATAGTTTACCAATGAGAGCGTTGCGAGATTCTGAATAAAAGGGTCAAAAGAGTAAATAGTGCTCTGCGTCCTCAACAGCAGCTGGACAATGGGGACAGTATGGAGATTCGGAGATGTAATTGAGAAACTTATCACTGTTCAAATCGCTGCAACAAGTTCGAATTCTACTATGAATAATGTTGTATTTTCTGACACCACAGGAGAAGTATCCTGGAGGTCTCCCTTCAGGCGGTGATATGAGTTTTTTGAATTCATTGAGTGAACTGCTGTTTCGCACGGACACTGATAGACTATTCCATTTCCCTGTACACGAGGGGAAAAATGATCTTTTGAATAGCTCTGTTCGCATGCAATAAGGCATAAAATCTGCCGAATTTCGAAGGTTATAACCAGATGTGTCACGAACTCTTCGTGGTAGTAATTCCTACAGATAATCGGGCGCATCGTTGTTTACGATTTTGTAGAAGGTACACATCTTTTGTATGTGTCTTCTTGTTTCGAGACTGTCCCACCCAACTTCAGTCAAAAGGAGATCTCGCGATACTGATCTCGTCAGCCCTGATACGATTCGTGCGGCATCACAGTGTATATCCTCTAGACGCTTCATCATATATTGGGGAGCTCCGCACCACACCGGACTCCCGTATTCCAATATTGGCAAAATGAAGGCATTGTACATCTTATTCAAAATCTGTCGATTGAAAATATGCTTTAGTTTTCTTAACTGTGAAAGTCTAACACCGGCTTTTTTACAAATGTCGTCAATATGCGCTTTCCAGCCCAAGTTTGATTGGGTGGATAATCCCAAGTGTTTGTGGACGCCAACAAAGTCAAATGTTTCGCTGTCGAACAAAACACTTGGAATAATGACATCTCTATTGAGTGTAAACAACACAGCGTTGGTTTTTTTAGCATTAAATGTGACCAGCCAGGTATCGGCCCATTTGTTGATTTTTTGGAGTTCGATGTTCATTTTTGACATTCATAGCATTGAGTCAAAAATGAACATCGAACTCGTGATTGCTATGTTACCCAATTTTTCTGCAATAAGACGGGGTATGTTCGGAGGGTGTGTTCGATTGAATCGGAGTAAATCCAATTACCGCAAACGACCCGACAATCCCTCCAAATCACCAAAATCCACCCCAACTTTTACTATTTCGAATTCTTCCAGAATTCTCTGCTTCTGTCTACGTATGCAACAGTTTACATCTATCTGCCCATGTTCCTTTGTTCTGGAGTATACTCCAGTAGCGTAGAAGAGCCTATCAACTGGAACAGCTTTGCTTATTATTACTATATTTAGCTATTCTGGGCTATTCTTGTTAGTTCTGACCCTATTCCAAGTACTCTTGTTGTTTCATTTTTCTAGATCATTTATAACCAATCAGATTGCTTGATTTCCCATAATCTGTATACAGAGTTATCTCCCCTTAGTATAACGAAGTCGTATCCGATTTTCATCACCTCTATATCCAATGGCCATATCCCATGGAATCCCATTTTTGGGAAACACCCGTGGCTATGGAATCCCTTTTTGTCGTATGAGGCCATGAGGGCTATGTAAAAGCCCTCAATGAGTCCTCATTTATTATCCCTCATATCCTCATTGAATTTTGAGGTTATGAGGACCTTGAAAAATCCCTCAATGAGGTATAATTTACTACGACTCTTAGCCTCATTTCAGTATTTAACAGGTATATTCTATGGAAAACCATTTTGGAAAACGCCTGTGACTGTGGAATCCCTTTTTTGTCGTATGAGTCAGATCATGTCAGACAAGCTTGCTGGTTGTTCCTTGGAGGTTCGTATTGCTGCAGGCAAGCCAGAAACAATAACACAGACGATGAGTATCGAATTATGTCATAAAGCATAACGATTCGGAGATGCGGCAGAGGCAAGCTGACCATTATGTTATCGTGACATCTTCGGGTGGACTCCTCTCATAGAGGAGCTCAGGCATCCAATGTCCTACCCCAATCCAAACTACAATTCGTATGAATGAGAGAATAGTTAATATGAATAGTGGCGAATGGCTAAAACTCCGGGAGTTGTGGGTAATGCACTGAAACGTTAACTCTTTTGGCGCGACAGGCAACTAAAGTCGACAGACAGCAGACCGCGGAAAGGTACTGCAGTAGTCATTTTAGCCAACTGTATGTGTCCATTTCTAAGTGTTTTTAACCCTTTCTCCAACGCAGACGATATCAAAATTTATTATTTTAAATATCTTTATTTTCAAATTTTTCAAATTATTTCAACAGAACCATATCATGTGAACCCTCGTTGGAACGAGCTCGACGAGCTCGTTCCAACGAGGGGTCACATGATATGGTTTTGTTGAAATTTTTTGAAAAATAATATTTTTTCAACTGCTGAAGTTGCATAATTCGTGGAGCGGATGCGGCCGATTCGTTGGGTAAAGGGTTAAACAAAGATTCATATTCCTATGTTTCATGCACCATTTAAGTCCTATCCACGAACAACGATATCGTCGCTTGAAAGTATAAAGGTGCCATTTAAATATATACAGAAAATCATTTGAAAAACTGTGAATGAGATCATTAGAACATGTTTTAAAATAATAACGCTTTAGTCTAACAACTTATACTTTTTGTAAAATTCCTGATGAATATTAGGCGCTAACAATTCTGTTTCTCAGATTAGTCCGCGCCAAAAGAGTTAAAGGTTTTCAATCGCTAAATTTTGGAGTATCGTTGTGAATATTATCCATAACATACTACAGTACAGTCGCCGTGGATTGGGCGTAATCCACGCGTGGGCACTGATGTCCACGCATGTGTTTACCAGGAAATAAAAAAATCATCGTCATCAAAATTTTAATTAATGAAGCACCGGGTAGAACTCGGTGCTTCATTAATTAAAATTTTGATGATTTTTCCTGTAATTAGAGTTTGCAATCTAATATTATAAAGTCCGTGGAAATACTGCCCACCCCGTGGAAAGTGACCAGTCCACGGCGGCCGTACTGTAAGGCCTGTTATATACGTCGCACAACCATCGCGTCGAAATCAAATGAAATAGATTCGTCTGAAATCCGTCAAATCTTCATTTGATATATACGAGTAGTAGTGTATGCACGTTTCAGGGATAGTTTGCCGAATCTCATTGCCGGATCTCATGCGACGTCATAGTCACGTGACGTAGTGGCGCCATGTTGTGTTGTCATGGTAACCCGCGTGAGCGGCCATGTTGTGACGTCATCTCCATAGTGATACGTGGAGTGAGTGCGCATGCACAGCGTGTGTTGTTAGGGTGATACGTATTTCCGTTGTCCATTTTGTATACTGGAGGCCGCCATCTTGGTTTCTATGGCAGCACGTGATTGCTATGTTACCCAATTTTTCTGCAATAAGACGGGGTATGTTCGGAGGGTGCGCATGCGCACTCACACCACGTATCACTATGGGGATGACGTCACAACATGGCCGCTCACGCGGGTTACCATGACAACACAACATGACACCACTACGTCACATGACATGACGTCACTTTCGAGGTCCTGCACCGAGGTCCTGCCAATGGCCCCTGAAAAGCCCGAGCTATACTACTAATATTATTTTTCGAAAAATTTCAACAAAATCATATCATGTGACCCCTCGTTGGAACGAGCACGTCGTGCTCGTTCCAACGAGGGGTCACATGATATGGCTTTGTTGAATTTTTTTGAAAAATTTCAAAAAATTATATTTAAAATAATAAATTTTGGTATCGTCTGCGTTGGGTAAAGGGTTAAAATGGCCTCTATCTTGGATATCAGCTATCAAGTCCGCCTTTGGGCATTGTTTTAACTACTGAATATTTCTGCACTCAATATCAACGAAGATACTCTCTCGTTTTAAACATATTTTGACACTGGTTGACACACGGTGAAATTCAGCAGCTTCGCCACCCATCTTGGATAAACAAAATTATCCCCAGAGATGATACTACACTCTAAAATCAGCTGGGTTAAAAATTAACCCAAATCAACTGGATTGAGTGAATATGAACCAATTGGGATCATATTCTCTCCATCCAGTTGATTTGAGTTGATTTTTAATCCAGCTGATTTCAGAGCGTAGTGGATTTTAAGTATACTGTGCTTAGACCCCTTCCGCGTCGAATGACAGGAAATTCGATTTGTACCTGTTCCGACCAGACCATCCTTTTCCCTCCCCTCAACATTATAGGATCTCACTTGTCGAAAAGAAATACGAGAACTCTGAATTGCAGATGCTTTTGTTGTTGATTATTCTTTATTCGGTCTCTGTGTCGTAGTATTTATACCCCCACGCTCGAAGAGACGTGAAAGAGGGGTAGTGGGGTGGGGGCGGGGGACGGATCTGTATACTGTATTACATGCATCCGCCCGTCCGCAGCGATTTCTTACCAATGAGTGTGTGGATTTCAATGAAATTTAGTATGAGGATTCCTTATGACAAACCGCTCCTGCGCTTCGTTAAAATTTGGAGTTGGTACGTTGGGGGCTGGCAGTTGCTCGCCGTTGCTCTATGGTTCTCTCCGGGTACTCCGGCTTCCTCCACCCGTGTCAAGGTCATGGTTAGCCATTGTGCAGAAATATGTGACCTTAAACACCAATAAATAAATAATTAATGCTATGAACGGAACAAAGTGATTTTTTATACTATTCAAAAAAGTAGGGGATATCCAAACTGATGTTGATATTTTCGGAAAATGGTATTGGATATGCGTGATTGGACGCATCAGTGTGTTACCAAGTTTAGTGTGGATCATGAATGTCACTGTCACACGAAAACTTCATGCAGGTTTTTCGCACGAGCGCCGCGTTAATGTCTGTGGGGTACGTTTTGATATATTCATTTGTACTGGATGGGCTTTTTCGAAGATTTCATCGTTCTTTTCTTGGTATAAACTCGTTCATCATTAGTTTCTGGTCGAAACGTAACTTTTGAGGTATGCGAAGACTGACACGTGACGAACGTTTACGTGCCGTTGGCATGATGGAAGCTGACAACAGACAGACTGCGGTGGCTCATCGTTCTTTTCTTGGTATAAACTCATCAATAGTTTCTGGTCGAAACGTAACTTTTGAGGAATGCAAAGACTGACACGTGACGAACGTTTTACGTGCCGTTGGCATGTTAAAAGCTGGCAAAAGACAGATTCCAGTGGTTCAAATTCTCAACGTTACTCAATCGGTGATTAGCAGGTTGTGGTCAACCTACCGCCAGACAGGCAATGTTGATGATAAACGTCGATCAGGTCGTTCAAGGGCGACATCTGCTAACCAGGATCGTTTCATTCGAACCACAGCATTATGTAACCGCCATCAAAGTGCCTCAGAAATTGGACTGCAGCTGCACCGAGCGATAGGTGTCGTCAGACTATCCGAAATCACCGGCCCAGCTGGAATTTGTACTCTCGACGACCTTGAATAATTTCACGTTTGACTGAACGTCACATCGCTGCAAGGTGTAATTGGTGTAGTGCACGACAGCGCTGGGACAATAGTCGGAGGAACAAGTTCATGTTTTCCGATGAATCGAGGTTCACTCTCGACTTCCATGACAGGCGAAACTGAGTGTGGCGGCGGCAGAACGAACGATACCATGACGTAACCGTTAGGCAACACGATCAGTTTGGTGGTGGGTCGATTATGGAGTGGGGGAGGCATAACCACAACAAGCAGAACAGCATTACATATCATCCACGGACGTGTCACAGGGCAGTATTACCGTGACACCATGTTAGCAACTCATGTAGTGCCATTTGCGCGACGTCACGGCCGTCGATTCATTTTCCAAGATGACAATGCAAGAGCACACAGAGCCCGTGTCGCTACAGAGTTCCTCCAGGAGCAGAAAATCACTACACTGCCTTGGCCAGCACTAAGTCCAGTCCTTTCACCAATCAAGCACGTCTGGGATGTGCTTGGCAGGCGCCTACGACAACGCCAACACCCCGCTACCAATATCCAGGGACTCGCCACTGCATTGCAGGAAAAATGGAATAACATCAGTCAAGCCGATATTAGACGTTTGGTGAGGAGTATGCCACGTCGGATCCGCGCTTGTCTCGCGAACCGAGAAGGATATATAAATAACGTATTGAGATCTTGGACTGAATGTGGTAAATTCTCTGACTGACCGTCCATGTCTTCCACAGCTCAGTGTGTGGAATGTGTGCTTGTCAGACACCCAACTATCGCTGAAATCATTCACCAGATGCCACATTGCAATGCTCAACTGTCTTTTTGATGAAAATATAAATATATTGTCGCCTGAGTGCTAGAATGTCCTATGTCCCATAGGGGACAGAATACTCCCATAGAGTACAGAGTACTTCCATAGAGGACAAAATACTCCCATAAAGGACAGAGTACTCCCATAGAGGACAGAGTACTCCCATAGGGGACAGAATACTCCCATAAAGGACAGAGTACTCCCATAGGGGACAGAATACTCCCATAGAGTACAGAGTACTTCCATAGAGGACAAAATACTCCCATAAAGGACAGAGTACTCCCATAGAGGACAGAGTACTCCCATAGAGGACAGAATACTCCCATAAAGGACAGAGTACTCCCATAGGGGACAGAATACTCCCATAGAGTACAGAGTACTTCCATAGAGGACAAAATACTCCCATAAAGGACAGAGTACTCCCATAGAGGACAGAGTACTCCCATAGAGGACAGAATACTCCCATAAAGGACAGAGTACTCCCATAGGGGACAGAATACTCCCATAGAGTACAGAGTACTTCCATAGAGGACAAAATACTCCCATAAAGGACAGAGTACTCCCATAGAGGACAGAGTACTCCCATAGAGGACAGAATACTCCCATAAAGGACAGAGTACTCCCATAGGGGACAGAATACTCCCATAGAGTACAGAGTACTTCCATAGAGGACAAAATACTCCCATAAAGGACAGAGTACTCCCATAGAGGACAGAGTACTCCCATAGAGGACAGAATACTCCCATAAAGGACAGAGTACTCCCATAGGGGACAGAATACTCCCATAGAGTACAGAGTACTCCCAGAGGGGACATAGGACATTCTAGCATTCAGGCGACGATATTTATTCATATATCTCACTTTTATCAAATATCCCCTACTGTTTGTGAATAGTATATTTAAATGCTTCGTTGGCACAGCGCTGCTGTTTGGTTTGGGGGCGTGAACTGCCTTCAGCAATAGCTCTTGTTTAATTTTGAAATTTAGACCCACTTGTGGAAGTGTGTCGCTATCTGGCAGAGAAGGAAGCCTCTTTTCGAGTATCTAACTGTAGGCCTGTAACACCATTATTCATGGACATCACTGTAATAACGAGACAATACGTCGTTAGAGATATTCCACACAAGTACAGAACAATTACCATATTGGTGACAAGCACATTCGAGTTCAAGTACTGAGTACATTTTGTGTCTCATGCAACATCCTAGATTACAATAAGTGTCACAGCATCAGATAATTGAAGGATATACGATTTAGTTTAACTATACCATAATGCGAATATCAGTTAGAGATTGGTTTATGTTCTGTTACTTTGTGTTTTAACTCCTACACGGTGGGAAAATAAGATGAATTTACTGGACACCAAAATTATGAAAACTTATGACGTACTCGAGTGTCGTCTGCCTGAATTATTTGCTGGATATCAAAATTATGAAAACTTATAACGCAGTAGTTATTTCGAGTCAAGTGTCGTCTGCCTTTTCAGGTAGACGTCACTTGACCAGAAACAACTACTCAGGTTATACGACGTTTGCTTGTCACTGTTATGAAAACATCGGTGTCAGAGCACTAGACCTAACAACATCCGTGTTTGAGTCGCCTCGTTTATATAATCTAGATTTCTACAATTTATAATTTTTCCAATTCGTTGTAACGGGATACAGTGTAGAAACTACTAAGCTGTCTGTCCGAGCCCTTCTTAGTGGAACAAAAAAGCAAATACAAACTTGCAACACATTGCGAAAATCGAAGTTTCGGGAGAAGAAATCTTTGCATAACTGCTATACGATTTGTCGCCGCGAAAGGAAATGTGTGCTTCAGAAAGCATACTTAACTCTATACTTACCAAACTGAAGGTCCTACACGATGTGGCCCTGGCTGTTGAAAGTGTTGTTAAACCCCAAGAAATAAACTAATAAACAAACCATACTGGATGAGGATTGTTACACTGATATATTTTACAAGTGATATGGAGAAAAAACAGTATTTTCTGATTTTTCTCCAGTACTGATGCAGTGGAAGATATTGGGTTGAGCATCATCATGAAAGCACCGTAATAAGGCTATCACTGATTTGGCTGATACTAGGTTAATCCTTAACTAAGTTAAAAATAGCACAAACTAGGATGTGGTGAATAATTTGTAGAATTATTCTGGGGTCCCATGCAGACCAGGATGTTTTCAAATAGAGAGGTATGAGTGAAATGTGGTGATCGATATTACGTACATATTGCAAAATGTCACGTTATTACCGCACAGAACCCACTGGTCAAGCATGGTTCGGCCTGGGGTGAAATATTTGGGGTTTCTTATAGCTTTTCAGGAATTATCTAAGGCTCTTGACGTGCGCGAATTATGAAAGAAATAACTGAAATTAGACAATCGAACGAAATGGTTTCGCGCGCCGAAGGCTCACAGGGACGGTATGAAGAACAAGCCCGCCCCTTTCGACCCTCAGTAACTGTATATTAGTGTTTTTGATTTTCTGCATCATGTCTCGATGTGTCAAAGGAGGAAAGGGAAGGAGGAGGCTGTGTCGGTGATGTTGTAGTTGTGGGAGTTGTTGGAAGAGTTGGTTCTGTGGTGCTGGTTAGTTTTTTTTGTTTGTTCTGCCGTTGTTAGGGTCTGAATCTTTATGAATGCGTCTACTCTTTTCATTGTTTCCTCTATGGATAGCCCTTTCAAGTTGTAGTAGTTGTTTTCGTCTGTTGGTGGAGTGGCTTCGGCGGCGTCTTCTTCCAGGCATTCTGGTGCAGAAGGAAGAGGCGAGTGGGGTTCTGGAAGTGAAGAGAAGACAGCTTCCGATTCCAACTCAGTCTCCACAGGACCTTCCTCATCAAAAGTCTCCAGCTGTGGAGCTGAGGACACGATGGGTGCCTCTGTGGGAGTGGGAGCGGAACTGGTGGCTGTCTCTTGCTCTTCCTTTACCTCACTCTTCTTCTCCAAGAAAGCCTCCAAGCGTCGGGAATCCCTCCGCTTGGTGGGCGGGCTCTTCTTTCTTCTCTTTCTCTTTTCAGGGCCTCCTGACCTACTCGGGTGAGGACCAATGTGAAAGGGGATCCTCTCATCAAAGGTACTACCTCTCCCCGAGGAGGGTGGTGATTTCTTGTCTTCCTCGATCTTGAACTCAAGAGACAGATGGACGCTCTTGCCTGTCTCCTGGATAGTCCAGGTGATAGGGCAAGAGACGCCCAGAGCTGCTATCGTTTTCTTCAGTCGAGCTGGTAGTTCCAGTGTTTCCATAATTGAGATTCTAATTAGGATGCTCGCACTCTGAGTTCAGAGGTGCGAATGATGCTCGAAATGAACGAGTCAAATGACCGACGAACGAACTGAAATTAGCTTTTAAGCTGCAGTGTTTATCTAACGAATCGGTCGCATCTACCCACGTGATATACAAATTCAGCAGCTGAAAAAAATTATCTTTAAAAACTTTATCACAAACCCATATCATGTGACCCCTCATTGGAACGAGCTCGTCGAATTGTAGTCGAATTCTACCAAGCTGACGAGACCAGATCAGCCAGATAATCCAGGATGCCGTAGGCGGCGTGTTTGATCTCGTCTCGTCAGAGTGGCGGAATATGACAACCCAAATTAACTCACTGTTGTAATAATTTTGTATGATATGGGATGTTTCAAAAATGAATGCGACGTCTGAAATGCAAACAAAAATGAAAGTATGATCGTTTCTCCGGAGTGTTCATCGTCAAGACGCTCCAGCTTTTATTAGTACTTTGTAAAAGTGTCGCCTCGAAAATCTTTGTACGTTGGTATAACGTCACATTTGAGACGGGTGTGTTGTGCTTTTGGAAAGATTGAGACTTTCATGTTCGTAAAATTGTCGCTTCGAAAATCTCTGAACGTCAGTGACGTTACGGGAGACCATTTGAGGCAGGCATGATTCGGATTTGATAAAGTTGAGACTCATTTTCTGGCGACCCAGAATGATGGGAAAACTGCTACAATATTGAAGGAGGGGGGGGGGGGGTAGAATGGGTATTTGTGGTAGTCAAATAATACAACTAAGGCCTGTTATATACGTTGCGACGCATATAACCATTAAATGCGAGTAGACGCCCTTCAGACAAATCTTTGTGTCACGTCGAATTCAGTTTATTGAATTCGACGCGACGGTATTGCGACGCATATAACCATTAAATGTGAGTAGACGCCCTTCAGACAAATCTTCGTGTCAGCCAGATGAACCTCATTCCCAGACTTGAATTAGATCCCTGCTGGTTATAGTCGTCGCATCACCGTCGACTCGATTTAAATGCAAATGAAATGATAATGATATGCACACCTGGGAAACACCGAATGTCGTGACGTAATCTACAAATTTCAAAACCGTTCACAGTGGAATTGAATTCTAGTGGACGGTGATGTGACGTCTATAACCAACACGGATCTAATTCAAATTTGGGATTGTTTTTCTTCCCTGGTTTGGGGCGTGGGTAGGCAGGCAGCCAAGTAAGCTATACAAGCACAATTGTATTCCAATAGGTGTACACAGTTAAATATATGTATAGATAGATATCACACACGATTTGTGTATAGGCTCAAACATTGTGAGCTGGGGTCGTGCGTCAGTTGATTTCGACGCGACGGAAGTGCGACCGTATATATCAAATGAAGATTTGACGGATTTCAGACGAATCTAATTCATTTGAATTCGACGCGAAAGTAGTGCGACGTATATAACAGGGCTTAGTATGTTATGGATAATATTCACAACGATACTCCAAAATTTAGCGATTGAAAACCTTTAACTGTTTTGGTGTGGAATAATCTGAGAAACAGAATTCTTAGAGCCTAATATTCATCAGGAATTTTACAGAAAGTATAGGTTGTTAGACTAAAGGGTTATTATTTTAAAAGCTGTTCTAATGATCTCATTGACAGTTTCTCAAATGATTTTCCGTATATATTTAAATGGCACCTTCATACTTTCAAGCGACGATATCGTTGTTCGTGGATAGGACTTAAATGGTGCATGAAACATAGGAATACGTATCTTTGTTTAACCCTTTACCCAACGAATCGGCCGCATCCGCTACACGAATTATGCAACTTCAGCAGTTGAAAAAATATTATTTTTCAAAAAATTTCAACAAAACCATATCATGTGACCCTTCGTTGGAACGAGCTCGTCGAGCTCGTTCCAACGAGGGTTCACATGATATGGTTTTGTTGAAATAATTTGAAAAATTTGAAAATAAAGATATTTAAAATAATAAATTTTGATATCGTCTGCGTTGGGTAAAGGGTTAAAAGAACTTAGAAATGGACACACACAGTTGGCTAAAATGACTACTGCAGTACCTTTCCGCGGTCTGCTGTCTGTCGACTTTAGTCGCCTGTCGCTCCAAAAGAGTTAACGTTTCAGTGTATTACCCACAAATCCCGGAGCTTTAGCCATTCGCCACTATTCACATTGACTATTCTCTCATTCATACGAACTGTAGTTTGGATTGAGGTAGGGCATTGAGTGCCTGAGCTCCTCTATGAGAGGAGCCCATCCGAAGATGTCACGATAACATAATGGTCAGCTTGCCTCTGCCGCATCTCCGAATCGTTATGCTTTATGACATAATTCGATACTCATCGTCTGTGTTATTGTTTCTGGCTTGCCTGCAGCAATACGAACCTCTGAGGAACAACCAGCAAGCTTGTCTGACATGATCTGACTGGGGTTGCCTCTGCTGGTGTTATGTAATTAACGAAGTTTATCATCCTCTTGGCTGCTATTATTTTCCTTTGGGGGGGGGGGGATTTTTCCATGTCCAAAAACTGAGTGGGGGATTAGTTCTGATCCTTGTTTTGTGTCCGGGGGGATTTATTCAACCTTCAAACTTCGACTGGGGGAATAGTTCCGAGTCTGTAATTCGACTGGGGGGAATAATTCCACTTATACAGTTTTGGACTGGGGGGGGGGGGGGGGGGGATTAGTTCCTGGGAGGGGGGGGGGATTAATTCCGTATACCGTTAATACCACATGTTTTGAGCGTTGTCGTCGTAAATAATTCCTGCTGCCCTGTACTTAATTTCGCATTACGCAAAGAAATACTTCACAGCAAATTTCTGATTGTTTCTCGCATGAATAAACTTATTCATATTCGAAAACCAATTAACAGAATTTAAAAAAAATACACGGTGAAAATTAGCACGCTTTGTTGAAGTATTTCATGAAGAGGTCTATCAATGACGGAATAAATCACCGAATTATTATAATTATCTCATCGAACAAATACTATCATTAAAATTTACTCTCAACCGAAAACGAAATCTTCGAAAGGTCAGAGCTATTACGCAGTGATGTCGTTTGAGAGAATTACCCCCAGATAATAGCTCAGTCAATCTATATGTAAAACAAGTGACATGCAATTATGGTTGTAATTCTGATTTTCTAAACAAGTGTTCTACATTTGTAAATCATTCATAGCCATATAGTTAAATGTATTTTAACCCCTCGGGGGAGGCGGTGGCGTTGCGGTAACCGTTTCTCGTCAGATCACCGAAGTTGAGCAACGTCGAGCCCCTTTAGTCCTTGGATGGGTGACCGTCTGACCGTTCGATTCGGACTCCCTCGTTGTGTCCTTGGGCAAGGCACTTCACCCCGATTGTCCACATGGGGGCACGATGACGCCGTGTACTTAGGCCTATTGCACGTCGATGGTGCGCATGTCTTCAACCAATCTAACCCTACCTGTGCTGCAGTGTGGAGTTACGATGATGGGAGCTGGCAGCTGCTCGTCGTTGCTCGATGGTTCTCTCCGGGTACTCCGGCTTCCTACACCCGTAAAACTGTCACCGACACGATATGTCATTGGCTGTTAATGTGTCGTTAAGCCCTACTAAATAAATAAATAAATTTTAACCCCTCAAATAAATATAAATAAATAGATCAAAATAAAAAAATAAAATAAATAAATAAATATTTCGACATCTTGAAAGCATAAAGGTGCCAGCTGCAATGCTTCAGCATTGCAGCTGGCTCCTCTATGCTTTCAATGGACGATTTATTGTTGAATACTAAAGAGATTTCCCTTCAAGACATTTAGGTTTGACGATGAAGTGGAGTCCTATGGAAAACCAGAATGAGTTATGATTTTCGAATTAAATATTTTTTACCTGATATGTTCAATTTGTTAATTTTTTTTCCTTGTTTTTTCACTCGCAGCATTGTGCGAAAAGGATAAATAGCTTTTGATTATTTTTCAGACATTCTACACGGAAAGACCTTATCACTGGACTCAGATTTGAATAGCAGAGGAAGTTTTTTTTTCATTTCTTTTTTCACTTAAAAATAGTTTAGTGCTGAACCGAGCAGTGCGACATTCATTGTAATACAGATCAATTAATCACGCTGGTCGTGGGCGCGGTGGCTCAGTAGGTAGAGGTGCAAGCTGCAAGCTGAGAGGACCTCGGTTCGAATCCCACCTGCGACAACCGCGTTGTGTTCTTGGGCAAGACACTTCACCCCCATCGCCCACGTGGGGGCACAGTGGCGTTGTGTACTAAGGCGTACTGCACGTCGATGGTGCACCTGTCTTCAATCAATGCTAACCCTGCGTGTGTGGAGTTGGTGTGTTGGGGAGCTGACAGTTGCTCTCCGTTGCTCGGTGGTTCTCTCCGGGTACTCCGGCTTCCTCCTCCCGTAAAACTGTCATGGTCATGATTAGCCATTATGCAGAAATATGTGACCTTAAACACCAATAAATAAATAAATAAATAAATAAATAAATAAATAAATATAATCACGCTGGTCATTCGATTACCACCTTTGCGGTGCAGTACCTCGTTTGCGGTTTAAAAAAGACGGAAACGGTTGAAAGTAAGTATCATAAAATATGGTATAACTGCTATTAAAATGCGTATATCACTACAAAATGTAATCTGGCGATCTATGGAATATTATTGCATTCTTGAACATAGTGTCGGTGTGTTTTATGAAGTAATTGAGCTCTATTATTGAAAATACATTAGCGTTCATCCTCATTCTTTCGGAAATTTTCGACAAAATTTGTTCTCTCCGTGAATAACAAGGACATAGAAGGTCAAACCTTCGCTCCATTGTTGCTTCAGACTTTTGTCTTTGAGTTTAGGTCAGCTTCAGCTTTCATAAAAAGTCTAGCATTCGCCTTATTTGGCAGCTTCGACGAGAGGTGTTGAACTTTTAGAATACTTGATTTGCGGCGTTGTCTAAAACGCAAAAGGTGGTAACTTACACTGCAAATAAGGTATTCATAAAAATCAATTACCCCCTCGATAAATTCCGTTTAAACATGTTTTCACAAAAGGCTCACAAACGTAACTTACACATTTGGCTAAAAGAAGACAATTCTCTATACGGATGCTGCTCCAAGGACTCACAAAAGCATATTTTAAATATAATACACAGTTCAAACCCAACAACTGGAATTTTTATCTCCATGAAAATATTTCTTGGATGAAAGTATTGGTGATTAATTACCTACCCTGAAAGAGTTTGCAACACAAGTAGGCTTGTTGAAATGCGTGTACTTACCATTTTTCCAACTTGTATGCGTAACAATCTGCTGTTTTTTAAACCGCAAACGAGGTACTGCACCGCAAAGGTGGTAATCGGATGACCAGCGTGTTAATTTACATGTAGATTGTTCACAACAGTTTTCCGCGTTGTGTATTCGAGATTGCGAGTACTGGATTATGTTGAAATCTATTGTCTGTACAAGAAAATTTAGATTATGTTGAAAATGATTGCCTGTACGTATGTTTATGTTTATATGTATGTTTATACGAATGATTCAGAGTTCATAAAATATACGCCGTCGTTTGATATTTGCATGGTTTTAATGGATACGACTTCGGTAGCCCCATGGTACATTACAATACAAGCAGTTTCCTAAATTAAATTATGAGAACTGAAATGAATTATCATTAGCTTTAACTGATTATGAATGTGGGAGCTTTAAGGTTAGTATGAAGTGCAGCTCCATACAATCGAACACGCCCACCCCACGTTCATATTCCGATAGAGTGACAGATAATTCCAATTCTGAACTGCAGGACTGTCATTCGTCATTGTATAAGACTTTGGTTGTAGAAGCTAACAGAAACGTTCGACCGGACTGCGACTCGGTCAAGAAGTGATCTAAATTATGTTTGCGTTGTACCTCAGATGCTATTGTATATATAGAATGAATGTTTTTCCCATATAATATTTAAGAAACGAGTCTAAGAATTTTCCGTTTTGGCGAGCCCAAACGGAAAATTCGTACGAGTTTCATAAATATTATATGAGAAAAACACCCATTTCATATTATGTTTATCATATGACACACACACGCACAAGTTAGCCACTTTGTATGACTTTTTAACCCATCTCCTAACTTGAGTTGTAGACGGCACTTGGAAAAAACATCCTCGTACAACTAAAAATTTTCATTTTTTGCTTCCAAAACATAGGTTATTCCCCTCATTGGAACGAGCTCGTCGAGCTCGTTCCAATGAGGGCTCATAACCTATGTTTTGGAAACATAGGAAAGAAAGGAGATTGCTTTTTACAAGGCATCGCAAAAATAGTCAAATGAACCCATCGCTTTACTTAACCCTTTACGTAAGAAAAAGCAGACGACACTTGCAAACAAAATTATTGAATAACTTTTTTAAAAATGTTTGTGTCAAAAACATCCGTTATGACCCCTCATTGGAACGAGCTCAACAAGATCGTTTCAATGAAGGGTCATAAGCTATGTTTTTAAGGGAAAAAATTAAAATTGGCTGGCAATTTGTGTGAATACCGGTAGCCGGTTTTGGTCGTTATGTTTGGTAAAGGGTTAACTGACACAGTGCTTAAATGCCATCGAATAGAATATTCACGCACGTACGCACGTCCTTGCTAGGTCGCAAACACGAGTGTTTGGGTACTCATAAAGTCTGGAAGACAGACCCACACACATACATAACATTGGCTTTATCATATCAAGCAATATAATGGTAACATTTGAATAAAATTAATTTTCATCCACTTGAGTTGGAACGGAATAGGTCAAAGCAATTTTATCAAATTAACAATTGTTTGTTCCGTTATGTCGGGTGTCGGCGCGAAATCTTCATATTGCCTCTATTATTGTTGTTCGAATTTTCTGTTCGTGTCACACAGCGCTTCCGTCAGTTCAGTCCGGCCTCTTCATCTGGAAGTTTATTTTCGACTTGACAATATGAGATTTTAAGAATTTTATTCGACTCCGGAACTGGAATTTGATTTGTGTATCGTTTTGTAAACAACATGTAATGAGATTCGACTTCTTTTTGCGTCTCTAGTTTTTGAAACATAGTTCGAAAAGCCAAGCATGTAAACAGATAATGTTCGTGTCGCATGTGTTCGCCAAAGAACGTAGTTTGAATATTTTACAAGATGGTACTTTTGTCGCAGATCTGTGGTTGGTCCAGCTCTTAACAGTTTTCTTACCGTAAAAAGGAAAAGATCGGTGTTTCGTATTTTATTCAGACACATTGCAAGTAAAATGCTGATCCTCGTCGTTTTGTTTTGTGGAACTGTTTATTCTACTGGTAAGTATATCTGAGTCTTTCATCTAAGTGATGTAGTTATGCGCGACGTGGAGTGCCCCTATCATCTGAAATTTCATTTCTGTCATATTTTGTTAACCCATTGTGCATAAATCTGTGCGTGAAGAAAAAATTGGCAGTGGGCGAGCAGACGATATACAGAGCAAAAAATCTGAAGCGAGGCTCGGTAATAATTTAATCCAACAGCTCGTCAGAGCTGTTGGATTAAATTATTACTGAACCTCCCAACAAACCAGGATGGTTTCGCCCATTTTGCCGTTGACAATATTGACTGAAATCATACCTTCCAGGGTGGCAGTGTTGAAAAGGTTAATCACACGATTTACCCTTGCGCTTAAAACAATTTTCAGTGGATCAAGGCGATCACGATTGTTAGACAACCACTTGAAAAAAACTGCAAGTAAAGTGGGGATACACCCTCTCATAACACAGAGTTCAGACCACGAAACTTCCGACAGGAATTAGAGATGAAATGCGCCACTTGTGGCGTGAGGCAGTGCTGTCACCACTATTTCCTGTCTAAAATGTCAGAGTCTTGCCCTCGGCAGAAAAAAAGGCTTTTCACATCGTTGTTCCATCAGCATCTTAAGAAATGTTAAGAAAAATAGTAACTATTTTATCATGTCCTGTTCATCACTCCAATTAGTAATGTTTGATTACATGACTTAGTCATTCATCTGATTACGTAATTTAGTCATCAAGTTACCTATTTCAAGAACTGGAGGAGGCATGAGAGACGGAGTAAATGTTTGACTTTTTACTAAATGTGACTAGCAGACGACAGTTTCAAAATTTACTTGAATAACTTGACTTTTTCATATTTTGTTTCAAAACCATAACTTATGACCCACCATTGGGAGCAAAAATAGAAAAAATTAATATTATTTTAATGGCGATTTTTGTGAATAGTGCTAGTTGGGTACGGTAGTTACGTTTGGTGAACAATTAAATTTTACCGAACATAATGGTGGGCCGGTAGAAATGAAGATTTTTAATAGGGAGCCGATAGAGACGTGGGCCAATAATTCATCAGCGAATGGTACAAAAAGGAATGACGACACGATGAACAAAAACAGTTAAGAAGGATTTGTAATAATTTAATCCTACAGCTCCGGAGGGCAGGGTGGGGAGGGGGGGAGGGTGTATAGGATTTAAATATTACTTATCCTACTACTAATACCAAAAACAGTCATCCATTCTCGCACACATATTATTCGGTGCGATGATATCAGGAACTCTGTTGAAAATGATACTTTTGAACACAAAGCTTCATTTCAAACGCAATGTATCAACTTTTCTTCATTTAAAATAAATCCACAATCAAAATACAGCAGTGAGCCACGACGGAACTCAGAATTTTTTCTCAGATTGAAAAGGGAGACAATGTGATTAGGGCTGCACGGTATATCGATAAACCGATATATACCGGTATTCAAACCAATATCGATTGAATACCGATGTAATTACAAAAATATCGGGTTTATCGTCATTATTTATTTACCCACAATTTAATTTTCAAGATGTCTTGAGTTTTTCAACTATAGCCCCGAATGAATAATATTATCCCTTTATCCAGGGCTGCTTGTGCCCTCGTAATATACAAATTCATCAGTTGAAAAAATAAATTAAAAAAATTTCAACAAAACTATGTCATGTGACCCCTCATTGGAACGAGCTCGTTGAGCTCGTTCCAATGAGGGGTCACATAATATAGTTTTGTTGAAATCTTTGGGGGAAAATCTGATAAACTAATTTTGAAAATAATAAATTTTGATATCGTCTGCATGGGGTAAAAGTTTTTCGAATCGCATCATCAAGGCATGCTAATTCGTTCCGACTGTGATGCCTCGAGTCTCGATTGTGGTACTTGTGTTCAAATATCTGAACAGTTTTCGATATACCGGTATCCGCGGTATTTTTTTTGAATTCCGAACCGGTATTCAGTTTTGAATATCGTGCATCCCTAAATGTGATAAACCTAAAGACTGGTTGGAGGTACTTTTTTTTATCAAAAACGGGTTAAAAGTTACTGGGCGTCTGATTACCCGGTGGTGTATCAGTCTCCTTCCCCTTAATACTGACTGGACATGGGTACATGTAATGCAAAATCTCTAGTATTCGTTCACTAGGGGTCCCTGACATATAAACATGGTGGACGCGTGCTGAATACAACTAAAGTTATTGACTGGAAAAGTTACCGATAAAGTTTTATTGATAGTAATCTTGTGATCTTTAACTTTATAGTTACAGATTCAAACAATTATCTAACAATCAACTTAATTTGCATCCCAAAACTCGGATAAAACGTTTGTATCACCCCCCCCCCCCCCTTGTTCCGATATGCATTATTATTACGCATTAAAATATAGTTCCTGAAATTCGAAATGTTTACCAATTTCAGCCCAATTTAAACTGGAAAATGAGGAAAACGGGCTTTATATAACGGGATTGTTAGATAAATGTATTACCATGGCCATGCGCATGTCCTGTAATTTGTATCAGATTCTCGGTCGTGCGCTGGTCTCTCATAACAAGAGGTCCCGGGATGGATCCTCGGTCTGGGGAAGTTCTCGATATGACCGAAGACTCTCTGTCAGCATCAATTGTGGGGTTGATGCTGTCACAGCGTACCGTTCTATCGGGTGAGGACGTAAAATGGCTGTCATCTGAGTTGAGAGTGACACACTCCGTGCAGGCTAAGATCCCTTCGTAGCATTCGAGAAGAGCGATTCCGCGAAGTTACCGCTTCCAAGGTTATCCCACACACCTGCACCATTGGGCCAAGGAGAGGCGTTAATATAACTTACATAACTTGTTCGCCAATCTTTGTAAAACAAATACCATACGTGGAGAGTGGATTGTAACTAAATCATCCGGGTTTTCACCCGGAGGTCCATTGGCTGAAACTTTGCTTGTGCTGGTTATGCTTTGCAACAAATTTGCAATTATTGCTTGGGTGGAATCTCCACTCTGTGGGTGATTTAGTGATAATACACTCTCCACGTACTGTGAGATTAAATTAAATAGACAGACAGGAATGTATCCAGTTTTTCGTGAAAGAAATATATTTTATGTTTTTGAAGACAATTTGACAATGGCGTGAATAACCAACCTTAATAACCACAAATACTTTGGTAATTTAAATTTTTTTGAATAAATGACAACATACTCTGAACTCAGAGAAAGCAAATTTAACAGAAAGTCAAAGACGTGTCAAAATCTTCCATCAAAATACCACGAAAAGTAAATAAGGAAGCATTGGATGGAGTCTGATTGGACTAGTCACCTGATTTCATGTTTTTTTTTATATAAATGGGAAAATAATGTTTTCTAAGATACGAAAACTGCAGAAACGTGATTGTTTTTTTTTTAATGATTCTAGATAATGAATTTGAAAACGCGCAACACTCTCACGAGAAAACTTTCGTTGGCAATGTCATAATTGTGCGACAAAATGCTGAAAGATCAAAATGTCTATTTTCGTCTTCAAAACGATTTCGCTTTCAGTACTTGATCACTGTTTCATGTTTAGGTAAAATCATAATTTTGTTGTTGTCAATATTTGGTACGTACAACTTCATAAATGTAACTTTAAAAGAACAAGAAGCTGCAACTTGGAAAAATTAAGTTCACCCTTTGGAAAAAATTTAAGCAAAAATAATAAATTTTCCACTTCAAATTGAATTAACTTTTTCACCAGTGATTTCTTGATTCAAACTTTCACAATTGTTTTCATCTAACCTAGTCATGGCTGCTTCACAGCTTCACAGCAGCCATGACTTAATTAGATGAAAAATATTTTAACAATACTCGGCGGGTTAAGAGTTAATCCCTATCTGTTTACCCGACCAGACACAGAATATCCGTGACAACAAAGTTCAATATCATTTTCCATATTCATGGAAATTTGCTTTCTCGGAGAAGGACAAAGTTAAAGTTTGTGTATACCTAATCTATTTATAGCGGTTGCACCCATGCAAATTGATTTGGGGTTGCCAATTTGCCATTGTCAATACATGCGCTGTGGGTGTTTTTTGAAGCATTTTATTTAAAATAATACAAAGTTGTTCATCTAATGATGCCCAATTATTGCTAAAATAATGCACAGTTAGTTTTTGTGGCGGTCATTCATTCGGACAGCAGCGAAGGTAAAATTATTTCCACGTGTATTCAGAAATCATGCCACGCTGTTGTGTTTACTTTCGAACACTCTCGTTCAGCTTCGTTTATCTCTTCGCAATGTAGTATCTTCTGAAAATTCGTCTGCATTAACGTTTTTAAATTACAGATTTATGCAATTTCGCGTTGTTTCTGATGTCTTACACTTTCCATACAGTGTTTTACATGCTCTTTCACACACGAGCGAAATCTGAGAGTGGATAATTTTTTTCATATTAGCGGCTAATTGCCCCACTAAAACGAACTTCTTTTCATACAAACATTCACAGAAGTTTTCCGAATTGTACATTTTCTGATACATCTTTTGATTAACGCTCGAACTATATTTGTCAGAAAAGCATCCGCTGGTGCAGCCATATGCTGTTATTTTCGTGTTTGCTGTGTAATAAAATGACAAAATCCGAACTGGTCATTTTCGTTTGTTCAAATGCAGTGTGATACAGTAACAATGTAAAATCAACTTCTTTTGTTATGCAATCGTGTCGACTTTAAGATTGATTTTTATCGCCAGAGACCAGTCTAGAAGTGTTATATTAGTGTAATATTAGTTTGTCGAAAATTGCTAAAATATTTGCGTACCAAAGTAAACATTACGCGTTGTTAACGGCGTTGTTGCTGTACCCGCATTACCGAAACTAGCTTCAAATGTACGCAATTTTTAACATTTTACCCAACGTGACGACCAAAACCTGCCAGCGCTATTTACAAAACTCACCATTCAGTTTTCATTATTTTTTTCATTTTTTGTCTCAAAAACATAGTTTCTGACCCCTCGTTGGAACGAGCTCACTGAGTGGTGTAGCGGTCGGAGTATAAGGGCCATTTACCAACTAGCCTGGTTGGTCCGGACCTTTTAGTCTCGTGGTAAATCGGTCTCTTTGTGTGCTAGAGGTCGACGGTTCGAGCCTTGGCTCCCGCACTTCTCTCTCGATCTGTTACAAGTTATTCAAGAATTTTGTTTTCAAGTGTTGTTTTCCTTTTGTGTTAGTAACGGGTTAAACTAAGTGAACGAAATAATTGTAGTTTTGTTAAGACATGACATTGAACAAACTGTTACGCGAATGAAAACATTAAATACAAAAAATTGTAATCCACTTTCTCAAAGTTGAATTTGCAAATGGATACAAATTTTCTGCATTCAGGCCATCATATAATTTTATTTGTTTGTAGCCATATTGCAGCAATCCTTGGCCACCCTAAATACCACAAATCTCACGAATGAACAAAATAAGGAAATTAAGTTGGTTTTCTCATTTTAACAATATATGAAGTTTTCTCAGTGGATGTCCTTATAGTGACGAACCCACTCGCGCCTCAGTATTTCTTGTTCTTAACTGTATGGATTTGACTTTTGGTAAACGTTCTTGAACTAAAACATAAACAAGAAAAATGGCAGCTTTTGTGAATTTCAGACACATTGTTTGGAACTGCACTGCAAAAAATATAGGTTCGCTTTAGAACCAAAACTGGTTCTAATCTTGTCCCTGAGATGGAACCAGTTCTGTTTAAACGGTATTTATTTCAAATCAAATAAATTTATAAAGATTAACATTAAATATTAATAGAATTAAACATAAATTGAGGGGGTTTCAGTCGTAAATTTAGAGCTTATACGAGGTTGTCTCAAATCATTATTAAGCAGAGGAGATATGAACAGTTGGCATATCGAACCAGTTTTGGTTCTATACAGAACCAAAACTGGTTCGACATGCCAACTGTTCATATCTCCTTTGTTTCAAAATGCTTGGCGATTGTGTTGAATAGGCTCCAAGTTTACTGCTGAATCTACTTCAGTTCATGTAATATTCTGTTAAAATTGAATGCTAATCTTGGTAAATTTATTTGATTTGAAATACATACTGTTTAAACAGAACTGGTTCCATCTCAGGGACAAGATTAGAACCAGTTTTGGTTCTAAAGAGAACCTATATTTTTTGCAGTGTGGTCACACTGTCCATTCCTGTCATAATCGAGAAGAAGAAAAATACCGAGTCTATTCTTGAAAGAACGCAGATGTTCAGTCATGCTAATGTTACTGCTGACTCATTAGAATTTCTGGAAGGGCTTTTCAGAACATGACAACAAATCTATTGCAAATTTCATTGTTTATCTAATCTAGTATTTTAGTTATTTGATTTATTTGGGTTATTGTGTTTTTTCTTTTTTTGGCTTTCAAGACAGTAACCTGAAATTTGACAACCGTTTTTGTTAGGTAACCCCTTAACCCTTTACCTAACCCGAAAAGCAGACGACACTTGCAAAAATAATTCTTGAATAACTAATTTGTTTCATTTTTTGTCTCAAAAACATAGGTTATGACCCCTCGTTGGAACGAGCTCGACGAGCTCGTTCCAACGAGGGGTCATAACCTATGTTTTTGAGACAAAAAATGAAAAAAATAATGAAAATTAATTGGCGATTTTTGAGAATAGCGCTGGCCGGCTTTTGCCGTTACGTTAGGTAAAGGGTTAAGCTGATGAAACACTGATGTCAGATGATGCACTGATGTCTGAAAACACACTGCTGAAAAGACTTTGTTCCACAGTGTGCCACATTATAGCATGTTAATGAAGAAAGAAAATATGCCTGAAGGATAGGGCCCTGCGAACCTCAAATTTCGGATCGAATCTCGAATCGAATCAGGCATCAGATTTTGAATGAAATCAAATCTCACCGCTTATGAAGTTGTGGATATTGTACCGTCTTACAACCGTAAATATTGTCAACCTCCACTCAAATATTGTGTGCAACGGTGACACGTGCAAATCAAACAAAAATCGGAATATTCCAGAACGGAATCAATGTAATTTCGGATGCGGAACCTACGTGAACTCTTCTTCTATCATCAGGTCTCCTGTACAGGACAACCCCACCCTCCCCCTCCTATACAGGACAACCCCACCCTCCCCCTCCTGTACAGAACAACCCCACCCTCCCCCTCCTATACAGGACAACCCCACCCTCCCCCTCCTGTACAGAACAACCCCACCCTCCCCTCCTGTACAGGACAACCCCACCCTCCCCCTCCTGTACAGGACAACCCCACCCTCCCCCGCCTGTACAGGAGACCTGATGATAGAAGAAGAGTTCAAGAGGAGACACTTTGTAGGTTTTTGAGAACGTTTCGACGATTCGAAAATTTTCGAGTCGGCGAGATTGAAATCGAATCGAATTATGGGGACTAATTCGAATCGAATCGAATTTCGAAGCTTCGTAGAGCTCTGCTCATGAGTTTGCGGTCATTTTGATACAGAACTTCAAGCACATCTTATTTTTTAAATACAGTACGTGGAGAGTGTATTATCACTAAATCACCCGCAGAGTGGAGATTCCACCCACGCAATAATTGCAAATTTGTTGCAAAGCATAATAAGCACAAGCAAAGTTTTAGCCAGTGGACCTCCGGGTTAAGCCCGGAGGTCCATTGGCTGAAACATTGCTTGTGTTTTTAGTCGATATATACAAAATTTGAAAGTTATAGTTTGGGTGATAACTCCACTCCACGAGTGATTTAGTTACAATCCACTCTACACGTACTGTGGGTATAATCATATTAATGATAAAGGGTAGTAGTGTCTGGAAACATTAATTGTTCTTGGCAGAGTGTACAGAAAACAGTATAGTACACTGCAAAAAATATAGGTTCTCTTTAGAACCAAAACTGGTTTTAATCTTGTCCCTGAGATGGAACCAGTTCTGTTTAAACAGTATTTATTTCAAATCAAATAAATTTATAAAGATTAACATTAAATATTAACAGAATTAAACAAATTGAGGGGGTTTCAGCCGTAAGTTTAGAGCTTATACGAGGTTGTCTCAAATCATTATTAAGCTAAGGAGATATGAACAGTTGGCATATCGAACCAGTTTTGGTTCTGTATAGAACCAATATACTAGGTATTTATATTCGCTTTGTATCAAAATGTTTGGCGACTGCGTTGAATAAGCTCCAAGTTTACTGCTGAATCTACTTCAGTTCATGTATTATTCTGTTAAAACTGATTGCTAATCTTGGTAAATTTATTTGATTTGAAATAAATACTGTTTAAACTAAACTGGTTCCATCTCAGGGACAAGATTAGAACCAGTTTTGGTTCTAAAGAGAACCTATATTTTTTGCAGTGTAGTGTGCTAGTGGTAGAGGCCAGATTTTGTAACTATTTTATACCAGATCAGGAGCCTCGGTCTATGTTTGGGATTTCCTTACGCCTCTCTTGTCTCCACAGGGGAAACGAACAAAGACGTTTGGTTGTTCCAGGGAGAGAACTTTGGATGGCCAGTTAAGGGTGGTGGCCGCGGTGGTGGAAACAAACTATTTGACGTAAAAGATCAGTATCTGCATTTTGATTCACTGAGTGGCTCATTCCATACAAGAGTTTGTAATAATCAAAGTGAAGACCGTTTGTGGTATGGCGGAACTTTGTCCGCAATACAGCCTGTAGTCTCGTAATAGCTAACCCTTTTCCAATGTAACGTCCAAAACCGGCAAGCGATATTCACAGAAAAACGTCATTCAAATTTTATTGTTGTTTCAAATATTGTCTCAAAAACATATCTTATAACCGCGCTTATTGATCACGTTTCAATGAGAGGGTCATAAGCTATTTTTTGAGGCGAAGAAACTAAATTTTCAACTTATTGAAAACCCTTTACCCAATGTAACGGACAAAACCGGCCAGCGGTATTCACAAAAATTCCCATTCAATTTTCATTATTTTTCTCATTTTTTTGGTCACAAAAACATAGTTTATGACCCCTCATAGGAACGAGCTCGTTGAGCTCGTTCCAATGAGGAGTCATAAGCTATGTTTTTGACGTAAAAACTGAAAAAAAATACTTAATAAAGAATTTTGTTTAAAAGTGTCGTCCTCTGTTTGTGTTAGTTAAAGGGTTAAGAAATGTTTTCAGAAGCGTCATCTTCCGTTCGTGTTGAATAAAGGGTTAACGGGTACTATAACCAGCATTATTGATTAGGACCCCTGAAAGGATTATTTCTTTATTTTTTTCAGTCGAAGAGCGACATAAACCAGGAAACATTACATCACAAAACTACCCACAAAACTACCCTTCTGTGCAGAAGTACACGTGGATTTTCAAAACTCAAACAGGAAAATGGGCGGTCATATTTGATGATTTTGATATTCAATACTCCAGGAACTGTAAAGACGATTTTCTGCGTTTGAGAGACCTACACGATTGGTAAGTTACTTTACAGTGTGAGGCGAGACGAACCAAGTCCATTTTAACTGGACGAATATTTGTAACATTTCAGAGAGAACGCGAAAAGCATAAGCACGATTTCTGCTTTAGGACCACCAGTTGCAGTGCCTCTTGTGCTTTTGCCCCGAAATTCTAAGGGTGTATTCCCACTTTGCCAGCAAGCTGAAATAAGAGACATTCAAACCTCTGCTATAGTCTGTATCAGTATTAATGCCAGAAATTCACGGCCGCTATCTCCCCTTTTGTCCACAGTGTTATCACAAAGATCTGTCATTGAGGCTAGAATCAGAAATTGAATATTACAAAATGGCTAAGGCTCAAGCAAATAACCAAAATTACAGTCGATTGAGTGCAACAAGGCGCCATCTGCAATGCCGTAGCATTGCAGATGGTGCCTTGTTGCAGTCAAGAGACGGTTTAATTTGATGTAAAAATTAATAGATATATTAATTAGTATTTATCGTATGTATGAGCAGGAAATGTATGTCAAAAATCAATATTGCCTTAAACCCACGTAATATCTAAAATATATATATTAAATGTAATGTGCTTATTTAACTATAAATTGTCATAGACAATAATATCCAATTAACCCTAGCCCTACCCAGAAATATAATAAAGACTATACTTTAACCATTTGGACTCTAGTGGTATCTTCCACGCCAGTTCAATAGCAGCAATTAGAAGAGTCCATGTTCATTATTTGGGGTAGAGCAATCAATATTTTCAACGTGCAGCCTCGGGGCTGCACGTTGAAAATATTGATTGGTCTACCCCACACATTTACTGAACAGCCATCCTGTTCAATGACATTATGATGTATCATGTTCCTGACCGGAAAAACGTCCGCTAGGGTTCAGAGGGTTAAATATCTATTGTTGTAGGTAATTAACATCTTTTTTATGAGAACAATACCTGCTGGCAAAGTGAGAACATCCCATTCTAATATCTGTAAAGTGACAAATCCCCCCCCCCCCCCCTCAGACGTGTTTTAATGTTAAAACACATTGGGTTTAACATGAAATTCACACAAACAAGTATTAAAATTCGTGTTGAAATGTCTGGTCTGAAGTACTAATTTTGTGAAAAGAAAATAAGTGACAAATAATAAGTTTATTACATTCGTGGGTGGATTGACTGGGGCACACACCGCCCTGTATAGCAAGTTTATTACATTCCTGGTTGCTTTGAATATCCAATAAGTTTATTACATCCATGGTTGGATTGACTGGAGAACACACACCCAGTATAGCAAGTTTATTACATTCCTGGTTGTTTTGGACGTCCAATAAGTTTATTACATTCATGGATGGATTGACTGGAGCACACACCGCCCAGTATAGTAAGTTTATTACATTCGTGGTTGCGTTGAATGTCCAATAATTTGAAGGAGGACCAACCAATCAATATTTTCAACGCCAACCCTTTGGGCTGTGCAGGGTAGCATCACCAAATTCACTCTCTGGGGACTTCATTTTGCAGATAACAGTTTGCTTATATTCACTTATGCTATTCGCTTATGCTCACCTGTTCCCTTGACGTTTAAACTAACGTAATGGAAATCGTCATCAGCGCCTTATACAAAAAATAACATTAAAATTTTATACTTTTTTCAAACTTTGCCTTCAAAACAAAGTTCATCTTCCCTCATTGGAACGAAATCGTTGTAATGGGGGGTCATAAGCTATGTTTTGAGGCAAAAATGAAAATATGCTAGCTTGTTTTGTTTCTTAGAAATTTTCTGTCATCAAGTCTGGCTAGGCAAGTGGTTACTACAGTGTTGCATACGACGGTTACCTCGGTGCTCCAGTTTCAACTTATAATCGTTGCCAGATGTCTTATATGGGGCCAGGATACATGGCTGCTGGAACAGCTTCAGTCACAACCGACGTCAATTGCAAAACGATATACAAATAATTAGAGACAGCTTACAAAAGCATCACCTTCCTGCTCGATCCATTTTCCAATTCGCAATTTATGTTTTCTTTTGTTTTCCAGTGTAATCTGTATTATTTTTGACCTGTTTGGAAATAAAATATTGTCAATCATTCAATCAGATAATTAGAGATGCAGAAAACAGAAAGTAACACTTTCAGTAGGTCTTTGTGTCACTATTGCAAATATCTATTGTTGATGTGTTACTACCGTTATAAAATGTGTACATTGTAGAAATGGACACCATGGGGCTCCATTTGTATATAGCTATGGTACGTTGTACTGGTGACAATACTTTTATTGTGTGTAACTATAACAACGATTTCAGCCATTGTCAAACAAAGATTAACATCCCCAAGGAAGATCAGTTTACCCAGTTCCTGCACACTTAACCCGTTCGCTGCTGTGCAATTTGGTAAATCCTGTGCTGAACCATATATTGGAGGAAATGATGTTAAGGTGAAACAAAATGAAAACGCCAATAACGTACACTTATTTGTAATTTTAAAACTGTTTATTACATACTGGATCATTATGCGACAATCTCATTCAGGTACTCAACTTTGACGGGGTTTAGCAATGTCTACAAAATTTCTCCCAGCCCATACTCCATAAATCTCAAGATAAAAGACATTTAGTCTGCTTAAATTTAATTTCTGTTTAATGGACTTTGTCGAGTCATACTAACGTTTAAAGAGAATCACGAAATGAAACACCCTTTTTGAGTCATATTTGCATTTCCAAAACACCAAAAAAGGTAACAGTGGCTTATAACAGAATACTGACCATGTAGTCCAAACGTGGCCCCACAGGCCGTTATAACTGACCATGTAGTCCAAACGTGGCCCCACAGAGCGTTATATAATTTTTCTGTTTTGTCGTCCTGTGGCACAGGACGACAAAACAAATAAAAAATATATAACGGCCCGTGGGTCCAAATTTGGACTATTGAGCCCGTTGTTGTCTCGGGTATTTCGGAATTTACATAAACGCGAAAAATGGTGGAGAATAAATGGATGATGTCATATGGTCTGTCGCGGTCATTTCTTATAAGATACATTTTATTGAGAATAACGTGCTGTGGTATCGATTCCCTGTATGTGGAATCTCCGTACTGAATATGGACTAAATGCACAGGCCGTCAACATTTGATTCCGTATTCAGTATGGACCTGCAGCAGCGAAAGGGTTAATGTCGAAATATTTAAATTTAAAGAAGCGCATTTTTCTATAACGAAACAAGAAATGGATTGGTTAAATTTCCAGTTGAATTAGGGTGAAACTTTTATGCATAAAATATCGATATTTTGATATGAGTATGTAGAGGGGGTTAACGACTATGCGGGACTTTTTGGGTATTGTTCACATGCCGAAAATAATGTTACTTAATTCTTGTTAAATGTTGTTCTGGTATTTTGCCGGCAGTGTTGCAGATGTTTACAAGTCGCGTTTCATGGCCAATGGTTGTCGTTAGAGGGGGAATAACTCTGGGAAACATGTAGAACTATTTTTGAAGTGCAACAGTGCAGCCGTCAACTATTTATTTATTTATTTATTTATTGGTGTTTAAGGTCACATACTTATGCACAATGGCTAATCGTGACCGTGACAGTTTTACGGGTGGAGGAAGCCGGAGTACCCGGAGAGAACCACCGAGCAACGACGAGCAGCTGTCAGCTCTCCAACATCGTAACTCTGAACTCTGCACTACAGCACAGGCAGGGTTAGATTGGTTGAAGACATGCGCACCATCGACGTGCAGTACGCCTCAGTACACAACGTCATCGTGCCCCCATGTAGGCAATCGGGGTGAAGTGTCTTGCCCAAGGACACAACGCGGTTGCCGCAGGTGGGATTCGAACCGAGGACCTCTCGGCTTGCAGCCTGCACCTCTACCAACTGAGCCACCGCGCCCCCCCGCAGCCGTCAACTGGTTGAAATCAACGCGTTGGCAGCTTTACCGGATCATCATCATCATCATCATCATCATCATCATCATCATCATCACCACCATCATCATCATTATCAAAATTTTAATTAATGAAGCACCGGGTTGTACCCGGTGCTTCATTAATTAAATTTTTGATGATTGTTCCTATAATTTGTGTTTGGTATCCAATAGTTTTGTGTCCGTGGAAATATAACCCACCCAATAAGTGGGAAAGTGACCAGTCCGCGACAGCTATACTGTATGACAACATCCTAATAACGTATATGAATAAAAAGTTCAATTGAGTTTCAGTGAACTGGAACAACTGACATGGCCGGAAAATGATATCGTGCTTGCGACGAGAGAATGAGTACTGACAAAGAACACTGTATTTTTTAAAATTTATTTATATGTCTGAACGCCACTCCAGAGGTCTGTTTCTGTCACATACGATTCTTCGTTGTCGAAGAGAAAATTGTATTTATGATCCTGACGCATTTTTCACGTTTGCACGCAAAATATAGCATTTTTTGCAGAAAAAACATCAAGCTAGCTATCTTGCACCTGCAAGTTACTATCTTGCACGTGCAGGTTAGCTATCTTGCACCTGGAAGTTACTATCTTGCACGTGCAGCTTAGCTATCTTGCACGTGCAGGTTAGCTATCTTGCGCTCTCAAGTTACTATCTTGCACGTGCAAGTTAGCTATCTTGCACGTGCAGGATAGCTATCTTGCAGGTGCAAGATAGCTATTCTGCACGTGCAAGATAGCTAACCTGCACGTGCAAGATAGTAACTTGCACGTGCAAGATACAATAATACTCAACTGGCGCCTCAACGCTTCCGTAAGATGTGATATTATGTCTTCTTATGTTACCGTTTGGACAACGTTTGTACGCCGAATGCCATAATGATTCAGTTTTTAGCATAATTTGACAACGTCAAGTATGAGCTATTGGGATGGGTTGGGATCCGTCCGTACGTCCGTACCTATGTATGCCCGTACGTACGCCCGTCTGGCCGTCCACAATTCCTTTAGCACACCCTACAGACCGCAGCTCTCATCCGATCATTTCCAAATTTCACACGTGGCTTTGGGACGATGTCTAGATAGGATCAATCGATTTTTTCCAAATTCTTTGAAAAACATGGCCGCCAGCTGCCATCTTAGATTTGGCATATAAATTGTCAACAATTCCACTGGCACACCCTACAGGTCACATCTCTTACTTTATCTCTCACCCAATCTTTTTCAACTTTTATATGTAGCTTTGGTGTGATTCTAGATGGGTGCTATCCAATTTGGCTGCCAACAGCCATCTTGTGTTTGTCACGTAAATTGTTAACAAGTCCATCAGCACACCATACAGGCCACATTTCTCACCGTATTTTTTTAAATTTCATATGTAGTTTGGGTGTCACATCTACATGGAAGCTATCAAACTTTTCTGAATTTTGTTACAAAACATTGCTGCCATCAGCCATCTTGTATTTGACATATAAATTGTTAACAATTCTATTAGCACACTCCACATGCCACATCTCTCACCCAATATTTTTCAGGTTTCATATGTACCTTTGGTGAGATGGGTTTTTTTTTATAGAAACTTGTTGAGTGACTTATCATTACTGGCGCTTTCTATTTAGTTCAGTCCGTTCGTGGACAAGTTGAGCTGCAGTGTCATTGACACTTTCATTCTTGAGGCTGTTGCTAAACCAAGCCAGTGCAGATTTACAGCAACCAGATCTGGATTTGAAAAACTGTCTGACGAAAATCGCCGGTTGGAGGAATCTGACGATGACAAATGATTGTATAGAGCTTAAATCCTTCGGCAACATGACGTCAACACTATTAATTTTTCCGAATTGACTAAAACCATAATAGACTGTTTCCTCTGGACCGATTCACTGGAAGAAGTATCGAGGTATATCAAGTTAATGATAGCAAAATTAATGATTTTACAGGTCACATTCAGTCAAGTTATGTGGGAAAGAAAGGCCCTCCACTTTTGTAACACGCACTTCTGGCCTTCAGATCGACTTCCACTCTGACTGGTTCGAGGAAAGACGTGGATTCAAGGCTGCTGTTCTGTATGGCAGAGATACGGGTGAGTAAACTTCCTTAACGAACCATCAGTTCACAAGACGTGAGAAACTAACAAACAGGTTTTGTTCACAGGTGAAAGGAACAGTTATCACCTCAAAATTTATTTTAAATCTCTTAGTATTCGACCGACAAGCCACAGGAGAGCGACTAATGCTCTGCTGGAAAAATTTTCAGGGGCGATTCCGAATACCCCCATAATTTAACAGTCATTTCACCATCACAGGGAACCCTATACCACAGGCTTTTCTTTGATGCATCCATTGGGAACTATTAATTGCCAATGGTCTTTATTCCATGTTGACAAACTGTGGTCTCAGAACGGTTACGTACAACCAAGAAGAGCTCCTATTGGCAATGGTCAAATTACATTGGTAGAGGTCTCTAGTGAAGTCTTGGCTGCCTCTAGAGGCAGCCAAGACTTCACTGGAAATCACCGATAATCCACCAGGCTCACAAGGTGTGGAGGTCTGCAAAACTGCCCAAACGCTTGAGGGTAACATGATACTCGGTATCTCCTCATTAGATTTATTGAGCGACACCTATTTCAGGATCCCTTTGTTTATCAAGATTTTCTAGGTGGGAGATTGTCGCTATCCTTATTTTCAAATCATATGGGCTGCAGAGGGCGGGGCGTTCGCCCACCCCAAAACGACGGGCATAGATTGTCGTCATCCATTCAACAACACCTTTGTCTACAAATATCAAAGTTCGTGAAATGGTGTAATTTGATACACTGTTAGAAACTACTTTTTGCCCGGAAGAAATCCACCGATGAGCTGCGATATTCTGGACCCGATCAATTCGGCATTGCTTGTGCTGAAATTGTTGACCCATTCTCGTAACCGGCTAATCGCGAGATGTAACTGGATAAAAACTGTTTTCCGCGGCCATTCCTAAATTGACTTTGAATGCGAAACAGTCGGAATTTTACGAGCAGTATTTTTAAGGCCTATTCCGTAGTGTGTATACAAATGAACATTGTTGAGTCGTACTTCAGTCCGATTTTACGTCATTTTACCGCGTGGCATTATACAGCGCATTACTATGACGCAGGTTCTTTTACTGCAGTAGCAAAATGCACGACGAAAAAATTACGCGCAACAGAATGTCGCAATTTTGTAAAAAATTTAAAGTATTTTATTTATATTTTCTCTAATTTTATACGTTTGCACATTCATGCTTTTTGGTAAGTTTTTGTGCGTTTAAAGGGAGCGCGGTGGCTCAGTAGGTAGAGGTGCAGGCTGCAAGCCGAGAGGTCGGCGGTTCGAATCCCACCTGCGGCAACCGCTTTGTGTCCTTGGGCAAGACACTTCATCTCCATTGCCCGCGTGGGGGCACGATGACGCCGTGTACTAAGGCGTACTGAACGTCGATGGTACGCATGTCTTCAACCAATCTAACCCTGCCTGTGCTGCAGTGCGGAGTTACGATGTTGGGGTGGTGGTTCTCCCCGGGTACTCCGACTTCCTCCACCCGTAAAACTGTCACGGTCATGATTAGCCATTGTGCATAAATATGTGACCTTAAACTTCAATAAATAAATAAATAAATAAATGGTGCGTTTAAAAGGCAATACGTAAACGGCGACATTTTAAATGTACACTGAGTAGATTCCTAGTGATAGAAGAACATCTCCGAGCATGAAGAGATATAAGAAAAAAGTACACCTATTATGTGGAAACATTTAAGGAGTTAACAATGTTCATGTTACGGAAATGACTTTAACCCTTTTACGGCCACGCCCACTTTTTCCATATATGGAGGCCCTCTATGTACGCCTGTATGCGAGGAAGCTTAATAGGATTTATGACATACTTGAAACTCTATCATCTGATTAATTGTTGGAAAGGGCTCTCTGAGCCCTTTCCAACAGATAATCAGATGGTAGGATTGATCTGCGCATACCAGGACGTACAGATAATCATCATAAAATAGGTGACAATAGTCATTTCGGCAGTTTAAGGGTTAACCATAATAAACGTAATTCTCCTGGTAATTCTCGTTATTGTATTGGTACTTTGTGATGTTTCTTGATAAACAGTTTTTCCATTTGAACATTTCTAACCTAATACTAACTGCATTTATTCCATCTTCGCCTCAAAAACAGGGCATGTGGTCAAATTAGGGCCAAACAGGGCTTGTGGCCCAATTAGAGCCAAAAGCCCTGGATTTTGAAGCGAGAATAGAAATTTTGTAGTTAGGTAGAGATTAAATAAAAATATATAAAAAACATATGTGCCCCAGCCATCTACCTTGATTCTCACCCTTTCCTTGGATCCGATTGCGTTATTTTGTCGTCAAGGCATTTTGTCGTCTAGGTATTTTGTCGTTGCGGCGGCAAAATGACCTGTGATATAGTATGTGATACGTTGCATTATGTCGCGCGGCAACACGTCAGATCACCGTGTTCACCCTTCGGTACATGTACTCACAGAAACGTTCCCGTAGCACGTATGCAATTTCAGTTGACGTTCAATAAAAAATATTCCCATTTACAAAAACAACAATGCAAAAAGTTCATGGTGACAGTTTTTGTAAGTCCAACAAGTGGCATAACTGAGGCAAATATGCATGGACAGAACTCGCAATATAAGAAGATCCTTTCCCCATACTAGTCTATCACCATGTATTTTATTATCGTTTATGTTTATAGAGCAGATATTCAGTGCGTGTTTTGAGCCCGCAATCACCAAACCAACCAGAGTTTCAGACACTCTGCTACACTCATAGACAACATGTTTTCAAATAATATCCGTAATTCTTTTAAATCTGGAATAATTTTGACAGACGTATCCGACCATTTTGGCATATTTTATGTCGAACAGACAAATAAGGAACCCATTAAAATGATGCCGACACTGACAAGGGAAATCAACTCCACTACTATTGAACACTTCAAACTGCTGTTGTCCGAGTGTGACTTTAGTCCAGTTATGGAAACAGACTGTCCAAACGAAGCCTATGAAATCTTCATAAATTTATATATGAATGTTTTTGAAACAGTATTCCCCTTCCGAAAACAAACACTAAATGAGAAATTTATTAAACAAAAGCCTTGGATGACAAAAGGACTTCTAATTACTGCCAACAATAAGAACAAAATTTAACTTAAAAAACTCAAATCTCCCTCCGAGTTGAATACGAACAATTATAAAAAAGATACTTTAGACTATTCAACAAGATTAAAAGACATGGCAAGGCTATGTATTATGAAAAAGTACTCGCAGAAAACAAGAGTAATATGCGGAAAACCTGCCAAATACTAAATAATGCATTAAATATCAATAAACGGTAATGCATTTTACCCTCATTTTTTAATGTTGGCGACAAGAAAATGTATGCAGCAGATGAGAATGCGCACTAATTTAATATTTTTTTCGCAAACATAGGGAACCAAACATCTAAACTAATATCTAAAAGTCGTAAGTCATTTGTAGAGTTTTTGAATGATTCATATCATGATATGTTATTCATAACTCCAACATCACCCTCTGAAATTTGTAGCGTAGTAAGCGATATGAGAACAAAACCAAGTCAAGACTGTGAAAATATTAGCTCTAACACCCTTAAACATTCAATAAACCAAGTGGCCACACCACTCTCCCATATTATGAACAATTCATTCAGTCAGTTTCCTGACAGGATGAAAATAGCCAAGGTTATACCAGTTTTCAAATCGGGTGACGAAAACAAATTTACAAACTACAGTATCCTTCCTGTATTTTCAAAAATCCTAGAAAAACTAATGTCAATAAGACTTGTAAAATTCCTTAATGAATTCGATATTCTTTATTAACACCAATATGGGTTCAGGAAACGTCATAGTACTTTGCATCCGATTATGCACCTCTTAAAATACATGGCTGATGAGAATAACAAACATAGCAAAGATAGTACGCTTGCCACATTCCTGGATCTCTCGAAAGCCTTTGATACTATAAGTCATGATATGTTTATTAAAAGATTAGAATATTATGGAATAAGAGTCAAGGCAAATGGTTCAATAGCTATCTCCAAAATAGGACTCAATATGTCTCCTACGGAAAGAGTAACTCCAAACTTACTGAGCTGACATGTGGAGTCCAACAATGTTCTATTCTTGGCCCTATTCTTTTTCTTATATATATAAATGATATCCACAAGTCCACGAAATTGAACCTTCTGTCATTTGCAGACGACGCATCGGTAAACAAATCTGGTTCGGACATTAACTCGCTAACTTTATACTTCAATGACGAACTTCATAAATTATCTTACTGGTGTGCCGCCAACCACTTAGCCTTGAATTCTAAAAAACAAAATACATACTACTTAACCCATGTAGTAAAGATAAAACATCCACACAACAAGAAATCCGTATAAACAATGAAATCATTAGTAACGTCGGCGGTAAGGAGAATGAAAAATACGTCAAATTCCTTGGCATTAATCTTGATGAAAACCTTTCTTACAATGCACACATATCACAAATTTGTTCGAAAGTTGCTCTTGCCAATTATGCCCTCGGTAAGATTAAGAATGTTTTGCCACATAAAGCTATGAAAACCCTATATTTTGCATTGGTACAAAGTCACTTGATTTATGGAGTTCAAATATGGGGTTCATCGAAGTCACGTAATCGCCTCTATAAATTACTGAAGCGGTCGATAAGAATCATAAATAACAAGCAATATAATGCTCACACGGACCCCTTACTCATCAAAGACAATATTTTGAAAATAGAGGATCTATACAAATTACACGCTTGTTTGTTTGTGTTTGATTGGGATAATGGAAATCACCCAGTATCCTTTGTAGATTTATTTTCTACCGTGAATAATGAAACTTTTGTAAACACGCGCCAGACCGGTCTCATTCATTGCCATAGAACTAGAAATAAAACACTTGACAACTTCAGGGTCTTTGCATTCCCACAATTATGGAATGAATTAGAAATGGATATTCGTGAACTAACAAATAGGCAGAATTCAAGAAAAAGTTAACAGCTCATTTCATTTCCCTCTATTCGAACGACGTCACATGTTCGAATCTTTATTGCCCGGACTGTGCCACGTAATGCAATCTCAATACGTAGACAGATGGCCTCAAACTGTGTTTCGTCTGGATACTCGTCCTAGCGGGCCTTTATTATATACGTGTGTACTCTTATGTGTAGATGTGCGGCCACGCTGCACACATATATATGTATGTGTATGTATGTACATGTATACATATATATTGTGTGTGTGTACGGTGGGGCCGTGCATGTGCGCATGAGGGTGCACATTGAACCCGTATTATATCAATTATTGATTGGTCATTGGCTGAGGCCTTGTCGACTGAGTCCGCTTCTTCTTTTGGAAATTAGCTATCATTTGCACCCACCCGCATATGTTTCTCACCGTATGATGTTGTGAACGGAACACTGAAAAGAACAATGTTGCACATGCGTTTTTGTTTTCTTTGTTTTTTTTTGTTGTTTTTTTTTCTCTTTCTTTTTTACTGTTTAATCTTTTATTTTTTCCTCTTTCTTTCTTTTTTTTCTTATTCTATATGGGAAGGCAGGAAGACAGCCAATCTGGCTATGCCTTTCCATGCCAGTATACGTATTGTATTCGATCTTGCATGTTTGTGTTTATATTGTCTTTTGAATGTAAATATTGTATAAATGTATATGTACATTTGTAAACACTCAATTATTATTTTTTTTTTTTTGTATACTGGTGAATAAACATAACATATCATATCATATCGTCGTTGAGTAATAGACGACAAAAATCGTTTGTATATGCACTTCCGGATAGTTTCTCATTCACAGACATGACATAAACGTCAAACAGATAGAAGGCTCAGAATTCTTTGACGCAAGGCCGCCAAAGAGACAGTGTTAGAATTGATCTATTCCCGGTTTAATGGCACAGCATTCCATCGTCATTATAACATAGTAGAAACACGTGGTTAGTATTTAGGTGATTTGTTCGTATAGTCGACCTTTTCTTCGTCCCTCTATTGCGCATTCCCTGAGGCAAACAGTGTTCTTGATACGCTGTGAAGTGTGCTTGAAGTTGGAGATGCTTGACCGAACTGTCCCGATAACACTGTGCATCGAGTTTCCAAGGCAACTCAAAAATCCTATTCGTTCAATTGAGCAGAACCGTATTTGAGAAAATGGATTTGGTGAACATTCATATCGAGAAGTCTTCTGTTGACATCACATATAATGCCACCAGGTATTTACATCGGTGGTAGCAAATGTCAAAAAACTCGGGCATTTGATACAAATGCCCACGGCTCGACATTTCGACCCGGAGTTCCAATGTGTTCTATGTGCCAGTAGGCACATAGAACACATTGGAACTCAGGGGCCGATTTGTTGGTATAGATGTGTGCTTCTTATGGCTCGGTGTGAGTGTTTTGGGGCGAGGAATGCAGACAGATAAATTCATGTGTACCTTGTGCATCCAATTCACAACTTGATGGCACAACGTGTCACTGTCATTTTTAATGTAATTTCAAATAGATAAGTCGTAACCCTGTAGTGCGTTTTCAGTTCGTTTGATATTTAACTTTCCCCGATTCTGTATTTATATCGAACCATATGAAACTCGATATGTGTGTGTGTTCGTTCGTAGTTTACTGAGTTTAACATCACTTGCAACAGCCATATCGTGCTGGACAGGTTTATGGATGAAGAAGCAGGAATACCTGGAGAGAACTACAGAGCAACGGTGAATAACTGTCGAACTGTCTAACTTTCTAATCTAGCACAAGCAGGGTTTGCATCGGTAGACGCCAAGAGTACTGTCAACGCGCCGAACTTCTAAGTACATGCCGCCTCCATGTTCCTATTTGGGCAACCCGGATTAATTGTCTTGCCCGATGACACAATGCGCATGACTTGGGCTTGGATCGAACCATCGACATTTTGATCTGGAGTCCCATGTTTGACAATTTTCATCATTGGAAGTGATTCACGATCCCCCCTAATTTTCTAAAGATATCGGTAAATTTATCACTAAGAGTGTGGGAATTTCATACAAAAATTTAAATTTCGAAATTTTATCGAACGTGTATCATGGATGTGCGCATCGCTTCAAAAACGTGAGGCATTTTCCTGTGGAGTAGTATAAAAACACAGAAACTGCTGTTAATATTTCCCCCCAAAAGTTTGCCTATTATTAGCTATTGAAACCCATTTAAAAATAAAAAAACAGGGTTTTCACCATATTTCGATGTTCTGCAACACTTTTTCTGTTCCTTATATCCGCATCGTGACATTTAATATGGACGCTGTCCTTTGCACTAAAATGAAAGTCTAGGATGTGAGACTTGCTAATATTAGTCCTAGGAAGAATGAAGACTTGCACATAAAGACTCCCTAAACAAAGAGCCAAAGTGGGCGCTTACTTAGTGTTGGGTGTATGATACTGATAGATATTCTTAATGCCGGATTATCTGGGAAAGAGTTGCTTCTAATTAGTTTGCCATAAAAATTCAAGTTTCCTTTTGTAACTTTTAATAACCGAAAACAACAGACAGCTCCGAGAGCTGTCTGTTGTTTTCGTTTATTAAAAGTAACAAAAGGAAACTTGGCCTTATGTTCTACTGATGTCAATGGTGGTTTCTCAAAAGTCCCTTGTTTCCTACTAGAACCCTCCCCGTCCCTCTAATAATTCCAAGGGAGATAACTTTATCGAAGGTAGGTTTTCATAATGATTATTTATTTATTTATTTATTTATTTATTTATTTTTATTTATTTATTTATTTATTTATTTATTTATTTATTTATTTATTTATTTATTTATTGGTGTTTAAGGTCACATACTTATGCACAATGGCTGATCATGACCGTGATAATTTTACGGGTGGAGGAAGCCGGAGTACCCGGAGAGAACCACCGAGCAACGACGAGCAGCTGCCAGCTCCCCAACAAAGTAACTCAAGACTGCAGCACAGGCGGGGTTAGATTGGTTGAAGACATGCGCACCATCGACATGCAGTACGCCTTAGTACACGGCGTCATCGTGCCCCCGTGTGGACAACCGGGATTAAGTGTCTTTCCCAAGGACACAACGCGGAGTCCGAATCGATCGCTCAGACGGTCACACATCCGAGGACTAACCGGGCTCGACGTTGCTTAACTTCGGTGATCTGACGAGAACCGGTTACCGCAACGCCATCGAGTCCCCTTTCATAATGATACAGTACGTGAAGAGTGTATTATCGCTAAATCACCCGCGGAGTGGAGATTCCACCCAGGCAATAATTGCAAATTTATTGCAAAGCATAACAAGCACAAGCAAAGTTAAACCCGGAAGTCCATTGGCTGAAACATTGCTTGTGGTTTTTGTTCACATGCACAAAATTTGAAAGTGACATTTTGGGTGATAACTGCACTCCGCTGGTGATTTTGTCACAATCCACTCTCCACGTACTGCATAAGTCAGGGATGAATGCGCTCACCTATGAAACAGCGCGCCCCACTTTTCATTGACAGGTACATCTGTCAAGCACCAATACTCTTTTTACAATTATTACACTGGAAAGAAACTGTGCAGTTGTGTTCAGTACAGATAATAGCAATAGTTAGTTGATCTGGTTTGTCTTATTTCGTCGAGCAGACGTCGCATTTGATCTGGCTGATAGGGTCTCGTCAACGCGGCGGAATTTGACATACTGATTGACTGTTGTAATAATATGTTTATTATATGACTGAATATTTTAAAATGAATACATCTAAAATGTAAAAAAAAAAATACGGAATGTTCGTCCTGAATATTTAGGCCAAAGGCACATGAGTCATCCCGCGTTTGTAAAATTGACACCTTGAAAATCTGTGCATGTCAGTTACGTCACGCGAGCCTCGTTTAAGACAGGCGTTATTTGGTTTTGGAATAACAGACACTCGTTATCCGAAGAGCATGAGTTCATGAGCAAACTACAGCGTTGTTGAAAAGCTATTTGTGGAGGCCATATAATAAAGAGGCGTAAACAATTTTAATTGTCTTTTAACACTTGGTGTCTGGCGTGAATTGACTGTGATTGTCCTTCCGATTTCTATGTTCACGCCAGGTTTCCTGTCCGAAATGTTATGTTCTCGATATCCAACAACAGTCATGTGTCTCTTATTTTTCTCACACTAATCCTGCATTATATATTTACAGCAACTTTGGAATACCAGATAAATCCCCGAACAGGACAGCTTAAAACGGGTATGAATTTACTAAAGTTATTGAATTATTTAAAGATTCTTTTTGTTTTTGTCTCCCAAAACATATCAGACATCATTACACGACGGGTGGTACTAAGCGTATTCGTTTCGGAAGGTTCATTGTGAGAAAAACGGGTTGTTATAAAAGGTATAGCTCTAAACATAGTGAAATCAGACATCAAAATCGAAATGGTCAGTGGATGCTCGAGGCTGTGTTCAACATTTGGCTGCTTTTTCTGCACATGTATGAAATCAAAGCCAGATTCCTCAAATATTCTCTGACACGGTTCACTGAATAACTGGCCTCAGTAATTTTTCAAGATTTTAAATCCAAACATAAGTCTAAATAGGAATTCCAGACCAAGTTTTACTGTTGGTGAATATTGAAACAATCTCAATACTTGAAGATGAAGAAGTTAAGTTTCTAAAAGATATTCTCGGTAGAGCTGACTCAAGATTTTTCTTATTATTCTCACGTTTTACCACTCGAACGGTATTATTCTTATGTTTGAATAACCTCAGCGAGGCCTTTTCAACTGTATATTACACAACAACACATTATAAGCTGAAACCTATACTCAACGCATCCGATATCAAAATTTGCTATTTTAAATATTTTTTGGAAATGTTTCAAAAACAATTGACGATACCACATCATGCGACACTCATTGGAACGAGCTCGACGAGCTCGTTCCAATAAGGGGTCACATGATATGGTTTTCGTTGAAATGTTCTTTTTTAACTCCTCATTTTGTAAATTACTCAGTCGAATGGGGCCGATTCATTAGGTAAAGGGGCCTTTACATAAGGTTGTGATCAAAACCCAGCAGCACTCTTAACAAAAAAAGCCATTCAAATTTCATTATTTTTCCACCTTTTGTTTAAAAAACAAAGCATATGTCTCCCTAATTGAAACGAGCTCGTTGAAATCGTTCCAATGACGGATGATAATCTATGTTTTTTAGACTAACAGTGAAACATTCAAGTTACTCAAGACCTTTTTCTTTTGGCTAAAGCGTTCTCGAAAGTATGTTGAGAATTCGTAAGTTGCAGTGTTTTAGGTTGCTAATCTAAGCTTTCAGTGTAATTGTATAATTACACCGGTATTCAATCGATATTGGTTTGAAAACCGGTTTATCGATATACCGTGCAGCCCTACCTTACACCAACATCAGTAACAACACTATTATTTTGCTTCCACATTGAACAAAAAATTCGAGAAAGTGTTTCCTGATATTAAATTACTTGGAGAAAGCTGAGCTTGACTTTATTTCTAATTTCTTCTGCTCTATTATTGACGTATTTTAGTGGCTGTTGTTTGAGATTATTTCACACATTCACAAGTACACGTAGTTCACATTTTATGCCATCAGTTGATTGATCTATGATGGTTTTCTTTCGTAAATAGCGATGGTTCTCTGTTGATGTTTGAGTATGAAACCGCCCGTTTTGTGAAGAGATGGTCAGACGACAACATTCTTGACGATTTTTACATTCACATTCACAAAGAGACTCTTCAACAATTCAAACTAGCTCGACGCAGTGACATCTTTGTTACAGTACAACTGGTAGACGACAAAGATGTGGGTGTGTAGCGACAAGTGCACCCCTCGACACAGCCCCACAACCACAGTCCTGAATACTTGAAATATAAAATAAAGTACGAATTGTAAACTTGTTATTTTTGTTTGAACTGCATTTTGCTACCGATTGTTCCACAATGGGAGTAATTTCTCCCTCACTTCCTATGTCAATTCCAGGTGTATTTGGGGAAACATTTGGGGCTTGAAATTCTGATATTTCGACATCAGAGTGCAGAGAGTTAAAAATAATTGCGATGGGCCGGGAAACTGAAAACATTCAGGGATTATTTTTGTTGAACATTATTCTAATATGGCGGTGGTTAGGTCATTTTTCTAAATGTGACCAACGAGCGTTCCTCCAACCCAGTTGAATAGAGAGAACCAGAAGCCCCAACCATTAACAGTATCTATAGACATGACCCTTTTGGGAATGTGTTTCATCAGTTCCTTCCGCTATTTAAGAAATTGAAACGTAAGAAATATTACCGGGTGTTTTAGTACATATGTCGAGGTAGAATAGTTTTATTTTTCAATTTTTAGCGTGTATTATTTTACATTATTACTAGCAGGGTTACCCGGCGTTGCTCGGGCTGAGGAGAGTATTAAAATTACCCCTAGTAGACCCCTTTGAAGACTTATATCGGTGAGAAAAATTTTGGTCATAACTGTTGGTGCCCCTCTACACGCCCCACCCCACCCCACCCCGGCATCAGTCTTACATTATTTATTCTAATATGGCGGTGGTTAGGTCATTTTTCTAAATGTGACCAACGAGCGTTCCGCCAACCCAATTGAATAGAGAGAATCAGAAGCTCCAACCATTAAAGGTATCTATAGACATGACCCTTTTGGGAATGTGTTTCATCAGTTCCTTCCGCTATCCAAAAAATTGAAATGTAAGAAATATTACCGGGTGTTTTAGAGCATATTTCGGGGTAGAATATTTTTATTTTTCAATTTTTAGGGTGTATTATTTTATAATATTATACCTCATTATAAAACACAATGTTGTTTTCCCATACGCTGCAGTGGGTCAATTCGCAATGTTACCCGGCCGTGCAGCATTGCCGTGTAACATTTTTCGCAATGTTACCCTCTGAAACCGAAGTGTTCCGAGGAAGCTCGCGGAAACGCACGAATGAAAAAGAAGTGACGTCATTTATCTGACAAAAGACGCTGATTTCCGCATTCCACTGTTGTTTACCTTGTTATACTATGGCTTCCGTAAACACTTCTCGGTTCCTACAAATGTCTTCAGAAGACATTGATCATTTAGTTCAATCAAAAGACACTATTAGCATTAAGCGATGTTCCGTGTAACTCTGAGCAAAAGCTGATAAATATTTGTTCCCAGTATGAGAACTGCAATGTCACAATGAATGTTTATGGTGCTCTGCCAAGACTACCAGAACAGTGAAAAGTGACTGTGAAACGAAGAAATGTTATTTTGTTAACTGTTATTGTTTATGCCTTAAATACTGTTGCCAAACTAGCTTGTTGTTGCAATGCACCCCAACCAGAGAAGTTTTATTGGTATTTTATATGTTCCGGGGAAATATAGATTGATTCGGTATAATAAAAAATGATGACCTGGTCAGAGGGCATCATTGCAGATTGTCTCCCTTGGTTTCGCCACGTGAGTCAATGGTTCCTCGGGGAGACAATCTGCAATATTACCCTCTGACCAGGTCATCATTTTTATAATGTTTCACTTTTCAATAAGGCCACACAAAATAAGTTACTTGATTCTCAGACATTTTTCAATTCAGTGAGGGAGGGAGGGAGGGTTTTATTTTTGATTTTTACTTTTTCTTTTGCAAAAAGTGAGAAAACATGGAGAGGATTTCAGCTGTCTTTTTACACACAGAAATATAGAAAGTGCATATTTATACAAATAAATTCATTTTTTAATTTGAAAGTAAAACATTCCTCTAAAAACAAACTGTAGGTCCTGCAATTCAAAGGCTTCCTATTCTTTAGATACTCTTCATATTATCTTTTAAGTAAAAGTATTTAATCTATGGAGATTTGCCTCGTTACAATTTATTGGAGAGCGCTAAAGGCACTCTCCCATAAATTGGAACAAGGCAAACATATTGGAGACGTAACAAAATAAATATGCGTCAATCAAAAAATGTAAAAAGTTTTGGGTCTGTCTGAGTTTGTACAAATACTGGAAGGCAATAAAAATGTCCAATGAGGGGGCTCAAATTTAATGAGGGATTTTTAGCCTAACAGCAGAACTTTAAATTTTTAAGAATCGTGATGTTATTCAAAATGTATTAATGTTTTCATACAGAGTTTTGGTGTAATTTCCGTTTACATCTTCCATCATGTATTTTTTTTATCATTGTCAGATTCTACTGATCAAAAAGGAGTGGAGATATTCACGGTTATGACAGTCTCTGTGGTGTGCCTTTCTATAACTTTGTTATCCCTTGGCACCTTCACACTTTTCTACCTTTTGAAATATAAGCGTAGAGACGGTGTAGCTGTCTGGGCAAGCAGGAATGGTGACGTAAACATGAACGGGAAACAAAAGAGAAAGCCGATCTTCAAGAAGTATATCCGTAAACATTCAGCAAAATCAAAAACCGATGTGAATGGAAATGGTTTGTTTAGACTCCAGTCTTCTGGTCCTATGCATAAGATGGTTCCCAACCCCTCTTATGTCTACAATGCAACATCTCCGAAGCATATGTTCGTTAGACTGAACAGTGAAGATAGTATGACAGAACCTTATACCGACATTAAGTTTATTGAACTTGGTGAAAGGAACTGTGTTCCCCGTAGTGATGTATGAACACAGTCGGAAGAACGTTAACCCTTTGAACTCTAGTGGTATCTTCCATGCCAATTCAGTGCCTCAATTAGAAGAGTCCATATTCATTATTTTGGGTAGAACAATCAGTCTTTTCAACGCGCAGCCTCGGGCTGCGCGTTGAAAATACTGATTGGTCTACCCACACATTTATTGAAAAACCATCTTATTTAACCCTTTACCTAACATGAAAAGCAGACGACACTTGCAAAAAAATTCTTGAATAACTGAATTTTTTCATTTTTTGTCTCAAAAACATAGGTTATGACCCCTCGTTGGAACGAGCTCGTTCCAACGAGGGGTCATAACCTATGTTTTTGAGACAAAAAATGAAAATATTTTGAAAATTAATTGGCGATTTTTGAGAATAGCGCTGGCCGGTTTTGGCCATTACGTTGGGTAAAGGGTTAATGACGTTATGGCGTATCATGTTCCTGACCGGAAAAACGACCGCTGAGGTTCAAAGGGTTAAAACACTGCCAGTGCTTTTTACTGCCATTTCTGCATTTCTGTTGAAATACATAAAATAAATCGATAAATTGATCTTTTCAATGGTGAATCAATCGTTGGATCAATTTTGATAGCAATATGAAATACGCATATTTTCAGGAAAAACATTGATAATTTTGTCGTGAGTGGTATCTACAGTACATGGAGAGTGAATTATTACTACACATCTAGTGGAGTGGTGTTTCCTTCCACTTCCAGACAATAATATTATTTATTACGCGCATGTTCTATGTAATACCCATCTACAGCAACACTAAACGATGGGGAAAATGAAAATCTGTTCCGCACATATGTGCGGAACGGAAATCGTTGACGGACTATTTTTAATTTAAAACAAATCAATGAAATCATGCAACGCAATTACAATTTGAATCGTAAGCGATAGCTGAAAATAGTCCCCTGAGATCCAATGTGTTCTATGAGCCAGCAGGTTGAAGTTGGAACTCAGGGGACGAAATAGAACACGGGTTCCCCTCGCAAATTTGATTGGCGATAAAATGTATTCTTTTTGTTGATAGTTTTCAAATGAATTGATGAATGTCCCAATGATTGGTTATATAGACGTGAAGGTGTGTAATAAACACAGAACGACACGCATTTGTGAATTGGTTAATCAATATGGTACGTGTGCACTCGTGCGGCCTCTCGTTCTATCCATTCGAGCTGGCGCTCGTGCCACATCGACTAAGCCATTCACACACGCGTATCGTTCATTGTGTTTTCCCGCGGTTGGATAGAATATCAGGATGATGATCCGTTATTACACGGGTAACTAGATGGATAGCTGATAATCGTGTACTTGACACGCTGGTCATACGTTCCGAATTGAAAGTTGTTTCAGTTCAAGCCAAGTGTTCGCCTTGGACACACATATGTTTCGGGAGCATATATGTCTCTGCCCTAACCTCTTTTTATGTTAGATGGATCAGGTGTACGCCCCGCAACTCCCTGGAGGGTTAATTACACAGCATGGGGACACAGGTTTCCAGAGTTTTTCTCAAGAAATAATGATTTAAAAAATGTTTTATCTCTGTTTTTTTTCTGGGCGAGCTTTTTTCTCCAATGATAAGGGTTAACTGTAAAACTTGAAATGAAGCGAATATGTTTATATGTGTGTATCCACCATTCATTTACTCTGAGGTTTAATGGGACTATGAATAAAGTTCAAGGTATCAGTCGGCTTGTCGGCAAATATAGATTGTGTGTTTGTTGTTATGTTTTAAAGGTATGGCGATGACTATCGATCCTTGGGGTAAATGCAGGGAAGGACAAGCACAGTTTTAGCCAATGGACCCGGAGATCCATTGGTTGAAACTGTGCTTGTTATTATAACGCTATTTCCCAGACATTGGGTTTTCATCTGAGTGGATACTCCACTCCATGGGTGATTTAGTGATAACCCACTCTCCATGTACTGTGTAGCTTAGGTTTTTGTATATATAGGCTTGCTAGAACAAACTAGACACGTAATTTCTGATTAGTTTGGAAAGGGTCACTCATAGAATATAGTTCACTCTAGAATCTGACCAAAGTGTACAAAATTAGCGATAATGGATTCCAAGAGAATTTGCTGAAGTTTCAATGGGTAGTTATTTCTAGATCTTAAACAGCTGAAAATGTGGTGATAATAATCACTCCGAGCCTTTTCTCTAACGAGAGAAAATATCCATAATATTATTAGTTTTACAGATTGTTAGTGTCCTGAAATGATATACAGTACGCGGAGAGTGTATTATCACTAAATCACCCGCAGAGAGGAGATTCCACCCATGCAATAATTGAAAATTTGTTGCAAAGCATAACCAGCACAAGCAAAGTTTCAGCCAATGGACCTCCGGGTTAAACCCGGAGGTCCACTGACTGAAACATTGCTTGTGTTTTTGTCGATATGTACAAAATTTGAAAGTTATAGCTTGGGTGATAACTCCACTCCGCGGTTGATTTAGTTACAATCCACTCTCCACGTACTGTATAAGGTGTCAGTTGAATCCATCTTGGATGAAGGCGAGACTCGAGATCAATATAGAATGAACTAGCCAGGTATTTTCCATTCAGGTCACCAGTAAACTGTATAAAGGGTAAATCTTACCGGTAACTTTAACTGTATCGTCGCCTGACTGCTAGAATGTTCTACGTCCCCCACGGAACATAGAACATTCTAGCACTCAGGCGACGATACATTGAACGTGCGATGAACAATAAATTATAGAATTCTTATTTCTTTAACGTGAAGTTATCTTCTGCCAACTTTTTACAAAATGAATGAACAAATGGTCGATCACTCGGTCTCTTTGCCGAAAATAAGTTTCGCCTGACTGAATATAGTTTATACACAGCCTGCACGTACCGCTTTAAAACCGATGTATTTTTCAAATTTCTAAGGGAGATAAGATATAATAAACCCATGTGATGAAAAATCTAAACTATTTCTCTCAGTTATGGATTTAGCGATTTAGGTGGACGAATCACCCAAAAGTGAAAGCTTCAATTGTGCAAACGCAGTAAAATTCTACTCGACAACTGAATCAGCAGCTGTATAATATATACTTGCCACATCACCAAATCCGACTAGGCGACACTGGAAAAAAGTTATTGAACAGCTCAAAATATATATATATTTGCCTCCAAAACGTAGCATATGACATTTCATTGGGACGAGCTGGGTGAGTGCGTTCCTGTGAGAGCCATAAGCTATGTTTTGGAGGCAAGATTTGGGAAAATATTAACATTTGATGGCGATTCTGGTGAATTGCACTGAACGGATATGACCATTTCATAAGGCGAAAGGTTAAAACTTTGCAAACCTTTAAGGTTAGAACTATTCCAAATGAACTTTGACACGTTACCGTTTAGGAATATCGCACTTGTGACATTGACACCCTTCTGAAGGAAAGGCGAACCGGGCTTTGCTTTTAAGAACATTGTGTGGTTGCTTAAATTTTAGCTTCCGCAACATGATAGAAAACTTGAAAAATATATTGATGTTATCTGTTGGTCATCGAATATCAACTACCGACACTTATGAAAACTTGGTTATTCTTATGTCTATGATATTCTGACCATGAAGCTTATTCATTTTTTTTTATTTTGAAAAATTTCATTTCTTATTAAAGATAAAATATTCCTACCACATCGTCAATTGTTAATGTTTTCAATTTTTCTCATACTCCACACGTGTAAACATTACACTTGATACTCGTCTGGTATAAATAACTAGGGCTGTCACGATTAATCGATCAATCGATTGTCGATCGATCATGCCGAAATCGATTAGTATTTTTCGTTGTCGAAGAATCGGTAAATTTTACCCCGCTTTAAGAGTTTAATAATTAAAAAAAATTGATGAAAAAACTATTGTTTCTAAAGGTAAAAGGTCAAGAACGTCGCTGTTAAACCTCAAGAAACCGCTAGAAGCATTTGTCTTTTAGGTACATTCAAAGCTTTGATGTTCTGAACTTTTGAACCGTCAGTGTAATAATCAAGACCGGTCGGCAGTTGCTAACTTCGCAACTGCCGACCGGTCTTGATTATTACACTGACGGTTCAAAAGTTCAGTACATCAAAGCTTTAAATGTACCCAAAAGAGGATCGTCTTCGTTGTTTACTTGAGGTAGGTCAACTGACTTGAACTTCATTTTTAACAACTTCAAAGAGGGGGAGGGGGGGTCATCTAGGTACGATTAATCGATTATTATCGATTAATTGCGACGATTAATCGATTCCTAAATTCAAAAATCGTGGAAGCCCTATAAATAACCCTTTACCCAAACGTAACGGCACAAACCGGTCAGCGCCATTCACAGAAATCACCATTCAATTTTCATTATTTATTTTTCATTTTCTGACTCAAAAACATCGCTTACGACCCCTCATTGGAACGAGCTCGTTCCAATGAGAGGTCGTAAGCTATGTTTTTGACGAAAAAGAAATAAAAAAAATAGTTATTCAAGAATTTTGTTAGCAAGTGTCGTATGCCTTTCGTTTTAGGTAAAGGATTAAGCTAGGTTTTATTTCATCTTGATAGTCCAGCTTAATAACACGTGAGTACTTCGTAATGCCGAACATTTCGAATCAGCGTAACTCGATTCGAATCGAATTTCGAAGCTTCGCACGGTTCGACCAAAGATCTTGGCAATGATGCACATTTCCAATCAATTACTGGACACGAAGTCTAATGCAGCACACGACTTTTCAAGCTTCTGAAGAACAAAAGTACTTACGCAAAAAATGGAAGTAGAAATTCATGGTTGGTTTAAGATGAAACCTTTTTTGACTTATTATGACCAAAAAATCCGTGGCAACTGTTTATGGGCATTTAGTGATAAAATGACTGTATCACTATTTGGAATCATCGTTACATTAACCCGTGCCCTATCCCTTCCTTCGATGAATACACTAGGCGCAGAATAAATTTGATATTTTGTTCCCATTAAAGTACAAGTGCTTATCTGACATCCGTTGTGTTTTGTGCGGATCGTTTTTATTCCGATTGCCTGGAGAAAAATCTCGTTTTTCTTTTTTTAACGACGCGACACAGCCAGGGTCACCTCGTGTCGGAGAATTTTACGGGTGGAATTTGTTTATTTATTTATTGGTGTTCTAAGGTAACATACTTATGCAGAATGGCTAATCGTGACCGGGTCAGTTTTACGGCTGGAGGAAGCCGGAGTACCCGGAGAGAACCACTGAGCAACTGTCAGCTCCTCAACATTCTAACTCTGTTCAAGCTCCGCTCAAGTAGAGTTACAGCGGCTGAAGACATGTGCACCATCGACGTGCAGTACGCCTTAGTATACGGCGTCATCGTGCCCCCGTGTAGGCAACTGGGGTAAAGTGCCTTGCCCAAGGACAGAACGCGGGTCGTTACGGGTGGAAGAAGTCGGAGTACCCAGAGAGAATCACCGAGCAGCGGCGAGGAAGTGTCAGACTCCGCAACATACTAACTCCGCGCAAGCAAGGTTAGCATTGGTTGAAGACAAGTGTACACTTGTCTTCAACCATGCTAATCTTGCTTGTGCGGAGTTTCAGAGAGTTTTTAAAACCACAAAAACAAATGTGTCTTGGGATGATACATAATCGATCAGCTATTCTAAGTGTTTCATTAGATAATGTAGCCAGTTCTATTAATAAAGTATAAGCCCAGTGACAGGGGTAATTAAGCAAATTATTTCACGAAACATTCTGTTGCTTGTTTTTATGTTCCACTGTAGAGAGAGCTATTAGTTACCAAAAAGGAAAACTATTGTATTGGATGGTTTCAAAAGCATTCCTATCTTCAATTCGACTCGATAAAAAATTTCAATTTATCTTCAAATCGACTCCTTAAAAGGTTTAACTCCTTCACTCTTTCCCCGTAGACACCGCAGGGAGTGAAGCAGAGCTTGTTTACTGTGGTAAACAAGCAATGTTTTACTAGTAAAATAGGACCCATTCACCAATGCTTGGGGTGGAAGTCCTCTGAAATGGGCAACATGGGTATAAACGACTGACTACACATGACTTTATCTTCATGTTGCGGTCACGATTAGTCATTGTGCATTACTATATGACCTTAAACACCAATAGATAAATAAATACTCCTTTACCCTCTCCACATCGAGTCCTCTAATTGAAATCGAGCTCCTTCCTATAAATACTATTTACAGCAAAATGGACGTTTCAGGTCATTTTTGTAAAATTGCATGCAAGCGGGCGGGTGGGCGGCAGGTGGGCGAGCGGGTTTCGTGCTGGCGAGCGGTTTTTATTTTAATTTTGTATTTTTATAATTATTTCTTTGCCATCAAAAGTTAATATTCTTGGTTTGTTTTATGTTTTAAGCCTCATAATCTACAGAATAGCATCGGTGGTAGTGTCTTTCGTCCCTTGAGTGCAAAAAAGTGCTTTAGTATTGCAAAGCCTTGTTGCACACAAGGGACAAATTTATCATTTTATCATATGACTCGTCCGTTTTGTTCACTTTAAAACTTTGATATTTTGTTTTCATGTAAATCAGCGATAAATAAAGCCTTTCGTCAATTTCATTGGTCAATTTCAAAACTAGACAATTTGATTGGCTGAACAAAATAAAACTGGGCCACATTTTCATAATTTGCATAATTAGAGTTGGGAGCCTTCATTGGTCAATTTCAAAACTAGACAATTTGATTGGCTAAACAAAATACAACTTGGTGACATTTGCATAATTTCAGTAGGGAGAATTTACGTTATCTGTCCTATTTAGGGTGTGTTATATTGTATTAATCTTTTACCTACAAGAAAAAGAAAAACGCCATTCATTTTCTTTTATATTTTCACTTTTTGCTCCAAAAACATAGGTTATGACCCCTCATTGGAACGAGCTCGACGAGCTCGGTCCAATTAGGGGTCATAACCTATGTTTTGGAAGCACAAAATGAAACTTTTTAGTTATACGAGGACGTTTTTTCCAAGTGGAGTCTGCAACTCAAGTTAGGTGATGTGTTAAAAAGTCCTACTAAGTGGCTAATTTGTGCGTGTGTGTGTCATATGATAAATAGAATATGAAATGAGTGTTTTTCTCATATAATATTTATGAAACTCGTCCGAATTTTCTGTTTGGGCTCTCCAGAGGCTCGCGAAAACGGAAAATTCTTAGACTCGTTTCATAAATATTATATGAGAAAAACACTCATTCCATATCCTCTATTTATTAACTTGGGTAAAATATCAGACATAAACCATTTCATTATTATTTTTTTAAGTTTGCATTGGTTATAAAAAGAGACCATGCGGCAGCCGCATTGACTATGCGGGAGGGCGGGGAGTGCATGAGAAACAGATTCTTAACTTTTTTAGGACTTTTCCCATAATGCAACTAGGAATATAACCAATCCAGGCTTGTTTGAGATCCAAACAAGACTGAATTGTTTAAATTCCAAAATGCATTATCTGAAATATTTATTTCCCATAATCAAACCCTGAAATCTATTGTCAAAGCCTTGAAATCACTTGAACGTTTGTGCATTTTCATTAAAAGTCCTGGATGTTTAAAGATGCCGCTCCTGTGTTCTGTCGGATATTTTTCGTGCCTGGTAAATGCTTGTTTGGGCACCAAACTTTCGATTTTTGATCAAATCAGTCATTTTAAAGTCGTACAAGCTTGAAAAATAAGACGGAATTTAAAGCACATCAATGAGTATCAAATCTTTTGTGGACTAACCATTGTTTTTAATTTTTTAACCCTTTGAACCCTGGTGGTATCTTCCTTGTCAGTTCAATGGCAATAATTGGAAGAGTCCGCATTCATTATTAGGGGTTTGGCCAATTAATATTTTCAACGTGCAGCCGTGAGGATGCAAGTTGAAAATATTAATTGGTCTACTCCACACATTCACTCAGCGTCCTACTTAATAAAATTATGACGTATCATGCTTCTGGGCCGGAGAAGCGGCTGCTCGTGTTCAATGGGTTAATCACGTTTCATCTGTCTGGAAACGCTGGACGCTTGGCTGCTCAGGTTATAAGACTTTTTATTTTCACTATTTGTTAAAGCGAGTCTCTGTTGTACAACATCGCGGGCGAACATACTTTATTTTAGTCTTCTAATAATAACTGTATGTTCAATATTATCTTTCTCAAAACTTAAAGAAAATAGCTTGATATAGTCTCGCGCATTCCCGAAAAGACCTTGAAAATGGCTGGAAGTGGTCATTGAAAGTCTTTGAATTAACCTAATTCTTGAGATAACGAAGAAAATGGCTGGCAACGATACTTGATGTAAAATAAACAGTTAGCGTTTAAAATATCGTATCAGACTTTCATTAGAATATGGATCGATATGTCACACAAACTGTTGATCAATACAGAAAACCCGGACCAGGAAGAAATGTTAACCCATTTAACCTTCATGCCCTGGATGGTATTGCCGTATACACTACCTGGTAGCAAGGTGGCTCATTGGTAACGGCATTCTACTTTAAGCCGAAAGGTTCACGGTTCGATCCCCGTTAGGGGTAACCGCGTTGTGTGCATGGACAAGGCACTCAATCCCGACTGTCCACGTGGGGGCACGGTGGCATTGTGTACTAAAATGTACTGCGCGCCAATTGTGTACTTGTCTTCAACCAATGCTAACCCTGAGTTAGTACGTTGGGGAGTCTGACGGTTGCTCATTGTTGCTCGCTGGTTCTCTCCGGGTACTCCGGATTCCTCCACACTTAAAATTTACCCTTTTAAGTGGTGACCCTGGCTGTCAAACGTGTCGTTAAATCCCAATTAACCCTTTACCCAACGTAACGGCCACAAACGGCCAGCGCTATTCTCAAAAATCGTCAATTAATTTTCATTATTTTTTTCATTTTTTGTCTATTATATAGACCCAACTTGTATGCACTGTGCCACCAGTGCATACATGTTGGGTCTTTTAGTTCTTGGGTCTATAAGTTTTGGGGCTATAAGTGTCACAATTTAACACTAACCCAATGGAGTATATGGAAAACGCCGTGTTAAAAATGCTTGGGACCAGAGTGCCTCCCCTAACTACTGTGATGCAGGATGCAAACATGCCAGAAAATGCTGTGTTCCGTCGATTTTCCCCATGAATAATTGTTTACTTCCATTATTTGAGATAGAAATTGTGAACAATCAGACTCAGGAAAATTACGCCTTTAAAACAACCGTTTTGAATTGTTTTCCAAACTTTATGGGGGGACGTCATTTTATCAAAGGTGTACGGGTAATTTTTTATAGACGGGGCTGCAAGATTTTGCCCGAAAAGTGATGCTGTGATGATGTGGGCATCATTGAGGCACGTGGACCCGAGGTGGGTGAGCGGGGACTGGCTGCCCTCTACCGCAGACCCGAAGCCAGCCGTATTTAAACACAGTGGAGGGGTGGGGGCGGGGGCGGACTTACTTTTGTGTGCTAATGGCATATCCGGGGTGTGGAACACCGAGGTGGGGAGTGTATGGTGGGGATGTCACCATCTCGTTGGTTGGGGATGGGAACCTCCCCAAAGAAACTTTTAAATCTGAGGCTCTGAGAACAATTCTAGAGCCTCCGGGTGCCTCCGTTGTGACTTGTCCAGTTGCTGATTTTAGTCAATAACGTTAACAATGTAATGTTTGACATTTCAAAATCTGAAGCTGTTTGCTTTCGATTCAAACAAATTCAGCAATTATTTTCCCACAGAATGTGAAAATTTCCGACAGAAATGTTTATAGGCTGCAGCGGTTCGCTGCCTACCCTGAACCCCCAACAGCATGGGGGCATGCCATCCCGCGAACTGTTTTTAAATAAACAGTTACTCATGTGTATCCAAAGTCATCAGACGCGTTATCGCTCTGATAAGACTGTAGTTCAAACTCGCACGCAAAGTCCGTAATATAATTTTTCAAAGTCCGTAATATAATTTTTTGGTGTGGCACGTCCTGTGATTCGTACCACGCCAAAAAAAAATTATATTACGGACTTTGGTTTCAAGGTTGGTCTTACAGGGCGGTATCTTTTATTTGAAGACATGCACTGGATGTTTGACAATTCAATAAAGCTTGGCTCAAGAAATTATGAAATCTGCCAGAAAAAAATGATTTTCCCCGACGTTGCAGCCCCACCCACCTACCCACCCACCCCACCCCCGGACCTCATGACCGTAAGCCTATGAATCTTATAATGTCGTTCTCTGCTTTACATTTCTACTTTTGTCGGTCATTTATAGTCTATCGGCATCGGGCCTGCAATCAAAATGTTTTCAGGAGGGAGGTGAGTCAATTTTTTTCTGTACCGATAAACGACTGTATGATATACGAAATAGCACTAAAAAACCACTGGGAATATTCCTTCATACACATATCGCGAAAAACGAAAATATAACAACGATAATTGATTGGTGAATGTTTCAAGTGAATACGACTAATTCTATTCCACAATAAACTGAAGTCATTAATTTTAATGAATAAAATACATATTTTTCTAGAATACGTACCCGTGTTACTAGCTAAGTAAACAGAATTTGCAATCAAAAAGTAGCGGGTCGAGTAGTATATCAGGGATGAAACGGGCCTAATCATCAGAACCTCGGTGCAGGAACTCGGAAGTGACGTCATGTCACGTGACCCAGTGGCACCATGTTGTATTGTCACGGTAACCCGCGTGAGCGTCCACTTTGTGACGTCATCTCCATAATAATACGTGGTGTTATTGCGCATGCGCAGCGCGTGTTGTTAGGTGATACGTGTTTCCGTCGTCCATTTTGTATACCGGAGGCCGCCATCTTGGTTTGTATGGTAGCACGTGGTTGCTATGTTACCCAAAAGCCTACAACAAGACGAGGGGTATGTTCGGAGGGTATGTTCGATTGAATAAGAGTAATTTCCTGCTTCGTAGAATTCCCAAAACAATCCGACAATCCATCCAAATCCCGAAAATTCATCCGAAACTACCGAAACGGACGTGGTAAAATCCCATTTGGGGCTTTTCTCCCAATGTCAGGGGTGCTCAATTCAACCGGAGCATATCTAAATACCACAAACAACCCGATAATCCGTCCAAACCACCAAAATGCACTTTTATTTGATATGAAACTCCATTTTGGGCATATAAGAATAGCACATATTGATAGAGGACAGATATATCTCTTGGGGGTATTTAATAGGAGCACTGTTTCCTACAGTCCCATTTTTATACCTATTACAGATGCTACTTTAACACTAACAGTCTTTCTAGACCCAACTATCTCCGGTTCCCTCGTCCAAGTCTTATTATCAGCAGTGCTTGGTTTCCCATAACTTGTATACAGAGTTATCACCCTTGTGTATAACGAAAGCCTGTATGATTCCTAAAGACAAGAATCTATCGAGTAGTTACTGGTAAGTCATTGCTCGAACAACTCGAGCAAATGAGCTATCGAGTAATTGCTCGTTCGAGTGACTCGCACATACGACTCATTTCAGAAAAAAGGAATGCCGAAGGCCAGACGTTTTTTTCAAAAAGGGGATTCTGTAAGTAGGATACCTAGAAACAGGGTTGATGATTTTCCCTAATAAGCTAAAGAGCCAAGAGAGTAATTGCTCCATGAGAATCGCTCTAACGACTCGAAGCCCATCGAGCAAATGAGCTTTAGAGCAATTGCACGACTGAGTGACACCACATACTGCTCGAATGACTCGATGTCCATAGAGCAAATGTGCTATCGAGCAATTGCTCGATCGAGTGACTCGCACGTACGACTCTTCGACTCATTTCAGACAAAAGGGGTTGCCTAAGACCAGTTATTTTCAAAAAAGGGATTTCGTAAGTAGGATACCTAAAAACAGGTGATTTTCCCTAATAAGCTAAAGAGCCAAGAGAGTAATTGCTCCACGGGCAATTGCTCAGACGACTCGAAGCGCATCGATCAAATGTGCCTTAGAGCAATTGCTCGATCGAGTGATTCCACATACTGCTCTCCGACTCACTTGGGTATTTTAGGATACCGATGGTATTGGGCTATTGAAGGACACTTGTTGTAGAAACCTTACATCTGGGTACTTCTGTTGGGATAGTAGATAAAAACAATCAACAATGTATAACATTTCAATCATTTTTATTTGACTATACAGTTTGCAATTCAATTTCTCAAGGCATCGTCTTTGTAGTTCTTCTGTCTTCTCTCATGAGCAAACCATCTAATCTTCTTGTTAGTTGGGGCTTCTTGAAACCATCGTCTGGCTAGGTTTTTGATAAAACACGTCCTCTGATTTATCGCTGGTAGTTTTCTTCTTTTTGGATTCCCTTTTCTTGTCTTTTAGCTGTTTCACAGTGGTAATTTCGTTCTTAATGGGAGCTGGCATCATACTCTTGTATCAGACTGTTTCGTAGTTTGAGTAGTAACTGCAGTCTTATGAACAGCATTCTTAGTTTCAGTAAAAACTTCAGGTTTCTTCGTAGTGGTAACTTTGTTCTTTATGGAATCTGGCATCATTCTCTTGTCTTCAGGCTGATTCCTAGTTTAAGTAGTAGCCCCATTCTCAGTTTGAGTGGAAACATCTTTCTTTATGGGAGCTGGCAACTTTCTCTTGTCTTCAGACTGATTCATAGTTTGAGTAATAACTTCAGTCGTCTGAACATCACTCTTAGTTTCTGTAGAAACTTCATGTTGTTTTGTAATTTGAGTAGTAACTTCATTCTTGTTTGTAGTGGAAGCATCAGTCAGTTCTGCTGTCTTTATTCTCTTGTTTTCTAATCGGCCAGTATATAACGAAATACATTTTTGTTTCTTTCCACCAGCACCCATGTCTAGAATTTTTCTCTTGGCTCCATTTACCACACGATTCACTTGTGCCAGTTCTTGGGAAGTCAGCTTTAATCCAGCATCATTCCTGAAGATCTGTATATGTAAGTCATCTCTGAATCTGAGCACTATTGTTGACACAAACATCTTCACTCTTCAACGTTCAAAAACGAAAAAGAGTTCATGTTCATCCCAACACTCCTTTTATACTTTTTTTCTCCAATCTTCTCCTTCTTCATCATCTTCTACTCTGAATGAGTAGTTTGTCATAAGGTTGTCGAACATAAATATTCGCTTTTCCAAGGCATATTTCTGGGATTCTTCAAAGTAAAATTCCTCTTCTTCACGAAGACGCTTGGCTGTTTCTTGAATTGTCTTGTGTATTGAGTCATTGCAAAAATATCTAATGTGCACTAGGGTATTAACATATTTCGCACTAATGGCTTCTCTGACACTCTTTTGAAGTGCTCGATATGCTGTTTCAACTGCATCTTCTCCATTCATTCCATCCGCGATATATTTGTTCATGAGGTTGTCAAAATCGTCTTGGTATTTGTCATAGGCACTTTGGACGATAGTTCCCATCATAGAAACGTCTACTTCTTCCTCTTCATCTTCTTCATATTCCATATCTTCTGATAGTTCCCACGACTCATCAGAGTCCGAATCTTTTGACCAATGTTTTGGTGCACAAATGGATTGCATTGTGTTCGCTCTCTTCGAAGGTCAGATTACAAATGACAAGTTTCCTACGATCACGATCCTTTTATAGGATATCGGACAGAACAATGGTGATGGGTTTGAGTAAGTTTCCTAAAATCCTCCTTTCTGTATGATCAGTCTTTTCTTCCGATAAGATAGTTCTCTCTTTAGTAAGGCAATTCTCCTAATGAAGTGTTTGTATGGAATCAGCTGAGCTCTCTCAGATTTGGCCATAGGTACTGTCCCTTTCATGATATTTGAGGCACAATCACATATACATTGTATCAAATCATCATTGGCCGTCTTGATGATAGTCTTGGCTTCATGTCGATCCGCATCAGATAGTATTCGCAGTGTATCTGAATTTCACTCAAGTCTTGCAGTGTTGTTCGGTTTTTCCGCTGTCGGTTTGCAAACTTCTTTTTTTGTGCCTCTTCGCGTTAAACTTTCGGAACAATGTTTTTCCACAGTACTCACAGTTATGATATGCCATGTCTTCACTCTTTCGTGGTCGTAGAACAAATGAGAATTTGGTGTTGATACATCCCTTTTATACCCTTTTCAGAACTAGGACTGGGGTGATAAGCGCCGAGAGAAAGCAACTCTTTTATAATATACTTCTTTTTATATCGGTAGAAATTCCATCATCTGTTCAATACTTCAATACATGTTCATCTTTTCGCAGGTCATCAAATTCAGCCAAATTCAGTGGTATCTTAGGTTCGAGGATGTTGGTAGCACATTTACATAAACACGTAATTAAATCTTCATCAGCAGCGCGTAGAAAGGCATCGATTTCCCCCTTGTCAGCAAGGCGTAAAATTTTTAAAAGTACTTTATTCTGGTCAGTCATTGAATCTCCCGTATCCCTTTCCTCTTCTGTTCTTCTTGGAAGGTGATGTTCTTCATGCCTCTTCCTATTGTGTGGTTGGGTGAACAACTTCGTACAATATATGCACTGACAATGGGTTTTCTCATGTCTTCTGGCATTATCCGATCTAAAAAATAACTTGGAACAGTATCTGCACAGAACTGGTAACATGTCTTCACTCGGAGACAGTCAGGACACAGATGGGGTTTAAACCGAGCTTGCACCCTTTTTATACCTTTCGTAACAGAAGTGCCCGGATGTATGGTTTCCACAAGTGTCCGTCAATAGTCCAATACCATAGGTATCATAAAATAATGAGAGATAATAAGCAATATTCTTCCTTCTTCCTTCATATCGACGAACTTAAGTCTTGAAGCCGCTGATAATAGGTAACAATAGAGTGCGGGCCTTATTGTGTATTATGGGACGCGGCGCCGCTGTCGGTGTTTTTGTTGATGAGATTGGAAGGAAATCGATCTTCACACCTGCAGTGGTAGCCTCTGTGTAATTGGTGGAATTGCAACGGGATGGCGGAGGGGTTGATTTCCTTGTATGTTACTTAAATGGTTGTGTATGGGGTGGGGCGGAATGCAATTTTTATTATCTGGTGTAAATCTGGTTTACGTTTTCGATCGTTTGCGATACAGTTGAGGTTGCCATAGTATGTCATGCCTGGAATGAGCTTGAATGCATGGCATTTAAATTGCTCGCCGAGAACAGTGTTCCCGCCACAATGGTTTCGTAAAACAGGGCATTATATATAATGAAGGAGATAGTTTAAATTTGCCCCCCGGGGCGACGTCGGGGATAGGGGTATAAAAGGTAGATGGAAGCAATAATAACTGTTTCATCGTGTTATAAGTACAAATATGGATAAATATTGTTTGCAGTGACTTGCATCATTTCAGACTCAAGTTAAGCCATGCATTGACCATACGGATGCCTTGCTGGCGTGGCGGTGGGTATGACGATATATTGAGGGTCTTATCGACTTAACATTCGGTACTAGAAATCAATGTCAATGGGGCGGGGGGGGGGTGGATTCCCGGAATTTACAAATGAAATGGGTTTGAAAACAAAATCAGTATTAACCCTTTACCCAACGTAGATAATATCATATTTTTTTTATTTTAATTACTATTTTTAAAAAAAATTAAAAACAAATCTCAGCAAAACCCTATCATGTGACTCCTCATTGGAACGAGCTCGATGAGCTCGTTCCAATGAGGGGTCACACGATATGGTTTTGTTGAAATATTTTGAAAAATTTATTTTTTTCAACTGCTCAATTACGCAGGCGCATGCGGGCGATTCGTTAGGTAAAGAGTTAATGTGAGGAAACTCTTGGAATTTACAAATGAAACTGAAGATATTGAATAGGGATGCAAATATAAAAAAATGTAAAGGGAAAATGGATCTGGGGAAGGAACGACAGAAGGACGATAATTGGCATTGTTCTCACCGATCAAACGCTGTGAAGCGAGGTCATGGACACGAATAGATGACAAAGGAATTTCAAAATTGGAGAGTGATCACAATCTGTTAACAGTGAGAGTGAGGCTCAAACGAGTAGATAAACCTTGAGCGACCTTCGAGAACATTGAGAAATTGGTAATGGGAACAGAGTGGGTGCACTTATGGAAGAATTTGAAATCAAGCCAGACAATGTATCAACTGGGGATAACAATGACGAAAAGTCCAGAAGAGGCTAGGAAAGAAAGTATAAGGAGAAATAGAGTGTCGACAAAGGAATTACAATATGGTGGTGAATGATTCAGTAACTTGAAGTGTCAAGCAAGTATATGAAGAGGCAATATAATCGAGGACAAAAACGGGAAACAGCGGAATAGTAATCTCTTTAACATAACTCAATAAGGCGGATAGGAATGGGAATATAAACAAATTATTATTTGTGTTTGACTGAATATGAAATATAAGCAAGGAGAGTGTTGGCTATTGCTCTGGTATCCTCATTTTTTGAAAGCCCTGATAGTGGCTTCTAGCACTCAGCCAGTCAAGAGGTCTCGCCAGCAGGATTATATTAGTATTTAACATTTGGCTCAACGGTTGTCACTGAGCACTATTCGGGAGAAAATAGGAAATGAGGTTAAAACTTTAAGAAATCGAAAAATAATAACAAAACAAATGACCACAAAGTATCAACGCGCTGTTTGATTTCGTACGTCATAGGACGTACAAAAGTATCAACGGGTTAATCATAAAAACGGAGACAGGGAAGTTTAATTTTGTAGGGAGATATCTATCAGTTGCAATATTGGGAAGTCATTCTGCAAGGTTCTCTGTGAAAACTTGAGGACGTTGTGGAACAGAGGGGGGTTTCGGGGGGGGGGGGGGCGAGGGAGGTGAATGCAAAATTGGTTCCAGAATCGAAAAAGGGTCACTGACCACTTATTTACTCTTGCGCGACTGATAGAATCAACAGAAGTTAATAAAAAAGATGTTTATGGCCTTCTCAGATGTGACAAAAGCATTCGCACGAACATGGAGGGGGATGTGGTGGAGTAAACACGAAGAATTCGGATTTGGAGGAAGTTTTTGTAAAGGGGACGGCTAAGATATGACAGCGTGGAAAACAGGAGAATATGAACACTTAGGGGTGAACTGAAGGATATAAGCAGAGAAAACACCAACAGACTTAACACAAAAGGGAAAAGAATACTCAATCAGCTAAAAGGGCAAAGCCTCGAGTGGTATTCTGCGCCAAACCAAACGAGTGCGATAAACATTAACCCATTCAAACGCTTGTGTGGTTCTGTATTTATTACACACCTTCGCAAATTTCTGAAACAGGCCTTTCACGGTAATACAAAGTGAGAATTAACATATCCTTCTGAGACGAAAAGGAAATAAAATAAGACAAAAATCCAAATTATTCTTCACAAGCAGGAGACCAGTCTTATTGTTATTTCGTATGCTGATTGAACTTTCATTCATAGTTTCACTTGCAAATTGTAATGCGTCACCACCGATCGATGAAACACTGTTCATCTGAAATACAGTTTACCCTCTTTTTAAGCCTCAATTTTAGAACGCGAATTCTGAACGGTTGATGTGATCCATACCAAAAAAGTTACCACACATTTACAAGAAACAATACGTGTAAATTCGGAAAATCCATCAATGAGAAATTATAAAAAAAAACTCACATGTTTATGTGACTTCCAAATTCCATGTTACAGTTGTTAGTCGAATGATTGACAAACAGGTTAAAATTTAAGTCAAGATTACAGTAGCCATTGTCAATTCATCTCACGTAAATTAAATTTATAGCCTTATTATCCAAGAGAAATGATAGTATTGTTCACTATGCCTGCTTAAAATTTATTAAAGTTCGTGTTATAGCCTTTAACAGGGGTACAGAAACCATACGAATTCAAGTGAATATCGACAGGCAATTTGTTTTGTATTTCGATTTGGTGACCTGGAAACTTGCTCGCGCAACTTCTTTCATTCGAAATGACGTCACTCATAGACGCTTTCATATTCTGTCTACATTGTTCTTTAGTTTGAACTGTATGTCAGTCATTTCCATGTCATACTTTAACCCATCGGGTTATTTAATCAATAGTCAATCAGTATTGTTCACGTTAAGAAAATAAATTAGAAAGTTTCTTTTGATGGTCGGACAGTCATTACTACATGAGTTTCTTCAGAAACAATATAAACTCAGATACTTTAGACCGCGAACATCCACTTGACAACATCAAAATAAATGACCCATTGCATCGAAACGGGCCCATGTACTGTATCCCCAGAAATGTAACTGGTTCCATTAAAAAAGTGCAAAAATCTGTATCCCACACGTGTGCAATAAAAGTTTATTTTTATCACACATCCTAGAATGTCGTGGACAAACCTTAATTTTAAATGGGTGTGTAATAAAATTTGATATTTGAGTGTACTGACATTCAAGAGTATTGAGTGAATATAGTATAATTTGTACATGGCTCAACTTCTACTTTTATCACCCAATACTATGGTCTTCTACCACCCATACAGCCTTGTACGATTGCTACTGACTTGTAGGATTAATACAGGCTTGTACGATTACTACTGACTTGCAGGATTACTACTGACTTGTACGATTGCTACTGACTTGTAGGATTAACACAGGCTTGTACGATTGCTGCTGACTTGTAGAATTAATACAGGCTTGCACAGTTACTACTGACTTGCATGATTAATACAGGCTTGTACGATTACTACTCACTTGTAGGATTACTACTAATTTGTAGGATTACCACAGGCTTGTACGATTGCTGATGACTTGTAGGTTAATACAGGCTTGTACGGTTACTACTGACTTGTAGGATTACCACAGACTTGTACGATTGCTGATGACTTGTAGCGTTAATACAAGCTTGTACGGTTACTACTGACTTGTATGGTTACGACAGGCTTGTACGATTACTACTTACTTGTAGGATTAATACAGACTTGTACGATTACTACTTACTTGTAGGATTAATACAGGCTTGTACGATTACTACTTACTTCTAGCATTAATACAAGCTTGTACTTTTACTACTGACTTGTAGGATTAATACAGGCTTGTAGGATTACTACTTACTTGTAGGATTAACACAGGCTTGTACGATTACTACTTACTTGTAGGATTAATTCAGGCTTGTGCGATTGCTACTTACATGTTGGATTAATACAGGATTGTACGATTACTTCTTACTTGCAGGAGCACTACTATCTGGTACGATTACTTCTTACTTGTAGGATTAATACAGGCGTGTACAATTACTACTTACTTGTAGGATTAATACAGGCTTGTACGATTACTACTTACTTGTAGGGTTAATTCAGGCTTGTGCGATTACTACTTACTTGCAGGATTAATAAAGGATTTTGCGATTACTACTTACTTGCAGGAGCACTACAGTCTTGTACGATTACTACTTACTTGTAGGATTAATACAGGCGTGTACGATTACTACTTACTTGTAGGATTAATACAGGCTTGTACGATTACTACTTACTTAGAGGATTAATACAGGCTTGTGCGATTACTACTTACTTGCATGAGTACTACAGACGTGTACGAATTATTACTCACTTGTAGGATTAATACATGATTGTACGATTACTACTGATTTGTAGGATTGCTACAGACTTGTATGATTGGTGCAGACTTGTAGGATTAATACAGGCTTGTACGATTACTACTGACTTGTACGATTACTACAGGTTTGTATTATTACTACTTACTTGTAGGATTAATATAGGCTTGTAGGATTAATACTTACTTGTAGGATTACTACTGACTTGTATGATTACCCCATACTTGTACGATTGCTGCTGATTTGTAGGATTAATACAGGCTTGTACGATTACTACTGACTTGTATGATAAATGCAGGCTTGTACGATTACTACTCACTTACAGGAGTACTACAGACTTGTACGATTACTACTTACTTGTAGGATTAATACAGGCTTGTACGGTTACCACTTACTTGTAGGATTAATACAGGCTTGTACGATTACTACTGACTTGAAAGATTAATACAGGCTTGTAGGATTACTACAGCCTTGTACGATTGCTGCTGCCTTGTACGATTAGTACTGACTTGTAGGATTACTACAGGCTTGTACGATTACTACTTACTTGTAGGATTACTACAGACCTGTACGATTGCTACTGACTTGTAGGATTAATAAGGCTTGTGCGATTACTTCTGACTTGTAGGATTACTACAGACTTGTATGATTGCTGCTGACTTGTAGGATTAATACAGGCTTGTACAATTACTACTGGCTTGTTTGATTACTACAGACTTGTACGATTACTACTTACTTGTAGGTTCACTACAGGCTTATACGATTACTACTTACTTGCAGGATTACTACAGACTTGTACGATTGCTACTGACTTGTAGGATTAATACAGGCTTGTACGATTACTACTGACTTGTATGATTACTACTGACTTGTACGATTGCTACTGACTTGTAGAATTAATACAGGCTTGTACAATAACTACTTACTTGTAGGATTACTATTGACTTGTACGATTGCTACTGTCTTGTAGGATTAATACAGGCTTCTACGATTACTACTGACTTGTAGGATTACTACCGACTTGTACAATTGCTATTGACTTGTATGATTACTATTGACTTGTACGATTACTACTGACTTGTAGGATTAATACAGGCTTGTACGATTACTACTGACTTGTAGTATTACTACAGACTTGTACGATTGCTACTGACTTGTAGGATTAATACAGCCTTGTACGATTACTACTGACTTGTATGATACTACAGGCTTGTATGATTACTACTGACTTGTAGGATTACTACAGACTTGTGCGATTACTGCTGACTTGTAGGATTACTAGAGACTAGTACGATTGCTACTGACTTGTAGGATTAATACAGGCTTGTACGATTACTACTGACTTGTATGATTACTACAGGCCTGTGTGATTACTATTGACTTGTAGGATTACTACTGACTTGTACGAATGCTGCTGACTTGTAGGATTAATACAGGCTTGTACGATTACTACTGACTTGTAGGATTACTACAGGCTTGTGTGATTACTACTGACTTGTACGATAGCTGCTGACTTGTAGGATCAATACAGGCTTGTACGATTACTACTGACTTGTATGATTACTACAGGCTTGCATGATTACTACTGACTTGTACAGTTGTTGCTGATTGTAGGATTAATACAGGCTTGTACGATTACTACTGACTTGTATGATTACTACAGGCTTGTACGATTGCTACTGACTTGTATGATTCCTACAGGCTTGTACTATTACTAATGCCTTGTAGGATTACTACAGACTTGTACGATTGCTACTGACTTGTAGGATTAATAAGGCTTGTGCGATTACTACTGACTTGTAGGATTACTACAGACTTGTACGATTGCTGCTGACTTGTAGGATTAATACAGGCTTGTGCAATTACTACTGGCTTGTATGATTATTACAGGCTTGTACGATTACTACTTACTTGTAGGATTAATATAGGCTTGTAGGATTAATACTTACTTGTAGGATTACTACTGACTTGTATGATTACCCCATACTTGTACGATTGCTGCTGATTTGTAGGATTAATACAGGCTTGTACGATTACTACTGACTTGTATGATAAATGCAGGCTTGTACGATTACTACTCACTTACAGGAGTACTACAGACTTGTACGATTACTACTTACTTGTAGGATTAATACAGGCTTGTACAGTTACCACTTACTTGTAGGATTAATACAGGCTTGTACGATTACTACTGACTTGAAGGATTAATACAGGCTTGTAGGATTACTACAGCCTTGTACGATTGCTGCTGCCTTGTACGATTAGTACTGACTTGTAGGATTACTACAGGCTTGTACGATTTCTACTTACTTGTAGGATTACTACAGACCTGTACGATTGCTACTGACTTGTAGGATTAATAAGGCTTGTGCGATTACTTCTGACTTGTAGGATTACTACAGACTTGTATGATTGCTGCTGACTTGTAGGATTAATACAGGCTTGTACAATTACTACTGGCTTGTTTGATTACTACAGACTTGTACGATTACTACTTACTTGTAGGTTCACTACAGGCTTATACGATTACTACTTACTTGCAGGATTACTACAGACTTGTACGATTGCTACTGACTTGTAGGATTAATACAGGCTTGTACGATTACTACTGACTTGTATGATTACTACTGACTTGTACGATTGCTACTGACTTGTAGAATTAATACAGGCTTGTACAATAACTACTTACTTGTAGGATTACTATTGACTTGTACGATTGCTACTGTCTTGTAGGATTAATACAGGCTTCTACGATTACTACTGACTTGTAGGATTACTACCGACTTGTACAATTGCTATTGACTTGTATGATTACTATTGACTTGTACGATTACTACTGACTTGTAGGATTAATACAGGCTTGTACGATTACTACTGACTTGTAGTATTACTACAGACTTGTACGATTGCTACTGACTTGTAGGATTAATACAGCCTTGTACGATTACTACTGACTTGTATGATACTACAGGCTTGTATGATTACTACTGACTTGTAGGATTACTACAGACTTGTGCGATTACTGCTGACTTGTAGGATTACTAGAGACTAGTACGATTGCTACTGACTTGTAGGATTAATACAGGCTTGTACGATTACTACTGACTTGTATGATTACTACAGGCCTGTGTGATTACTATTGACTTGTAGGATTACTACTGACTTGTACGAATGCTGCTGACTTGTAGGATTAATACAGGCTTGTACGATTACTACTGACTTGTAGGATTACTACAGGCTTGTGTGATTACTGCTGACTTGTACGATAGCTGCTGACTTGTAGGATCAATACAGGCTTGTACGATTACTACTGACTTGTATGATTACTACAGGCTTGCATGATTACTACTGACTTGTACAGTTGTTGCTGATTGTAGGATTAATACAGGCTTGTACGATTACTACTGACTTGTATAATTACTACAGGCTTGTACGATTGCTACTGACTTGTATGATTCCTACAGGCTTGTACGATTACTAATGCCTTGTAGGATTACTACAGACTTGTACGATTGCTACTGACTTGTAGGATTAATAAGGCTTGTGCGATTACTACTGACTTGTAGGATTACTACAGACTTGTACGATTGCTGCTGACTTGTAGGATTAATACAGGCTTGTGCAATTACTACTGGCTTGTATGATTATTACAGGCTTGTACGATTACTACTTACTTGTAGGTTTACTACAGGCTTATACGATTACTACTTACTTGCAGGATTACTACAGACGTGTACAATTGCTGCTGACTTGTAGGATTAATACAGTTTTGTACGATTACTGCTGACTTGTACGATTGCTACTGACTTGTAGGATTAATACAGGCGTGTACGATTATTACTTACTTGTAGGATTACTACTGACTTGTACGATTGCTACTGACTTGTAGAATTAATACAGGCTTGTACGATTACTACTGACTTGTATGATTACTACTGACTTGTACGATTGCTACTGACTTTTAGAATTAATACAGGCTTGTACGATTACTACTTACTTGTAGGATTACTATTAACTTGTATGATTGCTACTGACTTGTAGGATTAATACAGGCTTATACGATTACTACGGACTTGTAGGATTACTACCGACTTGTACGATTGCTATTGACTTGTATGATTACTACTGACTTGTACGATAGTAGGTGATAATTGCGGATTCAGTACCACTTTGTACATGTACCGTACACGTACACGTACACGGTGCGTTTACCATCGTAGGATTCAGTGTTAAATCGCCAACACGTTCGCAAAAAATGTCATTTTTACATGGTGGTCCAGAATCCGCTGTTATTTTTAGACTCCTAGATCGCACTTTTAACTTTCAAATACCCGTTGGCGAACGTGTCGAATGTACACGTTTTCAAAAAAGTGAAAAATGTATGAAATTGTACATTTTTCACTTTTTTTTACTTAAAAAGTGAAGCTCTGAAGGTGGTCACGTGACCTGCTAATTAACCAATCAGATTGCTTGATTCTCATAAACTTAATCATACAAAGTTATCTCCCTCGCCGTGGGGGGGGGGGGTCACACCCATCAGAAAAATCAAAGTTTCGAGAAGGTGGTCACGTGGCCTATCAAATTGAAGGTTGAGGAAATAAAAAAAGTGATTGATATGTAGGAGAGAAAAAAAAATATAAATAAAATAGTTATTTAAAAATAAATATATCAAATCGAACAGATAATAAAAATACGTAAATCATGAGCGCTTCCCAGATTATTAGAGCAAGGGTTCTTTTAAAAATGCTGATAAGAGCCTACGCATTCTGCATGAACGAACAAATAGGTCGCCTCTTGTTAGAACGATGCGTCGGATGTCGGGATCACCTAGACTTCGATCATGAGAATCATTCGTGTCTGACGATGGAAAGGTAAGATATGGTCGTCAAGTATTTCGAACCGGCGTTCGAACTCGTTCAAATCGACGGAGTGATCGCGTTTTGGAAGAGATTACTCTTCTGTAAGGATCGAAGCAAGCCCACAGTTTCGGAACAACTGAAATTGGCACGTAGTAGAAGTCTGACTTTGAAAGACAAGGGATGCATCATGAAATTATTGTTCAATGAAGCATACGTCTAAGTTTTCTCGTTGATATAAAAATAAGGGAGAATAGAAAATAAAAATAAATACACACATAATTTTTTTTATCTAATATTAGAAAGAGAAAAAACACAAAAATGAGAACCAGACATAAATTGTATCCGACGTTAGATGATGACGAGGATGAGAAGCCGAATGGCGTTTTGCTGACGGCACCGTCGCTAGAAGAAAAAGAAAGAGGAGAGAGGTATCGCATCGATCAAATCAGTAGAATCCAAGCGTATCTAACTCGAGAGAGAAATTCTCGTCATTCTCTCAATAAGAAGTATTCGCGTTTCGTGAAATTCGTCAACGCAATCGACACGACACTCATCACGATTTCCATGGGTTTACACGCGGCCGACATCGGATTGTTTTCGACCGTGGTCGGCATTCCGATCGTGTTGACCGTAGAAGGAGTGGCTCTCGCCGCCGGATTGTTTAGCACGCTCGGAAACTTTTTCAGTAGGAAATTATATCTGAAGGCGAGGAAACACGACAAGATTCGCATCTTGGCCGACTCCAAGATCGACACGATATCCGAAATGATCTTGATGGCGTTGAAAGATGGCAGGATGTCGGATGGAGAATACTTCGCGATATTGGGCGAGAAAACGAAATACGAAGCCATGAAAGAAGCTGTGAGAATCAAGACTCGTCAGATCATCAAAGAAGAGATGAAGGATTCTCTCGTGGAAAAGGGGAGGAAAGAGGCTAGGGAGGAATTCAGTAAGATGATAGAACTCAAGAGCAGCGCTTGAAAAAATATATATATATATATATAAGTTCAGAATTTTAAAAAAAAAATATTAAATTTATATATAAAATAAAAACGAAATTAATTTAAATAACTCTTAAAAATGTATTGCGTAAAGTGTAAGAGAGTTACCGAGACGAGTAATTCTCGAGAAGTACGAACTAAAAACGACCGACAGATGGTTTGCGGAATTTGCGACGTGTGTGGTTCTGTCAAGACTCGATTCGTCAAAAAAAAAGAACGCGAGCAAAGATAAAGGCATTGTGAATAAAATGATCAATAATCTACCTTTCGAAATGCATCTGCCTGGTCACAGTTTCACGGGACCCGGAACAAAATTGAACAAGAGACTCAATGCCGATCTGACTCCTAAATCTTGGAGAAAACCTGTGAATAGGGTGGACGCGGCCGCGTATGATCACGATCTGTGCTACGCCGGACATCCCGACACCAAGACTCGCAACGATGTCTGCGATAAAAACATGTTGGGGAAATTGAGAGGCATATCGAATCCGACCAGGAGAGAGAAGATAGAACGTTCACTGGTCGGCAATCTGATCGGTGCGAAACGTCGATTCGGATGGGGCGTTCAAAAAAAAAAGCTCATCTGAAAAGAAGAAGAAATGATTATTGATGAGCGAATTGGCCGAGGAGTTACACAAATCTATCGTGCATAAATTTCGAAAGAGAAGGGTGTTCGTGAAGGGTTTGGATGATATTTGGTCTGCCGACTTGGTCGACATGAGATCGTTTTCGAGGTGGAACGAGGGTGTCAAATATCTATTGACGGTCATCGACGTGTTTTCCAAATACGGTTGGATCAGAGCTTTGAAGAATAAATCGGGACCTTGCGTCGCCGAGGCTCTGAAGAGCGTGTTCGACTCGTCTTCTCGAAAACCGAGTAAATTGTGGGTGGATAAGGGAAAGGAATTCTACAACAAGCACGTTCATCGATTGGTCGACCTCTACTCGATCGAAAACGAAGAGAAAGCCAGTGTGGTGGAACGTTGGAATCGAACGATGAAGGAAAAGATGCACAGATACTTCACGGCGAATTCGACCAAGAAATACATATACGCTCTGAACGGTCTGGTTAAAGATTACATCAACACGCAACACAGAACGATCAAGATGACTCCCGTGGAAGCTAGCGATCCTTGAAATGAAAAATGGGTCTACGCGAATCTATATCCTTAAAGATCTAAGATTAGGAAGAAGTCTAGAACGCCGAAATTTGCGGTCGGTGATCGAGTGAGAATCTACGCTTATAAGAAGCACTTCGTAAAGGGTTATACTCCTCGATGGACCTCGGAAATCTTCGTGATAATCAAAATATTTCACACCGATCTGGTGACTTACGAAATCGAAGCTTTGGATGGAGAAGAGATCATCAGAAAGTTTTACGAACAACAATTACAGAAGACAAAGTTTTGATAAAGAAAACAAATTTCTTTTATTTGCTCTCTTTAACATTTTCTTGTTTACACACATATAAATATAGGAGAGAAAAATAATAATAAAAATAATTAAAACTATTTTTAGATATAAAAAAGCAAGCTAATTAATAAACAAAAGAAAACAAAAATCCTTTAAAAATGACAAATATACTAGATATAGCACAAAGCATAGTGAAAGATGAAAGTATTCAAGAATCTGAGGTTCACGAATACGAACCGGTAACCGGAACGAGTTTGAACAATGCGGGAGTGATAAGAATCAACGTCGAAACTCAAGATCTATTCATACATCCTAGCGAGAGTTACATAGTGGTGCAGGGACGTCTCACCAAGGAAGATGGGAGCGACTATGCCGACGACGACACGGTTACTCTAGCCAATAATGGTATCATGCATCTATTCAGTAATATAAAATACATGCTATCAGGACAAGAGATAGGAATCTGTGTTTCATCCCGGTCAGGCCACCACGATGTTCGGACTCTTGACGTATCCTGATGATTTTTCGAAATCCAGAGGACTTAATCAGTTGTGGGTGAAAGACACCGTCGGCACTGGTAGCGCCGGCGCCGCCGCGATATTTGACTACGTCATCAAGACATCCAGACCTAAAGGAACGTTTTCGTTCAGGATACCTTTGAAACACATCTTCGGATTTGCGGACGATTACAACAAGATCATGTACGGATTCAAACACAATCTGATGTTGATTCGAAAGGGAAACGACGACGCAATAGTGAGACTCACTGCGACCGATGCGGGTAAGATAACTCTACACAAGATATCGTGGTTCGTTCCACATGTGGAGCCTTCGATCGTGGAAAAAAGCGCGTCTCTACAAGATCATAGAATCCAAGAGTAAATTACCCGTGGGATTTAGAATGAGACAGTGTGACACGGCTAGCATTCCTCTCTCCACGAATCACTTCAATTGGAGACTGACGGTGAAATCCGCTTCCGAGAGACCGCGTTTCATCGTGGTTGCGTTTCAGACCGATAGGGACGGGTCTCAGAAAAGGAATGTGTCGCTGTTCGATCACTGCCATTTGAGAAACATGCAAGTGTTTTTGAATGCCACGAGATATCCAGCAATCGATTACAACGTGTCGTTCGACAAGAACGATTTCTGCAGACTGTACGCGATGCCGCTGATTTTAGAAAGAAGTATCACGATCTAGACGAATTGATGAGCAACCCCAACATATCTCCCAGTGAATACAAGTCGCGATGTATCCCATGTTCGTATTCAACGTCAGTAACCAGTGTGAATGACTCAAGAGTAGCGTCTTAGATGTTCAGATCAAGATGCAATTCGATAGGAACGTGCCGAGAAAAACCAAAGCCTTCGCTCCGGTCCTGTCGGACAGAGAATTACAATTCAAATCAGATGGAAATAAGATGTCGATCATTCGATGAGAGACGTGTGTGAAAAAAAAATAAAACAAAAATAAAAAAAAAGTAATGAGTAATTATTAAAAACAAAAAAAACAAAAAAAAAATAAAAGTAATGAGATCTTGAGAGATTGAACATCTTTCTAAATCTCATTATTTTTGTTTTTGTTTTTAATAATCACACATTATTTTTTTTTTAATTAATTATTTCCACGTGTTCACTGTTTGTTCAAAGGATCTAGTTCGATCAGTAGACTCACCACGGAAGTGACAGCTTCGGGATTATTGCTTTTCATAACGAAATTAATCCTGTCTCCGGCGTTCACTTTGAGAGGCGTGCCGAACGTGCTAACATTCGCGTGTTGATTCTCAGTCTTTTCGACGCTGTATCTCTGATTACTCGCTACTCCATTCACCATGAGATTGACAACCGCTCTGTTATTCAAATCCGAGGAAGCCAGACTCATTTGAAGGATTTCACCTCATAACGGCATGGGATATCCCACCTGACCATGTTTCGATCCACTACCTCCATTTCCGAAAGACCACTCAGCTGTTCCCTCATCTAAGGTGCTGGCCTCCTCGGCCCACACGGTGATCAATTGTCTAGCATATTTGACTTTCTCCACCACCGAAATCAGGGTGCAGGCATCCGTCATGTTCACGGGATCCGGTAGATTCGTGAGCGCGTGTCCACCCATGTCTAGTTTACCTTCCATGATGTCACCCTTTCTCCAGACCGAGTTGTCGTCCACGTACTTCCTGCTGACTGCGCTGGAATCGAATTCGGGATCGTGACTGAGTCCGAATAAATTCTCACCATTCATGTCGAAACCACCCTCCATGGTTCCGCCAGATTGTTTGTTCAGGTAGAGATCGTCCACTTGCGATTCTAGGTATTCTTGTGATCGTATCACGGCAGAATCTACGTAGCCCTTGTTGACCGCGGTTGAGTCCACTTCCGTGTCGTCGACCTTCGACAGATTCAATATTTTGTTGAATCCCGCATTCAGATCCGATTTCATTTCTCGTCTGTCAGACTTTCTCTGTTCCAGATCTACGTAGTGTTTGGTCGCCACGTCCTTGGGATTCGTGGGAGTGGCCACGTTCGTTATCTTGTTAGAAGTGACATTCAATTCCGAGTGCATCATTTTCTGAACGTATCTATTTCTCAAGTGTTTGCTGAATCTCGCGTGAAAGTCGTCCGCGTATTTCTTGGTCGCGGCATCCGTGGGATCTATGGGATTTGCGACATTCACCAAACATTTAGATTTCAGATCGAGATCATCGGTCATTGTTTTATCCACGTAATTATCTAACATGATTCGTTCAAAATCGGCGTTCCCCTTGTCGAAATATTTTTCAGTTGCAGCATCTGCGAGATCTGTCGGCTCGGGAAGATTGTAGAGCTTCTTATCGTTCATGTTCAAAGGTTCCTCTCGAGGTTTGTATCTCCGAACGTAACGTTCGTCCAAGTTGGCAACGTCGTAGCCATCATCGACTTCGAGCGTCTTCCTCTTCCTTTTTAGGTTGACTTTTTCATCGTCACTTCTACCAAATTTATCGACTGGCATGTTGTTTTGAGATTTTTTGTTTTTAAAAAAATATATTTCAAAACGCAGTTTATTAAAAATGAATTATTTTATTTTTATTTTTCGTTATTATTTGATTAAAATTTTTTAAAATAATTTTTTATCTTTATATACTATAAAAAAAAAAATCTCTCTCTAATGTAAATCATTGAGAATGTCTTGAAACCGATCTCCTTCAGACCATCTCTTGAGAACGTAGAGACACAGGTGACCGCAAAACACTTGAACTGGTGATTGCACTCATTCCGTGTTGTAATGAACCATCGATTTGTTGAAATAGTTCTTTATTTCTTTCGGCGGTGAGATTCCGTAGGTGTTGAAATAATAATTCTTCTTCCCGTTTTTGAACCACGCCACCCAGTGAGTGCCTTCACGCGATAAATCGTCTAGATTTAAAATTCCGCATTCCGATTGTCGAGGTCTTCTCTTCGGCAAGGCATCTCTAGAAAACACGCCTAGAAAATCTTTGATTTTCAAATCCTTTGCCGCATTCGACAGATCGATGTTGGATAGGGGTTCGTTAGGTAAGATGACACCTTCTACAGATATCTCTATTTTCTTATTCATAAATGCGTATATATTTTTTTTTTATATATTTATTTTATTATAATTCACTTTTTTCTTTTTCTTTTTAAACTAACTCTCTCGATGTCTCTATCAATTTCCATAATCTTGAATCCATCTAATTTCTCTTGATTTTCTGGAATCCTATCATCCTTAATCATATCTGGAATCCAATCATCCTCAATCAGATCTGAAATCCTATCGTATAAAATTAGATCCAAAGTCCAATGTCCGCGTGCCAAAGTGCTTATTTTATCATCTAACATGAATCTCTTATCATCGTCGGCCGTCAGCGAAATCTTGTTGACTATTTCGGTATACAAGTCCTGATTTTCGCTTCGAATCGATTTCATTGTCTTATACACTGGACCACTTCCTAACAGACAATCTTTATACTCTTGGAAAGAGATGTTTTTCTTCACCATGCATGCTTTAACCCCTTTGCACTTCTTGATCTCTTCATCTTCTAGACGATAAGCATACAGTTTGGGTCTCAAGCCCACGAATTCGAGGATTTGTTTACCGCCGCTCTCGTCCTTAAATTTACCCAACACCTTCTTGTTGTCGTTCAATTGAATGTTGGATGGATGATCGACGGGATAATTGCTCATGTCGAACCACGCGGCCACGTCCGGAGATATATCTCAGTAGACGTCTTTCATCTCTATCTCGTAAACTAAACTGTCCGTATCGGTGAACAGTAGTTTGGCTTTATCACCAAATTTTCGTTTGACGTAATCGTAGTGGAACTCGTACATCAAGCGCTTGCTGATATATAAGATGATCGGTCCGAGATAATACGGTTTGTCGAACTTCAGGTGCGTCTTTTGCATGTGAACGGCCACTAGATTTTCGATGAATATGGTTCGGTGTTTGTAATTGGGTTTCGCCACTAATTTTTTAGCTGTTTTCTGAGACGTGACGAGTCAAACGTCGGTTCTCTTCCTGATGTTTTCCATCGATTTACCGTACACGCAGTTGTTCATGAGTTTGAAGAAATCTTTTTCGAAATCGTTCTTGGCTCGAATTCTGAGATTCGTGTTGAGATTGATGTATTTTTACATCCAAGGCTCTTCGTCGAATCGAATGATGCGATGTATGTCAACTAATTTCATCCCGTAATCGACGTATTGTTTCAAATTCTCACTGTAGACGATGTAGTTATGTTTGTTAAATAAATTGGGAATGAGTTTCTCCTCGTCTCCTTCGTTCGGTTCCATTCGTTCGGGAGCCAGCGGATAATCATTGTGTAGATCGTGTAATTCTTCCGGATAGTTCAAATCGACTTCTAAAATGCAAGGATAGTCTCTCCATTTTTGCATCTCTTCCTGTTCCATCACCCATTCGAAATTTCCAATCAGTAAAGGATGACTCATAGCCCAACCGTACAGATTATTAGCGTCCCAATACTGTATGTATTTATTAGACCGTTTCGAATCAAAACTTTCTTTCATGTAGGGATTGTTAGCTTCAGAATATCTGTGGGAGATCATCGAGATGCCACCTCTCACAGCCCTTTCGAACATGAGCAACATGTCCACGTTGGATAATAATTCCAATTGGACTTCGGTGGTCTTCAACAGAGCGACCCACGCCAGGCCGGGTGCAGTGAAATACCAAGCAGGATCCAGATCGTAATTTCGATGACAGATATCTCGAAAATTTTCGAACATGTCTGCCAAGAGCAGAACGTCGGTCTTCAGATAGAGATAGTGATAATCTTTCATGGTTTTCATATCGAATGATTTTCACACGTTTTTGGCGTGTTCGTAATTCTCGTCAGAAATGTCGGATTCGTATAATTTCGAATAAAAATCTTCTTTCGAAGGTAGTGTGGTGTCGTCGAATCTCTTTAGATCGTTCATGTAATCGTAAGGATAGACTCCTTTCCTCAACATGACATCTACTCGTTCTCCGAAATGTTCGCTCGTCATTTTAAATTTATCCTTCCTCATGTTATCGACTAATTTTTCCAGAGTGGTCAACATGAATTTAAAACTGTCGATGAAACATATGCCTCTATGAATGAATTTCGTTTTTTCTTTCAACGTCTCTCCGTCGATTACTCTTTTCTTCTCCATGAGCTTCCATTTCGTGAATGAAATGTATATTTCTTCGCTGTTCGCGATGCATTTTAATTCTTCGTGGGAGATGCCGAGATTTTTTACGAACAGATGACTGTCGTAACCTGAGAGATTGTGAAATATCACCGGATAGAAAACGACATCTTGATATTTTAAATTACACTTGCTGTGAGCCAGATTGCGATACAGACCCGTGTAATAATCGTGGTCTCTGACCTTCTTATTTTCCTCTGAATTCTCGTCGAATGATTGTCTGCATATGTGACATTCGGTGGCTCTGTTATTTTCGTCCTGCTGCTCTCGCATGATGATCATTTTCGCCGGAGTTTTGAATTTATCGTATAACATTTGAATTTTGGATTCTAACTCTTCCACGAACCTTTGAGCCACGTCGTCGCCTTCGCACTGTTTCGTGTAGGTGAAGGGACCCAGGTCATGTTGCGAGTCGAAAGCGCATTTCACGTAAATGCAATAACCCGAAGGCATGTGTTTTTGATATGTTTCGACGTAACTTTGAAGAGTGTCAGGTTGGCAGGAACTCATTTTCACGGCGAAGCATTCAAAATCAGCGTACACTACGAATGGTACTTTTAACCTTCTATTGCGATTTTCAAACTTCACGATGGTGTTGGGTTTGGGCATTTCGATGGCGACACCTTGATTTTCATTGCAATATTCTTGATGTTTCGCTAACGATTTTTCGCTGTGAAATGCATTCATGCAGTTGCAACATAAACATATCTTTCCTTTATGTTTATTATTTTGTCTTCACAGTAATCGGCTCGGATGTTTAACCCAACAATAATGACGATTGTCACCATTCGAAATCAATAATAAAATAATCGTCTTTTCTCTTTCGAGATACGAAGTCTGTCTGAGAGGATAGATCATTCGATTTTCATCGTCATATCCCAAGACGTTCACCGCTATGGTGGGATTTTGAGCTTCGAAACATTCGATGTGTTTTAACTGCGTTGGAAAAGTCACTCCGGTCCAATTGAGACTTTTAGAAGTCTCCTCGTAACAAGAAACTCTATCGGAGTGCATTTTGACAGGGTATAAAGCGGAAGTGACTGCCCATTTAAAACACTGATCATCTTTATTTGTCACATTGACCACGGAGTGTTTTTTAGCTAAAAAATACGGTAATTTCACGTAGGAAGATCCTTTCAACGAATCGTTTTTCAGTTATATGAATTTCAAGTTTCAACACCTCATCGAACATCAAATTACTACCTTCATGTTGATAATTCGCAAGAGACGTCAACATTTTGTCTTTCATCTTTTTGAAAACGTCTGATAAATCTGAACCTCGAAATACGGGTTTCGACGTTAGATCTGAAATATGCATTTTTTACGATGCTCTCGCCAGACTTCACATCAATTTTATTCATCACGCAATGGAGTATCATCTTAATTTTTTGTCCCACGTTCATGTGTTTGCAAAACAAATCCAATACTTTTTCTTCACCCGTTCCATGAACAATTTCGGATCGATTTTCTTGAACGAGGGAACCACATCGAAAGTTTTAAAAATGCCTTTGATCGCTCTCTCCCATTCTATAGGCTTCAATTGGAATAGTTCCGTGAAGAGTCATGCTACATATTCTTCTCCTTTCCCTTCATCGATTACTCGTTGAATTTCGCTTGATATATCTCGTTTGTCTAGAATCTGAAGTGCATCACTCGTTTTCATTTTAGTTTTTCTTTTCTTTTCTTTTGAAACTTGAAGTTCTTCAATGGCTTTTCATTTAGTCATCTTCTTATTTTTCACAATCGAAACGTTTTTCGTTTTTTTCGATGTTGGCATTTCGATTCCTTTTACTATCTTTTTCGTCTTCTCATTTTTCACAACCGATGCATTTTTTGACGTCGTTGCTATCGACATTTCATTTGCCTTTCTAGCATATCGCAAATGTACTGTATGACTTCAATTTTTTTTGATTTAGAACTATGATTTCTGAAATGTGGAATTTATAATAGTTTACAAATCTCGTTTAACTGAGGTACGGTTTTCTCATTTAAATTTTCCATTTTTTTATTTGTTTGCTCCATTTGTAAGAATATTTTTTTTTTAAATTTTGTATTTAAATAATTTGTTAAAAAAGTTTTGTTTTTTTTACTCTTTATATATAAAAAAGATTTTTTAATTTTAATTTTTTTCTTTAAATAAGAAAATTTTTTTTGGATGAAATTAATTCAATTTTTATGTTCCTTAACATAAAAACAAAATTGAATTAATACGAGAAAAAAAAAAGGATGTTAAAATTTAAATTTTTTATTTTATATATAAAGAGAAAAAAAACTTTTACAAAAAAAAAAATTTACATTTTTTTTATATATATATAAAGAGCACAAATCCAATACTTTTTCTTCACCCGTTCCATGAACAATTTCGGATCGATTTTCTTGAACGAGGGAACCACATCGAAAGTTTTAAAAATGCCTTTGATCGCTCTCTCCCATTCTATAGGCTTCAATTGGAATAGTTCCGTGAAGAGTCATGCTACATATTCTTCTCCTTTCCCTTCATCGATTACTCGTTGAATTTCGCTTGATATATCTCGTTTGTCTAGAATCTGAAGTGCATCACTCGTTTTCATTTTAGTTTTTCTTTTCTTTTCTTTTGAAACTTGAAGTTCTTCAATGGCTTTTCATTTAGTCATCTTCTTATTTTTCACAATCGAAACGTTTTTCGTTTTTTTCGATGTTGGCATTTCGATTCCTTTTACTATCTTTTTCGTCTTCTCATTTTTCACAACCGATGCATTTTTTGACGTCGTTGCTATCGACATTTCATTTGCCTTTCTAGCATATCGCAAATGTACTGTATGACTTCAATTTTTTTTGATTTAGAACTATGATTTCTGAAATGTGGAATTTATAATAGTTTACAAATCTCGTTTAACTGAGGTACGGTTTTCTCATTTAAATTTTCCATTTTTTTATTTGTTTGCTCCATTTGTAAGAATATTTTTTTTTTGAATTTTGTATTTAAATAATTTGTTAAAAAAGTTTTGTTTTTTTTACTCTTTATATATAAAAAAGATTTTTTAATTTTAATTTTTTTCTTTAAATAAGAAAATTTTTTTTGGATGAAATTAATTCAATTTTTATGTTCCTTAACATAAAAACAAAATTGAATTAATACGAGAAAAAAAAAAGGATGTTAAAATTTAAATTTTTTATTTTATATATAAAGAGAAAAAAAACTTTTACAAAAAAAAAATTTACATTTTTTTTATATATATATAAAGAGCAAAAAAAAACAAACTTTTTAACAAATTATTATTTAAATACAAAATTTAAAAATATATATTATTTGCAATAATTCATAAAACAAAAAAACCAAATAATCGATCATAACAACAACAACACCTAAAAGATGCAAATTGAAATTGAAACGAGTCAAAAGGTATAAGAAAGTCGGTTCTAAAATCTATAGATTACAATGACACGATCCCATCAAATTGAACGAGGTCGAGACGAAGGGCTTAGAGCATAAATACGACAAATATAGCATGCCTTTGAAATTGGACGAAGCCACGCTCGATTTGTTTTACGAGTATGAAAGCGATCTGCAGAATATCGTCATCGCCAAAGATAGAGAATTCAACAAGGGCGATTTGTCGTTGCCCTATGGAAGTTACATATTTCCAAACATCTCACTTGAACTCATGAACAAATCAGGTGTTGCGTTGACTGAAGTAAAAAAACTCAAAAAAAGTAAAGATAAACATTCAACACATTTGCGAAAAAGGAGAAAACACGAGTGTCAACATGCTAATAATGGACTTGGAAATATAAACAATAGAGAGATTGATTTTTAGCTAAGAAGTAGGAAAAAAAAAGTAATGAGATCATCTTTAGATCTCATTACTTTTTTTTTTGTTTTTTTTTGTTTTCCTTCTTCATTATTACCCATATATTATAATAACGCTTCCTTTTTTCTTAAATTTCAGCGTCGATTCTTCTTTTCTTTTTTTTCTTTGTGATATGCTATGTTTTTATAACAACACATTTGTTCATTCGAATCACAATTATGAACGAATGTTGTGCATCTCTCAGTAACACTCGCATCATTACCATTCTCTTCAGAAGATAGTGGTAACGGTGGAAAACGTCTCATTCTTTTAAATTTCAACCGCATATCCCGATCTTTATTTAACTCTTTTGTCAGTTCTTTCCTAAGATATCCATCATTAGCGTCTAATCGTTTTTCCACATCTTTTTCGCACTCTATCTCGTGATATTCATCATCATCGTCTAATTGTTTTTCCACCTTTTTATCCATTTTATATTATTTTATACTTTCTATGATTTATATTTTATATTTATATAATTATATAATTTTTTTTACATTATAATAACATATTCAAAATCGGTATATTCTTAAATGGCGAATTCTCACCAAACAACAAACCCTTGCCGAGTCGCTCAACGTTCTGTCCACTCTTCAGATAGAGACCGTTTCCACTCAAAGAGTTGTCACCTCTAACAGGTTCTAGATACAATCCTTTACCACTGTCGTCTACATGGACGCGACACACGGCTCCTCCCTTCTTCAAAAACAGTCCGCTGCCACCCATTAATTTCTCAACTCCTGAACTCGCGAATCCCGTGAGAGCTCCCACACCGAGAGTCTTTCCGAGAAAGGGTAATGCCTTTGCGGCGAAGGGTAATGCTCTTGCCAATAGCAGTAGGAAACCGCCTTTCATTCTCAAATTGTATCTCAATTGAGCAGGACTCAATCTCACCGTCAACCCTCTTCCATCACGAATTGCTTTCTCCATCCTTTTGATTTGACTTCTGGTCCAGGCGATCGAATCCTGACCGCCACTCATCAGATCTTCGTGAGTGAATTTGAATCTCACCACCTCGCCTCGAGTTGTTAACGCTCTATTAAGTTTCTTCCTCTGTCCTACGGATATGTTCACGTTTTTAACCACGTATTGTGTCATAATTCTTTTTTTTTAAATATATTTTCTTCAATTGTTTTTTTGTTTTAATGATAATTATATATATTAAATAATGTTTGTAAAATTAATATTGCGTTTATTTTATTTTTGTTATTTATATATATACACATTTTTTTTTTTTTTTTTTTTGCTTTTATATTTCTCTTATGTGAAATCGTATCGTCACCCTCTCTCCGCGAAGATCTAACAGTTCATCATTTTGATCCATCAACGTGGTTTTGAGACTATACAACGTGTCTAAAATCACTGGTAGATAAACTAAATTTCGAGGTCGCTCCACGATCTTATAACCCCACGACACTTTTGGTAAGAAGGAATAGATCGTCGGTTGAGCGCTACCATTCACGTAGCTTCCAGCAATCACATCCACGTTCACCAGAATGCTATTGACTGCGAGAATGTCAACCGTATTTCCAGATGCCACGTGGTCTCGATACATCTTTCGATCGAATCCCAACATCTTGCCTATAGAATCATCTGTATTGAAATCCACTCGAAAATTATCTTCCAAATGCAACATCGTCTGTAAGGTATTAGGATTGGGAGCGAGTCTGATCTTGTTGCTTCCCTTTCCATCTGTCTTTATTCGCGTCTGAATGTAATTGTTCAAATCGTCTATGCCATAACTTTCTTTGGGAATTCGAATCACCAACCAATCCACTCCATCGGAATACTTGAACGAGTTACTCTTTTCAGTGACGTTGGGAAAGGAATAATAAGTCTTCAGATTCACCAACGCCATCTCGTATCTTTTCTCTCTATTCAATTCGATGGAAGGTTCGAATTTCGTCACGAATCGAGTCGAATCGCCACTCACCATGATTTGAATGGATTGTTTTGCAGCCGTATTCTCAGCTATCCGTTCCAACAATTCTCCTTGTTCGAACATTATATTTTAATTTTATTTTTATTTTTTTTCAAAACTAATTATTTGAAGATTTATTATTTTCTAATTTTTTTTATTTTCACGCTCTATGTTATTATCATCAGAAACATAAAACTTGTCGAATCCGCGATTTTCCGCGATTAAATTCGCTAGTCAAATCGATCATGACGAAATTGTAAAGTCCTCCATCCCAAACCCTCTTTCAGAATCTCCTGAATTCCGCCACGCTCATGTCGTTTGCGACGTGATCGCCGTAGATGTGATTGAGATTCTTGAGATCTTGACAAAAGAGACATAGAAAATTAGCGTTCTCCCTTATCGTCTGTCTGGGCAATCGAAAATAATTCTGCGACAGGTAGAAATAGTCCACGCTGCTGTGTCGACCCCTAACGTAATACGATTCGCATCGATTCTGTCTCTCCAAAAGCAGATCGTCGAAAATCATGAGATTCTTATCTTCCGATTTCAATTCTCTAGGATCCGGAACGTCGCTAGCTTTCTCATAAAATCGACACTCGACGTTCGAAGATGCATTTCTCTTTATCAGTTCCATCGCCGCACCGTCCAAAATGGTCGAAAGAGGAGCTTCACTTTTGTCGAATTCCTCCCTACTGTCAAAGATTCTGGCTATGACGTCATTGGGAATCTACGATCCATGCACTCTCGAAGCAATCTGTATTCGGGTTGAAGCAAGCTCTTGCCAAACACAACCAATCTGTCGTAATCCAACCAGTCGGGTCGGGACAACAGATTCATCAACAGATTGGTCTTTCCACAATTCGATTTTCCCACTATCAAGCCTCTTATGCTTTTGGGAAAGAACTCGTTATTCGACCTCTTGGTCGCGGCGTCGTTCCAAGACATATCTTTAATGTTCATCTTTGTTTTATTTTTTTTTTGTTATTTTAGATTTTTTTCAAACACAATTTTTTATGTTTTTACAAACTCAGTTTTTAATATTATTATTTATTTATATCACACCATCGCGAGTTCTCTTCAATCCAGATCCACTCGTCATTTTGGCTAAATCTTGTATGGGTACCACAGCATCCTTAAAATCTTTCCAACTTTTCGGCGTTCGCTCTAACGCAGCTCGCTTTGCTGGTGGACTGATCAACTTGTCGATCAAGGCGTCGTCTGCCCTCTTGCCAGCCACAGAAGCTATCCTACCACTGGCTTCGGAAGCAGCTTTCTTACCAACATCCAAAGCCGTCTTCTTACCGACCTCAAGCGCTGTCGATGCGAGTTTTCTACCCGCATCGCTCGTGAACGCTCGCATTATAGAATCGACGATGCCAGAACCGCCTTGAACGTAAGTTCTGACGTATCCCCTGTTTCTTATCACCAACATATTTTTATTTTTATAATATATATTTGTTTTCACTGATAAATCGCTTGTTGTTTAAACACTTTTATTATTCTAGTGTAAAATTTACTATTTTTTTATTTTATATATTTTATTTTGTTTCTCTCTACTTATTATATACATCAATCCTTCAATTCGTTCATCAGCCTTTTATAATGTTTTTTATTCAAAACCTTCAGTCTTAACAATTCGTCAGATATGGTAACTATCGGATTATCTAATCCTGTGTTACCAGCACGTCTGCTTGCCATCAACAAACTCAATCTCTGAGACAGAGCGTCAGAATCGCTCGGAAGAAAAGTGGTTTTCACCCCTTTACCAGTCACCGATTCGCCGAACTTCTGATTCATATCCCATATGGGTTTCACCACTTTCGTCCACTTGTAACCTCTGTTGGCTTTGGGTCTCGTCTCTCTGGCATCGTTATTTCTCTTCATGGAGTGGGTCTGAACCAGAATGTCACCATAATTGTCGGAATCCTGTTCCGTGTAATCACTAGGCTTGTCGTAAAGGAGCAATTTGCGCAGTCCGGAAGTTAATTCGTACCTATTCGAGCCGACGGTTAATTCATCATCATCTATTTCCACTTCTGTGTCGCCCACAAAAGTTCTACCGTCCGAATCCTTATAAAATCCATACAACAGATCTCTCTTACCACCATCCTCGGACGACGCGACGCTATCAGTGGTGATAGTTGAAGCTGTATCGTCGCTCTCGCTTACGTCGGTTTGAATCCCTGTGTGAACGTAATCCGGTGTAGATTGAAAGGAATACTGATTTGCAAAACTACCAGGCAACGAACCCATTCTCAAAGAACTCTCTTTTATGGGTCTCAATTCTTCAGCTATCTCCTTCTTGCTTCGCTCTTGACCCTCCGTCACGGGTTTAAATATTTTTGCGGTTTCGCATCTCAATTCCATCTCTCCGAGACGTCTGCTTCTGTCAGCTGATTGAATGCTCTTCTTGGCACGTTCATATTCGTTTAAAATATGATCTCGACGTTTAGCATCCATCTATAAAAACATTTTTCGTTTTTAAATTATTAATAATCCTTTGAGTATGCTAATGTGAGTTGTTTTATTATTTTTAAAATTAAATGTATAATTATTTTTTATGTTTTAAGTAAATAAAAATCTTCTGTCTTTAATATAATAACTAAAAACCAGTTGAGAAAAAACATTTTACACGACAAAACCCATATAAATGCGTTTTGCCTCCGAACGCGTTAAAAATCGCATCACCGATTATTCACTCACTATTTTTCATTTGTTTTTTTATTTTGTTCCCATCTCAGAAATCCGCACTAGTTTAACTACACTTTACACCCATTTCGCGCCATAGGTTATGAGAATCAAGCAATCTGATTGGTTAATTAGCGGAAAATCAAGCAATCTGATTGGTTAATTAGCAGGTCACGTGACCACCTTCAGAGCCTCAAAAGCTGTTTGCGGATTCTGGACCAGTGGTCCAGAATCCACAAACCGTTTTTTGCTGCTGGTCCAGAATCCGCAAAGCGTTTTTTGCTCGCGTTCACCAACGTTGGATCGATGGTCTGATCCGCGATGGGAACATCGACAAAAATTTTTAAGTAAAAACAAAAAGTGAAAAATGTACAATTTCATACATTTTTCACTTTTTTGAAAACGTGTACATTCGACACGTTCGCCAACGGGTATTTGAACGTTAAAAGTGCGATCTAGGAGTCTCAAAATAACAGCGGATACTGGACCACCATGAAAAAATGACATTTTTTGCGAACGTGTCGGCGATTTAACACTGAATCCTACGATGGTGAACGCACCGTGTACGTGTACGGTACATGTATAAAGTGGTACTGAATCCACAATTATCACCTACTTACGATTACCACTGACTTGTAGGATTAATACAGGCTTGTACGATTACTGCTGACTTGTAGTATTACTACAGACTTGTACGATTGCTACTGACTTGTAGGATTAATACAGCCTTGTACGATTACTATTGACTTGTATGATACTACAGACTTGTACGATTACTACTGACTTGTAGGATTGCTACTGACTTATAGGATTAATACAGGCTTGTACGATTACTACTGATTTGTAGACTTACTACAGGCCTGTGTGATTACTATTGACTTGTAGGATTACTACAGACTTGTACAATTGCTGCTGACTTGTAGGGTTAATACAGGCTTGTACGATTACTGCTGACTTGTAGTATTACTACAGACTTGTATGATTGCTACTGACTTGTAGGATTAATACAGCCTTGTACAATTACTACTGACTTGTATGATACTACAGACTTGTACGATTACAACTGACTTGTAGGATTACTACAGACTTGTACGATTACTACTGACTTGTAGGCTTACTAGAGACTTGTACGATTGCTACTGACTTGTAGGATTAATACAGGCTTGTACGATTACTACTGACTTGTAGGATTACTACAGGCTTGTGTGATTACTATTGACTTGTAGGATTACTAAAGACTTGTACGATTACTGCTGACTTGTAGGATTAATACTGGCTTGTACGATTACTACTGACTTGTAGGATTGCTACAGGCTTGTGTGATTACTACTGACTTGTACGATAGCTGCTGACTTGTAGAATTAATGCAGGCTTGTACGATTACTACTGATTTGTATGATTACTACAGGCTTGTATGATTACTACTGACTTGTACGGTTGCTGCTGACTTGTAGGATTAATACAGGCTTGTATGCTTACTACTGACTTGTAGGATTACTACAGACTTGCTAAGTATCCCGGATTGCTCGAACAACTCGAATCTTATCGGGCAAATAATTTATCGAGTAATTACTCGAACGAGTGACTCCTTTTCGACTCTTGTGCTCATCTCGGAAAAAAGGATTCAATATCCATCGATTTTTTATTTAAAAAAAGGATTCTCCTGGTGGAATGCCATTAGAAGGATGTAAATTGGAGGATATCTGCCTGAAGATAGTTATGACCCCTAGTACTTGAACGGCTTCTGGTTTCTAGACCACCCCATACCTCCATAGGTTTAAGAACACTACTGCTGACTTATCCATAGTCATCACCATCTGTTCTAATGATCAAGTTCTACTGTAGTCACCAAATTCTATAGTTTTCTACCACCCTTACAGACTAGTTCGATTACTACTGACACCTAGCATTACTGCATGTTTGTTACCTATCCCAGATCACGACCTCTACCCTCAGCCAAGTCAGAGAATGCCCAGCCAAACCAATCACACTCTACAACTGCACTCGAAACTAAGCATAACACCACATGACCTAGCATTTTGATCTAATCATGGGATAGTACAATCCATCTGGTAGCTTTGTAGTACTAAAAGATAGCAGTAGACCATCAGGTGTAAATATCGTGCACTGTATACGACCTTATTAATCAACAAAACATATGCCGCCACACCGCAAAACTAGTAGAACAACATGGTGCCCTGTATACAGTACGCCCTATATTACCGAACTTGTCAATCATACATAACCCCGCGACACTGTATGAACTAGCATTGTACACTACCGAAACCAACTGTGGATCAGCTCAACGCCTTAGATGGATAGTGATATTACGAGCTAACAGAACGACACGCGCGTGTGAATAGGTTAATCGATATGGCACGAGTGCCAGCGCGGGAGAATAAAACGAGAGGCCCCGGGCCTCGAGTTTTATCCTTCCGCGATGACACAAGTGCTATATCGATTAACCCAATTCGATACAGCAAACGGTTTCAAGACAAAATAACAAAGAACTGCTGATCGTTCCTTCAAGGTGACGTTCAAGGCGTCATTTAGAAAGCTTCGGGGGGATATTTCTCGACATCCATCGACTCGATGGATATCGAGAAATATCTTTTAGATAATTGTCGATAATTCTCAGGCTAGCATATAATAAATATATATATTTTCGATGGGGGGGGGGGGGTGTTTTTCTTTGATGGTACTTGGATGCCGTCGTCCAGAACAGATTATTTCACTTGTTAGTGAAAAATTGTTTGTTGTTGATTTTTTATGAAACTCTACAAATAAATACGGAAGCCCATTAGGGACATTTGCGAACAGAAACTTCATTTCACGAGAATATGTTCTGCGTTAAATATGTTCTGCGTAATTTCGCAATACTTCAACGTCATTTCGTTATAACTTTGTGAATATTTACAGTTTATTTGCGAATATTCGTAATACACTTGCGAATATTTTCAATACCTTTGCAAATAATCAATATTGTCTTTGTGAATATTTGTACTTACTGTAAGATAATAAGCAGTACACGTTCTTCGTGTGGCCGAATTTAATTCTTGGAGAAGTCTCGGGAATAGGTATTAATGGAGTGTGGGCGGTGTGGTGAGCATCGTGTGCACTTGCCGTATGTCGAGTTTGGATTATGGAAACTGGGCTCTTCTGCTAGTGGTTTTGTTGATAGGATTGGAAGGAAATCGAACCTTTCATTTGCAGTGATAGCCTCTGTGTTATTGGTTGAATTATAGCGGTATGAGGGTTGATATTTCCTTCTGCATTACTTAAATTGTTATTGTGTGTGTGTGGGGGGGGGGGGGGGGGGTCTGGTGTAATACCAGTCCTGGAAATGAGACGGATGCGAGTGCAATTGTTCCCGTCAGCATCCATGTTTTCTATTTTACGGGAGCAAAAAATGCATTCGTTGAAAAATATTGTGGAGCACTAATATACTGTGAGAGCATATAAATGTGTGTGTTTTCTTTGAGAAAGCAGCACACTGTGGCCAGTGGCAAGTGACTGTCATAATTCAGCAATTCCTTATACATTTAACCCTTTGAACACTTGTGGTATCTGCCATTCCAGTTCAATGGCGGCAATTAGAAGATTCCATATTCATTATTTGGGGTAGACCAATCAATATTTTCAACGCGCAGCCTCGGGGCTGCACGTTGAAAATACTGTTTGGTCTATCCCACACATTTACTGAACAGCCATCCTATTTAATGGCGTTATGACGTATCATGTTCCTTGCCGAAAAAAAACCGCTCAAGTTCCAAGGGTTAAGGTTTTTGATGTTTGGTGACAGTATTCCCTCAAAAGTCAAATACTCAAATTTTACGGGTGCAAATACTCTCGTTTCTAATTTTGCGGGAGCTTAAAACTACACCCGTCAATTTTGTTCATTCCCAGCACTAAATACGTTTCTCATTTATCTGGTGTACTTTGTGTTTACGTTTTCGATCGCTTGTAATACATCTTCTGAGGTTGTCATAGTATACCATATTTGATTCTGGAATCAGCTTCTATGCATGGCATATAAGTTTTTCGCTAAGAAGAGGGCTCCCCACAACAATGGTTTCGTAAAACATGACATTATATATAATCATGGAGGTAGTTTAAATTTAACTTCGGGGAAGACTTCCCGGATGGGGGTATAAAAGGTAGATAAAAGGGATGATAACTCTCAGACCATGTCAGAAGTAGGAGTATAGATATATAATCCGAAGTATAGTTCACAAAGAACTACATCGTTTCAAATACAAGCTCAAACGTGCATTGGACATGCAGCGGGACAGTGGGGATGTCGATTTCTTGGGGCGTCTTATCGGCTTGATTTTCCGTTCTAGCTAGCAGACAGTGAATATGACAAATTTAACTTTTTGCGGATATATTTGATGATATATTACGCATGTACTCATGCTAACTGGAAAGAATGAGGATGATCAATTCGTGCTTTCATGCAGTCATCTATGCGAACGTGCGAAGGTTACTGACACGTCATTGTATATCAAGGAGAGACAAGGAACAACCGTCTACGAACTTCATGTGCAGCGAAATCAAAACTGAGGAGGTGCGAAGGGTGATCTCGAAATTAAGGAACGGAAAAACGGGAGGGGTGGACGAAATTCCTAACGAGTTTATCAAAAAAGGGGGAGAGGAACTCTTGGAAAGCCTAACTGCTCTTTCCAATTTAGCCATAGAAAAACAAGAGGTCCCAAAGGAATGGAGGGAAAGCAAAGTGACATTTATTCACAAAAAAGGAGAAAAGACGTCTTGGATAACTATCGAGGGATCTCTGTCAGCAGCAACATTGGAAAGGTTTTCTGCAAAGTCCTTTATGGGAGACTAGAGGTGGTGATTGAAGAGAAGGGTTTTTTGGGAGAAATCCAGAATGGCTTCAGGAAGGGAAGGAGGGTAACTGACCATCTTTTCACGCTATTCCAAATGATAGAATCCGCGAAAGCAAAAAATAAAAAGATGTTTATGGCCTTTTTGGATGTCAAAAAGGCATACGACAGAGTCTGGAGGGAGGGTATGTGGCGCAAGCTGGAGGCTCTAGGCTTAGGAGGCGAGTTTGTTGGAATTATGAAAGCATTATATAAAGATGTACAGAGTGAACTTAGCCTGGGAAACATTACAACAAAACGTGTGCCTATGGAGATAGACCTAAAACAGGGGTGTATCCTTTCGCCAATCCTGTTTGCATTGTACATCAAAGGTTTAGGAGATGAACTCCTGCGTAGCGACGAGGGGGTAGCAGTTGGGGACTTGAAGATCCCAGGGCTATTTTTTGCAGACGATATGGTTCTAGTGTCAGAAAGCGAATGCTGGGAATTGTTGGGAAATATGGGAGCAAATGGAGACTCGAACTTAATGAAAGCAAGAGCAAAGTTATATCTGTGGGCCGCAAAGTGGACCCCACTCGAAGGTGGAAAGTGGGTGAGTTCTGCATTCCGGAAGGGAGCAGCAAACTTCTCAGTGTGGGAGAGACAGGTGATTATGAGTATTTGGGGGTAAATATAAACATTACAGGAAGAGGCATCTACCGGATCCACACAAATAAATTGATTCTGAAGGGGAAGCGAATCCTTAACCAAATGAAACTTATAGGGAGAAACAGCTGCAATAAGGTTTTCGTGGGGAAAACCATTTGGGAAATGGTGGGGCTGCCAAGTATAACATACGGTACGGAAGTGGTACCCCTAAACCAGACGGCCGTAAAGAGCTTGGAAATCTTGCAGAACGATGCAGGCCGATGGATAACGGGGTCGAGTAATGCCGCAGCGTTAGAAGCAATCAGGGGTTAACATGGGTGGATGAGAATCAAGGACAGGATAGACCTGTTGAAACTCGGTTATCTTAATTATTTGATAAATCTCCCCGACAGCCGATGGTGTAAAGTAATGTTCCTGAGAATTTTCAACTCAAATATCAAAACGGGGTGGATGGTCCAAGTGAGGGAGCTAGTAGAGAACTACTCATTGGAGATCTCGGACCTGGACGTTGGGGCAAACCAGGGTAAAACAATCGTCAGCGAAAGGGTCATGGGAGATTGAAGGAGAGGCCAGGTTTTGAAGAGTACCTTGATGGCACCTTTGGGGGGTCACTGTTGTTCAAGCTGAGGTCGCGATCCCTGGAGCTGAGGGGAAAAATTGGGAAAGACGGTGAAAGGGAGTGCCAGATGTGTAACTTTGGCATGGTGGAGACCCTGGAACACTTTCTTCTAGAATGCCCAAAGTATCAGTCTAAAAGAATGAGATTCACTGGGAGTATAATGGGGAAGTGGGATGGGAGAATGAATGACATGTGGTTAGGGGGAGACTCAAAGGAGAGGGTTAATATGCTAATCGGAGAGATTGGGAAGAACGGGGCAATTACACATTATCAAATTAGTAATTACCTTTTGTTCGAATGTGATTGTCTGTTGGACAATTTTCAGTACATATAATTTGACTAATAATAATAATAACACTTTGGCCAGCCGCTGATTTGTCGCGGTTCTCGGACGAGAAGGCCTTGGTTACCCCTGAACTCCCAACTGCCTCCCTGTTCCCACGCTTCTCCTCTCCTCCCAACATTCGGTTTTGACTACCACTTTGTTTTTTTTTGTTTGGATTTGTTTGAAGATTATTGGAGTTTGTCAACGGGAATCTCCGGACAATTGTAATAGAGCATATCGAAACTATCAGATATAATAATTTCATTATCGAATTGTTTTGATACAAGTTATTGGAGATTGGCAAGGGGCAATCTCCGAAGATTTGTAACAGAACAACTTGAAATTGACAAATAGTAGTTCCCTGTATCTGTACTTGAAACTTGAGCTTCCGACCAAACTCGACTGTCTGTCTGTCTGCCTACCGGCCGGCCTGCGAGTGTGTGTGTGTGTGTGTGGGGGGGGGGGGGGGGTGACCAAGCCCATTTCAAGCTACATCAGTGTGTATCTATCATGATGAGTTACCGAATAAGCTAACACTCTTATTGCCTCCCGATTATATGATTTGTACATATAGATGTGTTTGTATATATATTATTAATGAATGTTTGTTTATCTGTGGCAAGGCGACAGCAGCCCACAAATTACTCTCGAAGCCTGGCAATCTGACATTTTCGTTAACTTTTCATCTTGAAAGTGCGGGTACCAAATAACAGTTCTTTAGTAGGTAGCTGCGGACTGCTCGTATTAAATGATTGGAATGCTAAGAATCCTGATTCGACATTACCCTCTGTCGTTTTCAGTTAGTGACCCTTGGCCAATCACTTCTTCGAATCTTGCGCCTAATTTATCACTGAACAGAAACAACTGGGTCGCCCTTATCACCTCTCCTTCTTGCAAGCGACAAAACTGCTATCCCTGCGTGTAATTGCTATTATTGTTGTTATTATTATTGTAATAAGGGTAATGGTGATGATGGTAGTGGTGGTAGTGATGATGATGATGATGGTAATAATAATAATAATAATAATAATAATAATAATAATAATAATTATTATTATTATTATTATTATTATTATTATTATTATTATTATTATTATTATTATTATTATTATTGTTAATTTATTCTTTTTTTTCTTCTTTTTCTTCACGTGAAATCTCATCTGTTGCAAGACGGATTAATCTTATGGTACGATACGGGGTTGATCCCACTTGTCTTGTATCACTTCAACCTTTCAGGCAGTCCTTCCGTTTATTTTCGCCATTTTTCGTGACAGAAGAGCTTCCTCGCTATTTCTTCTCTCTCAACTTTTAATGTTCCATTGAGTTTGCTAGTGATACATTAACCTGATGAATTTGGTTCAGTCGAGTGTGACCCTCAATTTGAATTTTGTACAGCCAAGAGTAGCCCTTAATTGATGTTCTGCGTCCCAATAACGTTGCTCAAAATCGGTGAGGGTCAAGATGTGCTCGACGTTGCACAATGTCCCATTTGAATCCCATTTGAATATCATGTTCCTTCACTTATCATCTTCTGACCGACTCACGTCCGGAATTTAATGAAGGCCCAGTAATCAAACTCACTTAACTGTAAGATCCACCTAACAATCCATGGCGTTCGACTTTAAGTAAGCAACTCACTCCATCATAACTTGATAAAAACTCCATTATGATATTACATTGTATCATATTTTCCTTTTGTTCGCTTGATTTTTGTTTTTCTATTTCCCTAACTATGAAACCATTTTCCCACAAAGACCAACTTGATTTCAGCTCTTACCAGTACAGAACATTTCTGCTATTGAATGCTACTAACGCTCGGGCTCCCTGCTTATTTTACCATCCACCGATCACATGATGTGTAGCCTTGACTCGTACCGTGCCCGAATTGGTACATTCAATACCGTAGTTTATGTTTGTGGACTAAAACATAAATTACAAAAGCAACAGTCCCTGTGCGTCCTGACATATGTATATATGAGGTATATCGGTATTGACTTACTGAAAAGCTTTACTGTCATGACAGCATTGTTTCATCTCTTGTCAAAACAAGTTATCTCAGATTGTCAGAAAAAACCTGATAGTTGTGCGAAAGTCCAAAAACCTCAATTTGTTCACAAAAATGATACGATCCTACTGACACCGCCTCTTCAAACTGGCATAGGATACGCTTTGACTGCTTTCCCTACTTGGTATTCTGCAGCCTTTTTAACCTTGGTCAGAGAGATGATTCTGCGCATGTCAGGAGACATAGAATCAAACCCAGGACCAGACTCTTTGTCCACTGAAAATACCCTAAATACATTAAAAATTTTCCATTTGAATATCCAAAGCCTAAAGCCCAAATTAGACGTTATGCAATATGAATCACTATCCAATGATGTATTAGCTCTCACGGAGACCTGGCTACAAAGCACTGATTTGACGTCTGACATTATGATTCACGGATTCCAGGAACCCCTGCGGTTTGACCGCATGACAAGAGGAGGTGGCGTTGCTGTCTATGTGAAGAATGGATTGTGCTTTCGGCGGAGAAGCGATCTTGAGGTGAATGGCATTGAATGTCTATGGGTCGAAGTGTTCACGAAACACCACAAGTCCCTATTGCTCGGGGTATTTTACCGCCCGCCCAATAGTTCCCAAGATGCTTGGGATTATATTACAGAATCAATTGATAGAGCGAAAGATACCTTGATCCCTGACCTAGTTATTACTGGTGACTTCAACGAGAATCAAATGGGCTCCCCAAGGGGTCATTTCCATGAAGTTTGTAACTACTGTAACCTTAGACAGCTAGTGATTGGACCAACGTGCCTCACCGAATCATCTGCTACACTCCTCGATCTTTTTGCTGTCAGTAGTACTGTCCACGTTGTAGGATGCGAAGTTCTTGAGCCAATTATACCTGACATGACTCGCTATCACTGTCCGATCTCTATCGATGTCCAGTTCACAAAACCCCGAACTCATAAATTTAAGAGACGCATATGGTTGTATGCAGAAGGGAATTACGAGGAGCTTAACACAGCGTACAAAAATTTAAATTGGGAAAACCTACTTGATATTTTATGCCCTGATACCCTAGTTTCTAAATTCACCGATCAACTACTCGACACACTGCATCTACTTTCATTCCCAACAAAATCATAACTTCTAGGACCAATCAGCCCAAATGGATGCATAATCAAATACGGCTGTTACTAAGACAAAGAAAACGATTGTACCGGACAGCAAAGCGCACAGGCCTACTTCGTGACTGGGCGAAATACAAATGTAAACGAAATGAAGTTGTCGCATCGGTCAGGAAGGCAAAAGCAACCTACACATCAAAAGTTCAAGCAAAATTAGGTTGCCCTGAGACACCCTCTTCTGAGTGGTGGAAAACCCTGAAAACATTTATTTTTAATAATACATCGGGAATCCCTACTATCACCCATTTGAATAAATTATACTCCACTGACCATGAAAAGGCAGAAATCCTCAACGAATACTTTTGTTCTATTTCTTCCTTGGGTGACACTAATACTTCTTTGCCAAATTATCCCTTCCATGCGCACCAGTCCCTCGACGGAATAATATTACACAGTAGTGAGGTCTTTGAAGCAATCAAGAGTATCAAGGCATCGAAAGCATCCGGTCCTGACCTTGTAAGTCCCCGACTACTAAAGGAATGTGGTCGCTCTCTGTGCGAACCACTTACAGTCATTTTTAACATACTTCTGAGTAACAACTATTTCCCAGCCTTATGGAAAAAAGCCAACGTGACGCCAGTTTTAAAAAAGAATCCTTCTAACTTAGTTACCAATTATCGCCCGATATCGCTGATTAGTTGTGTTGGAAAACTATTCGAAAAATGTGTGTTCAAGCGGTTATGGCGTTTCATTTGCGATAATAATATCCTTAGTCAGTTCCAATCTGGTTTTACCCCTGGTGATTCAACGGTTTTACAACTGACAGACATCTATGATGAATTCTGTCATGCTCTTGATGAAGGGAAAGAAGTTAGGGTTGTTTTTTGTGACGTGAGTAAGGCATTTGATAAGGTTTGGCACACTGGTCTTATCCACAAGCTAGAAAAGATAGGAATAACAGGCGACTTGCTTTCCTTCCTAAAGTCTTACCTTTCGAATAGGTCTCAACGGGTTTTGATAGCCTCCGAGGCATCTCCTTGGAGACCAGTAACTTCTGGAGTTCCACAAGGATCCATTCTAGGTCCGCTGTTATTTTTAATATACATCAACGACATTACCGAAAACTTACAGAGTAGTATACGGCTATTTGCTGATGATACATCTCTTTATCTCATTGTAGAGAACCCCGGCCAAGCTGCAGCATTAATCAACCATGATTTGGCCAAGATAGAACATTGGGCCAAATCATGGTTGATTGAGTTTAATCCTCAAAAAACAGAGACTATGTTAATTTCGCGTAAGATCATTGCTCCTACGCACCCACCTTTATATCTAAGTGGAACTCGAATTACCGAAGTAACTACTCACAAGCATTTGGGTGTGACCCTAAATAAATCCTGTACTTGGAACGAGCATTTTGATCATATCTGCGCCAAGGCTTGGACTCGTATAGACATGTTGAGAGCTCACAAGTTCACTCTTGATCGCAAGGTCTTAGAAAAGATATACTTCGCATTTATTAGGCCCCTCCTGGAATATGCAGACTGTGTTTGGGACAACTGTTCAAGTACACAGGCTGCGAATCTAGAAAAAATTCAAGTAGCTGCAGCGAGAATTGTTACTGGTGCTACAACTAGTGCCAGTAAAAGTTTACTCTACGCGGAAACTCGATGGGATTCACTGCAGGAAAGGCGCCGAAAGCACAAGCTACTTCAATTCTTCAAGATGTATCATAAACTTGTTCCTCCATTCCTTTCAAACAAAGTACCGCCAGTTACTTCGTCCATCAGTCTTCACCACAATACTCGATCAAATAAAACCCACCGAGTTCCGTTTTGTCATACTAGTTTGTACCAGTCTTCGTTTCTTCCAGATGTTACCAAACAATGGAATATGTTGCCCGTCTCGGTTAGGGAAAACTGTTCCATCATAAATTTCAGAAGGTTCCTAAATGGCGGGAATCAACGTCCGCCCACATTCTATGCCGGGGCCAAATCTCGAGCAGCTCAAATTTATCATTGTAGGTTGCGTCTGCACTGTAGCGGTGTTAACGCCCATCTGTATGATAATCACCTCTCGTCTTCACCTCTGTGTCTGGGTGGTGGCATAGAAACGACTGAACACTTTCTTCTGTACTGTACAAACTATACAGATGTACGTAATCTAACAATTAATACATTGCCGTTTACCTTTGATCTTTCTATGCTCCTGTATGGGTTTGAGCATTTGAGCATCACTGACAACTATCTTGTGTTCAGAGTCGTGCAAGAATATATCATACAAAGTGGGCGCTTTCACTGAGTTGCAGTATATATGTAGACTTGTTTCATTATGGTATATCGACAGGTGTATATGCACCAGTAAATACATCACAATAACATTTTTGACACTAACCTTCCTGGGGAAGTATACCGCGGACTGCCCGGAGTCCGCCCCTGGACTGTCTCTCCGTACCAACAGTATCCTGTTGAAATTAATTTTTAACTCCTCTGAACTGGAAGAGTGGTGAGAACAGTCCAGGCGCGGACTCTTGACTCGTCTCTTGTCTGTTTGCGACGATGGTACTGTTCATCAATAGAGTCATAGACTACACTCATGTGATCGCTTCTGGTATTAATACTGCTTTCAAGTTGGTTTCATCTGCAGATTATTCTGCGTCTTTGTTTCCATTAGTCTGTTTGTTTTTCCTTTCTTGACTTTTTTTTCTTTTTTGTTCGTTTAATTTTTTTTCTTCTTCTCTTGTGCTTTTCTTCTTGTTTCTTCATTTTTTCCCTCTTTTTTCCCTAGTTCTGACACTTTTCTCTTTCTATCCAACAACGACAATGAGTTCAAACAATATTTTACTCAGTTTTAGCAACCACCTATATACTTTGCTATTTTAGAAATGTTCCAGGAGACGGCTTATATAAGCTAAGAGCTTTCTGCCGAATCCTCTCACTTGATATTGTCAGCTACTTCTACATGTCTTGCTGTACTGCATACATTTTATTATAAATTCTGTACAGTTAATGTAACATTATCAGTCTTTTGTATGTATTATATCATGTTCAGTTCTGAATAAATATTGTTTAAACTAAGAACGGGGCAAGGGATGTCATCAAGCAGTTCGTCCCCGAGTGTTGGGAGGAGAGGAGAATCGCGGGAACTTACACGCTCTCTTTTTCTAAAGACGATAGAGATCCAATAATGCAAAAGTCAGCAGGCGAGCCTAGACAACGGCAATCCTTTTCTCTCTAATCCTATAACTCTTTAACACCTTGAGCCCCGGTGGCCCTTTTTCGGACAAAGACAGTGGAACACCCCGTTTTCCGTGACAAAATAATGTTAAATAAATAAGTAGTACAGACCAACCACTGTTTCCAACGTGTGGCCCCAAGGCTCCTCATTGGAAATACTGATTGGTCAGCTCTAAAATATTGAAAATATTGAAAATAGACCCTTCTAGCTAATTCTACTGAACTGATGTGGAAGATACCACCGGACCTCAAAACGGTTAAATCATTATCTCTCTAAATCTCCAATCTTCAACCCTTTAGCTGATGACTACGCAAATTCTTCCCTCCACCGTACAATACACAACCCCAAGGGCAATACTTTTGTTTTTCAGACTGATCCTTACCCATCCAATTTCTTTCGATACCTCACTTGGGGTGCTGATGTTTTCCAGGTCTGTGATCAGCGACGGTTTTAAATCCTCTTTATGTACATGCCTACCCCTTTCCCTTTTTTCTGGCTTTCCGTTCGCCCTACACCTATCCATACGTACCCCCTTACTTGGTCTACCCGTTCCACGTGTCTTACCCACGTTTCGCTTAAGCCCATGTCCTCAAACTCCTCTGCCTCAACCAATGTAGCAATTTCACTTACTTTCCGGTGGAGACCCTGGATGTTGCTATAACCCACTTTCAGGGTATCAAGGTTCATTGGCTTCCGCCTACTGGTCCCATTATTATCTAGTCCCTGTATGTTTGAAACTGAATACGTTTCTCATTTATCTGGTGTACTTTGTGTTTACGTTTTCGATCGCTTGTATAAATCTGAGGTTGTCATAGTTTACCATATTTGATTCAGGAATCAGCTTCTATGCATGGCATATAAGTTTTTTGTTAAGAAGAGGGCTCTCCACAACAATGGTTTCGTAAAACATGACAGTATATATAATCATGGAGGTAGTTTAAATTTAACTTCAAGGAAGACTTCCCGGATGGGGGTATAAAAGGTGCATAAAAGGGATGATAACTCTCACACCATGTCAGAAGTAGGAGTATAGATATTTAATCCAAAGTAATAAATATATCACTATTTTGTGTACTATATGGGTAAATAATTGTACATTTGTACAGGTGTCCGGAGATATTTTGGACGAGGCGAAGCCGAGTCCAAATAGTGGAGGACACCTGCACAACTGTACAATTATTTACCCATATAGTACACAAAATAGTGATATATGTGATTTAATCCACAGCCCATCAATGTTAACAAAAGTCAAAAAAATTATATTTGACACGAGTAAAACCACATTTTAAAACACGTTTTGCTTGCTCTACCCTCGAAAAACAAAATGGTCATAACCCATTGTTTGCTTGCTAGAATGTCTATTGAAGTTATGACACGCATCAGGAGTTCAGATATTGTGAACAGATCTGTGGCTTCGAAGTGAACTCACATCATGACGTAATTTGTTCTCCCGCTAATATAATGTCTCAGCTGAAGGGTGGGACACATATTCAATCCCTCATCGAAAGTGCGGCAGATAAATTTAATAATCGTTCATTTTTAAAGCATTTGGAAGAATCATTTTTTTTTATCTGAAGAAGAGGTTCGCTTTCCCTCAGGGGTGGCGGGTAGTGGTGCCTGATTGCCGTCTTAATATTTGAAAAAGGGCGTTTTTCTAGGTTGTATATTTATTTACTGGTGTTTAAGGTCATTTTTCTGCAGCTATGGCTAATTGTGACCGCAAAAAAGGGTGTAAAGTCAAGTTTAGCCAATCGTTTACATCCATGCTGCCCATTTTAGGGGACTTCTACCCCGGGCACTGGTGACCAGGTCCTATTTTACCAGTAAAACTGAACTTGTTTACCACAGCAAACAAGCACTGCTTCACTTCAGAGGTTTCCACAGGAGTCCTTTTTAGGTTACTAGGGCTGTTGGTTATTAAAAGCAACAAAAAATTAAAAAGTACATTATAATTTGGACACGATGCACACTCAATTCATTAGCTCTGTCGAGAAAAGCTTGTCGATAATTCATGTGTTAGAAAGTTTTTCACACCTCCTTTACAGCATCTTTACTTTTGAATGGTTATGATTACAGTACCGTGACAATCGTACAAATATCTTGTTATTGGGACTGTTTCAAAACCGTCACAATATCCAGATATTGGTACTGTTTTAGTGAGCTGTTCTCATCAAAATCGTACTTGGTGTGATTTTATAGGGCTTGTTTTCATGACAGAGAACAAAAGAAATATTAGGTAGCTGTGGATTAAGTATAGTTCACAAAGAACTACATCGTTTCAAATAGAAGCTCAAACGTGCATTGGACATGCAGCGGGACAGTGGGGATGTCGATTTCTTGGGGGCGTCTTATCGGCTTGATTTTCCGTTCTAGCTAGCAGACAGTGAATATGACAAATTTAACTTTTTGCGGATATATTTGATGATATATTACGCATGTACTCATGCTAACTGGAAAGAATGAGGATGATCAATTCATGCTTTCATGCAGTCATCTATGCGAACGTGAGAAGGTTACTGACACGTCATTGTATATCAAGGAGAGACGTCCTTTGGTATTTTATTTGATAGGTTCAGAAGGGTGTAACGTGCTGTTTCAATGATTATCCGATATTTATATTTTTGGAGGAAAGCCCACGAGAGAGAGAGAAAGAGAGAGAGAGAGAGAGAGAGAGAGCAACGGGCAGTTAGGGTGGGTATATATTTCTGTTTATAACGTCCCCGACTTGGTGCATTAACCCTCTGAATCCAAGTGGTATCTTCCATACCAGTTCAATGGCAGCAAGGGGAAGAGTCCATTTTTTTTTATTTGGGTCAGACAATCAATCTGTTCAACGTGCAGCCTTGGGGCTGCACGTTGAAAATATTGATGGGTCTACACCACACCTTCGCTAAATAGTCAACCTACTTAATGAAATTATGAAACATCATGGCATGTTACATCATGGCATGTTACTGGGCCGGAAAATCGGCCTCAAAGGGTTAAAGCTTGAACACCCTAAAATGGAGTAACGCGACCACCTACCGTCCCTGCTCAGCGGCATAGTGAGTGCTCAAACAGTGGAAGGCGCTATCCAGTGTGTTGTATAGTAGAAACAATTTAATTTATTTGGGGTATTGAAAACAGAATTCTCGTTTGAAAACAGAAATATTTTGTGGAATCAGATGAAGGAAATATGGTTATAGATTGATATTTTGTGGATTAAAAGAAAGAAAAAAATATTGTTATAACGTGAAAAAAGAATTCAGTGTTTTACATTTCTTTTTGTTCGATTGAAGTGAGTTTTATTTCTTAGACGGCTTAAAAATCGTAATAACGAGAAGAAAAATCATTTATTTACTTTTAAAAACTTTTTGTATATAATTTGTTTTTCTGTTTAGGTTTCGATTGAAGTATTTCTTTCTTAGGTTGCACTAAATGCTGTCGTACTCGAACAACCGTCTACATCCTCTTTATTGTACCTTGAATTTTTAAAACTTAGGCCACTCAAAATAGATCTTCTGTTTCTCAGGCCATTATTTGTAAATTTGCATGTGGGCGAGCGTTTTTTTTATTTTATTTTTTATTTCTGTAATTATTTCATTGCCATCAAAAGTTCATGTTCTTGGTTTATGTTTTAAGCCTCATAATCTACGGAATAGCATGGGGTGTATTTTGTCCCTTGACAGCAAAAAGGCTTTGCAATGCTAAAGCATTGCAAAGCCTTCTTGCACTCAAGGGGCAAATTTATCAGTTTTTTTAACTTGGGTAAAATATCAGACATAAACCATTTAATTTTTATTTTTTGAAAGTTTACATTGGTTATAAAAAAGAGAGCATACAGCAGCCAAAGAGACCGGGGGGACAAGTAACAGATTTTTAATTTTCTAGGTCTTACTAAACTCTTCTAGGTGGTGAAGATTTGTGGCCAGCTTCACTGAATGTGAATATTTTTTTCACTTACATATCGTGTCGTTTATTTCAAGAACGAAGCAGAAAAAATTGCACACGATAGTATGAAATTATCTACCCTGAACAAATCTAAAACAAATGCTTGATAAGAAGCAGTACAAACTTTTTAATGTCGACAATCATTGAAAGATACAAAAAAAAAAAAAAAAAAAAAAAATAACAAAAAATGGAGAATCTAAAATTTCTGAACCGAGTTCACGAAAATCGATCTGAGCTGACTTCGGTTATATTTACTTATTTATTTATTTATTGGTGTTCAATGTCACATATTTCTGCACAATGGCTAATCATGACCACGACAGTTTACTGGTGGAGGAAGCCGGAGTACCCGGAGAGAACCAACAAGCAGCGGTAAGCATCTGTCAGCTCCCCAACATACTAACTCCACACAAGCAGGGTTAGCATTGGTTGAAGACATGTGTACCATCGACGTGCAGTACGCCTTAGTACACAACGACACCGTGCCCCCACGTGGGCATTGGGGTGAAGTGTCTTGCTCAAGGCCACAACACGATTGTCGCAGGTGGGATTTGAACTGAGGACCTCTCGACTTGCAGCCTGCACCTTCACCTACTGAACCACCGCGCGTGAACGTGGTGTAGAAATTTCATACCTAATCGTGATGAAATTTGAAATTCTTTTTTTATCACATCACGTATATTTTAACCCTCTACCTAAATTGATGGTAAAACCGACCAGACCTATTCGCAAAAAAATCCAACCGTTTTTTCTTTTTCAATTTCTGTCTTCAAAGCATAGCTTATGTCCTCCTTATTGGAGCGAGATCTTTCCAATGAGGGGGTCATAAATTGTGTTTTTAGGCTAAAAATGAAAATTTTAGTTTTTCAGGAAATAATTTTGCAAATGTCGCCTGGTGGAAGTGTTGGGCGGCAGTTGACAGAAAAAGTAAGTTGAAAAACAGCAGATAAATGTAACTTCGGAATCCAACTCACTCACAGTGTTACGACTATGGCGTTGCTCTGACGTCACCCGTTTATTAGACGTGTTGTGAACTCTTTCGAATCGAATCCAATTTCGATGCTTCGAAGGTCACCACATTCCTCGCACAGCATTACAAGAACTGTGTAGTCTCGCTGTATTTACTGTCTACACTCCTGTGTTTTGCAATATGAATTTAAAAATGTCTTTCTTCAATGGTTGCAAACCACACCACTCAAAGTAGCTAGCAGCATGAAATGGGAGCCAATACATTCCATCTCGGTCTAAGCTGTTTCCCTCATGGAAGCAAAACGTACCCAAGTTAGTGTGTTACAGTATAAGTATGTTCACATGGGGTGAGAGTATTATTACGTGAATGAATGCGGGAATTAATTTGCAGAAATAGAGGATATGGAATGAGTGTTTTTCTCATATAATATTTATGAAACGAGTCTAAGAATTTTCCGTTTTGACGAGCCTCTGGCTAGCCTAAGCGAAAAATTCGGACGAGTTTCATAAATATTATATGAGAAAAACACTCATTTCATATTCTATTTATCATATGACACACACACACGCACAAATTAGCCACTTAGTATGACTTTTTAACCCATCACCTAACTTGAGTTGCAGACGGCACTTGGAAAAAACATCCTCGTATGACTAAAAATTTTCATTTTTTTTGCTTCCAAAACATAGGTTATGACCCCTCATTGGAACGAGTTCGTCGAACTCGTTCCAATGAGGGGTCATAACCTATGTTTTGGAAGCAAAAAGTGAAAATATAAAAAAAATGAATGGCGTTTTTCTTGTAGGTAAAAGATTAATACAATATAACCCACCATAAATAGGACAGATAACGTAAATTCTCCCAACTGAATTTATGCAAATGTCACCCAGTTGTATTTTGTTTAGCCAATCAAATTGTCCAGTTTTGAAATTGACCAATGAAAGCTCCCAACTCTAATTATGCATATTATGAAAATGTAGCCCAGTTGTATTTTGTTCAGCCAATCAAATTGTCTAGTTTTGAAATTGACCAATGAAATTGACGGAAGGCTTTATTTATCACTGATTAATATGAAAACAAAATATCAAATGTTTTAAAGTGAACAGAACGGACGAGTCATATGATAAAATAATATATTACAGGCGCAAAAGAAATAAACAGTGATACAATATCATTTAAACATTAGTACAAAATAATTAAACAATTGTAGAAAATAATTAAACAGTTGTACTATAATTGGAGTAATACAAATAATTAAACAGTATTACAGAATAATTAAACAGTAGTACAGAATAATTAAACAGTATTACAGAATAATTAAATAGTATTACAGAATAACTAAAAAGTGTTACAGAATAACTAAACATAAGAACAACTAATTAAACAGAAGTACAATGATTATAGTAATACAAATAATTAAACAGTAGCACAAAAAAATTAAACAGTATTACAGAATAATTAAACAGTATTACAGAATAACTAAACATCAGAACTAGGACTGTCATGATTAATCGATTAATCGATTGTTGATCGGTCATGGCGAAATCGGTTAGTATTTTTCGTTGTCGAATAATCAGTAAATTGTATCCCGCTTAAGACGTTTAATAATCAAAAGAAAATTTGATGAAAAAACTATTGTTTCTAAAGGTAAAGAGTTAAGAACATCGATGTTAAACCCCAAGAAGCCGTTGGAAGCATTTGTCATTCAGGTACATTCATCAAAGCTTTGATGTTCAGAACTTTTGAACCGTCAGTGCAATAATTAAGACCGATCGGCAGTTGCGAAGTTTGCAACTGACGACGGTCTTGATTATTACACTGACGGTTCAAAAGTTCAGAACATCAAAGCTTTGAATGTACCTAAAAGAGGATCGTCTTCGTTGTTTACCGGAGGTAGGTCAACTGACTTGAACTTTATTTTTTATCGACTTCAGAGAGAGGGAGAGGGGGGTCATCTGGGTACGATTAATCGATTATTATCGATTATTTGCGACGATTAATCGATTCCTAAATTAAAAAATCGTGACAGCCCTAATCAGAACAACTAATTAAACAGTATTACAATGATTATAGTAATACAAATAATTAAACAGTAGTACAAAATAATTAAACAGTATTACAAAAACAATTAAACTGTAGTACAATTCTGAGAGTAGTACAAATAATTAAACAGTAGTACAAATTAATTAAACAGTTGTATAATGATTATAGTAATACAAATAATTAAACAGCAGTACAAAATAATCAAACAATAGTACAAAATAATTAAACAGCAGATCGAACTAATTAAAGAGTAGTACCATGAGTATAGTAAAACAGTAGTACAAATAATTAAACAGTAATAAAAATAATTAAACAGTGGTGCAAAATAACTAAACATTATTACAAAATAATTAAACAGCAGTACAAAATAATTAAACAGTAGTACAAAATAATTAAACAGTTGTACAAAATAATTAAACAGTTGTACAATAATTACAGTAATACAAATAATTAAACAGTAGTACAAAATAATTAAACAGTGATACAAAATAATTAAATCTTTACAATGAAACATTTAGAGAGATAACATTATCAGATAAATTTGAAGCAAGCACACCCCGACTCAAAGTTCACATGCAACGTACACAAACTTGTAACCTGTCCACCATTTGTCTCCCCACCTGTAATTGGTTCGCATCATATGAACTGCCAGATCGTTTGGGCTGTTATTTGGTTCACCTGATTTAGTTTTCCAATCAGACCATGTTAGCGGATCATTATTGGGCCAGTGCCATCTTTCCGTTCCTGGTTCTCTTGTAAGACCAATGAGAATGTCTCTCTCTGAAAAGATATTAAAGAAATTAGACTACAACAATTAACCCTCTACATAACGAAGCAGTCGTATCCCTCCACGTAAAATGCAAATTCAACAGTTGAAAAATATTATTTTCCAAAATATTTCAACAAAACCATATCACGTGACCCATTATTGGAACGGGCTTTTCGAGCTCGTTCCAGTTAGGGTCACATGATATGGTTTCGTTGAAAGTTCATAAAAAATTTGGAAAAATAATATAGGAAAAAATAAATTTTTATATCGTCTGCTTTGGGTAAAAGGTGAAATAGTTATTGTCTAACGTACCATGTAACGAAATAGTCCGGGCCTAGGTTTAACCATTTACCCAATGCAAACATAACCGTTATTCACAAAACTCTCCATTAACCCTTTACCTAACATGAAAAGCAGACGACACTTGCCAAAAAAATTCTTGAATAATTAATTTTTTTTCATTTTTTGTCTCAAAAACATAGGTTATTACCCCTCGTTGGAACGAGCTCGACGAGCTCGTTCCAACGAGGGGTCATAACCTATGTTTTTGAGACAAAAAATGAAAATATTTTGAAAATTAATTGGCGATTTTTGAGAATAGCGCTGGCCGGTTTTGGCCGTTACGTTGGGTAAAGGGTTAATATTAGTTTTTCTATTTTTGCCTCCCAGACATGGGTTATAACTCCAAACTGGAACGAGCTCGAAAGCTGTGTTTTTAACAAAAACAATGAAAGGTTGGGGTTATTCTTTAACCTTTTTTGAAAGTGTCGTCTGCTATTCGTTTTAGTTAAAACGTTAAAGTTAATTCATATGGCATTCTCTTGTTCGTAATCGTTTGCAGTTAGCCTATTCCGATTTTAAATTTTAAAAGAAGTTAAGAAATGACAGAAAGATATACAATTAGTTTCATCTCAGAAAACGTTGACGTTACACCACTGACGTTCTGCTTGGAGAGAGAGAGAGAGAGAGAGAGAGAGAGAGAGAGAGAGAGATTTTAATAAACAAACAGATATTCATGCCAAGGACAGGATTTATCTTGTCACTGAAATAAGTATAATTTTTTCACCACAGATTTCCAGAGTTAAATTTTGATAAATTTTACCTCATATCTAGTCATGGCTGCTTCACAGCAGCCATGACTAGATTTGATGAAAAATATCTTAAAAATACTCAGCGGGTTAATATTTAAATACAATAGTTTCAAGTAAAATACATAGACAAAACTACATGTATGTTTCAATGAGTCGTTTTGTATTCAATGAGTCAGATGTGCGTAGGAAGAAAACGTCGAGACCGAAGGTCGAGACATTTTCTTTCTACGCACATCTGACGAATTGAATACAAAACGACTCATTGAAACATACATGTGGTTTTGTATTTATTACACGACCCAAGCACCTACTGACCTAATTTTCTTTTCTATCAACGATGGTAAACACCATGCACTTTATGCAGTCGCATTGCATAAAAAAAGTCCGGAATTCCGTATTGCACAACCGTATTGCACGCCGTATTGCATATATAAGAGAGACTGCATGGGCATGTAATAAATCGAAAAATATTTACCGACTGCTGTTGTTTGAGCAATGGCCTTCACGAGACTGGCTTTTTCGGCGGTTTCGACAGACAGGAACTTCGTCGAACCTGCACCTGAGCACACTTTGGTCAGTTTCTCGTACGTGGAATAATCATCACTGAAAGCGAACAGCCCAAAACATATCCCGAGTTTCCTGCTCAGCATGTATCCATTTTCCCGACTGCATTCCGCTGAAAAGAAATATGAATGTTGTCCGAAATATAATAATCCGTAGGACCCAGGGGCCAAATTCATCAAAAAATCGTAAGATATGTCATAAGATAAGTCATAAGTTGTGACTTAAGAAAAGTCAAAAGATAATCTTAGGAAAAACGTAATTGCGATTCATCAAGGAATCGTAAGACCTTTTTATGTCACATTTCTTAGGACGATCTTAAGACAATCGGAGGGAGAAATCATTGACCTAATATGATGCAACATAGACACAGGTTTGTGCAAAAAAAGTTGGCTTAGCAGCAAATTATGTGTCGAAAATACAGTGAGTACTGGAAATGATGTACCAAGTTGCTTGTGCTATGATATTATTCTGTATTTAGCACTGTATACACATAAATACTCCTCATATATTTCTTATTGACGTATTACTGGAGAACCATGATATTTTGGGGACATTAACACGATGTGGTGGCGAGGGTCAGTCTGAGGGAAGCAGAAAACCGCGGCGAGTCATAGATTTATTAATACAGTTAGCTTGGGTTTTAGGCAAGTGCGTCATCCACGTTCAAAGATCAGTGTAAGATGTCACCGTGTTATCCAGTGAGCAATGAAGTAATGTACCGTAACAAAGCAGTGTGCTCTACAAAAAATACCTGCTATAATTAATATTGAAAAAAGTAACAGTTAAATTATAGGAAAGGATGCGTTAATCCCAATTACATCAACTGCTTCGCCCAGCATGAAGTGCACGGGGCACATAGTATGGTCTCTAATGTGTGTTCGCAATAAAAGAAACATTCTGCCAAGTTATCTGTTTCAATGAGAATAGTACATTTTTAAAATGACTTGTAAAAGGAACCCCAATTTCAGTGCGGCGGAGATTACAGCTCTCACCGAGGGCGTAGACTCAAGGAAAGGGGTCTTATTTTCTAAACACAACACATCAATTAATAACTCGAAAAAAAAGAGTGCATGGGAGGCAATATGTGAAACTGTGAATGCCACCAACAGGTTCGGGCGTTACCAGGACTGTCCCCGAGATTAAGAAAAAGTGGACATGTCTAGCCAGTGAGACGAAAAAAAAGTTGGCACATATCAATCGCGAATCGCGAAAAACAGGGGGTGGTCCTCCACCCGATAAGGTAACTGATGTGGACGAGAGAATTTCTGGCGTAATAGGAGAAACACGAGTATGTGGAATCCATTCTGGAATTGACACGGAGGAACAGTTGCCTAACACTAGCGGTATGTATTTAATATTTAGCTACACCGTAAACATTTAGCTCCATAATAACGGTTCAAAATTGTCACATATATACAAACAAAATTAGACTGAACCTATTTCATGGCCAGCTACATATAAAAAGTAGGAAAAAAACTTATATTATACATTCTTCACTGATAACTCTCTCTCTCTCTCTCTGTTTCCGTTTCTCTCCCTCTCCTCTCAAGAGAGAGAGAGAGAGACAGGAAGAGAGAGAGAGAGAGAAAGTGAGGGGTAAAGGGATATATATATATATATTATAAACAGACAGACAAACTGACTGACTGACTGATGGCTGGCTGACTGAGTGACTGACTGACTGTGAGACAGACACAATCATTGACAAACAGGCAGACTAATAGACAGATAGATAGATAGCTAGCCAGGCAGACAGACAGCCAAAGATAGGAAGGGCATAAATATTTGGGAAAGAGGGAAATAGGCGAGGGTGTCGGGTGTTTTTTATGGGGGTGGGTATAAGAAGTCAAAAGAAAACTAGATTTTTTCACGGGCATTTGGGATTTAAGGAGTTGCCAAGACGATTTCGACATGATATATTAATTGATTTACCATCAAAAACGTATGTTGAACAGTGAATTGATGCTTATTTTGTTACGCAACTGAAAAAGTAGTGAAACAGACATAACAATAAACCACGCCCTAAAGTTATTAGTGTGGGGACTTTACTTACTGCACGTTTATTTGGCATGGCTCCATTGGTATATTGAACGACGACGAGTGACGGCGTCGTTGAATATCATAACTTTTCAAATACGTTTAACCCTTTGAACTCGAGCTTTCTGGGATGGAATCACATATGTGTGTATTTTCTATAAGACTGATGAGTCTACTGTAGGTATAAAGAAAGGATAAATTAATCACAGCAATATGAAGCTCGCCTCTGGCTGCAAATTGCCGCGATTAGTTTGTTCTGAACGTTTATAGATAGCCCGCTATATCCTACACACAGTTCCGGTCTATGTACGCTCATTGTCCGAAATATCGGCCTTTAGTGTTGAAAGGTTTAAGTTTATCTACACAAATGTCACCTCCCAACACTTCCATATGGTAACTGTAGTTTTTTTTTATTGGAACAGCACAACAAGAACAGGATGAAACATCACAGGCTGCAAGTGGATACAGCTCAGACCATGACGTAGAAGTAAGTAGAAAGAGGAAGATGAGGTCCAGTAACAAGCAGTGGCAAACTGACCATTTAATAAGTATCGAAGAAGAACGTCTGGAAGTCGAGAGAAAACGCCTGATAGTGGAGGAAAAAAGGCTTGAGGTAGAGACGCAAAGGCTAGCTGTAGAACGTGAGATGCTCGAGAGTCAGAAAGAGTTACTGCGAATGAAACAAGAAAAACATAACATATATTTGTCACAGTTAGCTGGACTTGAACCAAATATAAATGTTGAAATTACAGACAATTAAAAAAATAAGTATTAAATAACTTCTTGTTTATCTATACCACCAAGCATGCTGTTAATGTAAAGCGCAAGCTTATACGATAGAGTACGATAAATTGTAATATTTGTAATCCGCTGCCTGAAGACAGAAGATTGCAAATCTTAAATTTATCATACCAAATCGACCGAAGAAATAAGACATAAGTTGGAATGAGAACCATTCGGAGCAGGGACAAAGATGAGTTAATTCAAGTGGTAAATTCTACTGCACGTGCGTACTATGTTGTCATAACAAACAACGTACAGAATAGTCTAGTTAAATTACAATATTTATTTAACTCTTTAACCCTCAGAACTAAAGTTTTGCGGAACCCTATATGCAATCCTAGAAAATATCCCCATACCTTATATGGGTTTGTATTTTAAGAAATAACTGTCTACATCTCAATAAAACAATGTATATATGGAAGTCACTGGAACTTGCTCTCTGGGGAGCCAGTTCCAGTTGCGTCCATATATACATTGTTTTATTGATAAGCTACCGTTACGTGACGGCAAATGGCGTTTTTAGTGGTTAAAAAGTTGACGTCAACATACTCCAAACCTTCCCTCGATCAGACGAGCTCTTACACCCATTCCGTCATTTTGAGTACCCCCATATGGCACGTGTAACTGGGCATCATCATTATTGTCACTAGAGGTCACATCCTGCATGGGAACGTTATTGCTTATGCACATATTATGAAGCATAAGCGTAGCGACAGACATGCCACAGATACGATCAGGCCTGTACAATAAACTGCCACCAGAAGTGTCCATGCAGCGGAATCGCATTTTCCACACCCCAAACGCACGTTCAATGGTGTTTCGTGTTCGTATATGAGACGCGTTATATCTTGTCTCTTGTGCTGTGATTGGGTTGTTTACAGGAGTAATAATAATAATAACTCTTTGCCCAGCCGCTGATTTGTCGCGGTCCTCATAAGAGAAGGCCATCATTCCCCCTGTACCCCACCCCCTCTCCCCCTCCTCTTCTCCCAGCATTCAGATATAAACTGCTTAATAGTGTCCCTCACTTCCTCTTTTTCAATTTCTTCAATAAGCATTCCTACCCTCTCCCTCGTGTCCCCCTTCAGCCATCTATCCTTTGTTTCTTCACCCCACTTCTGCATTATTCTTCCAGTAAATTTTATTCTATGAGGTATATACTGTGGGCATTCCAAGAGAAAATGTTCCAGGGTCTCCACTACTCCAGAGTGGCACATTTGGCATCCCTTTTCCCCATCTCTCCCAATTTTTCCCCGAAGCTCCAGTGATCTTGATCTCAGTTTGAACAGCAGTGACCCTCCAAAGGTGCCATCTAGGTACTTCTCAAAAGCTGGCTTTTCTTTATATTGTAACCCCTGCAGTGATCTTTTCACGCTAACCCCTGCTCGCCAGTTTCGATTGCAATCTTCCATGACTCTCTCTTTGACAAACCTTTTGCCTTCTTTCATTCCTACTTCTATGTTTGTGACCTCTATAGAGTAATTGTCCATTAGTTCCCTCACATGTTTTGACCACCCCGTTTCTATATTAGAATTCCAAATGGTATCGAGCATCAATTTGCACCACCGGTTGTCAGGCAGGTTTCTCAAGTAGTTAAAGTAACACAGTTTTCCCAAATCTACCCTGTCCTTGATTTTCATCCACCCAAGCTCCCCCCTTACTGCTTCCAAAGCTGCAGCATTACTCGACCCTGTTATCCATCTGCCGGCATCATTTTGAGTATTTTCCAACTTCTTAATAACGGTTTGGTTTAATGGAATCACGTCCGTGCCATACGTTATACTTGGTAAACCCACCCTCTCCCACAGTGTTTTCCCCACAAAGACCTTGTTGAAACTATTTTTCCCTAAAAGTTTTAGTTGGTTCAGAATTCTTTTCCCCTTCAGAATCAGTTTGGCTGAGTAATTTCTGTACACCCCTCTTCCCGTTATATTTATGCTTACCCCTAGATACTCATACTCTCCCGTTTCTCCTACAGTGATTTGTTTGCTTTCCCCTTCGGGGATTGAGAACTCCCCCACTCTCCATCTCTTCGTCATATCTACCATGCGTCCAACCGGTATTACCTTGCTTTTATTTTCATTTAGTTCGAGCCGCCAAGTGTTCCCATATCTACCAACAATTTCCAGCAGTTTCTCTAGCCCCTGTTCAGTTCTAGACATTAACACCATGTCGTCCGCAAAGAATAAGCCTGGTATCTTTATGTCTCCAACATTTACCCCCTCCGCACTCTGAATTAGTTCGTCCCCTAAATCTTTAACATACAATGCAAACAAAATCGGTGAAAAGATACACTCCTGCTTGAGGCCTATATCCATAGGGACTCGTTTTGTAGTGATACTCCCTAGACTGAGTTGGCTTTGCACATCTGTATACAGTGCTTTCATGATTCCCACAAAGTCACCCCCCAGTCCGATGCCCTCGAGCTTTCGCCACATACCTTCCCTCCACACTCGGTCGTACGCTTTTTTCACATCTAGAAATGCCAGAAACATCTTTTTCTTTTCAGCCTTTGTTGATTCTATCAGTTGGGTGAGTGTAAATAGGTGATCAGTGACTCTTCGTCCTTTCCTGAAACCATTTTGAATTTCTCCTAAAAAACCTTTCTCTTCAATAACTTCCTCTAGTCTACCGTATATGACCTTACAGAATACTTTTCCGATGTTACTACTAACTGATATCCCCCTATAGTTATCTAGAACTTCCTTATCCCCCTTTTTGTGTATGAACGACACCTTACTTTCCCTCCACTCTCTGGGGACCTCTTGCTTTCGCAGAGCCAGGTTGAAAAGGTTTGTCAGGACTTCAATAAGTGCCTCCCCTCCATTTTTGAGGAATTCGTTCGGAATTTCATCAGTCCCTCCCGCTTTACCATTTTTTAATTTCGAGACCACGTTCCGCACTTCTTCTGCCGTTATTTCGCTACATACACGATTGGATAGGTTCTCCTCCACCAGTGTAGTCATTAGCCATTTTTTCAACGGGTAGCCACTATCCCCCAAAAGCCACCCACTGTCTATTGTTCCTTGTTCCATCAACCGAAAAAGTTCAGAGTTGATCAATATAAAGGCGTCGTGGCTAGATCCTGGCCATTTCGCCACAACATTCAGAAATCTGAGATTCGCATCGCAAACAGCTTGAATGTTAATAGAATGATATCCTTTTCTGTTTACGTAAGCATCTTCGTCAAGGGTTGGTGCTTTAATTCTAACGTGTGTGCAGTCAATGGCACCGATAACATTTTGAAAATTTGCTAAATCAAAAAAGCCATTCCTTACTTCCCGCAGTTCATTGGGTTCTCGTGGCATTTTAATGTATCTCCTGTGGTATTTAACTAACGCTTGGGTAACATTATTTACAATTCTCGATGTGCTCGCCTGGCTGATGTTATGGACGTCGCCTGTTACATTCTGAAAGCTGCCAGTTGCGTAGAAACGTAAAGCTACCATAACCTGCATTGATACTGGAAATGGCGATGACCTTCGAGTTTCACGCTCGAGGTGTTCATTTAGTAAATTACAAATGTCTAATATTAACGGGCGCGTTAATCGATATTTACGAACAATATCTTCATCGTCCAAGTAGTCCAAAGGGTTACTACGATCTCTAAATACTCTTTGGCGACGTAAATTCCTTTCATCTTGAAGAACAACATAGGGCGCAGACATATTTATGACTGTCTTAAGACACCTCTAGAGGTGTCTTAAAGTTACGACCAAATTTAGGATTATCTTAAGTTATGACATTTTGGTGAATCGCAACTAGGTCAGAAAATTGTCTTAAGACATATCTTAGGACAAATATTTGTCATAAGATCGTTCATGAATTTGGCCCCAGATCTATAGCTGTAGTCATGGGATAATATCGTGTCCCTTGGTATCGGTGCTTGTGGAAAACTGAGATAGAGAAAATAGGCGGGGTGTGCACCAGGTGCGCACACTCTGAATTCGCCCATGCCGGTGCTATCTTGGGCACATATTTGTCCTAATTTGAAAAGCATTTTGAAAACTTTAGTGTCATCAAGCTGCAGGAAAAGAAAAAGAAAAGTCACGAGAATACCACATTCTCTTTCTTGATAATTCTTCGTCTTGACATCATTATTTATTTATTTATTTATTTATTTATTTATTTATATTTATTTACTTATTTCCTTACTTTTTTATTTATTTATTTTTTAATTTATTTTCTTTAATTAATTAATTTATCTATTTTTTATTTATTTATTTATTTATTGATTTATTGGGGTTTAACGAGACTTTCGACAGCCAGGGTCACCTCGTGTCAGACAGATTTACGGGTGGAGGAAGCCGGAATGCCCGGACAGAACCAGCGACCAATGGCAAGCAACCGTCAGATCCCCCACAAACGTACTAACTCTGCACAAGCAAGTTTAGCATTGGTAGACGATAAGCGCACAATCGAAGTGGAGTTCGCCTTAGTACACAGCGCCACGGGACCCCCACATGGACAATCAATATAGAGTGCCTTCTCCAAGGACACAACGTATTTACTGGCGGTGATCGAACCGCAGACCTTTCGGTTTGAGTTCCAACACCGTAACAACTGCGCCACCACACTCCCAACATCATTTATTGCGAATCTCTAAAAGTCCATTTGTGAGTGAAGGAATATCACTAAAAATCACTAGAAATCAACGGTAGCCTGCGGGTTTCATGTGAGCCGATATAAAGTCGCCTCTTTCTTCAAAATTTGAACACTGGAATATTTTGGTTGAAAAACATTCAGGTGTGACAGGAATGATAGTCCGTAGGAACGATAGTCCCTCTGGACTATTATTCCGCGGAATTATAGTCCTAGGTCTAACATTTCTAGGAATAGTAGTCCGCCGGACTACTATTCCTAGAAATGTTAGACATAGGACTATAATTCCGCGGAATAATAGTCCAGAGGGACTAATTTTCCTACGGACTATCATTCCTGTCACACCGGTCATGAGCAAAGAAGGCAACAGAGAGTCACATTGACCTTCCATAGTCCGACAAGCTCGTTCCAAATAGGGGTCATGATCTATGTTTTTGAGACAAAAAGTCGAAAAAAAAGAAAATTAATTGGCGATTTTTGAGAATAGCACTGGCCGGTTTTGGGCGTTACGTTGGGTAAAGGGTTAAATTGAAAGTTATAAAAAATCAAAACCAATCAAAAGTATTTCGTAATTTTCAGCCGACACTTGATGTTAGCAGCCGACACTAAAGTGGTTTACTGCCAACACGCGACGCACACGCTATTTTACTCGAATGGTTTTGCACCTCTGGTGAATGCTCCAAACTGTTTTATAAATTTTTTAACGTTCATTGAGAGAAACCCACTTTCGTAGACCTCCTCCGCCCTGATAAGAAACAGTCTACATATGAAGTTTCTTCAAAAAGAATGTAAAATTTAATGACTTGCATTTATGTTATTTATTTATTAGAGTTTAACGACACATTAACAGCCAGGGTCATATCATGTCGGTGACAGTTTTACGGGTGAAGAAAGCCGGAGTACCCGGAGAGAACCACCGAGCAACGACGAGCAGCTGTCAGCTCTCCAACATCGTAACTCTGAACTCTGCACCGCGGCACAGGCAGGGTTAGATTGGTTGAAGACATGCGCACCATCGACGTGCAGTACGCCTTAGTACACAGCGTCATCGTGCCCCCATGCAGGCAATCGGGTTTAAGTGCCTTGCCCAAGGACACAACGCGGGAGCACGAATCAGTCGCTAAAATGGTCACCCATCCAACTACTAACCGCGCTCGACGTTGCTTAACTTCGGTGATCTGACGAGAACCGGTTACCGCGACGCCACCGTGCCCCTTTGCATATATGTTTGCAGCCAGCGACTGTGATCACTGAATTTGAGACGACAGCCCAAAATGCAGTGAGACTGAATTTTCCAAACGCATCGACGAAAGACTGTTTCTTTCATTACGGACAAGCTCTCCCGAAAATGTGCAGAGATGTGGTTTCCTAACATCATACAAAGACAGTCCAGAAGTGAGTCTGTTAGCTAGGAATGTCGAAGCTCTTCTGATTTCAGTAACGATGGTCGGCAATGCTGGGTTTTATTCAACCGAGTAAACCCTGGTCAGTCCACCAGTTTACCGATTAAAATGGATTGAAAGATACTGCTGCCCAGAAACACGAGACCAACACGAAACAGAAGGCTATCGAACAAAACGAACGTTGTGCTAGGCGCCGTAAACTAAAAATTCTGATACCTGGATAACCTCCATATCTGTGTAAGGGCGTGCAGACTTTTTTACAAGTGAATAATCTTTCCATGAAACAAGTATTTTGCAGATCGCAAGTGGCGGAATAACCGTGCCAATGAGGAAATATCATAAAATAGACAATTCAGTTGGACACATGGGTGCCCGAAGCACTTCAGGGCGGTGAGGGGTCAAACCCCTTGAAAAGGGAATTTACTCGCATTAGTAGCCCCGCCATGACATGCCGAAGCATGCATGTCTCGAAGGCCGAAGATCCGTAATGGGGGAGTTTGAGAGGAGATGCCAATCCCCGATGGAATGGGGAACCTCCTTTCAAACCCCACCCATTGAATTTTGCAAGGTCCCCGAACGGATTCGGGGTGTATTTTAGCTTTACTTCGAGAATTAATCGTTGAAAAAAATTGAGTGACGAACCTTGGAGGGCATTGTCTATCCCCTCTCGCCCCCGTGGGCAGGGAGGGCGGCTGCCTCATCTGCCCCCGTGCTTCTGGCGTCCCTGGTTGGACACATCAAAAAACTTTCCTAGAAAGCAATATAAGTTTAATGAACTGTTTTGACACCGTGTCATTTTCAGTATACTTTTTAATATTGCATCATGTTTTATGCCGAGCTTTCAGACCACCAGCTAGAAACTCGACGCTGTTATAGGCTGGGGTTTTTTATCTACTTTTTGTGAAGTTTGGCCGCAGGCTATCGTTGATTCCTAGTGATATTCCTTCACTCACAAAGATATTCAGATATTCTTTCGTGCTTCTCTAAGTTATAGATATTCCAGTCAAAAGGTATTTAATTCATCTTGAAACCATCAACATATTAACACAATTAGCAGAACTATGCGGCATAATAATAAAACTACGATACGGTTTATCAAGTCTGGCTTTGGAAATATTTCTTAACCCTTTACCTAACGAATCGCCCGCAACCGCCCGCGTAATATGCAATTTGAGCAGTTGAAAAAAATAAATTTTTCAAAATATTTCATCAAACCCATATCATGTGACCCCTCGTTGGAACGAGCTCATTGAGCTCGTTCCAATGAGGGGCCACATGATATGGTTTTGTTGAAATCTTTCAAAAAATTTAAAAAATTGTATTTAAAATAATAAATTTTGATATCGTCTGCGTTGGGTAAAGGGTTAAGTTGATTCAAAAATAATTAATGTTTATGATATGTTTTAGATTCAACCGTCTTGAATATTTAAGTTGGTCGGAAAAGCGAACACATATTCCAGACGACTGAATCTAAATATGGATGATGGATATTTTAAGGGCTAGACTGGTTCTAGGCCAAATACAGAATTTGACCGGTGGCTTGAGAGCTTGTATTGCATGACGTATAAAGTAATGCTATAACATACATACACAGAACGACGTGCGCGTGTGAGTGGGTTAATTGATATGGCATGAATGCCAGCGAGGAAGAATAAAACGTGAAGTCACAGGCGTCGCGTTTTATCCTTCCGCGATGGCCCAAATACCATATCGATCAACCCATTTGCGTATGTCGTTCTCTGTTTATTACACGCTTTCACGTCTATAAAAAAACAGTTATTAGAAATACACTCAGCAATTCATTTGACAACTATCAACAAAAAGAACACATTTTATCGCCAACCAAATTTGCGTACTCATACCCTTCTTCTTCTTCTGGATATTCATTATCCCCTTCATATATTGACTATATTTCTTCTTCACTATTTTCGTACACATTAAACTCGCCATATTCTTCAATTTTAGACATTTTATTTAGTTATTTCGCAATCGGTTCAGTTTTCGGGTGATCAATCGTCTGTTCATCGATTTCTGTTCGGCACATGTGTGCGGAATAGATTTTCATTTTCCACATGATTTAGTGTTGCTGTAGATGGTGATTTCATAGAACAAGCGTGTAATAAATCATGTATGATGAATTTAAACAGAGGTGAGACTGAACATATGGAAAATAAACTAAAACCACAAGTGTACATGTATAATTACTTGTCAAAAGCATTTATCTGTACTGTCCTTCAGTTCATCGATGACGTCACTTATCACGTGACTGATTACGTTAATGATTACGTGATCGATCCAGACTGGTAAGAAACCAAGCATTCTCCTGCTTGACAACTCTTGCAAAATTATCTCATACAATGGGGCTCACCGTTTAATTAAGGTTTCATAGCACTACGTGCGGGTCTATATGTTGGACTTCTGGATCTTTTTGGAGGCAAAAGAACGGACTCATTTGAGTGAAAATGGGTGATTTTTGGTAATTTTCGGGTTGTTTTCGGTAATTAGATATACTCCCAGAGCGACAATACAACCAGAACCCCCCCCCCCCCCCCCAAACACACACACACACACACACACTCTTCATCCTAACTCTTCCAGGATATCGTAACCACCATAGACACTAAAATGTCGGCAGGGCTGGGAGAGGAGATGCGGCCCTAGGGTTAATTCTGTGACGTCCCTTCCCTTTAGAAGGTGCCGCGATACTGATGCAGATGCAGAAGACACGAGCGATTGGTTGGGGAGGGGAGGTCGTCCCTCCAAGAAAAATTTAAAATCAGCTATTAAATGAAGACTCCTGGCGGCTTTTGGGATGAAAAAACACGTTATTGTGTGGCCGTGAAAATTACCTTTTTTCAGCAGCATGTTACAAATTTGCAAGTTCGTGAGCGAGTTGCCAGTGACCAAGAATTATAGCTTTTGACTGCACAATTCTTGAAGTGATAACTTTATTACGTCAAGTTGATTTAATAAAGTTGTCACTTCAAGAATCATGCAATACAAAATTATAAACGTTGTTTTAGCGCCGAGCTCCATTCGCGATATAGCCCACTTCTTAACATTTAGTTCTACGCAACTAAAGAACTAGTGGTACTTGGCTGAAATGCGTTAATAGTAAGACCCACTAGTTCTGCTATGTAGAACTAAAATGTTGATAAGATTACAATGGTACTAACTTTGAAACGGGCACATGTATGAGTGGCAAGTTGTATCCCTATACGACTGGCAGCCTACCTTCCTGGTTCACGCTCGAAGTTCGGGGGGGGGGGGGGGGGGGGGCTAGCTTGGCACAGGGGTCAGAACTCAGAACTTGGGGGGGGGGGGGGCTGAATCAATACTTCTGGACTCGGACTCCTGGGCCAAGCCCCCCCCCCCCAAGTTCCGAGCCCCGGCGTTACTACTCCGAACTTCAACCCTCTTCCCGGCCCTGAACGTCGGCTTCTTGTGAACAAAATGTATGACGAACAATCGTATTACCCTAACAACTCGTGCGTGCTGCGTATGCGCACTAGCACACCCATCACCATAACTTCACCAAACGAAGTGTATATCTTTTTCAGGGCAGCGCCCGGTCATTTTTCAGGGCCCCGGACACCCTGGGAATATAAGATCCCAGGTCCTGCCCGTAGTCCTGAAAGCCGGGTCTTATTCACCCCCTCACCTACTGCTTGCCAGGTACTCTATAAAATTATATTTATCGATTTTTCTGCCAGACTTTAACCTTTTGAAACCGAAGGAGCGTTTTTCGGCGCCAGAATTCATAAAATGGATAGTTACTCATGCAGTGTATGTGTGCGCTGAACTAATCATGATTTTCAACGTGCAGCCCAAAGGCTGCACGTTGAAAATATTGATCCCCCCCCCCCCTCCCCAGTAACGAATATAGACTCTACCAGACGATGGTTCTGAACTGATCTAGAATATACCATCAGGGTTTAAAGGTTAAATTTGACAGTGTGCTGGATGTGATTTGAATCTTTTGGTTGGATAAACACATTAATTAAATTCAATGCAATGTGAGGCCAGCAATCATAACTGTAATCGGCGATATCCCGAGGCAATAAATCATGACGTCAAAATTACCATTTATGATTTTCAGTATGTTCTCTAAAACCAGTTGGGTTAAAAATTAACCCAAATCAACTAGGTTGAGTGAATATGAATCCAATTTGGTTCAAAGCGACACGACCGTACGCAAATTAACTGTCCACTTTCTGGCAAATATTTTGGCAACTGTTGCAACGTTAATAATCGAAAGGACAATGTGTGGTATTCGATTCAGTAATATACGCATCTCGTTAGACTCTCAGAGCGAAGGATGTTTCTCCTTTTGTCACCAGTTTTCACATTTTCTCCCATATTAAGTGTCCCACGGCGCAATGCAAGTCTGTCCAGAGGCCTCCTGTGGCCTCCGGCCTCCACTGTTTTTCTGTGAATCAAAGCTAGAAGTGTTGTTCAATCGAGACTTGATTTGATGGACATGTTGATGACATCACAAAAAGAAATGAAGAATCACCACAACCCCGGTAATTTTATGATTACACCCGGAAGTTCCACAAATTATGTTAATATCGTGATGTTTTCAAGAGGAATTGAAAACTTATGGATTCCAATGTCTATGACTGGAACAGGAATGAATACCTATATATCTTTGTAAGTAATGGTGCGTCACATTACATCAACGATCGTCTGCGCGCAAATTTCCACAAAATGTGAGTAAACGAACAGCCAATGGCCCATTACAGAATTGGACTGGTGGATTGAGAGCTTGGGGTAATACAGTAAGTGGAGAGTAGATTGTGACAAAATCACCCGTGGAGTGGTGTTATCACCCAAAGTATCACTTTGAAATTATGTACATATGGACGAAAAACATAAGCAAATGTTTCAGCCAATGGACCTCCGGGTTTAAACCGGAGGTCCATTGGCTGGAACTTTGCTTGTGCTTTGTATGCTTCGCATCAAATTTGCAATTATTGCTTGGGTGGAATCTCCACTCCGCGTGTGATTTAGTGATAATACACTCTACACGTACTTTATATATGTTTTGGATGCAGAACATGGGGGGGGGTAACTATTTGGGGGGGGGGGGGGGGGCGATAGGTCTCATATTACGTTAGGTAAAGGGTTAACAGCCGTATGAGTAGAGTTTACATTACTTACCACTATTGATTCTGTAGTAGTTGTCTCCTGGGCTCGCAGAGAGAAGCCTCGTGCTCAAAAACACAATCGAGTGCAAATGACACTTACGGGTGACACTGTTGAAAAAGAACGACATGCATGCCAAATCCATTATGCAATCATTGTAACACTTCCCCAACGAGAAAACTATAGTTGGAGTCCCAATCAGTGATGAGCTGCCAACTAGTCCCGAAAATCCATCTTCGCTTTTGATGACTTCACAGGTAGACATTGCCCGTGAAATGGGAATGCATTGTAAGGCACAGCTCAAAATGGTGTTGATTATAGAAAGAAAGCCGTACATGTCTGTATGTTTTAAACAGAAGATGCATGCATATCGGTTGCAATTCTCGTCAGTTCGTTGAAAGTTAAATTGCTTCCAGGCGTATGGAACGCTTCAATCACAGCAAAAGGTTTCGAATGTGTCACCTAATGTATTTCCTGCAATATTTTCCAAGTTTCAGGACATAGAATACTCCAGGCTTGTAGAGCGCTCGTTCTCTGATAAATGTGATTCGATATTCTGTCTTAATGTATTTCTCGAGTGACAAAGAATGCAAAAACTTTTCATTGTTCATGAGAACAGTGGCGCAAATACACGTCATTTGCCTTTATGCTTCACCAGTATACGGACAACAACAGAAAACTGAAGATTATATTAAGGGACGGGCAGCCGTTACTGCAATTCCTTAACCTACTACGGCAAGACAGTCAGTCAAGGATAAAAATCCTGATTGACAGCATTCTCTCACCAGCTTAGATAAGAAACCGGAACATTATTGACTCTTTACCCTCAACGTCAACAAGCACTACACAGTTAAAACTAGAAGTCTTGTCACGAACTGTGTGCTTATCTAGGCTTAATAGCGCGTAGGAGTTGCGCGCAATTGCCATATCGAATGGCATCCAAAGCACGGCAGGTTACTCATAGCAAACACAAGCAATGTTTCTGCCAATGGACCTCCGGGTTACCCGGAGGTCCATTGGCTGAAACATTGCTTGTGCACAGGCCAAATGAACAGAATTTGATAGCCTTACTATGGTCATAACGCGTAGATTAACGCGCAGATTGACGCGCTGTTTGTGCGCATTTCATGACAGGACCTCCAGTTTCAACTGTAGCTGTACACACACCAATAATGACCAATAATCCGGCATCCCAAAGGATCAATTGAGCCCCTATGTATTTACCGTTAAACTCTAACCTGGTCACACCCAGAAGGGCCAACCATGAGGACATAATCCCAACCATGACCGCGCTCAACAAACTACTCCCGCCTCACCCATACGTTGACACCGACACACACTCCACCCTGGAGAACAATATCTTGTCCACTGAAATACCCAACACCCGCTGCAGTGTGCAAAAAGTTGCATCTTGAATGGTAAAGTCTAAGTAACTTAACTGGTAGAGGGCTAATTTTTTTCTCAGCCTCAAGATTTGTTCACACATTTTTGTCTTGTCACAATACATGAGAGAGTACCTATAGGCACTCTCCCATAAATTGTAATAACGCAAATTGATGGAGATGAAGTAATTGTACTTCCAAGATAATATGCAGGACATCCACAGAATGTGAAGCCTTTAACTTTAGGTACCTGCAGTTCAGAATAAAGCCCAAATATGGGCTTCTAACAATCTACCATTTAACCAGTCTTTAGTTAGTTTAAACAGTATTTATTTCCAACAGCAAGTAATGGAAACATAGATACAATTGATGCATATGAGTTTGGATGATGGAAACGGATTCAGCAACAAGCTGTGTAGCTTATACAAGGCTGTTTCCGTGGCACAGGTTTTATCACAAAAACACATTGTACTTGTAAAATATTGTGTTAGCATTTGCCTAAACCAGTTCAGTGGATACATATAAATATTTATTTTACATGGGTGCGCATTCACTCACACGAGCAGACGCGCGCCCAGACACACACAGACACCCAGACACACACGTAGACACACATACAAAAACACACGGACACACACAGACACACACGGACACACACACAGAGACATACACAAGCACACACACAGACACACATACATACACACACGCGCGCACGCACACACATACATAGAGAGAAGAAAAAAATGGTGTGAGAAAGAGAGGAAAGAAATAGGGAGGAGGAGCAGGGATGCGAGAAGTAAGTCACTTGTTCACCTCCCTGTTTAACCAGTCTTTCTTGCATGTGACTTGACAGATATTTAGACTTTTGCCTTGAGAGGCTATATATATTTCAATTACACGCAATATATGAATACTTGTTGATTATAAAAAAGCAGTTTCTCTAGAATTTTAACATAGCCGAGCGTCTAGTCGCCATCTCCAAACCACGTGAACGGTGAGTCGTTTAGTCATTTTTGAAAGTTTGCACACTGCGCTCACATCGTCCTCTAAACATTCAAGCGAACTAACCTTCTAATAATCAACTATACCATTAACTCTTCGTCAAACAACTCTCAAAAATCAATAACAAGTCACCCGATGTGATATACCATTATCTCAGCGACCCAAAAAGGTTAACTGTCACCTTTTTCCAACCTTCCCAAACACACTAAAGAACAAACCCTGGCTGCAACGGAAACCAAGGAAAACCAAAAATTAATACCACAACCCCAACGTAACCCTGCACAGCAGTCAGCCGCGTCGATCCCTAATTGAACCTAAATCAAACCGCCTGACTAGCATGTGAAAAACTACTGAAAACCATAACATAGCAGTTAACTCTACCCATGAAAAACTAGCAAAAACAAAAAATATCCCACAAAAAACAAACAAACTGAAACTGAGAGTGTCAAACAAAGGAAACCCGTCGTAAAACACTAAATTACCATTGTTGGACCAAACCGCAAATACGCAACTCCACATTACCCAAATTGTTAGACACTGCAACCTAATAAATCTCTCGCTTAGTATTCATGGAAAGATTCCTTTCACTTCTTGCCCTCCCGGATAAATCCCTCCTGCCAAACAGTGAACTCAGTGGCGTTATGTTGAAAAGATGCTCCCGTGACATTATAAATAATGTCTTTAAACAACAAGTAATAAATTTAACCTACGCTCTACCCTTTTTGTGCTACTCCCCTTCCCATAATGGGGCGCCCCTCCCAATATACCCACAGTAGCATCCATACCCTTGAATAGCCGGAAATTTGGAGCTTCCCTCTATCCAATATGCCTCCACTCTCGAGAGTTTTGCCTAGCTTGGGGTAGGGTCATATATTTCCTCTCTTTTTTAATAAATCCCCATGGGTACCTACTTTCGGAATGCCTGAATGAAAAGTAGGGCCGCTACCTTTGACAACTGGCAAATAGCCATGATTATGTAGAGAATATATCAGAGTATCTGAGAAATGTCACTGTGAAAATTCCTCCGGGGTGGGGGGTTGAGGGGGGGGGGGGGGTAATTCCAAGTCCACGGTCTATTTATACAATACTCTATCATATCATCGGAGCCTTTTCACGCCAGTATTTAACTCAAACATGAAAAGTGGTAAATCTCGATCATTCTGTAACATTCGGGAAGTAATTACAGGTCACACAGTGGTATTCTTGCTCGAAACTTGAACCCTGACCTCCGATAGTATGTTTACGTTTCGTCGAACGACAAAATGTAATGACTTTTGAACAGTTTGCTTCAATCTGTTGCTGAATACGTAAAATGTCTGCTTCATTATGGACTATTTTAGAAGTGGACGCTTTTCCCAACAAAGCATTACATTTAACAACGCAACTTGAGGCCCTATATTAATCACGTTTTTAAATCTATTTGGTCAACTGTTGTGGGTTTTGGTTCAAGCAGGGGTGTCACGTAGGGGTCCATTTGGAGAGAGGGGTGTAAACCTGACTTGCCCCAACTGTGATGGTTCAATCGTCCTGGTCAAATATTACAGCTACATCATACCTTCGTTGAATATTTGTCAGACGGGATAATAGTTCAAGAACTCAAGTCTTCTTTGAAATATATTTGTGGATAAATAAAACAAACATGTAGTTGTGGAGACTCACAACAGATCATTTATGTCTCCAGTAAAATGTACATACTATCTTTGTATTAGTGGTGTGATTTAGTAGTACCTTAACTTCTTGCATGCTGCTGGTGGATATTAAAGCCCACATCAGGAAATTTTTTGCCACTAAAATAATAAGCCTAATTTGAGCATTGTTAACCATGGCTCTTTCAGAGCAGCCATGCCTAGTGGTAATGAAAATATTTTTAAAATACTCAGCGGGTTAATAGTTATTATTACCACTTTATAGGGCGCTCCTTGGGTTATTAAAATGATCTGAGGTGGACGATAATTATACAATAATATTATTTTTGAGGGCGTTATGGTTCATTAACGGCCCTACGAAAATGATTAACAGCCCAAGGGTCTATTAGTGGCCCGAGACGAAGTCGAGGGCCACTAATAGGCCCACGGGTTGTTAATCATTTTTGTTGGGCTGTTAATGAACAATAACGCCCGTAAAAAATAATGTTATTTGTATTATTATCACATTTCAAAGAGGTTACATGTTAAACCAAGAAAAATCAAGATTGCTATTTTTTTCATCATTTACATATTATTATCATTTTTCAATGTAGTAGATGTGTGAAATTCCCACACAATCATTGTCAGCAACTAACTCACGCCTTAAATGCGAATGTATATCTTAATTCTTTCACGCCAAAGATCACAAAATTCCCCCATCACATCTCTCTGCTCCAAATATTCAAACTCAAAGCAGTGTTACCTCCCCTACATCCGGGGATGTGCGGGCCGCCGGGCCATATTGAAACGAATTTTTCATTATTGCCCGGGAACCCGGATGTGAACGGAAACATATGAGTTTTGTGCAGCCCCCGAAAATGAAAATATTCGCCAGGGAGTGCCCTATAAAGTGATAATAATGAACCATAACGTCCTCAAAAGAACATGTTATTGTTATATTCCAAGCGAACCGAATTTGTCGTTATTTAGTCGTCTGCTCAACTGCTGCCTTTCCTCCTTTAAAGAAACAAAATGGTATTATGGACTTTAGGGGTCAACTATATATGGATATCCAGAATGACATATCACGCGACAAAGATTGTCAACGGAATCGATTTGTGGCTATTTAGGATATCTAGATTGACATGTTCTACGACAAAAGTGATGTCATTGATCAGGTTTAAGATGTATCTACGGTTTAACTCTTAAATAAATCAATGAAATCAGTTTGTGGCAAAACAAACATTTACTATACAAATTGTGTTAACATTAATGTTTTTGACTTTCAAATGTGAAGAAGATACTTCACTGGAACGAACCCGACACGTCTTATCCAAAAATAAATTCCTTGACTCTTTCAAATTAGTATTAAAACTGTTTGCATAACCCTTTAGCCTATTACGAAAGGAAGACGGCATTTGCAAACCAAATTCTTGAATAACTATGTTTTTTTTTTCATTTTGAACTTCAAAAACATAGCTGATGACCCCTCACTGGAACGAGCTCAAAAAAATGAAAAAAATAAGGAGAATTGAACAGTGATTTTTGTAAATAGCACTGGCCGGTTGTTTTTTTCGTTACGTTACGTTGGATAAAAGGTTAATGTATTTATTTTATTTATTTATTTATTGGTGTTTAAGGTCACATATTTCTGCACAATGGCTAATCATGACCACTACAGTTTTACGGGTGGAGGAAGCCGGAGTACCCGGAAAGAACCACCGAACAACTGCGAGCAACTGTCAGCTCCACACAAGCAGGGTTAGCATTGGTTGAAGACAGGTGCACCATCGCCCTGCAGTACGCCTTAGTACGCAACGCCACCGCGCCCCTACGTGGGCAATGGGGTGAAGTGTCTTGTCCAAGGACACAACGCGGTTGCCGCAGGCAGGATTCGGACCGAGGATATCTCGGCTTGCAGTCTGCACCTCCACCTACTGAACCACCGCGCGCGCCCCAAACGATAATGTATGACTTTACACTTAATGAACATATGGAACAACAAACGTCGCTCCAAGAATGATCAGTAATACATTAATTCTAAAACCCCTTAGAGCGGGGTGATTAAATTTTTGTGAACACCCTAAGAAATATACAAATTGGATTAGTCCATATGATACAGACAGTGCCGTGCACGACGATCTATGATACTACGCAGAAACATAAAGATGAAAGGGTTCAAATGTTTAGGTACTTACATTGGTTGGGAGCGCGGTGGCTCAGTGGTAGACCGTTGGACCTCTATACTAGACGTCCCGAGTTCGATCCCAAACCGGGACGACCCGCGTTCGTTGTGTCCTTGGGAAAGACACTTTATCCTGGTTGCCTACATGGGGGCACGATGACGCCGTCTACTAAGGCTTATTGCACGTCGATGGTGCACGTCTTCAACCGCTGTAACCCTGCTTGAACGATGCTCGGTTGTTCTCTCCGGGTACTTGCACTATTTATACTGAAATGGGGAGCGCGGTGGCTCAGTGGTAGACTGTTGGGCTTCTGTGCTAGAGGTCCCGAGTTGGATCCCAATTCGGGACAACCCGCGTTGTGTCCCTAGGCAAGGCACTTTATCCCGATTGCCTATATGAGGGCGCGATGACGACGTGTACTAAGGCGTACTGCACGTCAATGGTGAACATGTCTCCAGCCGCTGTATCCCTGCTTGAACGGAGCTTGAAAAGAATTAGGATGTTGAGGAGCTGACAGTTGCTCGTCGTTGCTCGGTGGTTCTCTCCAGATACTCCGGCTTCCTCCATCCGTAAAACTGTAACGGTCACGATTAGCCATTGTGCATAAGTGGTTACGTGAAATAATTCATGAGAGATGAGGGACGTTGTACAAACACAAGTGCGCGAATGCGCACGAATGTTTTACAATATAGTCCCTCGCCTCGAATGAATTATTTCGCGTAACCGGTCCAGTCAAGCGATTACTCTTTTTTTTACTTTTCATTATTAACGATAATTATATTATTTAACCCTTTACCTTAAAGTAACGGTCAAAAACGGCCAGCGCTATTCTCAAAAATCGCCAATTTATTTTCATTATTGCTTCATTTTTTGTCTCTAAAACATAGGTTATGACATTTCATTGGAACGAGCTCGTCGAGATCGTTCCAATGAGGGGTCATAACCTATGTTTTTGAGACAAAAAATGAAAATAATAGTGTCTGTCGTCTGCTTTTCATGTTAGGTAAAAGGTTAAAAAAATCAAAAAAAAAAAAATCGATGAAGTCCCCATTACACCCACGGTAAAGCGTCTTCGTTTGCGCGCACGGATACATGGAACAATTGTTGATTGCATAATTCACTTGTGAAGTTATCGTTTATAATCAAACCCGGAAATCCCAGTAACTCACACTTGGGAAAGTAATAAAAAAATCATTATGCACAGTTTTTTACATCGATACCAATAAATGGAATGTGATCAGTAGTTAATTGGTTCGATCTCGGTGTAGTCCTTACTCTTGACTGAGATATGGAGGTACTACTTAACGACGCGCTCATCGTTTAATTATGTGAGGGGGCGAAACCGATGTTTAACTATTCAAATGCATAAATGGATATAAGTATAAATATGAAAAAAACGATGACTGAGCGTGAGGGAAAATTCTCTGTGAGGGAACATTACCAAGAGGGTCCAAGGAGTGACAATCCACTCTGTTTCCCTCAAGAAGAGTTGTTATTTAATTTTTATACCCAATTTATATACGTGTAACTTCTCAGAACGCCCAATTCACTCAGTAACCAAATACCACAGTTGGGGCTTTCGTCATGATTTATATGGTTTGCGCTATGTGTTAGGGTATGTATAAAATACCACGACAGAGATTGTAACGTCCCAAATATTAAACAAACGTTAATATTTATACCACCTACTTCAGATGTCTTTTGGCGCAACACATTTGGCGCATACATATATTATCTGCAGTCAGCAATATATCCTGGTTTTAAGCGTTACCAATTCAACCTGTAGCAATTCGTGTAGTTAGAAGTGTATGTGTAGTTGAATTTATTTGTACTATCGTACAGTACGTGGAGAGTGGATTATCACTAAATCACTCGCAGAGTGGAGATTTCACCCAAGCAATAATTGCAAATTTGCTGCAAAGCATAACCAGCACAAGCAAAGTTTCAGCCAATGGACCTCCGGGTGAAACCCGGAGGTCCATTGGCTGAAACATTGCTTGTGTTTTTTGTCGATATGTATAAAATTTGAAAGTTATAGCTTGGGTGATAACTCCACTCCGCGGGTGATTTAGTTACAATCCACTGTCCACGTACTGTATATTCTGTGTGAATAAGATCCTATTGGCGATTCAGAAGTGAGCCTTGTTTTTTTCATAATATGACGCCGTCTGTCCGTGTATCATCCAATGTACTTCTTCTTTTGAAGTCTGGGACGGTTGGTATATTTTCCCGAAAGCCTTGTCACTTCTAATGTGTTAAGCATCATCATTCTAAGAATTTGTTTGCCTAATCGTATGTCAGTGTACCGTGACTATCCGCCAGTGAAAGAATCCACAGTCCTGTTTAGCATTAAATTATCACGATTCCATCTCTGTATATTCATTTTAAATACAATGACAGGACATAAAATGTCTCGAAACATTTCATGCATGCGACCATCAGCCACGTTGCCATCAATTCTGTCGTTCTTACAAAAATGGTTACAAATCTTTCCTTTCTTTTGGTAAAGGCAGCACCACCATGTCGAATCGATGATCACGCCTGGTGTCTTTCTGCTAGTTTCTCATAAAACATTGTTTCGTGATAACGGCGGCACAAAAAGAACATCAATTCAAACCACACTTTTGGTGCAAGACCTTTCTTCTATAAAATCAACCAAAGCGGCGAGATAAACCTCACGAGAGGAATTTAGTTCAATTACATCAATGCCAGTCTCAGGTGCAGCGTGTTTGTTAAGTCGAACATAATGTTTGGAATGTTTTATGTTTGAAATAGTCACCAGGTTTCGTACACATGGGAGCACTAGAGAAGAATGTCGTTGAGTGTCCTCTGGTCTGTATCTTTTCAATTCCGTAATCCGTTCCTTCGCTTGCAAATACTCGCAGAACAATTCTTTGACGCATTTCGCACATTTCTGTGGGTTTTTTTTCAGTATAATCCATCACCCGATGAAATATCCGCGAATCTCTCCTTACTACATGTAGCCACTGTAAACGGCTTTGAGTGGACGCGGAAGCTATTGGACAAATTACACCACCTGGTCGAATTTAGAGTTCTACAAATCACTATCATGGCTCTATTGAAAAGTTCTGAAAGCTACTATAGTGGCTTTGTACTGTATGCATTAGATTGATGTTTCAAACGAGTAGAACAAAACATGTTTATATAAAATGGGTTTGTTACAGTTTATTGGAGAGTGCCAACAGGCACTCTCCAATAAATTGTAACAAATAAATTCTTTATGAATAAAATTGTGCTGAACCGAGGCCCCCTTGATAGTAGCAATAGAATCTTTTAAAAAAATAGTCATGTTACAAATCACCTTTGAAAAATAATTCAGCACTTTACCAGTTGAGGTACTTTCAGCATTTTCGTTCTATGAGGACAGCGACACAAGTATAACGTAGAGTTAACCAATTGGTTACACCAACACTGCCCACTTTAGAAGACTTCTACCCCAGGGATTGGTTACCAAGTCCTATTTCACTAGTAACAGAGAACTTGTTTACCAGTAAATATTCACTGATGCACTCTCCAAATTTTCCTCTGGAACTATACACCTGAAATTTAATTAAGCACCCCCTGAAATGTTTCATGACAGTGAAGTTGCGGTTACTGATGTTTTAATAATTGCTTTGTTTTGCAGTACATTTCATCTAGTGAAACATGATGTTTCCGGTTGATAGCGTACCCCAAACATATCCCATCGTCCACGTGAAACATGCTTCCCACGAATGTCACAAAAAACCCATTATCATCCACATGCAATATCTGGGTATAAAACAAGAAAATTTGTCACTTCCTTTATCAATAAATGTTGACATGTCAAGGGGGGGTGGGGGGGGGGGGGTGGGCTGTCAGAGGCATTAAGATGGCAAATCGTTGGCACCATGCAACAGGCATGTCATTCAAAGCTATTGGAAGGCAACTTGGCTATAGTCATTCTGTCATAAGCAGACGTGTCCGACCACATCAACAAACCAATGATATTATGGACCGACTAAGGCCTAGGCCTGGACAACCCCAAAATACCTCTCCCCGGGAAGATCGGAGTCTGGCACGCCTTATTAGGCGTGAATCCTTTGCTTCAGGTGGGGTTTTGAAACGCTTTTGGCTCCCCAACAGGCATTTGTGCAAAAGAACTGTCCGAAACCGTCTCAAAGCACTGGTATGAGGTCCAGAAGTGTCATCAATCGCCCACCTCTGTCCGATCAGCATCAAATACGACGTTTGGAGTGGTGTATGGCACGACAACATTGGAATTTCAGGCCGCGGAGGAGAATCCATTGTCAGACGAGAGTAGGTTCCTGCTTCACGTCACAGATGGTCGCATAAGAGTGTGAAGGCATAGAAATACTGCTCACGTGCACAGGAACATCCGACAAACTGTTCCTGATGGTGGAGGATCAGCAATGGTCTGGGGATGCCTCTCTCGTGATTGTACACTTGATATGGTGACTGTATTTGGGAATGGTCACCAGTGCATCCTGGAAATTCTCAATCCGGCTGTCATGCCCCATTTTGACAAACACCCGTTGGCTACTCGCCTTGTATTCATGGACGACATGCAAGGCCACATCGTTCCAATGCTGTCAGAGCATTCCTTCAGAACAACGCTATTAAAACACTACCTTGGCCTGCAATGAGCCCCGATTTGAATCCCTTAGAACACATCTGGGACTTTCTTGGACGTTGTGTGCAAGCAATGGATCTGCATGTACAGAACTGGACCGATTTGGAAGCTGCATTGCATGAGGAGTGGCAACAGTTGCACCCGGACCGTATCAGAAGGCTTACTGGTAGCATTAGGAGGAGGGTTCACACACTGCCATTATGTGCAGATCACAAGTTACATTTTTTGTCAGTAATTACTGGCATTGTTTCATCATGAACCGTTCCAGCACCATACATGTCGAGAGAACATTTTTCATCAAAAACATTAGTGGCAGATATGTGTAATTAGCTCAATTAAAATACTGCATATTTTCATCATTGTGTTGTCTTTCACATTTGTCAATAGAGCGTTCTTTCTGCAAACAATCACTTGTGGCCATCTGGAAGATAGCATGAAAGTAATGACAGTTTCTATTAACAGCACTGCGACAAAACAGGTTTTTTTTAATTAAGTTCCAGGTGTATAGGTCAAATACACGCTCTTTACATCTTCTTCACACATTCCCGAGAGCATGTCTTGTTCTCACTTAGTAACACACCGTGTCAGCTGTTGTCCGAAACCTTACGAGAGTGTAACATTACACAGTAAGCCATACTTCTAATCTTTGTTTTTTGTATATTGGTAGGTTATGACTGTCAGAAAGAAAATTAACGTTCATGAAAGAGAGGAGATAATTTTCTCTTATATATAATCTATCATAACAAACTATATGTTTTGTTAGAATATTTCCGCTTGGACTAATCTTTGAGTTTTGGAACTGAAATTGCGTGCGGAATTAGCACTTTTGGTGAGTTTGGCTCATTGGACTCGACCAGGGATGCTAAGGTAGGCTCGGGGAATATGCAATGTTTCCATGCTTCGCTCTCGCACCAGACTGCATGTGAGCGCCATACACTTAAATCTGTTACTTCCTCAAGTGCAATCATACGAGAGTCTAATAGGAGATTGCCCAAGTGCAATGGAGCAAGTCTTCCTAGAACAAATATATTTAACTCTTCAATTCCCACTTTTACATGGTGGCATTGTACATATCGAAAGACGACTTGTCTGGGAAGAGTCCATTCTCAGGGTTGACTCATTTATATTTTAACCTGCTGCAAGCTAAATATATTAAGTAGTCTACTCTTGATGACCATTGCTCCGGTGACCAGTAATTGGATGTCCCCTTATCTCACCCAGTGTTAAGATCGGGCAGCGTGATGGTCGATGACGGTGTCCAGAGATACCCTGTTTTATGGTACTCCTATGCAGTGCCATGGTAGGTCGTGGGGCTTTTCACGAGGATTTATTTCTAGGAGTTGTGCGGACTATTATACAAAACAATGGTTTTTACCAGATGTTGTACAACATGGGCGTGTTTGCATAAATTGAAGACAGAAAACGCTCAATGGCGTAGGGGATGGTCCCGCAGGGCCCGCATTGCGGGGGGGGGGGGAGCGGCTAGAAGGGGGCCCCGTCTTGAAGGACGTCCCAACGCTGGAAGAAAGAGGGAAATGGAGAGAGAGAGCGAGACTCTGTACCAAATACACATAATTTCAAACTCTCACTTCCGCAAGACGTACTCTTTGTAGTCTATGTATTAATCTTTTAACCCTTTACCTAACGTAACGGTCAAAACCGGCCAGCGCTATTCTCAAAAATCGCCAATTAATTTTCATTATTTTTTTCATTTTTTGTCTCAAAACATAGGTTATGACACCTCGTTGGAACGAGCTCGTTCCAACGAGGGGTCATAACCTATGTTTTTGAGACAAAAAATGAAAAAAATTAGTTATTCAAGAATTATTTTTGTAAGTGTCGTCTGCTTTTCAGGTTAGGTAAAGGGTTAAGTGAACGCTACATCATTGTAACTGATAGGGGTAAGAAATGAACAATATACATACATGGTGCCTCTCAAGTCACACATGTTGGGCGTGCATGTGTGTATCGTTGGATGGTGGGGGTGAAACCGTCTGCGGTTTAAAGATATTAATCAGTCTATCTTTTATGACCATTGCTCCGGTGACCAGTATTAGATGTCACCTTATCTCACCCAGTGTTAAGATCAGGTAGCATGATGGTCGATGGTGGTGTACGGGGATACCCTGTTTTAGATGGCACTTCTCCGCGGCGCCATGGTGGGTCGTGGGGCTTCTTACGAGGATTCATTTCTAGGAGTAGTGCAGTGAGAACGTCTGCTGGAGGTGGGTATTCCTCGAGATAAACACTTCCAGTGGTTTGATTATCTCCCTTGATATGCTCTTGTTTGAGATTGACTCTATTCTTGTCATTCATTGAAGTTACTTCGTACCGACTAGACGTCTCAATTTAGATTCCTACATATTGGTAATTCTTAAATCTGAACGTAGTGTTGCTGTTTCTTTAATGGATCAGTGGTAAATTATATACCAAATTTACCACATTATAAACGATGTAGTCATAACACTCACAAAATAGGGAGGAGTGTAGTGAGAACGACTGCTGGGGATGGGTATTTCTCGAGGTAATCACTTCCAGTGGCTTGATTATCTCCCGTGATATGCTCTTGTTTGAGATTAACTCTTTTCTTGACATTCATTGAAGTTAATTCGTACCGACTGGACGTCTCAATTTAGATTCCAACATATTGGTAATTCTTAAATCTGAGCATAGTGTTGCTGTTTCTTTAATGGATCACTGATAAATTATCTACCAAATTTACAACAGTGACGTCGCCGTAAAAAGAAGGAAGCGAGGAAAGTGCATTCTTTCTTATTTGTTTTATTTTCTCACTCGGAATTTCGTGAGATGATTTCACGGAAGTTTTTCGTCAAGTCTTGTTTGAGTGAATGATCACTGTGCAAAGCTGAACAAAGAGGTCATTGCTTCTTGTTCGTATTTTTGCCATCATTTAATCAAACATTTTTTTGTTGTAATAATAACTACAAATATTTTACCATGGTACGTCTTAACGTTCAAACTGCCACTGCCGAACAGTTACAAGAACTGAAATATAATGATCAGCATCAGGCTCAGAAACTGGTGAATTTTAGAAGAGCCCATGACTGTTTGGGAGCCCATGATTTGCTGGAAATTACTGGTATGAGTTTATCAACACTGATGGATTTAGTATCAGAGAAGAAACCTACTCTGAGATCGGACTGCATTGAAAATGACGACACATCTTCAACCAAAAAAGTACCACCCAAATCAAGTTATACTGATCTGAGGGAAGATAAATCATCCTCCTGGGAGAGTGGTCAGGTCAAAGTCACACATCGAACAGCTCAAACTCAAACACTCGAGCAGCCAGATCATTCCATCAGGTCACATTGTGAGAAAGAAGATTTTCAAGCAAACATTTTGGAGAAGATTAATACTTTACAGAGAATGTTGCAAACCGTGTTTGATTTTTTAATAAATAAACAAGCAGGCTGCAACAAGACTAAAAACAACACTATCAACAACAGCAATAACGGCAATGTTTTATTAAACAAAGGCAGGGGCAGGTGTGGCAGAACCATCAACAAAGAGTCTCCTGCTGCCAGTAATAAAAAGCCAAGAAAAACGTCGAGAAAGAGTCAACAAAAACAAGGAGGTGGAAGCGAAAAACAATTTAACCCTAATACCACAGATCAGCGATCTCGACAGGAGAATAGAAAATTGTTTGTTCCCTGCGTTCAGTGCGGTTGGATTATACACACCAGGTGGTGTGTATAATCCAACCGCACTGGACGCAGAGAACAAACAAAGCTCTTCTAAAACAAACCGAAGATGGACAAATCAACAGAGGAGAAAAACTATATGCCAAAATTCCAAAAAAAGTGAAAGGTTCGTTTCACCTGAAGACTTTTCAGAGAACTGCTTGAAAACTCTCCAGCTTGATGGCGCCTCTCCTTCAGAAAATAAGAATTTGAAAAGCTGAAATTATCTTTGCTAGAAAAGAGGAGTGAAAGCAGAATCCAGCACAAAAAGGCAAATCCTACAAGGGAGATCGACGAAGTGGCTAAGCGTTGGACTTCTCAACCTTCGGACCGTTCCTACATGGACACACTCATTAAACCATCAATGGTTTTATCAAATGAGTTTGAATTTGATGAAGTTTTTAATAATGTTAAAGGCATTACTCAAGATATATCGTCAGTGAGTATGTTCATTTCACCAAAGCAACAGATTCAACTGAAGAGGTCTCAAAACGTCTGTTCTGCTTCTCAGAGAAGCCAGGTCAGGGGAGATTTTAGTGGAGTCTCCTGCGAAGACAATTCAATGTCTGTAAAAAACAGACATACCGAATTGAAAGACGGACGGCAAGAACTGTGGTCTTCTCATTTGGAAAGTACACTTCCTTATATGGCTTGGAGTGATGGTATCGGCACTGAACCCCGTAGTGGTTTGATGTTTAAAACTGACAGCTATGGATTCCTGCAAGAAGATATCTGATAGCTCAACGTGTGGTGAATTCAGAGATTAACAGCCTGCAAGTTGCTGTACTGATTCCGCAGATATGGTGACAATGGATGTCTCAAATTACGTGGAAAAACCTTTGTGGTCGGTTATAGCTGACATAATAATTGTTCCACACCGAAGCACCCATTGTCGCTGAATTTGCAGAATAAATGTTACTGACATTCAAATCGGCAGCACTATTTCGTCAGTTTCACGACGATTTAAAAAAATACTGTCAGTTTAATACTCTCAGAGCCCGAATCTGTGTCGAAAGATGTCTGCTTGTGTTCTGATAACAATAACCAGAAAACAAGTTACCTTTTGGTATACTGTACAGACATAATGGCAATATGTCCTGTGTTCACATTATTAAAAAATGTGCAAAATTTGCAATAACTCCTTTCAAACCTATCATTCTGCTTCTAGCATTGTAGTAAAATGATACTTAAAAAATATTTGAGTCAGTTGTGATTGGAGGTTATGTACTTTATATCACAATTGATCTTATATCCATTGGCAAGATCACAATAATAGTGTATATTGTGTGTATGCTCATGGAAAGAGTATATGTAATACATGTGTTACACTGCACATGTGCATTCATTGTGCTTGCACGAACACTAAAAGTAGCTGCGTTGTCATGAGTCATAATGACACTTAGATTTTAACCACTTCTTTCTTTTAGCAAGTTGTACCCACACTCTTTTTTTCTTTCAAAACTTAGCATTCGTAATTTTACAACTAACTGCAACATGTTACTTTCTTCTTTTGTTTATTTTCATAAGCAGAAGAAACACTTACGTTATAAGTACATACACTCTAAAATCAGCTGGGTTAAAAATTAAGCCAAATCGACTGGGTTGAGTGAATATGAACCCAATTGGGTTCATATTCACTCAACCCAGTCGATTTTGGGTAAATTTTTAACCCAACTGATTTTAGAGTGTACATGTAATTGCCAACAACTAAGTTTAGGATTTCACTGCTTTTGGCCTCTATGTGTCGCTATCTGAGGCAACCAGGTTCTGTGAACATCTGTGTAAACTAGTGACGGTGATCAGAAGGTTACAGCTTTCGGTCACCGCCCAATCTGATAGTCTAAGGACTATTCTTCTGAATTTGTTAATCAGTCTAATAGCCCAAGAACATTAGGTTTCACTAGGGAAAAAAATCGGAGAAAGCTGATTTTTTCAGGGAATGTCGAGTACATGTCACTGAACGATTAGACAAAAGTCCCCTAAAATCCCAGTTGAGCTTTTTTTCTACAGCCTTTTTTCGAAAACGCGTTTGAAAAAAATTAAAAAAAATCGCACGAACTTTGTAACCTCGAATTGATCCAACTGTATTTTTTGCTTACGCGTATTTCGAGCTACATAATGTCTAATATACATTTACCTAGAGGAAAATGTGCATTCTGTGACAATTTCTGCGAAAAATTATTGAAAAGTCACAAAAAAGTATCGGATTTACGCAAAAAATGACGATTTTCCTAACGGATTTGCCCAAAGGGTCGTAGTACAGAACGGGATGTTAGTTGGACAGACGATAAAAAATCCACCACCATTTGAAGACTTTTATCATTGCTTACAAAATAGACATTATGGAAGACCCCCTCTGCTTCTGGCCGAGTTCCCCTTTTGGCATAAAAATCGTCAGCATGAGAACTCAACTATTTTCGGGCTTGGGACCGAACAGACACGTCTGTGTCTGGCAGCATTAGATCAATAAATAATATTTACAGAATGTACAAAAATCAATAAATAATATTTACAGAATGTACAAATCAATCAACATGGATTAAGTTACATTGACTATTATCAACGCTATATACAGAAATGACATGACCTATATACATATTATTCATCGAACTCAGAAATTTCCGACAGGACAGTGTTTCTGTGGTTGTTACAAGAATCCGAACTGCAATTACACAAACCTGAGCAAGAGAGTCCTGCCTTCTTACACCCACACCTTTTTGTACAAGCACTCTTGCAACCACAACTGATCAGATTCAGTAGGTTATCGGGGGCACATGGCTTTGTGGCTGCATTCGGTACAAGAAGTCCATTGTCTAGCGACCACCCCCAATCCGTCGGAGAAAGCGAAGTGCCCAGCCATTGTTGGACCTGGAGATAACATCTGTAGACATGTTGTTGTGCAGCATCGCTGCTTGGTGGGAGTGAGGCTAGGTCGATGGGTTTATTCAGTTTAGATTTTGCTACATAACGCTTGTAAGTGACATATCTATATTGGTCGAGAGAGGAAACAGTTTTACTCCCGTATAAGATCAGGAGAAGTTGTTCCCCGGCAGCGGCTACTGCACTTGGTGTACTGTCATCCGCCAAAATTGTGTTGACATACCGTTGTGAGTTGCTAGTAACATCGGAGACAATTGTACTGAATACTTTCTTCTTACCAACTCGAAAGAGTGCAGAAGTAGTGTCACAGCCACTTATAGAATGTGCTACAAGGAGGTTGCTTCTATGGTCACCCATTTTGGTTGCTATTTCACTAACTGAAACTAGTAAGTTTGGGGTAATGGAATACATCATGTGAATATTACATCCCGGTTGAACTCGAGAGGTAAGAATGACTAACAGGTCTGTGTCTGTTCCCACAACGACAACATTGTTGTCATCTTGAGCGATGTCAAGTGCAGTTTCGGCTATCAGTACATCAGCATCAGCCTCGGCCTGCTTGGACTGAATATTGATAGCAGATAGCTCCTGCATTAGAAGATCGATCAGTTGGGTTTTGTTCTTGGCATTTGCAAGGAAATCGGATTAGGGTGTTGTTATAGCCCCCATATTATATTGAGATTGATATATCCTTAAGTTGATAATTATGTGAGAAAGATTTTTTTTTATTTCTGCATTTTCTGACTGGTCTAACTCTTTTGCACTCAGTGACCTTGTTTACATCTTTGTTACACTGACATATTGTACATATAGCTGTTGATTGTTTAATTGTTTAAATAGGTCAATGACCTTGTTTACTTGAACTTCAACAGAATCCCCCAGAAACTAATAGAACATTGCAGAAACTTCCTCTTCTGGGACATTCTATCTGGTTACTATATAAAGGTTTGTCAACAGAATTCAAAAACTCATTCTTAGAAAGCCTTTCAAAAAGACTCACTTCAGTTATTTCCATTGGAGAATATTATTGTTTCAGAACAGTGCATTTATTATAGAAGCAGTGCTTCTTTGTGAATTTGGAGATTGATTCCAAACGAGAATTTTGAAGAGAATTTGTTCGTCTTGGAAAAGAGAATTTATACTTTCTGTGAAACAGAATAATATTTTGTGAAAAGCCAGGATTCTACTGGATTGTTTGGAAATTACCTGTGGCGCCAATACTTCTTGGATTTTTACTCCATTTGAATTTTGCGGAGAATTTTATTATATTTTATTGGAGACTGCTGAAATTTCTAAGTGAGAATTTTATTACAAATCTACGGGATACTGTTTCTGAAGAGACATTCTTGGATTTAATACTACATCTACCAGCTGGTAACTTTCTTCAGAAGATACTTCACCACTGGATTACTGGATTCTGTCAAACTGCACTTTGGGCTAATTCAATAATTGATAAGTACCACTGTTTTTATTTTCTGTAAACCAATTAGCATAAAAGATCTTTGTATCATTTTTTTTTATATTAATTATTTTTAATTAAATTTCAGAATAGTTAAATTCATAGTTTTGTTGCTGATTCTCAGATTTCTTTCTGTTACCAATATCATTAATAATTCCACACCGTAGCAGAAATTGGGGGCTCGTTGCCGAGATTGAATATTAGATAACGAGAAAATTGCAAATTGCAATTATTATTTTGGCTCACTTTCAAAACATTTAAATTTTCTTAGAAAATTTCAGTATTATTATTTATATTCTGAGAACCAGCAAACCTTTTCATCATGGTATTTATTGTGACAGAATTTATATCTGAATTTGAAAGCTCTCCTAGTTTGGCCCTTTTAGAATTTCTCTTAAGAAGGAGGATTTATTCCAACTTGCTCATTATCTAAAATTACCTGCCACCCCTGGTCTGAACAAACATAAACTTAAACAGCTCATTGTTAATCATTATATGGAGGAAGGCCTTTTGCCTCAGTCTGAAACTCTCCCCTCTGAACCACAACCCACTGATGCCCTTGAACTCAAAAAGTTAGAATTGGAATTAAAAAAGTTAGAAATGCAACAAGAAATGAAAAGGCAGGAAAATGAAATTAAATTAAAAGAAATTCAGGCTCAAAAAGAAAGGGAACAAATTCAGGCTCAAAAAGGAAGGGAACAAATTCAGGCTCAAAAAGAAAAAGAAGAAAGAGAAAATTAAATTAAATTAAAAGAAATTGAAGCTCAAAAAGAAAAGGAGGATAGGGAATTAAAATTAAGAGAAATAGAAACTCAAAAAGAAATGCACTTAAAAGAATTAGAAATTCAGAAGGAAATAAAAATAAAAGAATTAGAATCACAGCGTCAAGGCTCAAATGTAATTTCCCCAAGTAGATCTGATGCAACTAAACATGTTAGGCTAGTTCCCCCTTTCAAGAAAAAGAAGTTGATAAATATTTTTTACATTTTGAAAAAGTGGCAACAAGTTTAGAATGGCCAAGGGATGTCTGGACTTTGCTATTGCAAAGTGTTTTGAAAGGGAAGGCCCAAGAAATCTATTCCGCTCTATCTTCTGAGCAAAGCAACAATTATGACGCTGTTAAAGAGGCAATACTTAAGGCATATGAACTTGTTCCAGAGGCATATAGGCAGAAATTCAGAAATTATTATAAAAATGAAAATCAAACTCATGTGGAATTTGCTAGAGAAAAGCAAAATTTATTTGACAGGTGGTGCCACTCAAAAGAAATAGGGAAAGATTTTACAAAATTAAAGGAAATGATGCTGATTGAGGAGTTTAAAGGAAAGATACATTCAGATATAAAGGCCCACCTGGATGAACAAAAAGTTGACACATTAAATAGAGCAGCAGTACTGGCAGATGACTATGCCTTAACTCATAAAATGAGTCGTAACGCCACAAATTTTTGGCCCCACAAGAATTCTTTCCAAAGTGGACCTCGACCAGCTTCAGATAAAACTCATCCTTCTCATCCTACAAACTTTTCACCACCTAAATTTAATCGGAAGCCTAATGAGAATAAGTCATCTAATGCCAGCCCTAAACCATTACGACCCTACAGTTCAACTAAAACTTGTAATTATTGTAAGAAAGCAGGTCATTTATTATCTGATTGCTGGCTGTTAAAAAGGAAAAATGAGTCCTCTACTTCACAAAATGCACTAGCATGTGCTCCATGCCCTGAAAATTATGTTATAAAGCAAGATGCTTTAGAAAATTATAAGCCATTTATTTCTGAAGGCTTTGTTTCCCTTGAGGGGGATAAGCACTGTTCCTTACCAATAAAAATACTGAGAGACACAGGGGCTACTCAGTCTTTAATGTTAGAAGGCATTTTGCCATTTTCTGAAGAAAGTGCTACAGGGGCACAAGTTCTAATATCGGGTATTGAGTCAAATTCTTTAAATGTCCCACTTCATAAAATAAATTTAAAAAGTAGTTTAGTAAATGGGACTGTGACAGTAGGAATCAGACCTACTCTACCTGTAAAGGGTATTTCTTTATTATTGGGAAATGACTTAGCTGGTGACAAAGTCACTGTAGAACCTCAAGTGGTGGATAAGCCGAGCACAGATGAAAGTATTATTAATTTGAACGAATGTTTTCCTTTTGCCTTTCCAGCATGTGCTGTGACTCGGTCCATGGCAAAGAAAGCTGAGGTTGATAACAACCTCAATTGTAATGATTTGAACAGCAAAGTTGAGGATAAGAACAGTCACAGAATTACGGATTCTGAAGACATTGATTTGTCTCAGACATTTCTGAGTCAAAGTGATGACTCCTCCAGAAATTGTAAAGAGGCCACTACACCTGAGAGTGATAGGGGGACCTCCTTGAATGTCATTTCCCGGACATCTTTAATTCAGGAACAGGAAAGTGATCCCGACCTTGCCGAGCCACGTGAAAAGGCTCTAACACAGGCTGAAGCCCAAAACTCCCCTGTCTGTTATTTCAGAAAATCTGGTGTACTTATGAGGAAATGGCGACCACCAGAAGTACCCTCCAATAGTGATTGGGAGGTTATTTATCAAATAGTTGTCCCCACTAAATACCGGAATGAAATAATAAGCCTGGCTCATGAAAGTCCTATGGCTGGACATTTGGGAGTTAGGAAAACCTACTCTCATATTCAACAGTGTTTTTACTGGCCCAAGCTTCGAGAGGATGTTGTTGAATTTTGTAAAACCTGCCACACCTGTCAAATTGTAGGAAAACCCAACCAGAAGATTCCCCCTGCTCCCCTTCAACCAGTCCCTGCTTTTGAGGAGCCATTTAGTAGAATTATTATTGATTGTGTTGGCCCATTGCCTAGAACAAGATCTGGAAATGAATATCTTCTTACCATCATGTGTGCTTCTACACGATTTCCTGAAGCTATACCTCTAAGAAATATTAAAACTAAGACAATAGTTAAGGCCTTGATAAAATTTTTTACAACTTTTGGTCTACCCAGGTCAGTGCAATCGGACCAAGGCTCAAATTTTATGTCAAACATTTTTCAGCAGGTGATGTTTGAGCTCAAAATTAAGCAGTACACATCAAGTGCCTATCATCCCGAAAGTCAAGGAGCTCTAGAACGCTTTCATCAAACACTGAAGACCATGATAAAGGCCTATGGGGAGGATAATGAGAAGGATTGGGATGAAGGAGTACATCTCCTCTTATTTGCAGTCCGTGAGACTGTACAGGAATCTCTGGGGCTCAGCCCTTTTGAATTAGTGTTTGGACACTCAGTGAGGGGTCCACTCACTGCTTTGAAGGAGAAATGGCTCGAAGAAGAGCCACCTGAAATTTCTCTCCTGGACTATGTGTCCACTTTTAAGGAAAAATTGCACCAGGCCAGGAAAATGGCAAATAAACATTTACAGAAAGCCCAGAGTCTTATGAAGACGTGGTATGATAAAAAGGCAAAATTTCGCACCTTTAAACCTGGGGACAAGGTGCTAGTATTATTCCCTTTAAAGGGCAATGCTTTACAAGCAAGATATTCAGGCCCTTATATTGTTAAGCACAAGATCAGTGATACTGATTATGTTGTTGAGACTCCCGATAGACTCAAAAATACTCAGCTGTGCCATATAAATATGTTGAAAACTTATTATGAGAGAGAACCAAACTCTCTACCAGTCTCAAAAGTCACCCACATGGATGAGCTGGAAAATCCTGTAGAGGATATTCATGAAGGCGGCGAAAATGTACCTCTGAAGTTACAGAACTCAGATGTCCTGAGAGATCTACAAAATAAAACTGATTATTTACTGCCTGACCAAAGAAAAGATTTAGTTGATTTAATTTTCAAATATCAACACTTATTTCCCGATGTGCCTAGTAGGACATCTGTTATTTTTCATGATGTTGATGTAGGAAAGGCAAATCCCATCAAACAGCATCCATATAGATTGAACCCTTTCAAAGCTGAGATCATGCGAAAGGAAATACAGTATATGCTGGACAACGATATCATAGAACCTAGCCATAGCAACTGGAGTTCGCCCTGTATTCTCGTCCCAAAACCTGATGGGAGTAACCGATTTTGTACAGATTACCGAAAGGTGAACAGCCTCACCAAAACAGACAATTATCCAATTCCAAGAATTGATGACTGCATTGACAAACTTGCCCATGCTAAATTTGTGACAAAATTTGACTTGTTAAAGGGTTATTGGCAAGTCCCTTTAACAGAAAAAACAAAAGAAATATCTGCTTTTGTTACCCCATTTGGATTGTATCAATATAAAGTTACCCCTTTTGGCATGAAAAACTCTCCAGCAACGTTCCAGCGCATGGTTAACCACTTAATTGCAGACCTAGATCACAGTGAAGCTTATATTGATGATGTTATTATACACACAGATACAAATTGGGCTGATCATCTAAAGCATATTCAAGAATTTTTTGACAAAGTGACCCAAGCTAACCTAACTATTAACTTGGTAAAATCAGAATTTGGCAAAGCAACTGTAAATTATTTAGGTCATGTTGTGGGGCAGGGGCAGGTGAGGCCGATTGCGGCTAAAGTTGATGCCATTGTAAATTTTCCAGTACCAAACTCTAAAAAAGAGCTCATGAGATTCTTAGGCATGGCTGGATATTATAGAAAATTTTGTTTAAATTTTTCAGATGTTGTCTCCCCTTTGACCAGTTTATTGAGCAAAAGGGTTGGGTTTTTTTGGACTGAGGAATGTCAGAAATCCTTTAACAGAATAAAAACTTTATTAAATAATTCCCCTGTCCTGGCCAGTCTCAATTATGAAAAGTCCTTCAAATTATTCATAGATGCAAGTGACAATGGAGCAGGTGGGTATATTGCCCAGGAAGATTCCCAAGGTATTGATCACCCTGTATGTTATTTCTCCCGAAAATTTCTCAAACATCAAAAGAATTACTCTACAGTAGAAAAAGAAACTTTAGCTCTAATTTTGGCATTAACCCATTTTGATGTGTATCTAGGAACTACCCAATGTCCAATTACAGTTTACACCGATCATAACCCCTTAACATTTATCAATAAAATGAAAAACAAGAATCAAAGATTATTGCGGTGGAGTTTAGCCCTTCAAGAATATAATTTAGAGATTAGGCATATTTCGGGAAGAGATAATGTTGTAGCTGATGCTCCTTCCAGAATATCCTAATTTAAAATGATATGATCGGTCCCTATTCACTTCAAGAGTATATATGTTTATTAACAAAAATTGTGAAGATTATGGTGTGTGTGTATTGTAAACCAGTCAGAGTCTGCTAAAATTATGTAAAAAGTTTTCAGTACCTTCAAACTTTTTCTTTTAAGGCGGGGTGTGTTATAGCCCCCATATTATATTGAGATTGATATATCCTTAAGTTGATAATTATGTGAGAAAGATTTTTTTTTTCTGCATTTTCTGACTGGTCTAACTCTTTTGCACTCAGTGACCTTGTTTACATCTTTGTTACACTGATATATTGTACATATAGCTGTTGATTGTTTAATTGTTTAAATAGGTCAATGACCTTGTTTACTTGAACTTCAACAGAATCCCCCAGAAACTAATAGAACATTGCAGAAACTTCCTCTTCTGGGACTTTCTATCTGGTTACTATATAAAGGTTTGTCAACAGAATTCAAAAACTCATTCTTAGAAAGCCTTTCAAAAAGACTCACTTCAGTTATTTCCATTGGAGAATATTATTGTTTCAGAACAGTGCATTTATTATAGAAGCAGTGCTTCTTTGTGAATTTGGAGATTGATTCCAAAAGAGAATTTTGAAGAGAATTTGTTCGTCTTGGAAAAGAGAATTTATACTTTCTGTGAAACAGAATAATATTTTGTGAAAAGCCAGGATTCTACTGGATTGTTTGGAAATTACCTGTGGCGCCAATACTTCTTGGAGTTTTACTCTATTTGAATTTTGCGGAGAATTTTATTATATTTTATTGGAGACTGCTGAAATTTCTAAGTGAGAATTTTATTACAAATCTACGGGATACTGTTTCAGAAGAGACATTCTTGGATTTAATACTACATCTACCAGCTGGTAACTTTCTTCAGAAGATACTTCACCACTGGATTACTGGATTCTGTCAAACTGCACTTTGGACTAATTCAATAATTGATAAGTACCACTGTTTTTATTTTCTGTAAACCAATTAGTGTAAAAGATCTTTGTATCATTTTTTTTTTATATTAATTATTTTTAATTAAATTTCAGAATAGTTAAATTCATAGTTTTGTTGCTGATTCTCAGATTTCTTTCTGTTACCAATATCATTAATAATTCCACACCGTAACAGGTGTGGCGGCTGGTAACTCGGGTGAGATATTGATATCAATGGAATACCTGTCTTTAGATCTACGGGCTTGTTCCATGCCCTTTGTCGACATTGTACAAGCATAACCATCAAAAACAACCACGACGTTCGCCCCAAAATGTCTCACTAGATAATTGGAATATGATGTACATATGTCCTTATATGACGACTGTTTAGGCCATACAACTGCCCTCAATAAAAATCCACCATCTACAACAAACAGAGAATGTTCTGGGATTTTAGTTTGCTCGGAACCGTATGTTTTGAGGATCTTACCGAGCGTGCTTTTCTGTGTCTTCCTCATTCCAGCAGAATCAAACAATGCTGGTGGTTTCGGGGCGAGTTCATATTTGAGATACTCTTCCATCTCTGCTTGTGACTGAATAACACATGTGATGCGGTTGAACAGAATTGTGGGGTCAATTACTACCTTACTTCCACGGACTTTGATGCTATTTGCCATCGATGCGAAAGACTTCACAGTGTCAACACGTCGTAGTTTGATGCTGTTGAACGTTTTGCTTACAACATTCGATACGCAACATTCCTCAATTTTGCGAACTTGGTCACAGTTCACAGTTTCGTCGGCCACAAGCCCGGTCGCTATAGAGACTAATTGTAGTGGATCTCTATTCTGAAAGGGGGAATGCACTCTGAGCCAGTTCAATAATTTGGTGATATCATTGGCATCAGTCAATTGTGAACTTTGACGGAGATCCCGATGTTGTTCGCCATGACCAGTGTGAACATGAACAAAATTTTCGAGAGCATTACATATCGGAAGGCAAAGAGGTAGTCCATGTACCCATTTCGCAACAGTGCTGTCGGTTATTCCCCTGCCATGTGTGAGACCACCAGGGAGCTTGAACATTCTCATTAAACACTGCTCTATGGTCTGATCAGAATATATCCCGTCCCAGAATTTATCTGAGCGCCTTATGGTAAAGTAACCTTTCTCAGTGAACAACTTCAAATCATCCTGTTTCATTATTTCTGTTAGCTCATTCATCTGCTGCAAATAGAGATGAGAACTTTTTGCGTATGCAAAATGACCACCTGCGTGAAATACTGGAATCATATTGCGAACACAATATGTGTGGAGTTCCCAGTCGCCTGTGCACTCTGCTCTCAAGAACAACTGGAGAAGACCTATTTGCTCGTAGTAGTGTACCCAAAGCTTTCCTGTGCGTCCTACGGACGCATTCTGGAGCAGTTCGTGTGTTCGGCTTTCTTCAAACACAAGTTTTGTAATGGCAATTTGTGTTAGCAAATGGGCACAAACTGCTCTTGAATATGCATGACCACTGATCAAATGATGGATTGACCCACCAGCATAAACAGTCCCCCAAAGTTCACCCAAGCCGCTACCAGCCATGATCGAACCAATTGCCCCTAAATATGACATAATCATATGGAAGCCGCCGAGTCTAACGAAAACTTTTGTCAACTTATCTGACGAAGACACAATCTCCACTGCTTTGATATAAAGTGGTTGGTCAAACGTCACTGGACAAACACACATTATGTGATTTAATCGAACATGGAAATTGAAACAATGATGCTATAATACGGTATTTGAATGAGAAAAGTCGATGCGTTTGAATTTGAGTTTAGGGGGTATGGTTAATATTTCACACGTTTCACCAGTTCATTATGGAATAAATGACTATTGTTATATATCATTATAAAGCCACTGCTTTTCTGCAATTTTTGATATATAATTTAACTCCCAAAGTAGTCGTAGATTTGATTTAATGGACGTTGTGTACCGTTGTGTGTATGAAAACAATAAATTTTTTTTTCGTAATTTTGTACATTTTCGTGAATATTTCACCATTGAGTGTGAGGATTGGTACAAAGTTGGCATTTTCTGTTGGGGATATGTATTCTCAATATAATTCAGCACGATATTTATGATTCTCACTCTACTAAGGCGAATAAGAATGAGAAATATGGAGCTGGGTCGAATTTTTTTTAAAATTTTTTTTTTCATAAAAAAAACGTTATAACTAAAAAAGATCAACTCGGATTCGCGGGGACTTTTCACACTTTATCCGCAATGTGTGTCCCGGAAACATATAAAAAATCAGCTTTCTCCGATTTTTTTCCTTACTTTCTCATTTTTATGTCTAATGTGCCTGGACTATAAGTTAATTGTCTTTATCGACAAGAGAAATTATGTTTGTGTACATACATTACTTTTTACTATTGATAAGATTGCAATGAAACAGCTCACGCAGTGGAGCATATTTCCACTCCTCTCTCAATAGAATTGTATGCACAAAACTTGATAGTTTATACTAGCAAGATTCATTTGAATTTTAAAAGTTACTTTGAACCATTACTGCCAATTTACTGGTCTTGTTAGAACGGGAAATTATAGCTTAGTTTCACAAAATGGGGAGGAGTGTTGTGAGAAGGACAGCTGGAGGTGGGTATTTCTCGAGGTAAACACTTCCAGTGGTTTGATTATCTCACGTGATATGCTCTTGTTTGAGATTAACTCTATTCTTGTCATTCATTAAAGTTACTTCGTACCGACTGGACGTCTTAATGTAGATTCCTACATATTGGTAATTCTTAAATCTGAACGTAGTGTTGCTGTTTCTTTAACCCTTTACCCAACGTAACGGCCAAAACCGGCCAGCGCTATTCTCAAAAATCTCCAATTAATTTTCTTTATTTTTTCATTTTTTGTCTCAAAAACATAGGTTATGACCCCTCGTTGGAACGAGCTCGTCGAGCTCGTTCCAACGAGGGGTCATAACCTATGTTTTTGAGACAAAAAATGAAAAAAAATAGTTATTCAAGAATTTTTTTTGCAAGTGTCGTCTGTTTTTCATCTTAGGTAAAGGGTTAATGGATCACTGGTAAATTATTTACCAAATTTACCACAATAGTGCGGACTATTAAACACAACGATGATTTTTACCATATGTTGTTCAACATGAGCATGTTTACATAAATTGAAGACAGAAATGCTGTGAATGCAAACACGCCTGTTGTCCTCATTGTAAGACTGAAAGTAATTAAAAGGTCACCAGGAAGACAGTCCAAAAGACGATGTTGTCAACCCGCAGTCAAAGGGAGCTTACTCAGTATAAATACTGAAAATTGATGTATTATTATGACGCGAAATAATCACAATCAAAGTATTCATATTGAAGAATCTTCTGGTATAATGGAGCCAAACAAAAAATAACAAAAAAATTCTACGTCCTAGCTGCAAATGAATCAAAACAGGTTGTCAGTACTAACTAATATAATTCTTTCTTTACCGCAACATTTTACGGTAGTGCCGACACCTGGTTGCCATTCTCTTACCGTAGTTTGTACAGTAAATGTTACAAAGCAAGCAGTATGAAACCTTTCGATCCACTTAACTTAGAAATGACGTTTATCCTGCGTTCTTAACTGGTAGAGTGCTGGAAGCCCATATTTGGGCTTTACGCTGAAGTGTAGGTACCGTAACTTAAAGGCTACATATTCAGTCGAAGTGCTCCATATTATCTTGTAAGTGAATTTATTTTATATGTATGGATTTCCCTTGTTATAATTTATGGGAGAGTGCCCGTAGGCACACACACAGGCACGCCCGTAGGCACTCTCCCATAAATTGTAACAAGGCAAAGACATGTGAACAAATTTTGGTGATCAAAAATAATTCAGCACTCTACCAGTTAAAACACAATTCCCAATCGTGCTTCTGGTTCGAAGCTTAATCTTACGAAAACTAAGGGTATGTTTTTTGGAAAATAGCGTACTTCCTCTGATCATCTCTTTGGTATATCGTGGGCTGACAATTTACGCATGATTGGAATTCGTTTTGGATTGTCGATTACGATGGATGATCATTTTCATCCCCTCTTTGCCAAAATATCGAAGTCTTTGGGCTTCCTTAAAAGTCGTGATCTTTCCCTTTTGGGCGTGTCACTATTACTAATTGTTATGTTGCTAGCAAATTGTGGTATGTATGCTCCGTTGTCCCAATTGATGTGTTTTATCAGAAGTTGCTGTAACGTGCAATTTTACGGTTTGTTTGGAATGGTAAGTGTGAACCCCTTGCTAGGTCTACTATGTACTGTTAATATACTTGCCAAAATTAGGGCTTTTAGGCTCTCTCATCTTCGAGCTCTTCTTAATCCCGAATGCGTTGCCAAGTGGAAACCCTTTGCCATATTTCTCCTTACGGTATTTGGATCCATCTTTGACCTCTACTTCAACCATTTACCCAACGTAATGGCCAAAACCGGCCAGCGCTATTCTCAAAAATGTCCAATTAATTTTCATTATGTTTTCATTTTTTTGTCTCAAAAACAAAGGTTATGACCCCTCGTGGGAACGAGCGCGTCGCGCTCGTTCCAACGAGGGGTCATAACCATGTTTTTGAGACACAAAAATGAAAAAAATTAGTTATTCAAGAATTGTTTTTCAAATGTCGTCTGCTTTTCATGTTTGGTAAAGGGTTAATCCCGCATATCTGTTGGAAACCTCATTTCTATTCAGATTTTTGGGGTTTTGGTTGGCTTTTCAGATTTTCCGTAGTTTGGCTACCTTAGATATTTTAGTACCTTGTCCACTAGACAATATTATTCTATAAAAGTTTCTGTCTACACTGCCACCCTCGGTTTATGGTGAAGAATCGTTCTGTCGATTACTCTCTTGCATGGCGCCATATTCACCATCCCTTTGTTGTCCCTTTCTGTCGAGTTCATCTTTGAAAACTTCTCTATGAAATTCTTCCAGTGGGCTCGCGCCTTGTTCGATTGGGACTTTCTGGCGATGATGGGTGTGAGTTTTGTCGTCTCCCTAACGCTACTGAGACTTATCGTCATTTATTTTGTAGCTGTTTTTTGGTTCATACTTTATGGGATCTTGTTTTCCGTTGGATCATAGGTCTCGTGTTGTTCTTCCAAATGAGGCTACTATTTTATCCCTTATCCTTCCTTCCGGTTGTGACCCTTTTGTTACTGTTTCTTGTCTTTGTATTCTTACTGAGACTGTATCTGATATTTTGGGAAAGCGTAATGCTATTCGCTTTAACCGTGACACTGCTATCCCTGTTATATTGCCTTGTTTTCTTAGTTGCTTACGTTCACGAGTCTTCCCCGGGTTCATGTTTCCTTATACTGGCTTCGTTCCTTTGATTTGTGTACCCTTCTTCACGATCAATTAGTCCTGTCTTTTTAGCTATTCACGTGAGTAGTGTTTTTGATTTCACTTGTTTGGGGGGTAATGGATTGTTTTCTAGTCCTTTTTTCCCTTAAATATACGATAATACCATAGTGTGTTTTGATATGTTTGATATCTCAACGAGTTGAAAGTGAGTTTTTTTCGCGAGGCTTGCCTCGCGAAAAAAACTCACTTTCAACTCGTTGAGATATCAAACATATCAAAACACACTATGGTATTGTTGTATTTATCTTATACCGACCATTTTTGTTCTTTTCTGCATTTTTAAAAGGGTTTTGGGGATGATTTCGTGTCAAAATGTCGACTCATCTGGAGTGGAGTCGACTACTTTCTCTTGTTGGGCATGAATACATGTGATGTGCCCGGAAAAGCTGTTGGTGCGTAACAAGGCTACAAATTCAAGTGAATGATAGTGTATAGTTCCCCTTAGAAAGTGGCCCTGTAACTGGGAAAACAATTACAGAAAATATACTTACGCCTCAATTCTTATGATTTTTGGCAAAAATATGTTTGATAATCAATTTCACCAGATTTGACACGATTTATAAACAATTTTGCGAATGTCATCATTATATTATAATATAGAAAAAAGACTATAGTCCGTCCTCCAATCTATATGACATAGGGGTATGTGTTATAGATAATCTATAACACATGGGCTATATCTTCAACAGGTATAAGATAAAGCGCGATACGTGCTTGGTAACGTTGTTGCGATTGTAGGTGGCATGAACTATTTTAGTGTTTTTTTGTTATCAGACATTTTGTTCACACCTCTGTGCATCGATATCTGTGATATCTTTGTTTTATAACCGATGCCTACGTATTTAGAATAAATAAAGTTTATGAAAAAAAAAATTCCCAATCCTGTATGTACCTTATATACATACTGCTCTATTCGAACAAGTTTTTCTCACATGTAACGACTTGAGCGTTTTGATGTGCAAACAGAAACGCACAATAGTAGTAGAGGATATGGAAAATAGGCCTGTTCTGGTGGAGAGGGGCCGAGAGGGGACGAGAGGGGTCGATGACGTCATCATAATTAAAATGTTACGTAAGGTAATTAATATTACTTAATGATTTTTTTTTAATCACTTTAATAATTAATGTAATTAATGACTTTTGCATAATTAATGTAATTAATGAGTGTAATTAGGGTTGATTATAATAATTAGTATATTAATAAATGAATTAATATTGACGTACTGGACATATGTGCATGCTATCGGTTGACTGACCTGCAAAGGTGAACACTGTGTGTCTGGGTGTCATTAAATCGATTTTTTTCTTTTCAAACGCCAACTACTGACAGATGTTGAAGCAATTAAATCTATTGTCACACTTTAACGACCGGTCATAAATATCGTTAGACTGGACATGCTATCATGTATTTAAAAATCAATGATGATATCACATGACAAGATGTGTCTTGCTTTTAACTGAAAACTGTGAACGACTCCATTGTGGCTATTTTTATAGGTATAATTTGATTTAATAACTTGGCGTGATTCTTACATATTAATAATGCAAGTTTATTCTTCTCGTTTTTATGGCTGTCGAAAACTCTCATAGACCAAGATATTCTGATTTTACGCCTCACGCGATAAAGTAATTTTTTTAACGGTCCGATTTCTACGTTTTGACAGGTTCTCAAAAAAAAAATCACAAGAGAAATCACCATGAGACTACTGTACACAGGGGAGAGGCTATACATGGCTGTACTTTATGCCCCAATACTTTGATGAATTAACGGATCATCTGAAAACCCACCAAGAAGGTGCTTTGAACTGTCAATTTTGTGTTTCAATAGCAAATTCAACAAAAGAGAGAGGCAGTGTACATCGAACAGACGTCGATGTCAAGATGTTCCAGTGGACGTTTTGTCTGAAATCCTATACTAGGAAAGATACATTAGAATAAAAACATGGAGAAATGTCAAAACTCGAAATTTAACTGCGCGATTTGCGGGTTTCAGCTGATTCAACTTAACCGTCATCGCGCCACAAGTAGCAGAGATGCACAACTCGATTGGCCGGTGGAGACGCTCCTCATCAAATAAGGGGGGTCAAACGAGGTTATGAGGAGGGGTGAAGGAGACAAATGTGCGGTCGTATGTTTAAAATTTTAATTGCTATGACGTAATCTCCTTAATAAATAGCGTATATTCATTTAATATATTAATAATTTTCGTTAAATAATTCATTTTTTATTCCACACCCCTGTATCCCCTCACAGTACCTAAAACTTTCATGAACTCCCCTCCTCCAGGTCATCCAATACTAAAAAACTTTTGGAAACCGCTCTCCCCCACCCCCACCATAATCTTAAAAAGAGTTGCTTTGTCACAAACACACATTTTTTTAACCAATCAGACACCTCCATTATCCCACACCCTCGCCGTCACACCCCTGTATCCCCTCACAGTACCTAAAACTTTCATGAACTCCCCTCCTCCAGTTCATCCAATATTAAAAAAAACTTTTGGAAACCTCTCTCCCCCTCCCCCAGCCCTCACAATAGCTAAATTATCTCGAACCCCAGTTCAGTTCTCTAAATGTAATGGACATGTCAGGCCCCCGAATACGCCTTCCCCACAATTTTGAGCGATCAAATTACCCCGATTAGTCTCCTCTCATAACTTACCACTCTCTTAACCCGTATTTACTATGAGATTGTCCCCCTAATAAATAGCGTATGTTCATTTAATATAATATATTAATAATTTTCGTTAAATAATTCATTCCACAAGACACTTGTCGAAAAAACAAAATGGCGGATTAGTTTGACAGAAATACGCGTATCGATTTATTCAGGAATGTCTGTCGGTTGTGTCCTTGGGCAAGACACTTCACCCCTATTGACCATGTGGGGGCATGGTGACGCTGTGCACTAAGGCGTACTGCACGTCGATGGAGCACCTGTCTTCAACCAATGCAGACCCTGTGTAGAATCTTGACAGTTGCTTGCCGTTGCTCGGTGGCTCTCTCCGGCTTTCCCCACCCGTAAAACTGTCGTGGTCATGATTAGTTATTGTGCACACCTTAAACACCAATAAATAAATATAAATAGTCGGTTATCAAAACAGCCCTTAAGTGTTTAACAGTTAATTGTGGGCCATTGCGTTTAAAAATGAAAAAATTGGGTGATAGCACTACGGACTGTGTTTAATCATAGAAAAATCACACCCGCGCTATTACTAACCCGCATGATTTATTTTTGAACGTTCACTGAAGAATAACCCACCCATCTAAGTAAAAGCATGAAAGAGCTAATATTATCTAATTACCTATGAGGGGGTGGGGTGGGGTGGTCGGTAACGTTGTGAACTAGGGCGTACTACCTTCCGCCAATGATAACACTGTGTAGAACTTTGACAGTTGTTTGCCTCTGCACGATGGTTTTTTTCCGGATTGCTCCAACTGTCGTTAAATAAATGAAAAAAACTACAATTCTATAATAACAGGCCAAGCCAACAGTACTTTCACCCCCCTCATTTTAATAGTTGAAAAGCGCTGTTACTCGATCAAAAAAATGGTAAAAGGATATGCGACTCTGTATTAGCCACCCAAATTTGCGAGACTTGGGAAAATATAACCCACCTAGAGCTGCACCAAAGCTACGTACACTATTCGAACTCCCGCATTGTGTCCTTGGGCAAGTTAATTTACCCCGATTATCCACATGGGAGCACGATGACGGAGTGTAATAAGGTGTACTGCACGTCGGTGATACACATACTTTAGAACAATCTAACCCTGCTTGTGCGGATTTCCGACGTTGGTGAGATGACAGTTACTCGTCGTTGCTCTGTGGTTCTCTTTGGATATTCCGGAGTCTACCCGTAAAATTGTCACGTTTAATTATAACTTGAACTTGATGTCCGGGTGTAATGAAATAGCGTATTTTCTGCAGACATTCTAAATAAACGCAGCTGGTTTACAGACCTGTATATATTTTTTTTTTCAATTGAGTAAAAATATATGATAGTTACTGATGTAACACGCCGATTAGTATGTTTAATGAATCTAACTACGCCATTCCGACCAACCCTTTGCCCACCATGATCACAACAAACGTTTCAATTCTCTCTCTCTCTCTCTCTCTCTCTCTCTCTCTCTCTCTCTCTCTCTCTCTCTCTCTCTCTCTCTCTCTCTCACCGATACAGTATGGGTGGAAACTAATTGCGTTCAAGCTGTTGTTTTTTTTTTTCTCTAGGTTTTACCACTCCCCTTACAGTGCAAATCGAAATGAAATCTAATTCATTGAACCATACTACAGTGGATGTCAAAATTAATTTTTGAACGCCATTTTTTCTATGTGCCACTATCAGCAGCTATGACCATAGCGTAACTTTGTGGTAAAAGGCTTATTTTTGTACAAAACTCAAGACCTTTCTCTGACAAATGCCTATATAAAAACAAGATAATACGCGAGAATGCGTTGTGTACCTGCATTTTGTTGATAAAATATGGCATGACCACATTCCCGAATATTAATGATGTACCCGCTTAATAACAGCCGAATTTTTATCGGATCACAGTTTTTTTTTTATTTGAATAATTGCCGATTTTTTTATTAAATCACATTCAGTAATTTATGTAGATTTCCTGAACTGGGCGAAGGTCAAGAAAGGCACTCTGTAGTTTAGGAGACTCCACAAATAAAAACAAAATAAAAAATCTGAGATATCTTGCATTTTTTTTAATTATCCATATTAACCAGAAATCAAAACTAGTCAAATTAATTAGAATTAAATTACAAATGGATATGAAATTTGCAGTAAAATGAACACTGGTATATGCTGCTGGCCGCATTTTTAGTTGTCTGTAATGGCTGTTGTTCAGAATGTCACCCTATTGGGGTGAGTTTTCGCTTTTTCGTCCAGTTTCATGAGAGCTTCCACGAAGTCCGTTCCACATTCGCAATCTTTTCCAGGGGCCATTCTTCAAAGGCTGGTCCATCGCAACTTTGTGGAGATATTGTTTTCTGGACGACAATCTGCAATATGATCTGGGTTTCCGATCAGACCCCTTGGGATATTTTGATCTTTAAGGATGTTTGCCAAAATTTTCCACCCTGTCGGTTGAAAATCTTTTCTTTTTCGCAGCAGATCATTTATTAGATCACACATATTGGAGCCCGAAATTGTAATGCCGTTATACACGAGTCGATCTTTCTCATCCCAGGATAAATTGGGTATATTCTTTATTATCTGGAGTAACAAAAGCGCCTTCTGCTGCATGGAATCTGGTATAACGGCTAACCAGTCCGGATGATTTTCCACTGAAAAACTAGTCATTAAGGAGTGTGGTTTGGTGGTTTCTTTGCGTAAATTTGATTGGCACTGAAAGATTGTCTGGTTCAGCAGCCCTTTCTCTTCAGAACCCGATGTTGAAGATTCAGGAATTGGTCTCATACCCTGGTCTATGGGCGGGACAGCTACAGCATTCAGGGGTGTGCGTATTTCCTGCAACTGTTCACTCCCCCATGGTTCAATACACTGAATTCTGCTTGAGGGTAGGTTGGTTGAGTCATCCATCACTAGCGATTTTACTGGCTCTAGCTTATTTGCAAGCCCCAAAATATTTCCACTTGTTAATGCATTGTTCCAACTAAAGGCTGATTTCATATGCACTGGAGGATAGGGTGGCTCGTTACAGACAGATCTGGTTGTTAACTCGGCTGTATTTGAGTTCGCTCCCCCTATAGTGTGTTTAAAATTTACATTTTTATGTAATTTTCGTCTGTGTCAATAATAATTAGTTTTATGAGAGTAAGATTTTTGACACAATTCACAGACGTAGCATGAATTCATCATTTTCAGAAGCGAGTTAATAGAGTGGCAATACAGTTCCAACACTCTGCCATTTATATGTATCAATAGAATGGGTCCCACCCCAACCTGTCAATCATTGATTGGCTAATTATATATCAAGATAAGGTGGGTTCTACCCCAACCTGTTGATCATTGGTTACTTCAAATTCTCACACAGTGCATTGTGGGAAATTCCAGTGGTAGAGCTCTGAGGTAAAATAAGTTACAAATTGATATAGTTTGCTTCAAAAAAAAAAAGAAACATCAAAGTCACATTCATGACAAGCCGAGGTAGCACATCTGAACCACCAACTCTACACTGTTTAATCAGATAATCCATTTAATCAGATAATTACATGTGCATATCGGTTTTTCATTGGTTTTTCATCAGTTTCCATCGGTTTTTCATTGGTTTTTATCAGTTTTCATTGGTTTTTATTGGTCTTACAATTCGGTAAAACGGTTTTTAGTGATTTTACAATTCAATAAAATGGTTTTTAGTGATTTAAATCACGTAAAATGATCACTAATTACCACTAATTGATCATTAATGGTCACTAATTACCACTAATTGATCACTAATGGTCACTAATTGATCAGTAATGGTCACTAGTTAGTGATCAATTGATCACTAATTACCACTAATTGATCACTAATGGTCACTAATTGCCACTAATTAGTGATCAATTGATCACTAATGGTCACTAATTGCCACTAATTAGTGATCAATTGATCACTAATGGTCACTAATTGCCACTAATTAGTGATCAATTGATCACTAATTACCACTAATTGATCACTAATTAGTGGCAATTAGTGACCATTAGTGATCAATTAGTGGTAATTAGTGATCAATTGATCACTAATTAGTGACCATTAGTGATCAATTAGTGACCATTAGTGATCAATTAGTGGTAATTAGTGACCATTAGTGATCAATTAGTGGTAATTAGTGATCATTTTACGTGATTTAAATCACTAAAAACCATTTTATCGAATTGTAAAATCACTAAAAAACGTTTTACCGAATTGTAAAACCGATAAAAACCAATGAAAACCGATAAAAACCAATGAAAAACCGATGGAAACTGATGAAAAACCAATGAAAAACCGATATGCACATGTAATTATCTGATTAAATGGATTATCTGATTAAACAGTGTAGAGTTGGTGGTTCAGATGTGCTACCTCGGCTTGTCATGAATGTGACTTTGATGTTTCTTTTTTTTTTTGAAGCAAACTTTATCAATTTGTAACTTATTTTACCTCAGAGCTCTACCACTGGAATTTCCCACAATGCACTGTGTGAGAATTTGAAGTAACCAATGATCAACAGGTTGGGGTAGAACCCACCTTATCTTGATATATAATTAGCCAATCAGCGATTGACAGGTTGGGGTGGGACCCATTCTATTCATACATATAAATGGCAGAGTGTTGGAACTGTATTGCCACTCTATTAACTCACTTCTGAAAATGATGAATTCACGCTACGTCTGTGAATTGTGTCAAAAATCTTACTCTCATAAAACTAATTATTATCGACACAGACGAAAATTACATAAAAATGTAAATTTTAAACACACTATAGGGGGAGCGAACTCAAATACAGCCGAGTTAACAACCAGATCTGTCTGTAACGAGCCACCCTATCCTCCAGTGCATATGAAATCAGCCTTTAGTTGGAACAATGCATTAACAAGTGGAAATATTTTGGGGCTTGCAAATAAGCTAGAGCCAGTAAAATCGCTAGTGATGGATGACTCAACCAACCTACCCTCAAGCAGAATTCAGTGTATTGAACCATGGGGGAGTGAACAGTTGCAGGAAATACGCACACCCCTGAATGCTGTAGCTGTCCCGCCCATAGACCAGGGTATGAGACCAATTCCTGAATCTTCAACATCGGGTTCTGAAGAGAAAGGGCTGCTGAACCAGACAATCTTTCAGCGCCAATCAAATTTACGCAAAGAAACCACCAAACCACACTCCTTAACGACTAGTTTTTCAGTGGAAAATCATCCGGACTGGTTAACTGTTATACCAGATTCCATGCAGCAGAAGGCGCTTTTGTTACTCCAGATAATAAAGAATATACCCAATTTATCCTGGGATGAGAAAGATCGACTCGTGTATAACGGCATTACAATTTCGGGCTCCAATATGTGTGATCTAATAAATGATCTGCTGCGAAAAAGAAAAGATTTTCAACCGACAGGGTGGAAAATTTTGGCAAACATCCTTAAAGATCAAAATATCCCAAGGGGTCTGATCGGAAACCCAGATCATATTGCAGTTTGTCATCCAGAAAACAATATCTCCGCAAAGTTACGATGGACCAGCCTTTGAAGAATGGCCCCTGGAAAAGATTGCGAATGTGGAACGGACTTCGTGGAAGCTCTCATGAAACTGGACGAAAAAGCAAAAACTCACCCCAATAGGGTGACATTCTGAACAACAGCCATTACAGACAACTAAAAATGCGGCCAATAGCATATACCAGTGTTCATTTTACTGCAAATTTCATATCCATTTGTAATTTAATTCTAATTAATTTGACTAGTTTTGATTTCTGGTTAATATGGATAATTAAAAAAAATGCAAGATATCTAAGATTTTTTATTTTGTTTTTATTTGTGGAGTCTCCTAAACTACAGAGTGCCTTTCTTGACCTTCGCCCAGTTCAGGAAATCTACATAAATTACTGAATGTGATTTAATAAAAAAATCAGCAATTATTCAAATAAAAAAAAAACTGTGATCCGATAAAAATTCGGCTGTTATTAAGCGGGTACATCATTAATATTCGAGAATGTGGTCATGCCATATTTTATCAACAAAATGCAGGTACACAACACATTCTCGCGTATTATCTTGTTTTTATATAGGCATTTGTCAGAGAAAGGTCTTGAGTTTTGTACAAAAATAAGCATTTTACCACAAAGTTACGCTATGGTCATAGCTGCTGATAGTGACACATAAAAAAAATGGCGTTCAAAAATTAATTTTGACATCCACTGTAGTATGGTTCAATGAATTAGATTTCATTTCGATTTGCACTGTAAGGGGAGTGGTAAAACCTAGAGAAAAAAAAAAACCAACAGCTTGAACGCAATTAGTTTCCACCCATACTGTATCGGTGACAGAGAGAGAGGGGGAGAGAGAGAGAGAGAATTGAAACATTTGTTGTGATCATGGTGGGCAAAGGGTCGGTCAGAATGGCGTAGTTAGATTCATTAAACATACTAATCGGCGTGTTACATCAGTAACTATCATATATTTTTACTCAATTGAAAAAAAAAATATATACAGGTCTGTAAACCAGCTGCGTTTATTTAGAATGTCTGCAGAAAATACGCTATTTCATTACACCCGGACATCAAGTTCAAGTTATAATTAAACGTGACAATTTTACGGGTAGACTCCGGAATATCCAAAGAGAACCACAGAGCAACGACGAGTAACTGTCATCTCACCAACGTCGGAAATCCGCACAAGCAGGGTTAGATTGTTCTAAAATATGCGTATCACCGACGTGCAGTACACCTTATTACACGCCGTCATCGCGCTCCCATGTGGATAATCGGGGTAAATTAACTTGCCCAAGGACACAATGCGGGAGTTCGAATAGTGTATGTAGCTTTGGTGCAGCTCTAGGTGGGTTATATTTTCCCAAGTCTCGCAAATTTGGGTGGCTAATACAGAGTCGCATATCCTTTTACCATTTTTTTGATCGAGTAACAGCGCTTTTCAACTATTAAAATGAGGGGGGGTGAAAGTACTGTTGGCTTGGCCTGTTATTATAGAATTGTAGTTTTTTTCATTTATTTAACGACAGTTGGAGCAATCCGGAAAAAACCATCGTGCAGAGGCAAACAACTGTCAAAGTTCTACACAGGGTTATCAATGGCGGAAGGTAGTACGCCCTAGTTCACAACGTTACCGACCACCCCACCCCCACATAGGTAATTAGATAATATTAACTTTTTCATGCTTTTACTTAGATGGGTGGGTTATTCTTCAGTGAACGTTCAAAAATAAATCATACGGGTTAGTAATAGCGCGGGTGTGATTTTTCTATGATTAAACACAGTCCGTAGTGCTATCACCCAATTTTTTCATTTTTAAACGCACTGGCCCACAATTAACTGTTAAACACTTAAGGGCTGTTTTGATAACCGACTATTTATTTATATTTATTTATTGGTGTTTAAGGTCTGCACAATAACTAATCATGACCACGACAGTTTTACGGGTGGGGAAAGCTGGAGAGAGCCACCGAGCAACGGCAAGCAACTGTCAAGATTCTACACAGGGTCTGCATTGGTTGAAGACAGGTGCTCCATCGACGTGCAGTACGCCTTAGTGCACAGCGTCACCATGCCCCCACATGGTCAATAGGGATGAAGTGTCTTGCCCAAGGACACAACCGACAGACATTCCTGAATAAATCGATACGCGTATTTCTTTCAAACTAATCCACCATTTTGTTTTTTCGACAAGTGTCTTGTGGAATGAATTATTTAATTAAAATTATTAATATATTATATTAAATGAACATACGCTATTTATTAGGGGGACAATCTCATAGTAAATATGGGTTAAGAGAGTGGTAAGTTATGAGAGGAGACTAATCGGGGTAATTTGATCGCTCAAAATTGTGGGGAAGGCGTATTCGGGGGCCTGACATGTCCATTACATTTAGAGAACTGAACTGGGGTTCGAGATAATTTAGCTATTGTGAGGGCTGGGGGAGGGGGGAGAGAGGTTTCCAAAAGTTTTTTTTAATATTGGATGAACTGGAGGAGGGGAGTTCATGAAAGTTTTAGGTACTGTGAGCGGATACAGGGGTGTGACGGCGAGGGTGTGGGATAATGGAGGTGTCTGATTGGTTAAAAAAGTGTGTGTTTGTGACAAAGTAACTCTTTTTAAGATTATGGTGGGGGTGCGGGAGAGCGGTTTCCAAAAGTTTTTTAGTATTGGATGACCTGGAGGAGGGGAGTTCATGAAAGTTTTAGGTACTGTGAGGGGATACAGGGGTGTGGAATAAAATATGAATTATTTAACGAAAATTATTAATATATTAAATGAATATACGCTATTTATTAAGGAGATTACGTCATAGCAATTAAAATTTTAAACATACGACCGCACATTTGTCTCCTTCACCCCTCCTCATAACCTCGTTTGACCCCCCTTATTTGATGAGGAGCGTCTCCACCGGTCAATCGAGTTGTGCATCTCTGCTACTTGTGGCGCGATGACGGTTAAGTTGAATCAGCTGAAACCCGCAAATCGCGCAGTTAAATTTCGAGTTTTGGCATTTCTCCATGTTTTTTTTCTAATGTATCTTTCCTAGTATAGGATTTCAGACAAAACGTCCACTGGAACATCTTGACATCGACGTCTGTTCGATGTACACTGCCTCTCTCTTTTGTTGAATTTGCTATTGAAACACAAAATTGACAGTTCAAAGCACCTTCTTGGTGGGTTTTCAGATGATCCGTTAATTCATCAAAGTATTGGGGCATAAAGTACAGCCATGTATAGCCTCTCCCTCATGTACAGTAGTCTCATGGCGATTTCTCTTGTGATTTTTTTTTTGAGAACCCGTCAAAACGTAGAAATCGGACCGTTAAAAAAATTACTTTATAGCGTGAGGCGTAAAATCAGAATATCTTGGTCTATGAGAGTTTTTCGACAGCCATAAAAACGAGAAGAATAAACTTGCATTATTAATATGTAAGAATCACGCCAAGTTATTAAATCAAATTATACCTATAAAAATAGCCACAATGGAGTCGTTCACAGTCTTCAGTTAAAAGCAAGACACATCTTGTCACGTGATATCATCATTGATTTTTAAATACATGATAGCATGTCCAGTCTAACGATATTTATGACCGGTCGTTAAAGTGTGACAATAGATTTAATTGCTTCAACATCTGTCAGTAGTTGGCGTTTGAAAAGAAAAAAATCGATTTAATGACACCCAGACACGTGATGTGGGTCAGTCAGTCGATAGCATGCACATATGTCCAGTACGTCAATATTAATTCATTTATTAATATACTAATTATTATAATCAACCCTAATTACACTCATTAATTACATTAATTACATTAATTATGCAACAGTCATTAATTACATTAATTATTAAAGTGATTAAAAAAAATCATTAAGTAATATTAATTACCTTACGTACCATTTTAATTATGATGACGTCATCGACCCCTCTCGTCTCCTCTCGGCCCCTCTCCACCAGAACAGGCCTATTTTCCATATCTTCTACTACTCACAATGAACAAATGCACGGGATTTCTAATTAACGCAAGCCAAACATGTAGATACAAATTAGGAATTCTAAAATGACATATCAGATTAGGAAATTTGCTCAGTCTTAAACGCTATCAATTACCAATGCAAAAATCACCAAACTATTGAAGTTGATGTAACTCCATAAATATGCCTGATGTAAACACAAAACTTGTTCGAGTGACATTTATACTTATATGCTTTAATAGAAAATATTCTTTTATATTGTTTTGTTTGGCAGTATAGTTCACAGAATCATAAAGTGGATTAGGCAGGACGGTTCACGGCTGATAATTTGAAACAGAAATCAGTTTCAGGGTTACGACAAACGAATTTACTATGAAAATCCCAAGTTTGAAATTCCATAAAATTGAAATAAATATACACATATTATGTACCAAAGTGAACACTGAGGTACATAGAACATGAAAACTTACATTCTTTTGACTCACATAGTTAATGGCAGGCAAATATGGTTCATGAAAGTCTCCTGCTGCATTCGTACCAGAACTGATAATAAAATAATATTTCGCGAGAACAACTCGTGGCCTGATGTGCTTCAGATATCCAAAAACAACGCTTGGAATTCCAAATACTTCACATTGCAGCGACAGGGCTTCGGGGAGGACAATGCCAACAATGTCGGCTTTCTTCCGGGGAGAACGTCACGGTATTTGCTTACGTTTAGGTCAAGGTCATCGGAGGCAAAACACGCATAGATATCCAACGCCTTTTAAAGGGACATTGTGAGCCCAATCACCTCCGCACTGCACACCGTTGTCATATGAAAACCGCACAATTTGCATATTATGTACAAGGTGCCATGATAGATTAGAATTTCTTAGAACTCTGAAACTATTTTCCGATTACACTGGGATATCACGTGACAAACACAATTACTTCGACATGGCATCCTGCTTGAAGAAAACAAAATTGGACAGTATTGACATTACTTCAACGCAGCCCTGTCGCCGAATCTTGAAGCGTTTGGTATTCTAGGTTTGTTCTTGGATATCTGAAGCAAATTTGGACACGAAAAATGCAAGGCCTGATTGACATTGCAAAGTTGTATTGAAAGTGATCTCCACTGATAGGTTTATTTCAATGGCTCCCTATCAGATCTAAGATACGAAGTTCCAGTATTAACTGACTAGTCTAGTTTTTTTTTGTCTGTTTATCGATAAATAGACAGAACGCGATGTGTGTTTGAATCGGTGGGTGATTTACATAACGAGTTGGAATGGCGTAGTCATATTTCGCGAGAGCCTACCGCTCTCGCGAAATATGACTACGCCATTCCAACTCGTTATGCAAAACACCCACCGATTCAAACACGCATTGCGTTTTGTGTTTATTACACACCCCCATGCAATAAAATTCATTTAAATAAACAAATTTTAATTGCGATGTTTAAACCCAAAGGTGAAGAGACTGTTATTTTTGTTTGAAGCGGTACGGATCAAATGGATCGATAAAAAATCAAAACAACCTTCAAGGAACCAATCTGAATTACATTCGTTATCTTTTCTATTGGGCGTATTTGTTGAAATTCAGGCATATCGCTGCTTCTCTTCGGCTGGTGTCCATTCTCATTTGGGGGCTATTACTGATAGTAAAAATATAAGTACAAATTTGGGCGGATTTGCAAAACAGCTGAGAGAAACACAAACGATCGACAATTGTATAACGAAATTTGGAAACTTTTCGAAGTGTAACTAATGACTCGACGGGAAAGGAACTAGTCGAAACGGTGCGAGAGAAAAAAGTTCCGGCTTGTGCATCACCAGTTAAATACAGAAACATTTATCTCATAGCGGCGATTCTCGTTAAATACAAGGGTTTAAAGTTTAATTTATTTATTTATTTATATTTATTTATTTATTTATTTATTGGTGTTTAAGGTCACATCTTATGCACAATGGCTTATCGTGACCGTGACAGTTTTACGGATGGAGGAAGCCGGAGTACCCGGAGAGAACCGCCGAGCAACGACGAGCAGCTGTTACCTCTCCAACATCGTAACTCTGAACTCTGCACCGCGGCAGAGGCAGAGTTAGATTGGTTGAAGACATGCGCACCATCGACGCGCAGTACGCATTAGTACACAGCGTCATCGCGCCTTAATGTAGGCAGTCGGGGTTAAGTGCCTTGCCCAAGGACACAACGCGGGAGCGCGAATCAGTCGCTGAAATGGTCACCCATCCAACTACTAACCGCGCTCGGCGTTGCTTAACTTCGGTGATCTGACGAGAACCGGTTAACGCGACGCTACCGCGCCCCTTAAAGTTTAATGGATGTGTAATAAAATGTACTTGTTGATATGGTAGAATTTTTATACAGCAGTTTATTAGATGAAAACGTAAAATAGTTGCTTTATCATATGATTCGTCCGTTTTGTTCACTTTAAAACATTTGATATTTTGTTTTCAAATTAATCAGTGATAAATAAAGCCTTCCGTCAATTTTATCGGTCAATTTCAAAACTAGACAATTTGATTGGCTAAACAAAATACAACTGGGCCACATTTTCATAATTTGCATAATTAGAGTTGGAAGCTTTCATTGGGTAATTTCAAAACTGGACAATTTGATTGGCTAAACAAAATACAACTGGGTCACATTTGCATAATTTCAGTAGGGAGAATTTTCGTTATTTGTCCTATTTAGGGTGGGTTATATTGTATTAATCTTTTACCTACAAGAAAAACGCCATTCATTTTTTTATATATTTTCAGTTTTTGCTTCCAAAACATAGGTTATGACCCCTCATTGGAACGATCTCGATGAGCTCGTTCCAATGAGGGGTCATAACCTATGTTTTGGAAGCAAAAAATGAAAATTTTTAGTTACACGAGGATGTTTTTTCCAAGTGCAGTCTGCAACTCAAGTTAGGAGATGGGTTAACAAGTCATATTAAGTGGCTAATTTGTGCATGTGTGTGTCATATGATAAATAGAATATGAAATGAGTGTTTTTCTCATATAATATTTATGAAACTCGTCCGAATTTAACGTTTCGGCTCGCCAGAGGCTCGCCAAAACGGAAAATTCTTAGACGCATTCCATATCCATATCTATTTATTTAGCAGCAGTTAACCTGATAATCATTTTAATCAGTTTGTAGGAATACTGTAACAAGATCTAAAATCAAACCGTTTAAAAAATCAAACAATTTAATCAAGTTTACAAGAGATACAATTTACAACTCTTAGTTGTGTTTTTGCTGTTTTCTGTTCAAACATTATAGGGTGTCATCGCTGCATTGTAGTGCCTGATAATGTGCTCACGTTTAACTAGATTTCAGGTCCAAGTGTGCATTTATAACACACTAGCAGGGTTACCCGGCGTTGCACGCAAAAATGTAGGGGTCATATGAAAAGTACCCCCCCCCCCCCAAAAAAAAATAAAAAATAAGGGCCGCGTATTTTTCGACCCAGCCCGCCCTACGGGTGGCACACTCGGCCCCGCACTCCGGGCTGGGCTTTCGATCCCGTCACTTTTTAAACCGCTACCATTAGATTCCTGGTAAAAAGTTACCCCCAGTAGATTCCTTTGAGGACCTATATCGGTGAAATCCATCAATTTTGCCCCTCCCCACCCCCACCCTTACCCCACCCCGCCACTTTTTTAAACACCACCATTAGATTCCTGATAAAAAGTTACCCCTAGTAGACCCCTTTGAAGACCTATATCGGTGAAAAAAATTTGGTCATAACTTTCGGTGCCCCTCCCTGCCACCCCTCACCCCGCACACTTTTTTAAACCCGACGAGGACCTCCGCCATAAAAAAGTACCCCCAGCAGACCCATTTTGGGCACTCAGGATAGTCCCATATTCATTTCTATAGCGGGCAGACAGACAGACATTCTAAAATATAGTATAGATTAATATCACAGGTGTGTGTATCATAACCACATATTATAGAAATGCTGTGCCAATATGGTTGAATAGTTCTGCCCAGTAGATGAGACCCCTTAGCTAGTCCCTATGGTGCAATTGGACAACATGCATGTAATCAATCGGCTATTTTAGACTTTCCCCTGTGGGAATCCCAGGAAGTGTAGCAATCTTCTTTACCATGGTAAACAAGTTCTGTTTTTCTGGTGAGATTGGCCGAAGTCACCTGAAATAGGCAGAATACTGTACAAGCCAAAATAAGTTGTAGGATAACCGCTACGAACTATGTATCTTTCTCTTCTTACACTGATAAGATCAGAATCTGACATCATTTTCTGGAAAGCTCTCACTGAGGTTCACAAAACTCCATGGTCATAGCGTTCATTTGTTTTTGTTGTTTTTTTAATATTGTATAGATTTTGAGGGGGAGTTTATTAGTTCACAGTTACAACCCGCCCGAGAGTAAACATTTACTGCACATGGGGTACCAAAACGATAAAAATTTGGTTTCCCACTCTGAAAGCTGTCGAAACAATTTATCACTGTGGAAAAAATTCGCTCCTTCTTTCGCCCCAACCCTCCACCCCCCCCCCCCCCCCACCACCACCCCGTCGAAAAACAATATACACCCCTGAAGAAATATTTTCACGCACTTGATAGTTTATCAAAAACTATTTTACAGAATTTAAAACGTACTTATATGCATCCAAACTAGTTTCAAAAACAAGAATAAAAAAACACCACCAAATACAAACTAAAACATTTGAAAAACCAAGTCAAATAAAAACAAAAATAATAAGAATGAAATATTCAACCAGAGCATTTATAGTAAAGGCACTCAAGTTTTTATTTTAAGTTTGTAAAATTGTCGCCTCGTCCTCGAAAAGCTTCGCACGTCAGTGACGTGACGTGAGACTCGTTTCAGACAGATATGATATGGACTCGGAAAAGTTGACTTGAGAGCCAGATATAATGAGTAACCTACAGCGGTGTTGATGGGCTATTCATTTTTAGGGTCGTCAAATAATAAATCCCACAACACTGCTAGAATTTTCTTTTGTTATTTTGTAGATTTCCGTGTTGTGGATGGTATTTTTGTAATGACCATTTTTGGTCCTGATTATGTGATAAAATGATATTATACTAATATGAATCCACTTATTTTAAACACTCTGTTAGTGAAGATTTAAATTATTAGTGCAAAGCCACATGTTCTCTGTTGATGGGTTACTTTAAGCAAAGTACAGTTTTCATTTCGTCCCGTGAGTTCTAATGTGTTCTATGTGCCAGTAGGCACATAGAACACATTAGAACTCAGGGGACGATTTGTCAAGCCTGCACGGGTTCCTGAATACGGCAGCATCTGACTGCTATCAAAGAAAAAAATTCTTTAATCGAAAGCAAAAACAAAACAAACAAATAAATATATAAGGTGAAAAAAGAGGAAAATACATGATTTTTTTTTCGCCATCTAAAAAAAGAATTACTTCATTCAAAAAACAAATAAAAAAATAAAAAATGAAATAAGTAAATAAATATACTACTCAGAAAAGTAGGGGTATCCAAACTGATGTTGATATTTTCGGAAAATGGTATTGGATAAGCTTGATTGGACACATCAAAATGTTACCAAGTTCAGTGTGGATTATGAATGTCAGCGGCCCACGAAAACTCGTGCAGGTTTTTCGCACGAGTGCCGCATTAATGTCTGTGGGGTACGTTTTGAAATTTTCATTTGTACTGGACGGGCTTTTTCGGATGTCTCATCGTTCTTTTCTTGGTATAAACTCGTTCATCAATAGTTTCTGGTCGAACCGTAACTTTTGAGGTGTGTGAAGACTGGCACGTGACGAACGTTTACGTATCGTTGGCATGTTGGAAGCTGGCAACAGACAGACTGCAGTGGCTCAAATTAACAACATTACTCAATCGGTGATTAGCAGGTTGTGATCGCGCTACCGCCAGACAGGTAATGTTGATGACAGTGGTCGATCAGGTCGTCTAGGAGCGACATCTGCTAACCAGGATCGTTTCATCCGAACCACAGCATTATGTAACCGCCATCAAAGTGCCTCAGAAATTGGACAGCAGCTACACCGAGCGACAGATGTGTGAATTAGTGTCAGACTATCCGAAATCGCCCACACAGCTGGAATTTGTACGCTTGACGACCTCGAATAATTCCACGTTTGTCTGAACGAAACATCGCAGCAAGGCGCATTTGGTGTGGAGCACGACAGCACTGGCCAATCGTCGGTGGGGCAATGTCATGTTTTCCGATGAATCGAGGTTCATTCTCGACTTTCACGACAGGCGAAACAGAGTGTGGAGGCGGTGGAACGAACGATACCATGAGGCAACCGTTAGACAGCTCGATCGTTTTGGTGACGGGTCGGTTATGGTGTGGGAGGCATAACCATGTCAAGCAGAACAGCATTGCATGTCATCCAAGGGCGTGTCACAAGGCAGTACTGCGAAATAATATTTCATTGAATTGAAATAAAATGAGAGTGAAATGTATCATTTCCCAGGCTCTATTCATACCAGTATTTATCATATGACTCGTCCGTTTTGTTTACTTTAAAACATTTGATATTTTGTTTTCTTATTAATCAGTGATAAATAAAGCCTTCCGTCAATTTCATTGGTCAATTTCAAAACTAGACAATTTGATTGGCTGAACAAAATACAACTGGGCCACATTTTCATAATTTGCATAATTGGTCAATTTCAAAACTGGACAATTTGATTGGCTAAACAAAATACAACTGGGTCATATTTGCATAATTTTAGTAGGGAGAATTTACGTTTTCTGTCCTGCTTAGTGTGGGTTATATTGTATTAATCTTTTACCTACAAGAGAAACACCATTCATTTTTTTATATTTTCACTTTTTGCTTCCAAAACATAGGTTATGACGGTTATGACCCCTCGTTGGAACGAGCTCAACGAGCTCGTTCCAATGAGGGGTCAAAACCTATGTTTTGGAAGCAAAAAATGAAAATTTTCAGTTATACGAGGATGTTTTTTCCAAGTGCCGTCTGCAACTCAAGTTAGGTGATGGGTTAACAAGTCATACTAAGTGGCTAATTTGTGCGTGTGTGTGTCATATGATAAATAGAATATGAAATGAGTGTTTTTCTCATATAATATTTATAAAACTCGTCCGAATTTTCCGTTTGGGCTCGCCAGAAGCTCGCCAAAACGGAAAATTCTTAGACTCGTTTCATAAATATTATATGAGAAAAACACTCATTCCATATCCTCTATATATCCGCTCGAACAAGTTTGTCTTTACATCGGCCATATGTATTGAGCTGGATCAACTTCAATAGTTTGATGATTTTTACTTTTGTAATTGATAGCATTTAAAAGATTTAGCAAATTTTCTAATTTGAAAGGGCATTTTCTGCTTGCGTTACTCGAAAATCCCGTGCATTCTTTCATTGTGCGTTTCTGTTTGCACATCAAAACTCTCATGTCGTTACATATTGTGAGAAAAACGTGTTTGAATAGTGTAGAGATGGGCAATATACTGAAAAACATGGGCATATCGAAAAACCGAAAAAAATCGCCAATTAATTTGCATTATTTTTTTCATTTTTTGTCTCAAAAACATAGGTTATGACCCCTCGAGCTCGTTCCAATGAGGTGTTATAACTTATGTTTTTGAGACAAACAATGAAAAAAAATGGTTACACAAGTCGTCACCTGAGTGCTAGAATGTCCTATGTCCCATAGGGGACATAGGACATTCTGACACTCAGGCGACGAAGTGTCGTCTGCTCTTCATGTTAGGTAAAGGGTTAAACTGCGGTAAAAGAATGGCGATCAGGTGTCGGCCCTACCGCAAAATGTTGCAGTAAAGAATCATAGCAATGGCAACCATTTTAGTTCACTTGCAGCTAGGATTTAGAATTTTTCTTTGGATCCATTATACCAGAAGGTTCTTCAATATGAATATTTCAATTGTGATAATTTCGCGACAAAATATTACAGCAATATACAGTACTTAGACTGGGTAAGCTCCCTTTGACCGCAGTTTGACAACATAGTCGCATGGACTGTCTTCCTGCTGTCCTCATTGTAAGACTAAAAGTAATTAAAAGTACTTTTAATTCGACTTTTTGTCTTACAATGAGGACAACAGGCGTGTTTGCATTCACAGCGTTTTCAGTGGCGTAGTGGAAAATCTTGTGCCCCCCCCCCCCCCCCCCCCCCCGCGAGATAGAGACGGGGACCCTTTCATAATGGTGGTTGCCTTTAAAACGGGAGCAAATTTAGTGTTGTTACCGTGCACAGCATACAGGAGTTCACGTAGTACGCCATAAATTAAATGAAGGTACAGCCTATAGGATCGATTCTAAAAGTACGACTCTTTCATTTTTTCATTACATGTTTTAAGTTTCACCCCCACCATCCAACGATACACACATGCACGCCCAACATGTGTGACTTGAGAGGCACCATGTATGTATATTGTTCATTTCTCACCCCTATCAGTTACAATGATATAGCGTTCACTTAACCCTTTACCTAACCTGAAAAATAGACGACACTTGCAAAAATAATTCTTTAACAACTATTTTTTTTTCTCAAAAACATAGGTTATGACCCCTCGTTGGAACGAGCTCGACGAGCTCGTTCCAACGAGGGGTCAAAATCTATGTTTTTGAGACAAAAAATGAAAAAAATAATGAAAATTATTTGGCGATTTTCGAGAATAGCGCTGGACGGTTTTGAACATTACGTTAGGTAAAGGGTTAAAAGAATAATACATAGACTACAAAGAGTACGTCGTGTGGAAGTGAGAGTTTGAAATTATGTGTATTTGGTACACAGTCTCGATCTCTCTCTCCATTTCCCTCTTTCTTCCAGCGTTGGGACGTCCTTCAAGACGGCCCCCACCTTCTAGCCGCCTCGATCCTCCCGCAATGCGGGCCCTGCGGGCCCATCCCCTACGCCACTAAATGTTTTCTGTCTTCAATTTATGCAAACGCGCCCATGTTGAACAACATCTGGTAAAAACCATCGTTGTTTACAGTAGTCCGCACAACTCCTAGGAATAAATCCCCGTGAAAAGCCCCACGACCCACCATGTCACCGCAGAGAAGTAGCGAACAGGGTGTCTCTGGACACCATCATCGACCATCACGCTACCTGATCTTAACACTGGGTGAGATAAGGGACATCCAATTACTGGTCACCGGAGCAATGGTCATCAAGCGTAGACTACTTAATATATTTAGCTTGCAGCAGGTTAAAAATATAAATGAGTCAGCCCTGCGAACGGACTCTTCCCAGACAAGTGGTCTTTCGATGTGTACAATGCCACCATGCAAACGTGGCAACTGAAGAGTTAAACATGTTTGTTCTAGGAAGACTTGCTCCATTGTACGTGGGCAGTCTCGCGTGATTACACTTGAGGTAGTAACGGATTTCAGTGTTTGGCGCTCACATGTAGTCTGGTGCGAGAGCGAAGCATGGAAACATTGGATGTTCCCCGCGGCTATTTTACCAACCCTGGTCGAGTCCAATGATCAAATCACACCGAAAGTCCGCACGACATTTCAGTTCCATAACTCAAAGAATTAGACTAGTCCAAGCGGAAATATTCTAAAAAAAATATTGTAATGTGTTATGGTAGATTACATCATCATATAAAATTATCTCCTCTCCTTCTTGCTCTTTAATTATATTTCTGACAGTTATATATAACCTACCAAAATACAATGAACAAAGATTAGTAGTATTGTTCATTGTGCAATGTTTCCCTCTCGATAGGTGTCGGCCAACAACTTGATACAGTGTGTTATTAGCTGAGAACAAGACGTGCAGCAGATGCTTTCTGAAATGTGAGAAGATGTAAAGCGCCTGTATTCGATCCAGTTCCAGAGGGCACTTTGAAAAGTGCGTGAGAGAATATTTACTGGTAAAAAAGTTCTCAGTTACTAGTGAAATAGGGCTTGATAACCAATCCCTGGGGTGGAAGACTTCTAAAGTGGGCAGTGTTGGTGTAACCAATTGGTTACCTATGCGTTATACTCGTGTCGCAGTCCTCAAAGAGCGAAAATACTGAAAGTACCTTAATTGGTAAAGTGCTGAATTATTTTTCAAAGGCGATTTTTTTTAAAGATTCTGTTGCTACTATCAATGGGCCTTGGTTCAGCACAATTTTGTTCAGAAAGAATTTAACTGCTACAATTTATTGGAGAGTGCCTGTTGGCACTCTCCAATAAACTGTAACAAAACAATTATATATAAATATTTTTGTCCTACTCGTGAGAAACATCAATCTAATGCATACAGTACAAAGCCATTATAGTGGCCTTTATCACTTTTCAATGGAGCCATTATAGTGGCTTCTAGCATTCTACCAGTTAAATAACTAAATTCGACCAGGTGGTGTAATTTGTCCAATAGCTTCCACGTCTACTCAAAGCCGTTTACACTGGATACATGCAATAATGGGAGATTAGCGGATATTTCACCGGGTGGTGTATCATATGGACTATATTTCTTGGGATGTTCACCAACATTTATTCACCCAATCCTAAGAGGTTTTAGGATTAATTTATTACTGGTCATTCTAGGGGAGATGTTTGTTATTTCATATGTTCACTAAATGTAAAGTCATACATTAACGTTTTACCCAACGTAACGGGAAAAAACGGCCAACGCTATTCACAAAATCATCTTTCAATTTTCATTTGTTGTTTCAAAAACATAGCTGATGACCCCTTCGTTGGAACGAGCTCATTGAGCTCGTTCCAACGAAGGGGAATCAGCTATGTTTTTGACGCACAAAATGAAAAAAAATAGTTCTTCGAGAATTTTGTTAGGTAAAGGGTCAAGCAAACAGTTTTAGTACTAATTTGAAGGAGTAAAGGGATTTATTTTGGGTCAAGACGTTTCGGGTTCGATCCAGTGGTTTAATGAGCGAATAAAGATGTTCAAAGTTCATTCAAATTTGAAAATTAAAAACGTAAATGTTTACAGAATTTGTATAGTAAATGTTTGTTTAGTTTTGTTTATTTGAGGGGTAAACCGCAGATACATCTTAAACCCGATCAATGACATCACTTTTGTCGTAGAACATGTCAATCTAGATATCCAGAATAGACACAAATCGATTCCGTTGACAATGTCCAAACATTGACCGTTTAATATGTCGACCTGGATGTCCACATACAGTTAACCTCAAAAGTCCATAATGCCTTTTTTTCTTAAAGTAAAGTAAGACGATAAAATAAACACAGATTTGGTTCGGTTAGATTAGCTACTATATCCCGGACTATTTTTTTAAATATATTCATTCATATCAAAGCATGCCTGTCCTGAAACACCCATAGTTAACAGTACTCAAATTATGCTTACTTTAGTTGCAAAAGAATTTCTGACCTGGGCTGTAATATCCACCAGCTGCATGCAAGAAGTTAAGGTACTACTAAATCAAACCACTAATACAAAGATAGTATGTACATTTTACTGGAGACATAAATGATCTGTGGTGAGTCTCTACAACTACATGTTTATTTATCCACAAATATATTTCAAAGAAGACATTAGTTCTTGAGCTACTATCTTCACTGACAAATATCCAAGGAAGTTATGATGGAGTTGGAATATTTAATTGGGACACTTGAACCATCAGAGTAGAGACAAGTCGGGTTTACACCCCGCCCCGAACGCCCCCTTCCCTTCGTGAAACCCCTGCTTAAACCAAAATCCCACAACAGTTGACTAAATAGGTTTAAAAAAGTGTTTCATATAGAGCCTCAAGTTACGTTATTAACCCTTTGAACTCTGGTGGTATCTTCCATGTCAGTTCAATGGCAGCAATTAGAAGAGTCCATATTCATTATTTGGGGTAGACCAATCAATATTTTCAACGTGCAGCCTCTGTAGACTAATCAATATTTTCAACGTGCAGCCCAGAGGCTGCACGTTGAAAATATTGATTGGTCTCAGGGGTTGCACGTTGAAAATATTGATTGGTCTACCCCGCACATATACTGAAAAGCCATCCTATATAATGACGTTATGCCGTATCATGCTCCTGGTCGGAAATTTATTTATTTATTTATTTATTTATTGGTGTTTAAGGTCACATATTTATGCACAATGGCTAATCATGACCTCGACAGTTTTACGGGTGGAGGAAGCCGGAGTACCCGGAGAGAACCACCGAGCAACGGCGAGCAACTGTCAGCTCCCCAACATACGAACTCCACACAAGCAGGGTTAGCAAGGGTTGAAGACAAGTGCACCATCGACGTGCAGTACGCCTTAGTACACAACGCCACCTTGCCCCCACGCGGGCAATGGAGATGAAGTGTCTTGCCCAAGGACACAACGCGGTTGCCTCAGGTGGGATTCGAACCGGGGACCTCTCGGCTTGCAGCCTGCACCTCTACCTACTGAGCCACCGCGCTCCCTCCTGGTCGGAAAAGCGGCCGCAAGGGTTCAAAGGGTTAAAAAATAATGCGTCGTTAAGCATAGCGTCCACTCCAAAAAATAGTCCACAATGAAGCAGAGATTTTAAGTATTCAGTAACAGGCTGAAACAAAATGTCCAAAAGTCTTTACATTTTGTCACTAGACGAAACGTAAACATACTATCAGAGGTCATGGTTCAAGTTTCGAGCAAGAATACAACTGTGTGACTGTAATTACATCCGGAATGTTATAGATCAATAGAACATTACCACTTATTGTATAAATAGACCGTGGACTGGTTATACCCCGCATCACCCGCCGCGGAGAAATGTTCAGGGTGTTGTTTTTCAAATATTCTGATATATTCTCCACAAAATCATGGCTGTTTGCCAGTTGGCAAAGGTAGCGGTCTTACTTTGCAGGCACTCATGAGAATTGATTAAAAAGAGAGGAAATATATGACCTACCCCAAGCTGGGCAAACATCTCGATGATGGGGGGCATGTGGCATGTTGGATAGAAGGAAGCTCCAGTTTGCAGATTATTCAAGGGTGGGGATGCCACTGCGGATATATTGGGAGACAGTCCCATCGTGGGACGGGGGGGGGGGGGGGGAAGTAAAAAGGGTAGAGTGTGGGTTAAATTTATTACTTGTTTTTTAAAGAAAAATGTTTATAATGTCGCGGGAGCATCTTTTCAACATAACGCCACGGGGTTCACTGTTTGGCAGGAGAGGCACTCTCACTTATTCGTGAGGGTAAGAAGTGACAGGAAACTTTCCATAAATACCCAAACAGCAAATACGCAACACCATATTACCCAAATCGTTAGGATAGGTTGCAGTGTCTAACGATTTGGGTAATATGGTGTTGCGTATTTCCTGTTTGGTCAAACAATGGTACCTTGGTGTATTTATACGACGGGTGTTCTTTGTTTGACACCCTCGGTTTGTTTGTTTTTCGGGCGTATTTTTTGCTATAACTGGTATGTTATTGTTTACGCATGATAGTCAGGCGGTTTGATTTTTCAATTAGGGATCGTGGAGCTGACTGCTGTGCAAGGCAACTTTGGGGTTGTGGTATTAATTTTGGGGTTTTCTTGGTTTCTATTGTAGTCAGGGTTTCGTTCTTTAACGTGCTTTGGAGGGTTGAAGAAAGATGGCGGTTAACTTTTTGGGACGCTATGATCGTGGTATATCACATCGGATGGCTTGTTATTTACTTTTGGCGAACGATTGATGGTGAATTTGGTTGATTGGAAAGTTACTTCGCTTAAATGTTTAGAGGAGGATGTCGGCGGGATGTTGGGTATTTCAATGGACAAGATATTATTCTCCAGGGTGAAGTGTGTGTCGGTGTCAACATATGGGAGAGGGTGGAGTAGTTTGTTGGGCGCAGTCATGGTTGGGTTTATGTCCTCATGGTTGGTCATCCTGGGGGTCACCAGGCTAGAGTTCAACAGTAAATACATTGTAGCTCAATTGATCTTTTGGAATGGCGGGTTATTGGTCATTATTAGTATGTGTACCCCTTACAGTGCTTGTTGCCGTGAGGGTAAAGGGTCAACAATGTTCCGGTTTCTGACCTGGTCTGACCTGGTGAGAGAATGAAGTCAATCAGGAATTTATCGTTGACTGAGTGTCTTGCCGTAGAAAAGCGCACAAATAGCACGTCAATCTGTGCGTTAATCTACGCGTTATGACCATAGTAAGGGTATCAAATTCTGTACATTTGGCCTGTGCACAAGCAATGTTTCAGCCAATGGACCTCCGGGTAACCCGGAGGTCCATTGGCAGAAACATTGCTTGTGTTTGATATGAGTAACCAGGAGAACCTGCCGTGCTTTGGGTGTCATTCGATATGGCAAATGCGCGCAAGTCCTACGCGCTATTAAGCCTAGATAAGCGCACAGTTCGTGACAAGACTTCTAGATTTAACTGTATAGTGCTTGCTGACGTTGAGGGTAAAAAGTCAACAATGTTCCGGTTACTTATCTAAGCTGGTGAGAGAATGAAGTCAATCAGGATTATCGTTGACTGGGTGTCATGCCGTAGTGGGTTAAGGGGTGGCGGTAATGGATACAGAGGGAGCAACAATTTGTTCAGAGACTATAGGGTTAGAGTTCGGATTTCCTTTCTTGAGGGCTCAGGGTTGCAGGGCGAGAGTTGGAGGCGTCGGTGGGTATTGTGTCGCAGGATTTAGTTATATTGGTCGGGTTTCATTTTGGGCATCCAATTGGGAGATTGGCTCCTGGTGGTCTGGAGACTGATGTGTATTACTTACGGTTCCTTTGGTTGTTAGTCGCCTTATATTTGGCTACGTGCTTATTTATGAACTGGGACAGGGTTTTATCTTACAATCAACATGTATTTTGTCTGTATTAACTCCGCAGCTGCCATGTATCCGACCCCCTGACACAGATGTTTATATCAGGGGGTCGGATACAAGCACGTTCCTTTCGCGAGAGTTCCATTTTTTTTTTGTTCATCAGTACGAATAAATAGTTCGTTATATATTCGTCTACATTCTTGACTTATCCCCAATATATTGTAAGATAAAATGATTATTACCATTGTGTGGATGTACAAAATATGTATCCGAATCTCGCTCCGGGTTCTAAGGGTAGATCACGACTCGTCGTGATCTGCCCTTAGAACCTGGATCTCGATTCGGATACATATTTTGTACATCCACATAATGGTAATAATCTCTTTGTCTCAAACATTTGAAGGAATGCTTTTTTTTAAATTTTGTGTTTAGGTCACTAGTGTCAGGATCAGGATAAATTATTGAAACTGGGTAAGGTGTACACGTAATTGTTGTTCAAGTAATGTGTCAAGCGTTGGTCAGTATGGAACTATATAAGTCTATGTTTCGAGAGAGATTGTGTTGGAGTTTCAGGGTATGGTCAGCTAGGGTCTGTAAGTGGTTCAAGGGTGGATGGCAGATTACATTAAGAACAACATTTGTCAGGTTATATTGTTCATAATTCTGGGAATGGGATAAAGCGCGGACTTCTTTCTACAAGTGGGATCTGGTATTAATGAAATGCCGTCTTAGACGGTTGCTTTGTAATATGTAAAGTAATATCCGCATGGAGGTTAACCCTTTGATACTTTTGTACGTCTTATGATGTACGAAATCAAACAGCACGTTGATACTTTGTGGTCATTTGTTTTGTTATTATTTTTCGATTTTTTAAAGTTTTAACCACAATTCCTATTTTCTCCCGAATAGTGCTCAACGACAACCGTTGAGCCAAATGTTATCACAACTTAAAATACTAACATAATCCTACTGTCAAGACTTCTTAACTGGTTGAGTGCTAGAAGCCACTTTCAGGGCTTTCAAAAAATGAGGATACAAGAGCAAAGCCAACACTTTCCTTGCTTATATTTCATATTCATTTAAACACAAATAGTATTTTGTTCATATAAATTTGTTTTGTTGCAAATTATTGGAGAGTGCCTGAGGGCACTCTCCAATAATTTGTAATAAAACAAGTTTTGAATTACAAATTCAGACCACCCAAAATAGCCCACCCTAGCCCTCAAACAGTTAATCACTAATGTGAACAATATCTTGTTATTTGTACTTTCCGACGTTTGACGTCGCATTTTGAAAAACGTTGAAAAAACTGAATTCCCGGTGACGTTTGAACGTCAGGATAATTAAAGTCTCGAAGGGTTAACTCGTTTCGCCTAAACCAGGATTTTCAAACCAACGAGTGGTAAGGGGGTCCTCGGGTATGATTGCAGCTGTCGTGGCTTATTACACGCCGAGTAATGGCGACGATTTGCTCGGTTAAAATGGATGTGGGGACGGGGTTAAAGTTGTGCCGCATGAAGGTTCTGTGGAATGACATCATGTCAGTGACGATGTATTTTAGTCAACAAAGTGGAAACTAGATGTAAAATCCACTTAGGGAGTGGAGGCTTTATTTGACTGTGCGGATGAAAACTCAGCGTGGAGCTGGAAGGCGAGTAATATGGGAAGGCCATTGGGCGAAGTTTTTTAACACTGAAATTCCCATAGACGATCCTCGAGACACTCTGGTGGACTGTTGTAGCACTGAAGTCTCCATATAGGACCCTGGAGGCTCTCTTACGAGCTGTTTTAACACTGGAGTTCCCACAGAGGACCTTGAAGGCACTCTGGTGAGTGCCTCCAGGGTCCTTTATGGGGACTTCAGTGTTAAAACATCTCCCCAGAGTACCTCCATGGTATGGGGACTTCAGTGTTAAAAAGTTCCCCAGAGTGCCTCCACGGTCCTCTATGGGGACTTCAGTGTTAAAAAGTTCCACAGAGTGCCTCCACGGTCCTCTATGGGGACTTTAGTGTTAAAAAGTTCCCCAGAGTGCCTCCACGGTCCTCTATGGGGACTTCAGTGTTAAAACAGTTCCCCAGAGTGCCTCCATGGTCCTCTATGGGGACTTCAGTGTTAAAACAGTTCCCCAGAGTGCCTCCACGATCCTCTATGGGGACTTCTGTGTTAAAACAGTTCCCCAGAGTGCCTCCATGGTCCTCTATGGGGACTTCAGTGTTAAAACAGTTCCCCAGAGTGCCTCCAGGGTCCTCTATGGGGACTTCAGTGTTAAAACAGTTCCCCAGAGTGCCTCCATGGTCCTCTATGGGGACTTCTGTGTTAAAACAATTCCCCAGAGTGCCTCCAGGGTCCTCTATGGGGACTTCAGAGTTAAACAGTTCCCCAGAGTGCCTCCACGGTCCTCTATGGGGACTTCTGTGTTAAAACAGTTCCCCAGAGTGCCTCCACGATCCTCTATGGGGACTTCTGTGTTAAAACAGTTCCCCAGAGTGCCTCCATGGTCCTCTATGGGGACTTCAGTGTTAAAACAGTTCCCCAGAGTGCCTCCACGATCCTCTATGGGGACTTCTGTGTTAAAACAGTTCCCCAGAGTGCCTCCACGATCCTCTATGGGGACTTTAGTGTTAAAAAGTTCCCCAGAGTGCCTCCACGGTCCTCTATGGGGACTTCAGTGTTAAAACAGTTCCCCAGAGTGCCTCCACGGTCCTCTATGGGGACTTCTGTGTTAAAACAGTTCCCCAGAGTGCCTCCACGATCCTCTATGGGGACTTCTGTGTTAAAACAGTTCCCCAGAGTGCCTCCATGGTCCTCTATGGGGACTTCAGTGTTAAAACAGTTCCCCAGAGTGCCTCCACGATCCTCTATGGGGACTTCTGTGTTAAAACAATTCCCCAGAGTGCCTCCAGGGTCCTCTATGGGGACTTCAGAGTTAAACAGTTCCCCCAGAGTGCCTCCATGGTCCTCTATGGGAATTTCGCCAAGTGGCCTTCCCTCACTACCAAGGAGATATTTGGTATTTACGGGTGTGTGTCTTGTAAAGTAGTAAGTAAACTTTGTGTTTTACGGTAAAATCAAATTCACAAATCACGAAAAAACAAACGAAAATCGCAGCTCCTAATGTTGGTAATTTACATTATTACCACTTTAGCAGGCGTTCTCCAGTATATTAACACAGTCGAGCGGGGCGGTAAAACTCAGTAATTCACGACGTCATGCAACCGAAAGCGAGCGGCGGGCGTTAATGAAAATAAAATTCATTAACAGCCCGCTTCCGGTCGGGGTAATAATAGTAATAACATGATTTTGTCGGGCGTCCCGGTTTATTAACGGCCCTCGAGGAATGAATAACAGCCCTCTGGCTTATTAACGTCTGTGGCAACCACTTTTGTTATACCGCCCACTTTTGTTATACCACACCAGTTTTGTAACAGCGATCACCCATTTTTGTTACACCTCACCAGTTTTGTAATAGAACGCCAGCTTTTGTTATAGCACATTAGACCCCACTGGACATACACCCTCTGTAAGTCTACCAAGGCCTTATGTGGTAAGTTTCGCCAAATGAAAAATTATACCACATTAAACATTTTAAAATAACAACTAGAATGTGGTTTACCACATTATCCCCAAAAACAACTTAAGGACGTCCTGGACGCAAGATTTACCACATTAGGTACAAAATGTAAACACGGACGGACGGACGGAAGGACGGACGAACGGATGTACTTGTGAGGTGATTTCAGTGTTAGGTACGGGTAAAATTCCGCACCTGCGACCGTTTTTGCACCTCAAAAGTGGGTGTTTTGAGGGGCCACTCCTCAGAAGAGGGGACTGGACCAGTGGTTAAATCACCGGTTTGCACAAGTAACGTCTGTACGCACAGCTTGTTCACACATACTTCTGAAGTAGCCTGAACGGACAGACAAACGGACAGACAGACAGACAGACAGACAGACAGACAAGCGGGTGGTCAGGCGGGTGGGAGGACGGGAGGGTTTCGGGTGGGCTTCCGGGTGATCATCGGACAGGCAAGCTAGGAGGCAGACAGGCAGACAAGCGGGCAGGCCGGCCGGTCAGCAGGCAGACAGCAGGCAAGCAGGCAAGCATGCAGGCCATCGGATAAAAACGAATTTGTGTTTCCCTTTTCCTTACATGTACGTTTCAAATACACCTCAACTCCAACCAAAATCACTTTCATCAAACACACGTTAGAATAGGGGCGAATGCAAGTTTTGATTTCAAGTATTACAAAAGCTGGCGATTTATTTAACAAAAGTGGCTAGCTGTTTTTTTATAACAAAAATGGGCGATTTCTATAACAAAAATGGTGACCTCAAACTATGACAAAAGCTGGCGTTCTATAACAAAACTGGTGAGGTATAACAAAAATGGGCGATCGCTATTACAAAACTGGTGAGGTATAACAAAAGTGGGCGGTATAACAAAAGTGGTTGCAACATCCCTCGACTTCTTCTCGGGCCGGTAATAAACCCTCGGGCTGTTATTCATTCCCTTCGGGCCGTTAATAAACCGTAACGCTCTCCAAACTCATGTTATTGTAATAGTACAGTCGGCGTGGATTGATCGTAATCCACGCGTGCGCAGTGATGTCCACGCATGCGTTTACCAGGTAATAAAAATCATTATAAGCAAAATTTTAATTAATGGTTGTATACGGTTCTTCATTAATTAAATTTTGGATTACCTATAATTAATGTTTGGAATTTAATATTATGGTTTCCGTGGAAATATTGCCCTCTCGTGGAAAGTAACCAGTCCACGACGGTATGTCGTTCTGTATGCTGCCCGTACCTGAATTTCATCTTCATTTTTCAGTTGTTTCCCTTATTGAGTGATTTATTTTTGAGGGTTTAACGACACTTTCAACAGCCATTGTCACCTCGTGCCAGACAGTTTTACGGGTGGAGGAAGCCGGAGTACCCGTAGAGAACCATCGAGCAACTGCCAGACTCCTTAACGTACTAACTCCACATACTATACCTCCACACAAGATGGGTTAGCACTGGTGCAGGTGCACCATCGACGTTCAGTACGCCTTAGTACACAACGCCACCGTGCCCCCGCTTGGGCAATTGGGATTAAGTGACACAACGCGGTTGTCGCATGTGGGATTCGAACCGAGGACCTCTCGGCTTGCAGCCTGCATCTCTGCCTACTGCACCACCGCGCTCCCTGTTGTTTTCCGTATACTGGTGAAACATAAAAGCAAATGACCTTTATTTGTGCCATTATTCTCATGAACAATGATAAGTTTATATTCTTTATGACTCGAGAAAAACATCAAGGCGGAATATCGAATCCCATTTATTAGAGAACGAGCGCTCTACAAGCCTGGAGCATTCCATGTCATGTTACTGAGAAAATATTGCACTCGATACAGGAAATACATTAAGTGACACATTCGAAACCTTTTGCTGTGATAGAAGCGTTCCATACGCCTGGAAGCAATTTAACTTTCAGTGAACTGAGGAGAATTGCAACCGATATGCATGCACCTACTGTTTAAAACATACAGACATGAACGGCTTTCTTTCTATAATCAGCACCATTTTGAGCTGTGCCTTACAATGCATTCCCATTTCACGGGCAATGTCTACCTGTGAAGTCGTCAAAAGCGTAGATGGATTTTCGGGACTAGTTGGCAGCACATCACTGATTGGAACTCCAACCACAGTTTTCTCGTTGGGGAAATGTTACAACGATTGCATAAAGGATTTGTCATGCATGTCGTTCTTTTTCAACAGTGTCACCCGTAAGTGTCATTTGCACTCGATTGTGTTTTTGGGCACGAGGCTTCTCTCTGCGAGCCCAGGAGACAACTACTACAGAATCAATAGTGGTAAGTAATGTAAACTCTACTCATACGGCTGTTAACCCTTTACCTAACGTAATGCGGTGGATCCATCCGCACAAAAAAACCGCTATTACTAAACAATTGTTCTATGTTCTACCACCAAAACGTATCTATTACCCGAAGCTTTCAACCAACAATGTACAGTACGTTGAGAGTGGATTTTCCACGCAGACAAAAATTCCTTGTCTGGAAAAAAGCATTAGAACGGCGAACAAAGGTCCCTTAGATAAAACTGTGCTTGTCATTGTCATGCATTGCCACAGGAATTGACTCTTGTTGTCTGGGTGGAAACTTTCCCCCACGAGTGATTTAGTAACTATCCACTCCCCACGTACAGTAATTCTGTTCGGAATTCGACGCTGCACACTAAAAACTAAAGTGTTAAAACTGACACTTTCAAAGTGTTATACCCATTCTAACTCTTAGGGTTTGATTTTAACACTCAAAGTGCAATGCTTTAAGCACTTGGACATTACAATCGTCAGACATCTGAAACTTGAATGGATGGCACTTCCGTGTGTCTAGCATTGGTGGCTCTTCCAGAATCGTCCATAATTTGATTTGTGCTTGGTGGGTACATAATTAAAAGGACGCAACGCAGATGACGCGGATCGGGCTCGAGAGTTCGAGCCTGATCCGCGTCATCTGCGTTGTTTCCTTTTAAGTGTCGCGACATTACACTTGTCAAGTGGTATTATTGTAACTGTAACACCTGTCAAGTTCTGGGATATCTACACTTGAACAAAGTGCTAGTTCAGCACTTATTAAGTGTTAAATACAGCACTTCAAGTGTAGTTTTTAACACTTTAGTTTTTAGCGTGTGTATGGATTGTTCGTTTACTCACATTTTGTGTCAATTTGCGCGCAGACGATCGTTAATGTAATGTGCAGCGCCTTTACTTTCAAAGATATATAGGTATTCTTTTAGGTCCCAGTTATAGACATTCCAGTCAATAAGTATTTACATCCTCTTGAAAACATCATGAGATTAACATAATGTGTGCAACTACCCGGCGTAATCATAAAATTACCGGTGTTGTCGCCGATACTGTCCTGGCCCTTTGTATCAGTGTTATCGCCGATACTATCGTGTCCCTTTGTATCGGTGTTATCGCCGATACTATCGTGTCCCTTTGTATCGGTGTTATCGCCGATACTATCGTGTCCCTTTGTATTGGTGTTATCGACGATACCACCATGTTCCTTTGTATCGGTGTTATCGCCGATGCTATCGTGCCCCTTTGTATCGGTGTTATCGCCGACGATACTATCGTGTCCCTTTGTATGGGTGTTATCGCCGATACTATCGTGTCCCTTTGTATCGGTGTTATCGCCGATACTATCGTGTCCCTTTGTATCGATGTTATCGCCGATACTATCGTGTCCCTTTGTATCGATGTTATCGCCGATACTATCGTGTCCCTTTGTATCGGTGTTATCGCCGATACTACCGTGTCCCTTTGTATCGATGTTATCGCCGATACTATCGTGTCCCTTTGTATCGGTGTTATCGCTGATACTATCGTGTCCCTTTGTATCGGTGTTATCGCCGATACTATCGTGTCCCTTTGTATTGGTGTTATCGCCGATACTATTGCGTTCCTTTGTATCGGTGTTATTGCCGATACTATCGCGTCCCTTTGTATCGGTGTTATCGCCGATACTATCGTGTCCCTATGTATCGCTGTTATCGCCGATACTATCGTGTCCCTTTGTATCGGTGTTATCGCCGATACTATCGTGTCCCTTTGTATCGGTGTTATTTCCGATACTATCGTGTCCCTTTGTATCGGTGTTATCGCCGATACTACCCTGTCCCTTTGTATCGGTGTTATCGCCGATACTATCGTGTCCCTTTGTATCGGTGTTATCGCCGATACTATCGTGTCCGTTTGTATCTGTGTTATCGCCGATACTATCGCGTCCCTTTGTATCGGTGTTATCGCTGATACTATCGTGTCCCTTTGTATCGGTGTTATCGCCGATACTATCGTGTCCCTTTGTATCGGTGTTATCGCCGATACTATCGTGTCCCTTTGTATCGGTGTTATCGCCGATACTATCGTGTCCCTTTGTATCGGTGTTATCGCCGATACTATCGCGTCCTTTTGTATCGGTGTTATCGCCGATACTATCGTGTCCCTTTGTATTGGTGTTATCGCCGATACTATTGCGTTCCTTTGTATCGGTGTTATTGCCGATACTATCGCGTCCCTTTGTATCGGTGTTATCGCCGATACTATCGTGTCCCTATGTATCGCTGTTATCGCCGATACTATCGTGTCCCTTTGTATCGGTGTTATCGCCGATACTATCGTGTCCCTTTGTATCGGTGTTATTTCCGATACTATCGTGTCCCTTTGTATCGGTGTTATCGCCGATACTACCCTGTCCCTTTGTATCGGTGTTATCGCCGATACTATCGTGTCCCTTTGTATCGGTGTTATCGCCGATACTATCGTGTCCGTTTGTATCTGTGTTATCGCCGATACTATCGCGTCCCTTTGTATCGGTGTTATCGCTGATACTATCGTGTCCCTTTGTATCGGTGTTATCGCCGATACTATCGTGTCCCTTTGTATCGGTGTTATCGCCGATACTATCGTGTCCCTTTGTATCGGTGTTATCGCCGATACTATCGTGTCCCTTTGTATCGGTGTTATCGCCGATACTATCGTGTCCCTTTGTATCGGTGTTATCGCCGATACTATCGCGTCCTTTTGTATCGGTGTTATCGCCGATACTATCGTGTCCCTTTGTATCAGTGTTATCGCCGATACTATCGTGTCCCTTTGTATCGGTGTTATCACCGGTACCGTCGTGCCCCTTTGTATCTGTGTTATCGCCGATACCACCGTGTCCCTTTGAATCGGTACGTGTAGAAGACCTAAGATGAAAAAATAGAATGCAGTTACTGGCTGGGATCGAACCGTGGACTTTTTGGTTTGAAGTCAATACCGTATCCACTGAGCGAGTGAAAGGTCCATTGAGCCACCATCAGACATGTTAAGTTTCACGATTTTGGCGGGAGGCTCCCGATTTTTGATGCCATCTCCCGTCTTCACGATCGGGGGACAGATTTTCACGATTTTGAGACCCCATGTTTTGTTTTGCAAACTTGTGTCTTGAGTTTTCAGTTTACTGTTTATGGTATGTTTGTGGGGTGGGGGGGGGGGGGGGTTGTATGGTATTTATTTTATGTAAATGTTTTCCAACCTAATCTTTATTTTTTTATCAGTCAGTCAGATGAAACTATGTGCATATGCTCCCGCAACGTTGCCAATATTTTATTTATTTATTTTTTTTTACCTTGAGTTCTAAAAGTTATGGATGGGGAGGGGGGGGGGGGATTACAGTTTTTGTCTTGTATGGAAAAACAAGCTTCGCCGCTTAAAAATCTCACTGTTTTGAGCTTCTCAAACTTAACATGTCCAGCCACCATGCTGTCAACATTTCTCTTGTGAAGCTCTAAAGGCGATCTATCCACTAAATGATATTGATGAAATTATCAACATATGAAAATGGAGTTAAACGTTACAAGTGGTATTCCCTTAAGACTGCGCTGTATTCTTGAACATTCCAATATGTGAAAAGCATTTTTCTCTCAGGCGGCAATTTTTCGTAGGGTGGATATATGGAGTGGAGGTCACTTCGGATCTAGATTATAGCCGTTAACTAATTATTGTTATTATGCCCCTGACCTTCGAAGGAAGATTCGGGGTTATCTAATGAAGACCTTCGCCCGCCAGACCGCCCGCCCGCCCGCCCGCCCGCCCGCCCGCCCGCCCGCCCGCCCGCCCGCCCGCCCCGCCAGCCCGCCCGTCCGCCCGCCCGTCCGCCCGCCCACCCGTCCGTCCGTTGGTTCGTAGAAACGTTTTGGATTGTAATTTCCAAGACATCGGTCGGATTTGAATCTTCCTTGGTACGTAAACAGATCCGCATGGGAGAACAGATGTGCACACGGAAGATGTGAACAGATGTGCACACGGAAGGGGTTCCGTTCAATAATGTTTCTCAGAGTTATGAGTATTTTTCACTCTTTCGACTTAGAAATTTTGTTAAGACTCACAATACGTTTAAGGCTATTTCGAACATGCCTATGGGTCGGGGGTAGTGACCCACGCTTTGCGAAACCCTTGTTACATTTTGGACTCTATTCCTATTTCTTTTCAGCCGCATGCAGTCGGGAAAATGGATACATATTGAGCAGGAAACTCGGGATATGTTTTGGGCTGTTCGATTTCAGCGATTATTCCACGCAAGAGAAACTAACAAAAGTGTGCTCAGATGCAGGTTCAACGAAGTTCATGTCAGTCGAAAACGCCGAAAAAGCCAGTCTGGTCAAGGCCATTGCTCAAACAACAACATACGGTAAATATTTTCCGATGTATTTTGCTTGAAACTATTGTATTTAAATCTTAACCCGCTGAGTTTTTTAAAGATATTTTTCATCAAACTTTTGATGAATGTCACAACAAATCTCGTCATGGCTGCGTCACAGCAGCCATGGCTAGATTTGTTGTAACATTTATCAAAATTTAACTCAAGAAATCATTGGTGAAAAAATCTATTGGATTTACGGAGTGGAAATTGAATGAAATATGCAAGAGAAATCCTGTCCATGACATGAATATCTACCAGCAGCATGCAAGGAGAAACTCGTCAAACGAAAGTCTATCGACGTTTGTCGCATTAGGGTTATTATTTGTGATTTTTAACTTGCGAAAAAGTCTGACGCTAATCACTATGTTGGGACCAGGGATGTGTGGCATAGCAGGGTTAAGTACCCCGGATAACTGATCGTCTAGTGGTTTTTCGTTCGGACTATAATCGTGGCAAAAATGGCCACAGGACAATTTAAGTGTTCAGTCTTTAGAGGCAACCAGTTTCTGTAGAGTCTGCAACAATTCTTGATACTGCAGCCGCAGCGAAAGGGTGAATTCAAAAACACATAAAATGTACTTACAGTTTTCTACACTTTTATTAAAACCCTAAGTATAGTTCCTACAAGTTAAACTTTAAACAAATTCTCTCTCTGGTAAAAGTTTGAAAATATCAGATACGAAATGAGACTAAGTCGAAATTATCGCATCGCTCTCATCGCGTCCTGTGTCTGGAAATGTTGTCTGGCCTGGCAGCGTTCGGCGGCGTCCTTCCACGAGAATAGGAGAGTGACTTCTTGTATGTACGGAAGACCAGAGAGAAGTCCCGTCTCGGGTGATTCCGTTGGCTTAAATACGAATTGAATCGTGTCTACTCGGCAGAATTTACGTCATAAAACACCACAAAACACCACATATACCCCAAGATGGCGGAGAGGTATTTCTTAACCCCTTACTTCCATCCTGGAATAGTAGGGCATCCGGTGGGTATCCTATGCTAAGAGTATGCGTTCTCGCATTTAAAAGGATGCTGGCAATTAATAGGTGTATAACCGCAAAACCAGTCGGCCATCTTGTGAACGTGCAAGATTGCACAATTCTCAGAGCTGAAACTGATACTGGGTGTGTTGAGGTTAGGTCGGGTCAGTATACAATGCTAAAATCTGTCAAAAGCATTCTGATGGGGTTATTATAGGTTAGGCTTTTACTAGCTCATATGCCAATCATAATTGCAAATACTGTCAAAAACACCTTTTTACAGTAAGTGCATAAAGTACTTCTGTAGGTCAGTTTGCACTGTTATTATGCAATGCAAATATACGAAGAATTGAATAAAATTACATAACTTGGGCTTGAAAACAGCGTTTACTTATTAAAGTTTATACAACAGAGAATTATTACCAAGTAGGACTTGGCCACTCTGATTAACACATTAACACTTCGGGAACCAAGATTCTCGAGTGCTATCATAAGACTCCGACGCACCCCACGGAGGTTAACCCGACGCGTTCCGTGGAGGGGCTCCGTGGAGGGCATTTCGTTACAATCCTCCCAACCAAGACGCGAGGTCCGATAAACTTTTGGCGGAGCTCGAGTCTGGATCAGATGAATGCCAGAATTATCAATAGTGATCAGGATTGTGACCAGGATCACCAGGATCACCAGCTGACCGGATCCAGGGAAACAGGATGACCAATCACCCGCGGTGACCAGGATGCTGTCAGCATCACGGTCAACACGGTGACGGGAATCCATGACCAGGATCAGTCACTACCGGTTTTTAGGGAGAAGAAATGCACTACAGGGAGTATTTATTACGGACTAATATTATCGGAACGCCACCAGACAACAGGAATCACCCTTTCTCCTAAGGTATTACATTCTTACATTCTTAATTCCTGAAAGTAATAAAGATAACAATAAATTCTACCTGATTCTGTTAGCGGGGAAAAACTGATAATTACGGATCGTAAAATCGAAGCTATGCTTCTTCAAAGGAGTTCCCCATAGGAGGTCAAATCGACACAGAGGACAACTTTGTTTTTGCTGCATCCAAGTTAACCCACAGTAGAGATGTACTATCTGAGTACATTGAGGACAACGATATGCTTCACGAGGCCCAACAATGTCCAACAAGCATATTGCACATTGTCTCCCATCTCCATCAACTATATTTTGTCTGGCTTGAAAGATTCGAAGGCTTGCATACATTTCAAGCGAGTATTGCAAGACTTGATGATTGTATTGTGCATTTTCCCATTCATATGTATGTTCCACCTGCACATGATGGAACGTTTCACCAATTATCATGCGATATTCGCGAGGTAAATCGGGTATGGAGATTTGACTATATTCACTAGGGCGAAATGGACGGACCGGAGTCGATGTGATGAATAGATCGATCCCATTCTCCGATTGATAAGGAATTCATTGATCATAATAAGTTCCGTCCCACCGTGGGTCATTCCAATAGCGAATAACACTTACACGGCTTGATCGTGCTGCCTCCCAAGGGGTTGCTAATCGAGCCTCATGTTCGATTACCACTATGTGAGGCATCACCAGTTCGCGTCCTACTTCCGTTGTATGAAGACAATACCGGTATAAAACTTGAGTTCGAATCAATTCTAAGTGACCGGTGACTTCGTTTAACAGGACCATATCCCACACACGGATTTTGCGCTGAAAAGCGGAAGCTCCGTTGTGAAAGATCATAGGTACAGGTATACGAATTCTCTGTGTCCAATACTCTAGTTGCTCCAGAAGAAAATCTTCCGAAGTTGGGTTAACTTTACGGTATGCATATGCTGTGGCCATTTTTCACGGATTCAGTATTACTTATAAACTAACTAAAAACGTGTTTCAACTTATATACGATACAAGAAACTGACTACAACAATTAAATATCAAGTGCAATAACCAAATTATCAAATTAAATGTGACTGACTATACTCTAAAACTGGAAAATAAGAAATAATTTCAAACCTTAAAATCTATTTTACACTATGCTACAGCTGTGCCGTATGAACAATTCTACTTTCCCCGTTAACGGTTCTTCGTTAGTTTTTAATCTGTTGTCGATAGTGACAAGACTAGGAGTCACGTCTAGAATGTCACTATATAATTTTGAAAAGAACTTTTTCGTTTACTTTACGTAGGTACTTTGTTGTTTGCGCAAGAAAAATATTATACAATAATGTCTAAAGATGACAACAGTGCCCGACGGCACGCAGCTGTAGAGGTCGCCTTTTTAACTTCTGTCATGTCATACGCAACTTAAAACTGATATGGATCCATTTCAGCTGGTACTGGAAGCTTCGGCTCGTTACCGATACCCCACCTCATGGGTGTACGGCAGTGCGGACAAGAAGCTGGCTCAGGAGCACCGGCTTTTGATCTGGCCCATGCAATACCACAAGAGTAGTGAATTTGCTGCTTACATTGGCCACATTCAAATAAATCCTGCCAAGTTTTTGAAATTTCTGCTAAGCAGATGCAGCAAGGGTCCCCAAGACCCTTATAATGAGTTTGTACCTCCTGCGTCTCATTATATTTAATAATTTGGCTGCGTAAACTAAAACGTTGTAATCGTCTTCCCTCGTGTCGGATTAAAGCTTCACGAAGGAGCCGATACTGCTTTTGCTGTTTCTCCAATTCATAAGTTTTCTGTACATTGCCAGGAGGAAAGAATCGTGCAGGGTGCATTTGGTGCTGATAAAATCCATATGAATCATCAGCATCTTCACTGGCGGGATATGTACTACCAGGGAAGACCTCATGACTCCTGAATGGACGGACCAAGCCAGGATTGGCTATTAGGTCCAGTTCAGCATCCAATTGATTTTGCCCATGGTCATAATATCGGCCATTCCAACAGGGGTCAGTGACACAATGAATGACCTCGTCAGGACCGGGACCAGTGACGTCATGGGGTTCACCTTCGGTGGGAAACTCTGGAAGATACAAGAGATGGGGAAATATTACTTTTCTTTCCTCAGAGAGATAAAAACGATAACCAAGTTGGTGTTGCATTATCTCTGTCTGGCCATTGGCAGGATTATAATGTCTCGTGTTCCAAATACGAATATACCTTAAACGGCGACGTCGCCATAAATCTTTCGGAAAATATAGAGAATGACCATGACAGGGAGCCGCTGCTTTATGAAAGCCTGCGCGTTTATGTTCTTCAAATCTTGCCCGTTCCTCATAAGTATGGCAAGGAGTCACAGCATGTTGGTAGGCTTCGCGTTGATGTAAATCGTACATGGCCTGTTCTTCGGCAAATTCGTCGAATTCCAAAGTAGTTGCTGAAGCCATACCAACAAGTAAATTTAATCAAATATAAAATAGAATATAACTATATTTAAAAGAAACCACTATGTTACTAATAGTATTATGTTTATACACTAAAATTTACACGTATAATACGCTCCCCTGGGTTCGTCTGTAACTTGGTGCACTCAATCAACACTCTTTCCACCAACTTTCAAATTTGTTTGTCTTGATACTGGAGTCCTGTGTGTAACTTATCTAATACACTCCAGGAACTCCGATTTTATAAAAATTGTTACACTGCAGTGCAGAATTACTAACTTTGGGAAATTTTTCACTAGTAAACAAGACAAACACAGACGACCCGTTATCGTCATGGATCAGGTTTCCAATGAAGGATTATACATAAATTGGGAAACCAGATTCATGAAAATCTTATATATATGTAGTAGTCTACGTAGACTTTTCTGTTTGTTGTTACTTATTAAAGTTTACACTTCTCAATCTTCACTCTGAAGGTTTTCATTCTGTGTTGGCAACTGATAATGCCGATACACAGTATTTGGGCCTGTTCGGTAATCAAACGTTGACCCTGTGAAATGTCCAATATAATCTGGGTGGTATTGACGATAGACAACAAAGGGTTGAAAACTCCTTGGTCGGCCATCTGAGTGATATCGTGCTCGTCTACGACGACTAAAGTCACGATATCTTGCACAGAAGGGAGTAAACTCTGCTACATTTCTTCGCATGTGAAATCTATGATGTACACTACTGGTAGTAGCCACCCGGTGACTATAATACCGTAGAGGTTCACTTACCTCACCCTGCTCGTTGATTTTTGGATATTGCAAATCAGGGCAATTGTATATCACTAAATATCTAGACCTATTTGCAAAAGTTAAATGAGTATTAATAGCACTGTCATAATAATATATCAACTCTCGCTCAACCTCTATATATACTATATTCAAATCCATATCAAAATATTGACATCCAAATACATCCTCAATGTCTAAGAGATCTGTATCTTTCATAAAGTCTTGTTCATATGTATTGGGTCGTATGATATCTCGATCAAATTCATGAGGAGAGGTCAACGGGCGAGGTGTTCTGAAAAACTCGCTCCTTGCCCACTCCCACGGCCTTGGTCGAATATCGATTATAGGTTCTGAGACAATATTAGTAGATAATGGAGCAATTTGTCTTGCTTCTACATCACTTAAAGGAGAGGTGTGTACGTCTAATCCAAGATCAGCTCGTGCAAGTTCATTTTGTATCACACTGATACCTGACTCTGCAACATCAGTGTCCAGAACAGTGGTAAAATCACTAGGCAAAGAATCACTTGTAGGTGTGGTCATACTGGAAGAAGTATGTGATCTCATTGTTATATCATAAACAAATCCACCGAGTCCATCTTGGCTCTCGGGGTCCCGATGAATAATTGCATCATGGGTTCTAACAGGTAATCTTGGAGGAAGGACTAACGTTTCCACTGTATCCGTAGGCGAATAAGGTGGAAGTCGTTGAAGTCGTTCCGGTGTAGATAGTAAAATGGAGTCAGTAGGAGTTTGAACACTACTTGGAGGAGTCGACAAAAGGTCGGAAGATGCTATAGAAGGTGATGGCGACTCTTCTATTGATGCCAATACAGATACACTATTGTCAGATGAATTGCTATTTATATTTACGTTTATACTAGATGAATTAGTGTCTTGAAAAAGTTCTCGTGAAACAGTACTATTACTGTCAGTTCCAGTACTAACTGTACTTGAAGTTTCATCATCATATAAAGTGTCACAATCATTATAATAACTCTGGTAATCAGGGAAATCATCGAGCCCACTGTCAACACTAGAATCAGATTCTGCCATTTGTACACTGGTCACTGAAACAAAAACACACAGTGTGTGAACTACTGTTTTTCAGTTTCTTTGTCTATATCAAACATAGTTATGTGGACATTGGCAGAATCCACGTCATGTTGTACACGGGGATATATTGATTTCCTATTAGGTTGAGGAGAAGGTCTAAAGTTTTGAACAGCTTTTCTCATCATGTCTCTAATACTCTTAGGAGGTTGTTGTTGTTGTGCTCCAGTTGGATCAGCAGGAGCTGAAGGCTGTGGTCTAGGTCCCATACTAGTATAGATTTCATCATCGGCAAATGCAAAATTAGACATTTCACTATCATCAACAGCAGAAAAAGTCGGTTTACTTTTACGGTTTCTTAACCATTTATATATCTGTTTGTGTCTATCGGCTCGATAGCACTTCCAAAGCAGATATAATCCTATTATTAATGCAACGGTCGCGAGAGCATAAGCCCACTTAGGGACTTCAAATGAGTCCGTCATTTAGGGACTTCAAATGAGTCCGTCATTTGTAAATTTAGCGAGTCAAGTTCATGAATTAAGTCATCCATGGGTAAGTCATCCAAGTGATCTATTCCTTTCGGTATCGTAAACGTCGATATGTTCACCCTCTCTATGACAGGTTTCCACATCTGTCGTTGTAACAACGAGAAATTTGGTAACACTGTCTTGGTAACTATCCGAAAAGTAGAATTATCCCTTTTATGGAAATAACTCGGTAACATTAATTGACCGCTCGATGCCATACATAACGGTTTTAATTCCAAAATTCCAATTGGCGGAAGAATCCGTTTCGGTTTCGAATTTCTTCGTTTCGGACACGTAATTGAGAATCGTAGTGGGACATCTGTCGTGATGTACCACATTCCTTCATCGATTCTAGTACTGAACGGGAGGTCGATATTCAATCGAACTTCCGTTTGACATAAGTTTGGAATTTCTAATTTCATGTTTAAAAACAAAGCTAACATACAACTTGTCGTTGTATGTATCATTCGTACGGCACCTACTAAAGGACAAAACAACTTATTGTTATCTACACATTGGTCATGTCCTATTTCTGGGACATACTTCGTCCTTTCTTGATTAATAATTAATATGTCAGATTCAAGAGTATATATTGCTACTAATTTATTTGCAACTCGCGACGCATTCTTAGTTACATTGACAAAGGGTACAGGCAAAGCCTGCACCTTGAACACTTCAATTTGCAAGTTCGAATTACGTAAGGGGATCTTCATAAAGATCACCAATTTATCGTCATCATAAATGGCAGCCATCGTAAGCAAATGATAATATTGCCATAATTCTGTTGTCAGATCTAGTGGCAACATGGACTTATCATCTAATTGAACTTTAATACTCATTAATATCGAGGTCAATAGTGAAGGATCCACTATTTTCGGTGATAACTTCCTATCGGCTAAGATATCCATTTGATCATGTAATCCCCGCAGAGTGGTTTCTGCGGCGATTATCATTGATTCTAATCGACTCATTACAAACTCAAGCTGATGATAAGCATGAGTGAAATGTTCAAGATATAATATTCGATCTGAATGATTCTGAACTACTTGATTTACTCGACCTTGAAATAACATCAATTCGCGCGACATATTTAACATAAATTCTCTATTTTTCAGAATCGCTTCATGATTCATCTTAATGAAGGTTAAACTTTGTTTCTGAATATGTTGAATCATTGCTTGATTAGTACTGACACGTCTTAAATTTTCTGTTATCCCATCTAAATCTGACTGGGATACAGTTCCAAAGAGAAAACTCAATCCTTCACCTACAAGGTCGAACAAACCTCGTTTCTTCCGAGACGAGTTTATTGTGTGGCCATGTAATCTGCGGTAATCGTTCAGATCCTCTTTTATTCGTTTAACATGATTATTTAGGTATCTGATCTCCTGGTGTATATCCGTTATGATCGATTGTATCGCAACGGCAAGAGTAGAGTTTTCACCATTTACTTCGACAAAAGTTCGTCGAAAAGCTATGGTTGTAGCATTATACAAACCAGCAGTATATTGCATACTTCGATCAAGTCTGCGCACATATTGTATAAAAGGCTGGAGCTCATAAACAAACATTGTACTCCAATCACTAGTTACCATATTTACTTCTTTCACTTTCTTAAAAATCACATTGTTTCTAATAATAGTATGTCCATCTATTATTGTAGTCGTAGTCAAAAGACTAACTAATAACATGCAATGCAACATCTTGCTCCTACAATGAGAAAGGAAGCAAGAGTTAGCGCAATGAGTAATACGTGATTCAATTACTTTCACTCTGACGATTCACTTCCCGGGTGTAAAAGGTCAGAAAGTTATTCTAACTTACATGAAGTCTCAGTCAGTTCGCGAGGCTGACAAGACTCATAGTTTCGTTCCAAACAAATCATAAGTCAATACAATTTTGTTACTCATTTTACACTTTCTCTCGTCTCTCTCAAACTTAAGGAGTGGCACCATAGGTGTTACGTTTTAGGTATCATTAGTCCTGTGGTAATATTTAATCACTAGTACTCCAGGCAGAGGGTACCATAATTGCTCCTAATTCTAATTTCTCACCTGGTTCTTTAATCTTATTATGATCTTGTAACACAGCTTGTATACAAGAGATCATCTCAGTTATATCTTTACTTGACTGTTTTGGTTGAGGCTCACTATTTTGGCCTTTTTCTTCAGTTATTTGCAATTGGTCAACTTCCATCGTTGAATCATTTACTCGATCATTCCGATCGCCAGCAATGAACCGTGATGGCAGTTGATCAGCGGAAGGAGCTTGTAGCTCCTTCATTCGTCTCTTGTAATCTCGTACCTGTTGTACTTGTTGTCTTAATTCTGCTAATGGAACACCATCTTCTTCTGAAGAAGAATGTTCTCGTCTTTGTCTTTTATTCTTAATGATTGACATTAAGGGGTGTTTTTCTTGAATCCCTTGCATATCGTCACTTTCATTACTGTCACTACTGCTACTGTATTCAGTAGTCGACTGTTCTGATGGGGCAGCGTAACGTTGTATTCGTCGCGCTCTAACAGGTTGGACAGGTTGAGGCACCTCCCATTCTTGAGGCGCTTTACTAAGTCTTTCCCCATGACATTTAATTATTCTGCGAGTTAATTGATCTTGTATCTTGTAACTCACTGGACCTGTTCTTTCAATGACTCGAAATGGGTAGTCCCATTTCGATTCTAATTTTCCTTTAGATTTTCCTGAGGAGTATAAAACAGGATCACCTACTTCAAAGGTGATATCCTTTGCTGTAATATCATGTAATCTTTGTTGTTTTAATACTCGTTTCTTTTGTGCAGCTTGTTGTTTTCGAAATGCTTTATGTTGTTCCTGAATGGCTATCTTATGAGGTTCTTCACCTACATATTTTTCTCGAGGTTTAAGTATATTGTCGAGTGGTAAAACCACATCTCTGCCATACACCAGATAAAATGGCGAGAATCCAGAGGATTCACTACCATTAAACCTGATGGCTGCCATAGCTTGGTTTAGGAATAAATCCCAAGTTTCTAATTCTTCTCGAGCTAGTTTTGCTAAGATGTCATTCAGAGTTCTATGTAGCCTCTCCACCTTACCATTAGATTGTGGATGGAAGTAGGAAGTGGTCACATGATGTATCTTGAAATAATCAGTTAAATATTTCATCACTGCATTTACATTTTCAGATCCATTGTCTGTTAATATTTCTAAAGGACATCCAAATCTTGGAAAAATTTGATCTATTATCAAATTAGCAATTGTTTCCGCCTTTTTATCAGGCACTGGAAACGCTTCAGGCCAGCCAGAATAAATATCTATGAAGGTCACAATGTATTTATTTCCTGATAAAGTTTCAGGGTGTGGACCACTCATATCCAATGCTATTTTAGCAAAGGGATATGGAGGTCTGTCAGTCTCTTGCAATGGCAAAGTGTGAGCTCTGGTGTTACGAGCTCGACACACAAGACAATTTTCTACATGTTTATAAATATGTTTATACAAATCTTTCCAATAATATTTTCTACTGATGTTATTGTACACTTTGTCTATGCCAAGGTGACCTAATTCGTCATGGTATTGTTTCAACACATCTGCATGTAATTGTTCAGGTATGCACAAGCGTACCCGTGGGTTATCATCAACTGTACTGATGTAATATAATACTCCCTCAATCATGAGGTATCTACTACTAATGTGTGCAGGGGTATTGTTACCTTGATACTTCTTAATGATTTCGACAATCTTTTCATCTTTCTGTTGCTCTACCTTCATGTCCAAATCTTTGTAATTAATTGCTTGTGGTTCGGGCGGAACCTGAGGTTCATCTGTGATGACATGTACATATCTTTGAGGATCAAATTTGTTACTATTTATAATTCCAATTTGTAATGCTTTCTGATTTTCCACATTATCCATCTCGTACCCGGGGTCAGCATTTGCAATTCCTTCAGGTAAACGAGAAAGTAGGTCAGCACATGTATTCTTTCTACCTGGTAAATATTCAATCTTACAATTGTAGCTAGCTATCTTTAATGCCCAGCGTTGTACTTTGGCATTATTTTGCGGACTTTTCAACAAGTACTGCAAGGGGGCGTGGTCTGTCTTAATAACAAACTCTGCTCCCTGCAGGTAGTTATTGAATTTATCCAATGCGTATGAGATAGCGAAAGCTTCTTTCTCAAATGTCGACCATTTTTGTTGGATTTCACCCAATTTATGAGAGAGGAAGACAATGGGTTTTTCATCAGGTACTCCAGGTAGTTGACCTGTTTCATCATCACATGGTTGTGCCAAAACCGCTCCGACACAGCGGCCACTGGCATCAGTGTAAAGCACGTAAGGCTTTCTTGGATTTGGATTTGACAAATGAGCAACTTGAGTTAAACGATCTTTCAACTCTTGAAAGGCTTTTTGATGTGTTTCTCGCCAATGAAATCTTGCATATTTCTTTGTCAGTTCTAAGAGTGGTTGAGCAATTTCGCTGAACCGAGGAATAAATCTACGGTAGTATGAGGTCATGCCCATAAAAGATCTCACTTCTGTTACCGTTTTTGGCGGATTTAATTTTCGAATGACCTCGACCTTCAAAGTCTCAGGTTTAATTCCGTCTTTACTAATTACAAAACCAAGATAAGATGTTTCAGATTGAAAGAAGGAACACTTCTTAGCTTTTAGCTTCAGTTTATGTTTTCTTAGGCGACCAAACACTTGTTTAATGTGGTCGATGTGAGATTTTATGTCACGGCTGAAAATCAAAATATCGTCAAGGTAGGCCAGAGAAAAATCCTCTAGGCCCTCCAAGACGCTTGTCATGAGGGATTGATACACCGAGGGCGCGTTCACGAGTCCGAAAGCCATTACATTGAACTCATAAAGGCCCTTATGACAAACAAAGGCCGTTTTTGGTCTGTCTTCTTCATCCATCTTGACTTGCCAGTAACCCGACTTCATGTCAAGAGTGGTGAAGTATTGACATCCATTCAATAAAGTAAAGATGTCGTCAATCAATGGAAGTGGCCAGTTCGTAACTTTCGTGACTTCATTGAGCTTGCGGAAATCAATGCAGAAGCGTTTCGAGCCGTCTTTCTTGTCCACGAGTAGGCATGGAAAACTCCATGCACTATTTGACCTTCGGATAATTCCGGATTGAAGCATTTCTTCAAGTGCTTCATCCATAATTTTTCTCTTCAGTAATGGAACTCTATATGCTCTACTTTTGATTGGTGGTGCATCTCCTGTGTCGATGCGCATTTTCACTGTATCTGTCTGAGTTAATTCTTTATCAGTTTTTGCAAACAAGTCTTTATTATTATTGATGACTGGCATCAACAGGTGCCGTTTGTCTTCAGGCACCTGTATGTCAGCATCTGTGATCTGGTCTTCAGGTGTATTTTGAGTTAAGATCTGATTAATTTCTAAGACTTTTTCTTCCTGCTCTATTGGTTCAAGTTTTCCAATCAAACAACCCCTTTTCAAGGTGTAATGTTTGTTGGTACTGTTCACCAACAGTACAGGTATGGTTTCATTTCCATTAGTGACTATACTGTTACTAACTAAGAGGCCAGGCTGTTCAGCCACATGACCTTTAGTCAGTCCATGATGTTCTAAGTATTTTGTGTCGAAGACAGATTTTGCACCGGAAGCTTTTGCTGTACACAAACAAGTGGATTGTGGTTTAAGCTCCACCTGATTGATCAGTCGAGTAAGACAACTCACCTGTATGTCTTGAACAATGGGTATATAGTGACCATCTAATCTCAATTTATGAAATTCCCAATATAAATTAACTCGATTGCCCCTAATCCAATCCATTCCTAACAACATACTTCGATTCAATTCATTTATTACTAAGAACTCATGCACCTGATAAATTCCTTGAATATAAAATTCAAGTCTAACTTTTCCTCGAGGGAGGGTGTCATTCCCAGTAATACCTGCAATGCGAGGCAAAGAATTTTTATCACCAACTAATTTCGGTCGGTGTTTAAGATTTTTCCAAAATTTTGTACTAATACAACTAGTCTGTGCCCCTGTATCTAATAAGGCACGTACTCATTGTCCTTTGATGTTCACTAAGACACTATTCAAAGAAGCAGCCCCATAATTTATGGTTACTGTTTCCGGTTGAGAATGTCTAAGTTTTTGTTGCTGTTGTTCCTCATTTGGGTAATCATCATTGTTTACTAAGTTATTTCCCTTGGTTTCCATAGAGTGTTTCACTTCCTGTTGACATGGGTTTTTCCAATTACTTCCCCTTGGGTTTTTCCTGTTTTGTAGTTTTGGGTTTTTCCCAAGTGATTTCTCTTGGCTCCTTATTCTTGGATTCCTATTTCCTGATTCACTTACTGTCTGTTTCTGTTGATTTATTTCAACACAACCCTGCTTACCTGGTTGATTTATAATTTGATTTTCATAAGCATTTTTCATATAAATCTTAATATCAGGGTCTACATCTACAATGTGTATCTCTTTTAAGTGTTTAGGAGTAAAGTTTTGTAGAACTCTCACATAAACATCTGCACACTTCTGTTTAGGTACACCATATATCCCGCTACTGATGAGTGGGATAGCTATGCTTACAAAATTTTCCTTGTCACATACCTGTAATACTTTTTGTACAGTACTGTATAAAACATTGAGACATTTATTTTTATCACTGTAATCATTCCAGCGTGGTCCCACAGCATGTATCACTTTTAAACATGGCAACATTCCACAAGTGGTAGACATATTCTCACCTACTGGAAGATTTCCATGCTGTTGAATATATTGTTGACATTCTTGTTCAAGGGCTGGACCAGCTCCAAGAGCTATAGCTCTAGCAATACCTCCGCCATGGGTCAATTGGCTATTAGCCGCATTCACCATAGCGTCAGTAGCTACCTGGGTTATTCCAGTCCTGTATACTTTTATTTCCAGACCACTGGTGGTCCGATAGCTGAAACAATTTTGTGAAGTAAATTTTTCTTGCTGACTGTCCCTTGCAGGGCAGCCATTTTGTGAGTTGGCCTTCGGTTTCTTAGGCCTAGGCCTACCAGTCAGAGGAATGGTTGTGAATTTTACTGTACAATTTTTCCTATTATGTGTGGTCTGACCACACTTTGTGCATTGAATGGTTTTACTTTTCACTGGAGGAGAACCATTTTCGGTTCTCCTTGTTTGAGACTGAATACTTGGCTTTATATTACATGTTTTATTACCCGTATGTCCACATGTCTTATTATTTACAATTTTATTTTTACAATTATTCATACATTTATTTGGTACATTATTTACATTAATTAACACTTCTCCCTGGTGATTTCCAGTTTCACTTCTGTTGGGAGCATGTGACTTCTCATTAACTCTGCTCATTGCCCCATATGGGCAGAGTTCCCTTCGTTTAAATTGACTCGGCAATCGCGAGCGAAGTGGTTTGGCTTCCCACAGCGAAAGCAGCAAAAGGTCGCCCCTGGTGACCTTTCACCTGCTGGCTGAATATCTAGTGTTCTCACCTGCTTGGTCAAGTTAACGCGGCAATCGCGCTTCACGTGGCCAACGCGGTTACAACGATTGCAAACCGGTCGTGAAAATCGTGTCGGTTTCTGATATCTGTTGTAATTTTGTCCTCCCCTATTTCTGTATTGACTATTGTACTGATTTTTATTCTGATTCTGATATGGAGGTCGCGCATAACCTCCAGTGTAATTTTTCGTTAACATATTCACCTTATGGCGTCGGCGTGCCACGCCTACGTCCATGGGAGTCTCGTCCCTTGTCTCCAGAGGGAGATCTACATGTTCTTCCTGTTCGTCGATGGAGTCGCGAAATACAGGGTCCCGATAGCGCTCATATTCTTCATATTGTCGGTCAAATGCCTTCCCAAAGGGCGCTTTTCCTTTGGCGGCTTCAGAGCGAGCGCGAAATTTGATTTTCGCGGCATTTTCAAATAATGCCTGACTAACAGCGTTTTCTAGCGTTTTGGGCATGCGTCGGATCAGTTTCATCCGAACATCGTTGTCATACAACCCGTCACAAAAGTAATCTGAGAGGTTTTTCTGAATGGTGGGGTTATCTATTTCCTGATCAAAGGCATCTTTTGCTAGATCAAGCAGTTGCTCAGCATATGAGACAAGAGTTTGATTTTTCCCTTGTCGCATATGGCGCAACTGATTGGTGGCCATGGAGTTATCCATTGTGGCGCTATAGCGACTTTTTAGTTCGCCATACAGTTCGGACCAGGGCATTTCAGGATTTTTCTTCATTGATCGTAAAATAAAATCAGCAACTACGAAGTCACTGGTTTGGGCGGCGATTTTAGGTCGTCGCTTCTCTTCCACATCATTTGTCTCACAAAAAAGGTCAAGAGATTTTATCCAACCCCGAAAATTCAGGGGGTTCCCGTCAAATTTTTTAATATGGGAATGAATGGATTGCGCCTGAGTGGCGTTAGCTGTCTTTGCATTACTCTTTTCACTTTGGCGCACGGTTTTATGCAGGTCAATTATGGCAGAAGATGTGGGGTCTTTGGCTTTCCTTTCAGCTTCTGCCAATTTTTGTTGTACTTTTAGTAATTTTGCTTCGGCACCGACTTTGTCAGTAGCTAACTGTAGTTCCAAATCAGCTTTCTGCTGTACGAATTCTGCTTTAACCTGGTCGAGGGCTGCTTGCGTTTGGTGAAGGGTTTGTTGTGAGGCAGCATGCTGCTGCGTCAAGCTATGAGCTTGAGAGCTCAGCTCAGTAATTTGTCGCTCATACTGACCCACAAGACCTTCCCTTTCCTGTTTTAGTTGAGTAATTTCATCAATGAACCGTTGCTCTCTTTCTGCTGGCGTGGTCATTTTTAATGAGTTTTATGAAATAATTTACAATGGGATTCTTCTGCTGTTAACGAACGTAAAATGAAGAAAATTGCACCTACCTTGCTAGCACTATAACTGTTGAAACACACGCGGCTGTCGTTTCAGAATTTCCTGGAATTCCTCGAGATTTTCACAGTTTCCTGAGTTTCCGTTTTTCTCTGATGTTCAGTCAAAAGTTCGATATATCTGATGAGCAACGCTCGGTGCGACCAGTCGAGCGTAGTTTGGATGTGATAGCAATTGGCGGTCGGCGTCAGTGTAAATAATGGCACGTTGGACATGCAACCAGTTCCACCATAGAGTTGTACCAATTTTAGATTCAGAGGGCGCTGTCTGCGTCAGCTGCCTTACAAATTTTAGCTGCCAGGCGTTTAATTTACCAGTAAAATTAAGGGATGTCTGTCCCTCATAAATAGTTAGCAAAAAGTTCTCACAAGTTCACTGTGCTCCCCAGCGGCAACGTTTTAAGTCAATTTCGGCTTCACTGGGTCTGTTAGGGTTAATAAATGTTTCTAGAATGTTCACCCGATCGTTTCAAGAGAGTTAAAAGTCAGAGTCTACATCCTGACGAGCGGCACCATATAAACTGGCCTGTGGCATAGCAGGGTTAAGTACCCCGGATAACTGATCGTCTAGTGGTTTTTCGTTCGGACTATAATCGTGGCAAAAATGGCCACAGGACAATTTAAGTGTTCAGTCTTTAGAGGCAACCAGTTTCTGTAGAGTCTGCAACAATTCTTGATTCTGCAGCCGCAGCGAAAGGGTGAATTCAAAAACACATAAAATGTACTTACAGTTTTCTACACTTTTATTAAAACCCTAAGTATAGTTCCTACAAGTTAAACTTTAAACAAATTCTCTCTCTGGTAAAAGTTTGAAAATATCAGATACGAAATGAGACTAAGTCGAAATTATCGCATCGCTCTCATCGCGTCCTGTGTCTGGAAATGTTGTCTGGCCTGGCAGCGTTCGGCGGCGTCCTTCCACGAGAATAGGAGAGTGACTTCTTGTATGTACGGAAGACCAGAGAGAAGTCCCGTCTCGGGTGATTCCGTTGGCTTAAATACGAATTGAATCGTGTCTACTCGGCAGAATTTACGTCATAAAACACCACAAAACACCACATATACCCCAAGATGGCGGAGAGGTATTTCTTAACCCCTTACTTCCATCCTGGAATAGTAGGGCATCCGGTGGGTATCCTATGCTAAGAGTATGCGTTCTCGCATTTAAAAGGATGCTGGCAATTAATAGGTGTATAACCGCAAAACCAGTCGGCCATCTTGTGAACGTGCAAGATTGCACAATTCTCAGAGCTGAAACTGATACTGGGTGTGTTGAGGTTAGGTCGGGTCAGTATACAATGCTAAAATCTGTCAAAAGCATTCTGATGGGGTTATTATAGGTTAGGCTTTTACTAGCTCATATGCCAATCATAATTGCAAATACTGTCAAAAACACCTTTTTACAGTAAGTGCATAAAGTACTTCTGTAGGTCAGTTTGCACTGTTATTATGCAATGCAAATATACGAAGAATTGAATAAAATTACATAACTTGGGCTTGAAAACAGCGTTTACTTATTAAAGTTTATACAACAGAGAATTATTACCAAGTAGGACTTGGCCACTCTGATTAACACATTAACACTTCGGGAACCAAGATTCTCGAGTGCTATCATAAGACTCCGACGCACCCCACGGAGGTGAACCCGACGCGTTCCGTGGAGGGGCTCCGTGGAGGGCATTTCGTTACAGATGTGGCGACAGGGGGTTGTGGGGGGGGGGGGGGAATAGTTATTCAAAACATTTTTTTGCAAGTGTCATCTGCTTTTCATGTTAGGTAAAGGGTTAAGAGAGTTTAACATTTAAGAGCCCAATTCAGCGGCAGACTGGCCGTATTTGTTAGTTAGTGATTAACCCTTTAATAAAAATAACACTTTGGCCGGCCTCTGATTTGTCGCGGGTCTCGGGCGAGAAGGCCTTGGTTACCCTTGTACTACCAGCTGCCTCCCTATTCACATGCTTCTTCTCTCCTCCCAACACTCGGAGTTGAACAGCTTGATGGCACCCCTTGCCCTATTCTTCCCAATCTCTCCAATTAGCATATTAACCTTCTCATTTGAGTCTCTCACTAAACATATGTCCTTCATTCTCCCATCCCACTTCCCCCCATTATACTCCCATTGAATCTTATTCTTTCAGTTTGTTATTTTGGACATTCTAGAAGAAAGTGTTCCCGGGTCACCACCACGCCCAAATTACACATCTGGCACTCTTTTTCACTGTTTTTCCCAATTTATCCCATCAGTCCCAGGGACCGCGACCTCAGCTTGAACAACAATAGCGGCCAAAACCGGCCAGAGCTATTTATAAAAATCACCATTCAATTTTCATTATTTTAAAAAAAAAATTTTTGTCTCAAAAACATAGCTTATGACCCCCCATTGGAACGATCTCGTTGAGCTCTTTCCAATGAGGTTCATAAGCTATGTTTTTGCGCAAAAATGAAACAAATTACTTATTCCAAAAATTTGTTTGCAAGTGTCGACAGGCTTTCGTGTTAGGTAAAGGGTTTCAAACAGAAATATGTTGTAAGCTTAAACTCCAATAAATGAATTTAAATAATAGGCGCTAATTTAAGGAAGAATTACATTGATAAAATTACATTGATAATAAATACTTCTGGAAGGCCAATGAATATTTGTTGTGTGCAGCCTAAGCACACAGGAAGAAAATACTATTCGTACGAATTTATTTTCTATCATGTATTAAATGTAGACTTTTATCATATGACTCGTCCGTTTTATTCACTTTAAAACATTTGATATTTTGCTTTCATATTAATCAGTGATAATAAAGCCTTCCGTCGATTTTATTGGTCAATTTCAAAACTAGACAATTTGATTGGCTGAACAAAATACAACTGGGCCATATTTTCATAATTTGTATAATTGGGGTTGAATGATTTTATTGGTCAATTTCAAATATGGACAGTTTGATTGGCTGAACAAAATACAACTGGGTCACATTTGCATAATTTGAGTAGGGAGACTTTACGTTATCTGTCCTATTTAGGTTGGGTTAAATTGCATTAACCCTTTACCTAACATAACGATCAAAAGCCTTCAGTGCTATATACGAAAAATTTTCATTTTTTGCTTCCAAAACATAGGTTATGACTCCTGATTGGAACGAGCGCATCTTATAATATAATTTTTAGTTATACGATGATGTGTTTTCCAAGTGTCGTCTGCAACACACGTTAGGTAAAGGGTTAAAAAGTCACACTAAGTCGTTAATTTGTGCATATGTGTGTCATATGATAAATAAAATATGAGATAAGTGTTTTTCTCATATGATATTTATGAAACTCGTCCGAATTTTCCGTTTGGGGCTCGCCAGAGGCTCGCCCAAACAGAAAAATCTTAGACTCGTTTCATAAATATCATATGAGAAAAACACTCATTTCATATCCTCTATATCTGGGCCCTTAAATAGACAAATACAAACTGCGGTTTCAGTATTACCATAAATTTGCCCACTTCTCCTAGCAAACACGGAGCAGAACTCTTGTAATTATGCAAATTCCAAGCCATTTTCTAGTTCGAGGTTCTCGGGGATCTCAGCCCACTATCCTACTGCCAGTCGCACACTCAAACTTAATAAGATTATTGGATCTCGCTCCCGACTCTCGTGGATTTATAAGCAAATAAAGCTATAAAACAAATAAAGTTATTAGGGTCGCAAGGGATTTCAATCCCACATCGTCCCTGTGTGCCTTCGATACTTTTCATTTCATTCATTATATTCAGTACGGATTCAATTCACCACTGCGTTACATTCTAAAGTCGACAAAAATGAATGAGATGGTGCTATGCGGCGACATTAAAGGAACTCACAAGATCAAACGTTCGAAAAATACACCTTATTAGCTGTCTGCCCCAGTACTGAGAGAGAGAGAGAGAGAGAGAGAGAGAGAGAGAGAGATGTCCCAACCAGAAATGTGGCTAGACGGTTTCAGCGGGGGAGAGGGTGGGGAGGGGGGGGGGGTTTGGCACCGGTGTAAATTCCAACTGTGAGTGGTTTCGATAGGTGGTTGCACTGCAGCGCTGGGTGATATCTTTTAATCCTTTACCCAACGAATCGCCCGCATCCGCCCACGTAATATGCAAATACAGCTGCTGAAAAAATATTATTTTTCGAAAAATTTCAACAAAACCATATCATGTGACCTCTTTGGAACGAGATCGTCGAGCTCGTTCCAAAAAGGGGTCACGTGATATGGTTTTGTTGAAATCTTTTTAAAAAAAAAAAAAAAAATGATATTTAAAATAATGAAATTTGAAATCGTCTGCGTTGGGTAAAGGGTTATGAACCCTTCTGAAAATTTTCGCTAGTCCTGAAAAGAAAAAAGCATCATTTATAATGTGTCTGAGTCAGAAAATTTACCGGATTGATGTCAGAGTCGAAATTTTGAGGCCATGTCAATTTTAGAGTAGGAAATTTGAAACTCAAGTTTCCAGTTGGAAATAAAAGATAAAAATTTCTCTTCATTAGTTGGAATTTTAATATTTTTCATGAACAATGTTAATTTATTGAATTAACATTGAGCTCGTTCCAATGAGGGGTCATAACCTATGTTTTTGAGACAAAAAATGAAAAAAATAATGAAAATTAATTGGCGATTTTTGAGAATAGCGCTGGCCAGTTATGGCCGTTACGTTAGGTAAAGGGTTAAATATTATAAGTTATTCTGTTTGTCTGCTTATGGGCCGATAGTTAGCTGGGTTACTGAGGTCTTTTTCCTGTTTGGTTTATCATGACGTCCATAGCTGATTTCCAGCCGGAAAACCGAGACATTATAAGTTATTCTGTTTGTTGACAGGGGACATGGTCTCACGTTCCCTGCATGAAATTTATATTCAAGCGAGGCGTCGCATATGTTACGTTCTTACACATGCGAATCATTTTAAAATTTGTTGTTGTACAGCGAATATTAGAAAGCAGACCTTGTTTCGGTAAGGTGTTAACTTTTATCATAACAGACTGGAGTGTTTTCCCTTTATTCAATGTTTACGTACGCAATCAACGGGGCGAGATGCTCTCGATTCGAATCAGTTAATGTTACAGTAAATTAATGAAAAGAGACCTTATAATTTAATCGGTTTCATAAATAATTACCCATGTTTACATAACTAATCTTTTTGTACGTAATAACGGTACTTTTGTGTGTATTTTACTTCAGTTAAACGTGTTTGTCTCAGTTGATTTCAAGTCGGAAAAAAGACATTGCGATGAACCGTTGCTCATGGCAACGAGACGCTTTCCTTGACAGTGGACATAAGAATCACTGACAGTAGACATATGCGCGTGCCCGGCGACATAAAATAAAATCAACGAGGCATTGACCAATCACTGCAAGGTATTGTGGTTGGTATCGGGACATATAAATATGTCGTTTTCTTTTTACTACGGCATAGGGAGATGTTGTACTCAAATGGGTATAATAGTACTCCCAGACTCTAAATCTTTAAGAACTGATTCTCGCGAATCAAAACAAATTTTAAAGCCTAGATATGACTGCACCTTCGATATGACTGCACCTTCGACACTCCACATACTTTATTTATTTATTTATTTATTTATTGGTGTTTAAAGTCACACATTTATGCACAATGGCTAATCATGACCATGACAGTTTTACGGGTGGAGGAAGCCGGAGTACCCGGAGAGAACCACCGAGCAACGGCGAGCAACTGTCAGGTCTCCAACATACTAACTCCACACAAGCAGGGTTAGCAAGGGTTGAAGACAAGTGCACCATCGACGTGCAGAACGCCTTAGAACACACACAACGCCACCGTGCCCCCACGCGGGCTATGGAGATGAAGTGTCTTGCCCAAGGACCTAATGCAGTTGCCGCAGGTGGGATTCGAACCGAGGACCTCTCGGCTTGCAGCCTGCACCTCTGCCTACTGAGCCACCGTGCTCCCCTCGACATACTTTACGGGTTTGAGTTTCAAATCAATTCTCTTGTGGATACTTATTGGCTTACTAGCTTTTGGAGTATGTTGTTCGGTTGTTCATGCATCCATAACTAACGTTCACGATTGCCAACAGAATTGGATATTGATATCTTTGAACCCACAAGTGAGAAATTTTCCGACTTTTTAGTTTAACACTTTACATAACAGGAAATGTAGATGACACTTGCAATTAAGATTCTTGAATAACAATTTTTTTCCATTTTTTTGCGTCAAAAATATAGTTTATGATTCTCTATTGGTGCGAGCTCGTTGAGTCATAAGCTATGTTTTTGAGACAACAAAAATGAAAAGATAATGAAAATTGACTGGTGATTTTTGTGAATAGCGCTGGCCAGTTTTAGCCGATACGTTCTCAAGGGTTAAAATCTTATCTTGATCTAAACATATCATCGACTAAGTCAATAATATTTATAATTTAACTGGTAGAGTGCTAAATTATTTTTGGCCATCAAAATTTCCTCACGTGTCTTTGCTTTGTTACAATTTAAGGGAGAGTGCCAATAGGCACACCAAGAAACACGCCAATAGGCACTCTCCCATAAATTGTAACAAGGCAAATCCTTACAGACTAAATAATTTTACTTAAAAAATAAAGCGAAGCACATCCACTGAATATGAGGCCGTTAAGTTGTGGTACCGGTACTTTAGAGTTAAGTCCAAACATGGGTTTTCAGCACACTACCAGTTAAATGGTTCAATGCAGTCAATTCTCCTTTTCATCCTGTCTTAAGTGTGGAAGAGTTGCTAACGCAGATAATAATGTCACTATTTAACATCTTGTGGTGACAAAGACATTTCTATGATACGATCTTGAAAACAACAATGTTTTTGTTTGTTCTGTCGCGAGGACATGATGGATGTTGTTTGCAATGCCATCTTGTGTGATATTTGAAATTTCTTTGAAGTTTCAACATACTTAAGTTGTTTCTCAGTTTCTGATTACTCGGAATTTTCTAACTCCGATGACAAATCTTTCTGAAGTTGTGCTGCATTTATAACTTGAGGAGTTAGCTTGTACCCCCCGCCCCCGATGATTGTCCTAGCTACTTTTTTCTTTGTCGTAACAGTGTAATTATTTCCTGATTTTAATCAACTATTTTACTTCCTAACTGATAATAACCCGTTTGTCGCCATCGCCACGATATAACCATAAATGCTGATGTGGCGTTAAACACCAATAAATAAACATAATTGGTACCACTTTCGCGGACATTCTCTAGTATATTAACGGAGTTTAGCTGGGCGATAAAACTGAATAATTCACCACGTCATGCAACCGGAAGCGAGTGGCGGACGTTAATGAAAACAAAATTCATTAACAGTCCGCCGCCCGCTTCCGGTTGTGGTAATAATAGTAATAACATGATTTTTTCGGGCGTCCCGGTTTATTAACGACCCCTGAGGACTGAATAACAACCTTCTGTCTTATTAACGGCCCTTGACTTTGTCTCGGGCGGGTAATAAAACCTTGGTCTGTTATTCACTCCTCTCGTTTCGTTAATAAACCGTATCGCTCTCCAAACCCATGTTACATGTTATTTTTATATCAACCAGACCCCTGAGAAGTTTCTGAATTCAATTCGAAATCGTCCTGATGATTCGAGTCGAGTCAAGTCGAGTCTGACCGATTTTTCGGAAATTTCGAATCACTTAGATGTTGTCAAAATCCTACCAAGTTTTTTTCCTTTTCCTTTTGAGCTCTGTTCTGTCGTCGAGTCTCCTGAAAATGGAGATTTCAAGGAGGTCTTGCTTCCTAATTTGATTCCGATTCGGAAATATTCCACTTTTTGATCGACTTGTCCAAACATACGAGTCGCGATTGAATGCAACTCTTGAGATGAGAATATCAATGTTTGCTGTATATCACATGAAACGTCGTTAATTTCGACGTAACAACCCATGTCTCATTTCAGCGCATTCATGGCGTCATGGTGTGAAGCGTTTGAGCCAACGAACTGATTGTCGGTTGTTTTGGGAGAATTTAGCGACAATGAATTAAATAAAAAGTGTAAAAAACATTCGAAAATTCATGTGATATACAGAATCTTTAACTCGTGATGTTTGGATATAAGATTTCTTGAAACTCGTTTGATGAATTCGATTCACAACTCGCCTAAAGGCTCGTTGTGAATCAAATTCATCAAGCTCGTTTCAAAAATCTTATATCCAAACTTCACTCGTTTGAGGTCCTCTATATATTCTATTGTTGTAAAAGAAATTGCAGTATCCAGAACTTGAAAACAGTGAGATACGTTTCGACCTCCCTGGTGAGAGCTCTTAACTGTCAATCAAAATATATCCATCTAACCAATAACTTGGAGACCGACTTCCTCACAAGTCACTCAGTTGACAAAATGGATTAACAGTGGCTTAAGAATATGGGAAAAGTTACATGAATTAACAAACCCGTCAACTAGGGGGAAGGGGGGGGGGGGGGTCATCGGGGGAAAATTGTTTTCAATTTGAAAGGCGAATTTTGTGAATGACGCAAGTCGGATTAGCTGTTACGTACAACAAAGGATTATATATCTACAGAATTACCCCCAAAAGTCACACAACAACATATTGTAGTGAATTAGCATAAGCAACAAAACGTTTCAAAACAATCTACCTCCAAGCTATTATTTCGAATTAAGGAAATAGTATTTCGAATTAACGAAATAGTATTTCGAATAGACGAAATAGTATTTCAAATAAACGAAATAGTATTTCAAATTAAGTAAATCGTATTTTGTTTTAACGAAATATGTTTGTCGTTTTAACGAAATAGTACTTTGGAATAACGAAGCAATATTTCGTTCAAATGAAATAATATTCCATTTAAACGGATATTATTTCGTTTTAACGAAATAATATTTTGTTTTAACGAAGAAATATTTCGTTTTAACAAAATAATGTTTCAGTATTTCGAAATAATATTTTGTTTTCGAAATAAAATAAGATTGAAGCGTGTCACTTCCGAGGCTTCATAGAAAATAATGCTCTGTCCACCCGACATATTTTTGATTGGGATGTGAAACAAATTTTGTTAAGGTTCTTTTAACTCAAAATTCGCCTGACAGTTCAAATGATTCAGATCTGGTGGAATAACAAACTAACAAACTGTGAGATACGAGTGTTTCAACAGCAAGAGCGTAGCGAACATGCCCCGTGTTTTGTGTGTTTTTTCAAATGACACTATCATGTTTTAGAGGAATTTTGAATGTTGGTTTCTGATCCCCCGCCGGGATTCGAACCCTCGGCAACACCGCCTGGCAATCAGGAGTTCAGCGTCTAAACCACTAGACCATTGCACACCGTCAAAAAACGATGGCTGGAATCTAGCATTTTAGATGAAGTCCTCATGATTACTTGGTTCATCTTCCTTTCGGCAGCAGCATGAAAGTGTGGAACGCGCTGGCTACAGTACGACGAAAGTGCTGTGGATGGCCTCAGACGAAGACTGGCACGGGCTTGTGTGTGTTTTTTCAAATGACACTATCATGTTTTAGAGGAATTTTGAATGTTGGTTTCTGATCCCCCGCCGGGATTCGAACCCTCGGCAACACCGCCTGGCAATCAGGAGTTCAGCGTCTAAACCACTAGACCATTGCACACCGTCAAAAAACGATGGCTGGAATCTAGCATTTTAGATGAAGTCCTCATGATTACTTGGTTCATCTTCCTTTCGGCAGCAGCATGAAAGTGTGGAACGCGCTGGCTACAGTACGTCGAAAGTGCTGTGGATGGCCTCAGACGAAGACTGGCACGGGCTTGTGTGTGTTTTTTCAAATGACACTATCATGTTTTAGAGGAATTTTGAATGTTGGTTTCTGATCCCCCGCCGGGATTCGAACCCTCGGCAACACCGCCTGGCAATCAGGAGTTCAGCGTCTAAACCACTAGACCATTGCACACCGTCAAAAAACGATGGCTGGAATCTAGCATTTTAGATGAAGTCCTCATGATTACTTGGTTCATCTTCCTTTCGGCAGCAGCATGAAAGTGTGGAACGCGCTGGCTACAGTACGACGAAAGTGCTGTGGATGGCCTCAGACGAAGACTGGCACGGGCTTGTGTGTGTTTTTTCAAATGACACTATCATGTTTTAGAGGAATTTTGAATGTTGGTTTCTGATCCCCCGCCGGGATTCGAACCCTCGGCAACACCGCCTGGCAATCAGGAGTTCAGCGTCTAAACCACTAGACCATTGCACACCGTCAAAAAACGATGGCTGGAATCTAGCATTTTAGATGAAGTCCTCATGATTACTTGGTTCATCTTCCTTTCGGCAGCAGCATGAAAGTGTGGAACGCGCTGGCTACAGTACGACGAAAGTGCTGTGGATGGCCTCAGACGAAGACTGGCACGGGCTTGTGTGTGTTTTTTCAAATGACACTATCATGTTTTAGAGGAATTTTGAATGTTGGTTTCTGATCCCCCGCCGGGATTCGAACCCTCGGCAACACCGCCTGGCAATCAGGAGTTCAGCGTCTAAACCACTAGACCATTGCACACCGTCAAAAAACGATGGCTGGAATCTAGCATTTTAGATGAAGTCCTCATGATTACTTGGTTCATCTTCCTTTCGGCAGCAGCATGAAAGTGTGGAACGCGCTGGCTACAGTACGACGAAAGTGCTGTGGATGGCCTCAGACGAAGACTGGCACGGGCTTGTGTGTGTTTTTTCAAATGACACTATCATGTTTTAGAGGAATTTTGAATGTTGGTTTCTGATCCCCCGCCGGGATTCGAACCCTCGGCAACACCGCCTGGCAATCAGGAGTTCAGCGTCTAAACCACTAGACCATTGCACACCGTCAAAAAACGATGGCTGGAATCTAGCATTTTAGATGAAGTCCTCATGATTACTTGGTTCATCTTCCTTTCGGCAGCAGCATGAAAGTGTGGAACGCGCTGGCTACAGTACGACGAAAGTGCTGTGGATGGCCTCAGACGAAGACTGGCACGGGCTTGTGTGTGTTTTTTCAAATGACACTATCATGTTTTAGAGGAATTTTGAATGTTGGTTTCTGATCCCCCGCCGGGATTCGAACCCTCGGCAACACCGCCTGGCAATCAGGAGTTCAGCGTCTAAACCACTAGACCATTGCACACCGTCAAAAAACGATGGCTGGAATCTAGCATTTTAGATGAAGTCCTCATGATTACTTGGTTCATCTTCCTTTCGGCAGCAGCATGAAAGTGTGGAACGCGCTGGCTACAGTACGACGAAAGTGCTGTGGATGGCCTCAGACGAAGACTGGCACGGGCTTGTGTGTGTTTTTTCAAATGACACTATCATGTTTTAGAGGAATTTTGAATGTTGGTTTCTGATCCCCCGCCGGGATTCGAACCCTCGGCAACACCGCCTGGCAATCAGGAGTTCAGCGTCTAAACCACTAGACCATTGCACACCGTCAAAAAACGATGGCTGGAATCTAGCATTTTAGATGAAGTCCTCATGATTACTTGGTTCATCTTCCTTTCGGCAGCAGCATGAAAGTGTGGAACGCGCTGGCTACAGTACGACGAAAGTGCTGTGGATGGCCTCAGACGAAGACTGGCACGGGCTTGTGTGTGTTTTTTCAAATGACACTATCATGTTTTAGAGGAATTTTGAATGTTGGTTTCTGATCCCCCGCCGGGATTCGAACCCTCGGCAACACCGCCTGGCAATCAGGAGTTCAGCGTCTAAACCACTAGACCATTGCACACCGTCAAAAAACGATGGCTGGAATCTAGCATTTTAGATGAAGTCCTCATGATTACTTGGTTCATCTTCCTTTCGGCAGCAGCATGAAAGTGTGGAACGCGCTGGCTACAGTACGACGAAAGTGCTGTGGATGGCCTCAGACGAAGACTGGCACGGGCTTGTGTGTGTTTTTTCAAATGACACTATCATGTTTTAGAGGAATTTTGAATGTTGGTTTCTGATCCCCCGCCGGGATTCGAACCCTCGGCAACACCGCCTGGCAATCAGGAGTTCAGCGTCTAAACCACTAGACCATTGCACACCGTCAAAAAACGATGGCTGGAATCTAGCATTTTAGATGAAGTCCTCATGATTACTTGGTTCATCTTCCTTTCGGCAGCAGCATGAAAGTGTGGAACGCGCTGGCTACAGTACGACGAAAGTGCTGTGGATGGCCTCAGACGAAGACTGGCACGGGCTTGTGTGTGTTTTTTCAAATGACACTATCATGTTTTAGAGGAATTTTGAATGTTGGTTTCTGATCCCCCGCCGGGATTCGAACCCTCGGCAACACCGCCTGGCAATCAGGAGTTCAGCGTCTAAACCACTAGACCATTGCACACCGTCAAAAAACGATGGCTGGAATCTAGCATTTTAGATGAAGTCCTCATGATTACTTGGTTCATCTTCCTTTCGGCAGCAGCATGAAAGTGTGGAACGCGCTGGCTACAGTACGACGAAAGTGCTGTGGATGGCCTCAGACGAAGACTGGCACGGGCTTGTGTGTGTTTTTTCAAATGACACTATCATGTTTTAGAGGAATTTTGAATGTTGGTTTCTGATCCCCCGCCGGGATTCGAACCCTCGGCAACACCGCCTGGCAATCAGGAGTTCAGCGTCTAAACCACTAGACCATTGCACACCGTCAAAAAACGATGGCTGGAATCTAGCATTTTAGATGAAGTCCTCATGATTACTTGGTTCATCTTCCTTTCGGCAGCAGCATGAAAGTGTGGAACGCGCTGGCTACAGTACGACGAAAGTGCTGTGGATGGCCTCAGACGAAGACTGGCACGGGCTTGTGTGTGTTTTTTCAAATGACACTATCATGTTTTAGAGGAATTTTGAATGTTGGTTTCTGATCCCCCGCCGGGATTCGAACCCTCGGCAACACCGCCTGGCAATCAGGAGTTCAGCGTCTAAACCACTAGACCATTGCACACCGTCAAAAAACGATGGCTGGAATCTAGCATTTTAGATGAAGTCCTCATGATTACTTGGTTCATCTTCCTTTCGGCAGCAGCATGAAAGTGTGGAACGCGCTGGCTACAGTACGACGAAAGTGCTGTGGATGGCCTCAGACGAAGACTGGCACGGGCTTGTGTGTGTTTTTTCAAATGACACTATCATGTTTTAGAGGAATTTTGAATGTTGGTTTCTGATCCCCCGCCGGGATTCGAACCCTCGGCAACACCGCCTGGCAATCAGGAGTTCAGCGTCTAAACCACTAGACCATTGCACACCGTCAAAAAACGATGGCTGGAATCTAGCATTTTAGATGAAGTCCTCATGATTACTTGGTTCATCTTCCTTTCGGCAGCAGCATGAAAGTGTGGAACGCGCTGGCTACAGTACGACGAAAGTGCTGTGGATGGCCTCAGACGAAGACTGGCACGGGCTTGTGTGTGTTTTTTCAAATGACACTATCATGTTTTAGAGGAATTTTGAATGTTGGTTTCTGATCCCCCGCCGGGATTCGAACCCTCGGCAACACCGCCTGGCAATCAGGAGTTCAGCGTCTAAACCACTAGACCATTGCACACCGTCAAAAAACGATGGCTGGAATCTAGCATTTTAGATGAAGTCCTCATGATTACTTGGTTCATCTTCCTTTCGGCAGCAGCATGAAAGTGTGGAACGCGCTGGCTACAGTACGACGAAAGTGCTGTGGATGGCCTCAGACGAAGACTGGCACGGGCTTGTGTGTGTTTTTTCAAATGACACTATCATGTTTTAGAGGAATTTTGAATGTTGGTTTCTGATCCCCCGCCGGGATTCGAACCCTCGGCAACACCGCCTGGCAATCAGGAGTTCAGCGTCTAAACCACTAGACCATTGCACACCGTCAAAAAACGATGGCTGGAATCTAGCATTTTAGATGAAGTCCTCATAATTACTTGGTTCATCTTCCTTTCGGCAGCAGCATGAAAGTGTGGAACGCGCTGGCTACAGTACGACGAAAGTGCTGTGGATGGCCTCAGACGAAGACTGGCACGGGCTTGTGTGTGTTTTTTCAAATGACACTATCATGTTTTAGAGGAATTTTGAATGTTGGTTTCTGATCCCCCGCCGGGATTCGAACCCTCGGCAACACCGCCTGGCAATCAGGAGTTCAGCGTCTAAACCACTAGACCATTGCACACCGTCAAAAAACGATGGCTGGAATCTAGCATTTTAGATGAAGTCCTCATGATTACTTGGTTCATCTTCCTTTCGGCAGCAGCATGAAAGTGTGGAACGCGCTGGCTACAGTACGACGAAAGTGCTGTGGATGGCCTCAGACGAAGACTGGCACGGGCTTGTGTGTGTTTTTTCAAATGACACTATCATGTTTTAGAGGAATTTTGAATGTTGGTTTCTGATCCCCCGCCGGGATTCGAACCCTCGGCAACACCGCCTGGCAATCAGGAGTTCAGCGTCTAAACCACTAGACCATTGCACACCGTCAAAAAACGATGGCTGGAATCTAGCATTTTAGATGAAGTCCTCATGATTACTTGGTTCATCTTCCTTTCGGCAGCAGCATGAAAGTGTGGAACGCGCTGGCTACAGTACGACGAAAGTGCTGTGGATGGCCTCAGACGAAGACTGGCACGGGCTTGTGTGTGTTTTTTCAAATGACACTATCATGTTTTAGAGGAATTTTGAATGTTGGTTTCTGATCCCCCGCCGGGATTCGAACCCTCGGCAACACCGCCTGGCAATCAGGAGTTCAGCGTCTAAACCACTAGACCATTGCACACCGTCAAAAAACGATGGCTGGAATCTAGCATTTTAGATGAAGTCCTCATGATTACTTGGTTCATCTTCCTTTCGGCAGCAGCATGAAAGTGTGGAACGCGCTGGCTACAGTACGACGAAAGTGCTGTGGATGGCCTCAGACGAAGACTGGCACGGGCTTGTGTGTGTTTTTTCAAATGACACTATCATGTTTTAGAGGAATTTTGAATGTTGGTTTCTGATCCCCCGCCGGGATTCGAACCCTCGGCAACACCGCCTGGCAATCAGGAGTTCAGCGTCTAAACCACTAGACCATTGCACACCGTCAAAAAACGATGGCTGGAATCTAGCATTTTAGATGAAGTCCTCATGATTACTTGGTTCATCTTCCTTTCGGCAGCAGCATGAAAGTGTGGAACGCGCTGGCTACAGTACGACGAAAGTGCTGTGGATGGCCTCAGACGAAGACTGGCACGGGCTTGTGTGTGTTTTTTCAAATGACACTATCATGTTTTAGAGGAATTTTGAATGTTGGTTTCTGATCCCCCGCCGGGATTCGAACCCTCGGCAACACCGCCTGGCAATCAGGAGTTCAGCGTCTAAACCACTAGACCATTGCACACCGTCAAAAAACGATGGCTGGAATCTAGCATTTTAGATGAAGTCCTCATGATTACTTGGTTCATCTTCCTTTCGGCAGCAGCATGAAAGTGTGGAACGCGCTGGCTACAGTACGACGAAAGTGCTGTGGATGGCCTCAGACGAAGACTGGCACGGGCTTGTGTGTGTTTTTTCAAATGACACTATCATGTTTTAGAGGAATTTTGAATGTTGGTTTCTGATCCCCCGCCGGGATTCGAACCCTCGGCAACACCGCCTGGCAATCAGGAGTTCAGCGTCTAAACCACTAGACCATTGCACACCGTCAAAAAACGATGGCTGGAATCTAGCATTTTAGATGAAGTCCTCATGATTACTTGGTTCATCTTCCTTTCGGCAGCAGCATGAAAGTGTGGAACGCGCTGGCTACAGTACGACGAAAGTGCTGTGGATGGCCTCAGACGAAGACTGGCACGGGCTTGTGTGTGTTTTTTCAAATGACACTATCATGTTTTAGAGGAATTTTGAATGTTGGTTTCTGATCCCCCGCCGGGATTCGAACCCTCGGCAACACCGCCTGGCAATCAGGAGTTCAGCGTCTAAACCACTAGACCATTGCACACCGTCAAAAAACGATGGCTGGAATCTAGCATTTTAGATGAAGTCCTCATGATTACTTGGTTCATCTTCCTTTCGGCAGCAGCATGAAAGTGTGGAACGCGCTGGCTACAGTACGACGAAAGTGCTGTGGATGGCCTCAGACGAAGACTGGCACGGGCTTGTGTGTGTTTTTTCAAATGACACTATCATGTTTTAGAGGAATTTTGAATGTTGGTTTCTGATCCCCCGCCGGGATTCGAACCCTCGGCAACACCGCCTGGCAATCAGGAGTTCAGCGTCTAAACCACTAGACCATTGCACACCGTCAAAAAACGATGGCTGGAATCTAGCATTTTAGATGAAGTCCTCATGATTACTTGGTTCATCTTCCTTTCGGCAGCAGCATGAAAGTGTGGAACGCGCTGGCTACAGTACGACGAAAGTGCTGTGGATGGCCTCAGACGAAGACTGGCACGGGCTTGTGTGTGTTTTTTCAAATGACACTATCATGTTTTAGAGGAATTTTGAATGTTGGTTTCTGATCCCCCGCCGGGATTCGAACCCTCGGCAACACCGCCTGGCAATCAGGAGTTCAGCGTCTAAACCACTAGACCATTGCACACCGTCAAAAAACGATGGCTGGAATCTAGCATTTTAGATGAAGTCCTCATGATTACTTGGTTCATCTTCCTTTCGGCAGCAGCATGAAAGTGTGGAACGCGCTGGCTACAGTACGACGAAAGTGCTGTGGATGGCCTCAGACGAAGACTGGCACGGGCTTGTGTGTGTTTTTTCAAATGACACTATCATGTTTTAGAGGAATTTTGAATGTTGGTTTCTGATCCCCCGCCGGGATTCGAACCCTCGGCAACACCGCCTGGCAATCAGGAGTTCAGCGTCTAAACCACTAGACCATTGCACACCGTCAAAAAACGATGGCTGGAATCTAGCATTTTAGATGAAGTCCTCATGATTACTTGGTTCATCTTCCTTTCGGCAGCAGCATGAAAGTGTGGAACGCGCTGGCTACAGTACGACGAAAGTGCTGTGGATGGCCTCAGACGAAGACTGGCACGGGCTTGTGTGTGTTTTTTCAAATGACACTATCATGTTTTAGAGGAATTTTGAATGTTGGTTTCTGATCCCCCGCCGGGATTCGAACCCTCGGCAACACCGCCTGGCAATCAGGAGTTCAGCGTCTAAACCACTAGACCATTGCACACCGTCAAAAAACGATGGCTGGAATCTAGCATTTTAGATGAAGTCCTCATGATTACTTGGTTCATCTTCCTTTCGGCAGCAGCATGAAAGTGTGGAACGCGCTGGCTACAGTACGACGAAAGTGCTGTGGATGGCCTCAGACGAAGACTGGCACGGGCTTGTGTGTGTTTTTTCAAATGACACTATCATGTTTTAGAGGAATTTTGAATGTTGGTTTCTGATCCCCCGCCGGGATTCGAACCCTCGGCAACACCGCCTGGCAATCAGGAGTTCAGCGTCTAAACCACTAGACCATTGCACACCGTCAAAAAACGATGGCTGGAATCTAGCATTTTAGATGAAGTCCTCATGATTACTTGGTTCATCTTCCTTTCGGCAGCAGCATGAAAGTGTGGAACGCGCTGGCTACAGTACGACGAAAGTGCTGTGGATGGCCTCAGACGAAGACTGGCACGGGCTTGTGTGTGTTTTTTCAAATGACACTATCATGTTTTAGAGGAATTTTGAATGTTGGTTTCTGATCCCCCGCCGGGATTCGAACCCTCGGCAACACCGCCTGGCAATCAGGAGTTCAGCGTCTAAACCACTAGACCATTGCACACCGTCAAAAAACGATGGCTGGAATCTAGCATTTTAGATGAAGTCCTCATGATTACTTGGTTCATCTTCCTTTCGGCAGCAGCATGAAAGTGTGGAACGCGCTGGCTACAGTACGACGAAAGTGCTGTGGATGGCCTCAGACGAAGACTGGCACGGGTTTGTGTGTGTTTTTTCAAATGACACTATCATGTTTTAGAGGAATTTTGAATGTTGGTTTCTGATCCCCCGCCGGGATTCGAACCCTCGGCAACACCGCCTGGCAATCAGGAGTTCAGCGTCTAAACCACTAGACCATTGCACACCGTCAAAAAACGATGGCTGGAATCTAGCATTTTAGATGAAGTCCTCATGATTACTTGGTTCATCTTCCTTTCGGCAGCAGCATGAAAGTGTGGAACGCGCTGGCTACAGTACGACAAAAGTGCTGTGGATGGCCTCAGACGAAGACTGGCACGGGCTTGTGTGTGTTTTTTCAAATGACACTATCATGTTTTAGAGGAATTTTGAATGTTGGTTTCTGATCCCCCGCCGGGATTCGAACCCTCGGCAACACCGCCTGGCAATCAGGAGTTCAGCGTCTAAACCACTAGACCATTGCACACCGTCAAAAAACGATGGCTGGAATCTAGCATTTTAGATGAAGTCCTCATGATTACTTGGTTCATCTTCCTTTCGGCAGCAGCATGAAAGTGTGGAACGCGCTGGCTACAGTACGACGAAAGTGCTGTGGATGGCCTCAGACGAAGACTGGCACGGGCTTGTGTGTGTTTTTTCAAATGACACTATCATGTTTTAGAGGAATTTTGAATGTTGGTTTCTGATCCCCCGCCGGGATTCGAACCCTCGGCAACACCGCCTGGCAATCAGGAGTTCAGCGTCTAAACCACTAGACCATTGCACACCGTCAAAAAACGATGGCTGGAATCTAGCATTTTAGATGAAGTCCTCATGATTACTTGGTTCATCTTCCTTTCGGCAGCAGCATGAAAGTGTGGAACGCGCTGGCTACAGTACGACGAAAGTGCTGTGGATGGCCTCAGACGAAGACTGGCACGGGCTTGTGTGTGTTTTTTCAAATGACACTATCATGTTTTAGAGGAATTTTGAATGTTGGTTTCTGATCCCCCGCCGGGATTCGAACCCTCGGCAACACCGCCTGGCAATCAGGAGTTCAGCGTCTAAACCACTAGACCATTGCACACCGTCAAAAAACGATGGCTGGAATCTAGCATTTTAGATGAAGTCCTCATGATTACTTGGTTCATCTTCCTTTCGGCAGCAGCATGAAAGTGTGGAACGCGCTGGCTACAGTACGACGAAAGTGCTGTGGATGGCCTCAGACGAAGACTGGCACGGGCTTGTGTGTGTTTTTTCAAATGACACTATCATGTTTTAGAGGAATTTTGAATGTTGGTTTCTGATCCCCCGCCGGGATTCGAACCCTCGGCAACACCGCCTGGCAATCAGGAGTTCAGCGTCTAAACCACTAGACCATTGCACACCGTCAAAAAACGATGGCTGGAATCTAGCATTTTAGATGAAGTCCTCATGATTACTTGGTTCATCTTCCTTTCGGCAGCAGCATGAAAGTGTGGAACGCGCTGGCTACAGTACGACGAAAGTGCTGTGGATGGCCTCAGACGAAGACTGGCACGGGCTTGTGTGTGTTTTTTCAAATGACACTATCATGTTTTAGAGGAATTTTGAATGTTGGTTTCTGATCCCCCGCCGGGATTCGAACCCTCGGCAACACCGCCTGGCAATCAGGAGTTCAGCGTCTAAACCACTAGACCATTGCACACCGTCAAAAAACGATGGCTGGAATCTAGCATTTTAGATGAAGTCCTCATGATTACTTGGTTCATCTTCCTTTCGGCAGCAGCATGAAAGTGTGGAACGCGCTGGCTACAGTACGACGAAAGTGCTGTGGATGGCCTCAGACGAAGACTGGCACGGGCTTGTGTGTGTTTTTTCAAATGACACTATCATGTTTTAGAGGAATTTTGAATGTTGGTTTCTGATCCCCCGCCGGGATTCGAACCCTCGGCAACACCGCCTGGCAATCAGGAGTTCAGCGTCTAAACCACTAGACCATTGCACACCGTCAAAAAACGATGGCTGGAATCTAGCATTTTAGATGAAGTCCTCATGATTACTTGGTTCATCTTCCTTTCGGCAGCAGCATGAAAGTGTGGAACGCGCTGGCTACAGTACGACGAAAGTGCTGTGGATGGCCTCAGACGAAGACTGGCACGGGCTTGTGTGTGTTTTTTCAAATGACACTATCATGTTTTAGAGGAATTTTGAATGTTGGTTTCTGATCCCCCGCCGGGATTCGAACCCTCGGCAACACCGCCTGGCAATCAGGAGTTCAGCGTCTAAACCACTAGACCATTGCACACCGTCAAAAAACGATGGCTGGAATCTAGCATTTTAGATGAAGTCCTCATGATTACTTGGTTCATCTTCCTTTCGGCAGCAGCATGAAAGTGTGGAACGCGCTGGCTACAGTACGACGAAAGTGCTGTGGATGGCCTCAGACGAAGACTGGCACGGGCTTGTGTGTGTTTTTTCAAATGACACTATCATGTTTTAGAGGAATTTTGAATGTTGGTTTCTGATCCCCCGCCGGGATTCGAACCCTCGGCAACACCGCCTGGCAATCAGGAGTTCAGCGTCTAAACCACTAGACCATTGCACACCGTCAAAAAACGATGGCTGGAATCTAGCATTTTAGATGAAGTCCTCATGATTACTTGGTTCATCTTCCTTTCGGCAGCAGCATGAAAGTGTGGAACGCGCTGGCTACAGTACGACGAAAGTGCTGTGGATGGCCTCAGACGAAGACTGGCACGGGCTTGTGTGTGTTTTTTCAAATGACACTATCATGTTTTAGAGGAATTTTGAATGTTGGTTTCTGATCCCCCGCCGGGATTCGAACCCTCGGCAACACCGCCTGGCAATCAGGAGTTCAGCGTCTAAACCACTAGACCATTGCACACCGTCAAAAAACGATGGCTGGAATCTAGCATTTTAGATGAAGTCCTCATGATTACTTGGTTCATCTTCCTTTCGGCAGCAGCATGAAAGTGTGGAACGCGCTGGCTACAGTACGACGAAAGTGCTGTGGATGGCCTCAGACGAAGACTGGCACGGGCTTGTGTGTGTTTTTTCAAATGACACTATCATGTTTTAGAGGAATTTTGAATGTTGGTTTCTGATCCCCCGCCGGGATTCGAACCCTCGGCAACACCGCCTGGCAATCAGGAGTTCAGCGTCTAAACCACTAGACCATTGCACACCGTCAAAAAACGATGGCTGGAATCTAGCATTTTAGATGAAGTCCTCATGATTACTTGGTTCATCTTCCTTTCGGCAGCAGCATGAAAGTGTGGAACGCGCTGGCTACAGTACGACGAAAGTGCTGTGGATGGCCTCAGACGAAGACTGGCACGGGCTTGTGTGTGTTTTTTTCAAATGACACTATCATGTTTTAGAGTCGTTTTCTTTTTACTACGGCATAGGGAGATGTTGTACTCAAATGGGTATAATAGTACTCCCAGACTCTAAATCTTTAAGAACTGATTCTCGCGAATCAAAACAAATTTTAAAGCCTAGATATGACTGCACCTTCGATATGACTGCACCTTCGACACTCCACATACTTTATTTATTTATTTATTTATTTATTGGTGTTTAAAGTCACACATTTATGCACAATGGCTAATCATGACCATGACAGTTTTACGGGTGGAGGAAGCCGGAGTACCCGGGGAGAACCACCGAGCAACGGCGAGCAACTGTCAGGTCTCCAACATACTAACTCCACACAAGCAGGGTTAGCAAGGGTTGAAGACAAGTGCACCATCGACGTGCAGAACGCCTTAGAACACACACAACGCCACCGTGCCCCCACGCGGGCTATGGAGATGAAGTGTCTTGCCCAAGGACCTAATGCAGTTGCCGCAGGTGGGATTCGAACCGAGGACCTCTCGGCTTGCAGCCTGCACCTCTGCCTACTGAGCCACCGTGCTCCCCTCGACATACTTTACGGGTTTGAGTTTCAAATCAATTCTCTTGTGGATACTTATTGGCTTACTAGCTTTTGGAGTATGTTGTTCGGTTGTTCATGCATCCATAACTAACGTTCACGATTGCCAACAGAATTGGATATTGATATCTTTGAACCCACAAGTGAGAAATTTTCCGACTTTTTAGTTTAACACTTTACATAACAGGAAATGTAGATGACACTTGCAATTAAGATTCTTGAATAACAATTTTTTTCCATTTTTTTGCGTCAAAAATATAGTTTATGATTCTCTATTGGTGCGAGCTCGTTGAGTCATAAGCTATGTTTTTGAGACAACAAAAATGAAAAGATAATGAAAATTGACTGGTGATTTTTGTGAATAGCGCTGGCCAGTTTTAGCCGATACGTTCTCAAGGGTTAAAATCTTATCTTGATCTAAACATATCATCGACTAAGTCAATAATATTTATAATTTAACTGGTAGAGTGCTAAATTATTTTTGGCCATCAAAATTTCCTCACGTGTCTTTGCTTTGTTACAATTTAAGGGAGAGTGCCAATAGGCACACCAAGAAACACGCCAATAGGCACTCTCCCATAAATTGTAACAAGGCAAATCCTTACAGACTAAATAATTTTACTTAAAAAATAAAGCGAAGCACATCCACTGAATATGAGGCCGTTAAGTTGTGGTACCGGTACTTTAGAGTTAAGTCCAAACATGGGTTTTCAGCACACTACCAGTTAAATGGTTCAATGCAGTCAATTCTCCTTTTCATCCTGTCTTAAGTGTGGAAGAGTTGCTAACGCAGATAATAATGTCACTATTTAACATCTTGTGGTGACAAAGACATTTCTATGATACGATCTTGAAAACAACAATGTTTTTGTTTGTTCTGTCGCGAGGACATGATGGATGTTGTTTGCAATGCCATCTTGTGTGATATTTGAAATTTCTTTGAAGTTTCAACATACTTAAGTTGTTTCTCAGTTTCTGATTACTCGGAATTTTCTAACTCCGATGACAAATCTTTCTGAAGTTGTGCTGCATTTATAACTTGAGGAGTTAGCTTGTACCCCCCGCCCCCGATGATTGTCCTAGCTACTTTTTTCTTTGTCGTAACAGTGTAATTATTTCCTGATTTTAATCAACTATTTTACTTCCTAACTGATAATAACCCGTTTGTCGCCATCGCCACGATATAACCATAAATGCTGATGTGGCGTTAAACACCAATAAATAAACATAATTGGTACCACTTTCGCGGACATTCTCTAGTATATTAACGGAGTTTAGCTGGGCGATAAAACTGAATAATTCACCACGTCATGCAACCGGAAGCGAGTGGCGGACGTTAATGAAAACAAAATTCATTAACAGTCCGCCGCCCGCTTCCGGTTGTGGTAATAATAGTAATAACATGATTTTTTCGGGCGTCCCGGTTTATTAACGACCCCTGAGGACTGAATAACAACCCTCTGTCTTATTAACGGCCCTTGACTTTGTCTCGGGCGGGTAATAAAACCTTGGTCTGTTATTCACTCCTCTCGTTTCGTTAATAAACCGTATCGCTCTCCAAACCCATGTTACATGTTATTTTTATATCAACCAGACCCCTGAGAAGTTTCTGAATTCAATTCGAAATCGTCCTGATGATTCGAGTCGAGTCAAGTCGAGTCTGACCGATTTTTCGGAAATTTCGAATCACTTAGATGTTGTCAAAATCCTACCAAGTTTTTTTCCTTTTCCTTTTGAGCTCTGTTCTGTCGTCGAGTCTCCTGAAAATGGAGATTTCAAGGAGGTCTTGCTTCCTAATTTGATTCCGATTCGGAAATATTCCACTTTTTGATCGACTTGTCCAAACATACGAGTCGCGATTGAATGCAACTCTTGAGATGAGAATATCAATGTTTGCTGTATATCACATGAAACGTCGTTAATTTCGACGTAACAACCCATGTCTCATTTCAGCGCATTCATGGCGTCATGGTGTGAAGCGTTTGAGCCAACGAACTGATTGTCGGTTGTTTTGGGAGAATTTAGCGACAATGAATTAAATAAAAAGTGTAAAAAACATTCGAAAATTCATGTGATATACAGAATCTTTAACTCGTTTGATGAATTCGATTCACAACTCGCCTAAAGGCTCGTTGTGAATCAAATTCATCAAGCTCGTTTCAAAAATCTTATATCCAAACTTCACTCGTTTGAGGTCCTCTATATATTCTATTGTTGTAAAAGAAATTGCAGTATCCAGAACTTGAAAACAGTGAGATACGTTTCGACCTCCCTGGTGAGAGCTCTTAACTGTCAATCAAAATATATCCATCTAACCAATAACTTGGAGACCGACTTCCTCACAAGTCACTCAGTTGACAAAATGGATTAACAGTGGCTTAAGAATATGGGAAAAGTTACATGAATTAACAAACCCGTCAACTAGGGGGAAGGGGGGGGGGGGTCATCGGGGGAAAATTGTTTTCAATTTGAAAGGCGAATTTTGTGAATGACGCAAGTCGGATTAGCTGTTACGTACAACAAAGGATTATATATCTACAGAATTACCCCCAAAAGTCACACAACAACATATTGTAGTGAATTAGCATAAGCAACAAAACGTTTCAAAACAATCTACCTCCAAGCTATTATTTCGAATTAAGGAAATAGTATTTCGAATTAACGAAATAGTATTTCGAATAGACGAAATAGTATTTCAAATAAACGAAATAGTATTTCAAATTAAGTAAATCGTATTTTGTTTTAACGAAATATGTTTGTCGTTTTAACGAAATAGTACTTTGGAATAACGAAGCAATATTTCGTTCAAATGAAATAATATTCCATTTAAACGGATATTATTTCGTTTTAACGAAATAATATTTTGTTTTAACGAAGAAATATTTCGTTTTAACAAAATAATGTTTCAGTATTTCGAAATAATATTTTGTTTTCGAAATAAAATAAGATTGAAGCGTGTCACTTCCGAGGCTTCATAGAAAATAATGCTCTGTCCACCCGACATATTTTTGATTGGGATGTGAAACAAATTTTGTTAAGGTTCTTTTAACTCAAAATTCGCCTGACAGTTCAAATGATTCAGATCTGGTGGAATAACAAACTAACAAACTGTGAGATACGAGTGTTTCAACAGCAAGAGCGTAGCGAAGATGCCCCGTGTTTTGTGTGTGTATGTGTGAGGGGGGGGGGGGGGGGGTGTTAACCCCGATTTGTTGTAGATGTGATTGCTCAAGTCTCCGCTGATAAAATATTTCTACTTCATCACCAAGTTATTCCTTCGTCGTCGAAAGCATACCTTGATTATATAGTCGGAATATTTGCCAGACGGGAGAGCAGTTTAACCCTTTGCCCAACGCAGACGATATCAAAATTTATTATTTTAAATATAATTTTTTCAAATTTTTCAAACAATTTCAACAAAACCATATCAAGTGCCCCCTTGTTGGAACGATCTCGACGAGCTCGTTCCAACGAGAGGTCACATGATATGGTTTTGTTGGAATTTTTTTAAAAATAGTATTTTTTCAACTGCTAAATTTGCATATTACGCGGGCGGATGCGAGCGATTCGTTGGGTAAAGGGTTAAACTTCAATAGCGCTTGAAATCTACACTATCTAAAAAAAAGTTAAGCCAAACACCCCTCCCCCACCCACCCCACCGTCACCCCCACTATAATACATGTAGGGTATACGAATAGCTCATACTGTGACATTCTCCATTCTTTTTCGGAGCGAGTACAAATCCTCAAAAACTGGTGAACATTTGCTGGCTATTGACCACTTTACTGCCGTGCATATATCTGACAAATGCAGTAAGGCGTTAAATCCGATTTTAACGCGACTGTGTAGCTAACTCTCTGCTGCGCTTCTTGGGCATATTCAGCCTGTTGGTCGTTTTGGTGGTGGAAGCATCACGGTTTGAGCCGGTGCCTGCTCTCCAGGTAAACTCCACTTCACATCGTCGACGGAAACATGAACGCACACGTGTGCAGGGACCATTTTTTGAAGGCGATTGCCTCACCCCCGGTCGCCGTTTACCTGGAAATGGATTTCGTTATTTGGACGATAATGCCAAGCCTCAACCGAGTGAGTATAGTGCGAGAATTCCAAGATATCCAACAGGACGTGAACTGGATGGATTTCCCCGCAACGAGCCCGGAATGTAACTCAATAGAACATGTATGGGGCATGCTCGACAGGAGAGTGGTTAATAAACAGCCACCACCTCATGACATCGACAGTCTGCGTCGTGCGCTTATAGAGGAATAACATCCGCGATGCCTAATGTTCATTCGATAAAAACAATGCTCAAGAAACCCTTGTTTCACCAATAAGGTATACCCCCCACACCCCCACACCCCCCTGCTGCAAATAGCAGGTTTTCTCTCATGAGATTTACCCATTTACTCTTCACTCACTGGTATTATCGGGGGGTGTCGGGGGGGGTGGGGGTGGGGGTGGCGGGCTTAACTCTTCTGGACAGTACACTTGTGAATAAATATATGTAGTGATCATTACGTGTGGTCTTCCAAGTTTCTTGACCCTTTGAAGCCGAGATGCCACTCTACGGTCCAGGAACATGATACGTCATAATGTCATTAAGTAGGATGGCTGTTAAATGCATGTGTGGGGTAGACCAATCAATATTTTCAACGTGCAGCCCAAGGCTGCACGTTGATAATATTAATTAGTCTACTCCCAAATAATTAATATGGTCTCTTCCAATTGCTGTTATTGACATGACATGTATGATACCACAAGGTTTTAAAGGGTTAATTAATTTACAAATACCGTACTGCAAGGGGGTGCGGTGGCTCAGTAGGTAGAGGTGCAGGCTGCAAGCCGGGAGGTCCTCGGTTCAAATCCCACCTGCGGCAACCGCGTTGTGTCCTTGGGCAAGACACTTCACCCCCATTGCTCATCTGGGGGCACGGTGACGTCGTGTACTAAGGCGTACTGCACGTCGATGGTGCACTTGTCTTCAACCAATGCTAACCCTGCTTGTATGGAGTTAGTATGTTGGGGAGCTGACAGTTGCTTGCCGTTGCTCGGTGGTTCTCTCCGGCTTCCTCCACCCGTAAAACTGTCATGGTCATGATTAGCCATTGTGCAGAAATATGTGACCTTAAACCATAAATACCGTACTGCAAACTGACCATGCTGAATCCTCAACACCCAAACTGAGTTCCACGGCCCTTCATTTGTTTGACTAACTGTGTGTGTGCCAATTATAAAATTTCGCACCGTAAAAAAGTACATGATTACTACCAAAGCGTGTCGATATCCGAGACTCAAATTCAGACGAAATTATCCCCGACTGGAAAAGCTGCTGTGGAGACATACACCCTACGCAACCCCTCCTTATTTTAAGCCACTGTTGAACAGGCACAACCGGTTCATATTTTTATCAGTTTTGGAGAGATGATAACATTTGAAATTATTTTCACTGACCACTGAAATGAATTTTGGAGGGGTATAGGGTCTATCGGAAAGTGAGTTGTCGTTCTTGGACTTGTCGGTTGGTAATTGCGGTATTGTAAACTCCGCTACTCCATTTGATTGATTGATGTAAGAGATTTTTCTGTAAGTGTCGTCTTCTATTCGAGGTAGATAAAGGGGTAATTTACCCGCCGGAGTACAATGACGTATTGCCCGATGCAGAGACGTCGGGAAGATGATCGATTGGGAGGGGTGGGGGTGAGGGGGAGGGCTGGACCTGATTTGTCTCGACTGTGAAGGCCCAAGTCCCGATTAACTAACATTCCAGCTACATCACCAAGGCATGCCTTCGCCGAAGGCATGCCTTGATCATGTAGTTGGAATATTAGACTGTCGGAATTATAGTTAAAAACTCAAGACTTCTTGGAAACTTATTTGTGAAAATATACGGGTAATAGTCGCGCTTCAACTTTTAACGCATACTGTACCAGTACTCAAAATGGGTCACGCCTCCCCCCACCCACCAACAGGCCGAATCGGGTACCACAGGCATCCATATGAATGATCAATTGCGTGCGTGCGTGCGTGCGTGCGTGCGTGCGTGCGTGCGTGCGTGCGTGCGTGCGTGCGTGCGTGCGTGCGTGCGTGCGTGCGTGCGTGCGTGCGAGTATCAAATCTAGACTTTTTAGAAAGTATTTAATATACTAACAAGATACAATTCATTTCTTACACTCTAGTCCCACGAAAATGTCCCAGCATGCATTGGGGGTCACATTCTCCCATCCCATAGTTACGCCCCTGGCCAGATCATCTGTTTTCTCCATAATTGCTCGGCACAAGTTTAGAAGTCAAAAATAATTATTTGATAAGATGTTTAATTAGTTCTTTATGTATTTGAATCAAAGGTCTCAAAAATAATTTGTTCTCTTCCTTTGCTCGTATCGCTCGCCTGTGATTACTAAAATGAGTCAATTACTCTTAGAAAAAGTACTATTTCATAAGCGGGTAAACAGAATACCTGTGGGAGTTGGACTTGTGATAGTTGGAATCTCCTTTTCATTGCACGAGATCATGGAGACTATGAGGAGATAGTTCAGGGAAATATTTCCCCATACTTCTCTCTATGAAAAGGGAATACCGTAGACAAGGTTATATCCTATCAATAGGATTGTGTAAGTAGGATGGATACCTGATAGGGTTTCAGTCACAGCACTGTCCCAGAATCGTGTAAAGAGGATTGACAGAAGTCAGTTATAGGGTGGTAACCAGGGATGTCGAAAAAACGGGGTAGCTGCCCTCTGCCCTTCGGACCACGGGGTGTGATAGGAGCAGACAATGCCCTACCCAGGTTCGTCACTTTAATGATTTGTTCTCGAAGTAAAGCTAAAATACACCCCGAATCCGTTCTGGGATCTTTCAAAATGCAATGGGGGAGTTTGGGAGGAGGTGCCCCTCCAGATGGGAGAGGGACACCGCCTCCTCTCAAACTCACCCATCTCGGGCCTTCGACCTTCGAGACATGCATGCTTCAGCATGTCATAGCGTGGCTGGCAGTGCGAGTAAATGCCCTTTTTCCGAGGGTCTGACCCTCTGCCCTGAAGTATTTCCAGTGCCCCTGGTGGTAAGTTAAAATGTTCTATCTATCTATCTATCTATCTATCTATCTATCTATCTATCTATCTATCATCTATCTATCTATCTATCTATCTATCTATCTATCTATCTATCTATGGACTGGTTTATGCTCAACACAATTTCTTGAAAAGCTCAGTAGAATTTTGATGCTTGTGACAGGTCATCAATACTTTTATTTAAGTTGTTGTCAAGATTAAAAGCTTCCTCCCACAGCCAAATATTATTTCCAATACTTTTTTTTCCCTCAATACTTTTTAACAACAGTTCTGGGTTGCTGGACAGAAGAATTGCTGTGGTACAGTGAAGGACAAAAGGCCTGATGTGCAACGTCTTGACAGACGGAAATTCTTAAGACAACATCAGAATCGTAACAAAAATGCCAACGGTTGACAAGAGCAGTTGTTTTTCTACAAGAAGTGTTTTTGTGAATATATCAAAAATGAACGTTACGTATGGATTATAATGCCTGATGGGATTCCTGCTTGTCACTCGCGTTATAAAATTAAACTCATGTTGAGCTTCGCGGATCCCCCATAAAGTTAACCCTTTGATACTTTTGTACCTGTTATTACGTACGAAATCTTCTGTTTAATTTAACCCTTTGATACTTTTGTAAGTGTTATCACGTACGAAATCAAACAGCGCCTTGATACTTTGTGGTCATTTGTTTTGTTATTATTTTCCGATTTTTTAAAGTTTTTAACTCAATTCCTATTTTCTCCCGAATAGTGCTCAGCGACAACCGTTGAGCCAAATGTTATCACACCTTAAAATACTAATATAATCCTGCTGTCAAGACTTCTTAACTGGTTGAGTGCTAGAAGCCACTATCAGGGCTTTCAAAAAATGAGGATACCAGAGCAAAAGCCAACACTTTCCTTGCTTATATTCCATATTCAGTCAAACACAAATGATATTTTGTTTATATAAATTTGTTTTATTACAAATTATTGGAGAGTGCCTGTGGGCACTCTCCAATAATTTGTAATAAAACAAGTTTTGAATAACAAATTCAGACCACTAAAAATAATCTAGCCCTCAACTAGACAATCAGTAATGTGAAAAATATCTTGTTAATTGTACTTTCCGACGTTTGACGTCGCATTTTGAAAAACGTTGAAGAAACAGAATTCCCAGAGACGTTTTAACGTCAGAATAATTAAAGTCTCAAAGGATTAATTAAGATTCCTGTGTTTAAAATCTCGGACCAAAGCCAGTAATCTGTCTCGTTGGTTGTATTGAATGTAAAAACTAACACTCCACGGCTCCGAATAAGAATAGGCGCTATCGTAAATAATTACGAATCAACACAAAAATAATTCCACACTAGGTAATTGTCAATAATCGTATATAAGCCGAGGGGGTGGGGGTGGGGCGGGGGCAGGTTGTGATTGTGAACTATAACAGCAGCTGAGTTAATTCAAACCTTTTATGGAGCTATTATTAGAAGATCGTTCAGGCCAAGGCGATTGGTTGCAGCAGACATCATAAGATCGATCCCCAACGGTACTGGCTTCAGAAAACTTTCAATCCTGTTTTGGCAACAGCATAATGCCTGGTGGAATTCCTGCTTGGTACAAACAATTTTAAAACTGAATGTTATATGTCAATATTTTTTCCTATACTAACTGAACAGTCAAACAGTGTGGAAAAAGAAGGTACAAGGTGGAACGGTATAAATTATGTATGGCAGGAGATGTCCATTGTTAATGATTGTTTGGATATGCCTGAACCGGATTGACTATCTTCTAGGTACACTCTTGTTGCTTGGAAATAATTCTTTCTCGAAGTAGACTTTTAACTGCAGACATGATTCAAAACCCCAGTTTCAACTGACAGACGAAAAATTACAGAGTTTGGACCCAAATCTTGTCTCACAGTTACCCAAAACAAGCTGAAAACACACCAGCTGATAAAGATAGAAAAAATAAGAATGAATATTAGTCAAAGGGTGGAGATTAAGGGGCCGCCTGCATCTCTGATTTAGTTCAAGCAAGTTAGTAAAACATCAGCTGATAACGCAACCAGTACTTTGTACACATTCGAGGAAATCAGGGTTACAAGAGAACATGCATAAGCGGCTTCCCAATATTTACATCGTTCCTTGAGTGCATCTAGGCGCCGTCTGTAATTCCAACAATACAGTCTCATTGTTTTTGTTTCAAGGACTAACGTATCAAAGATAGATAGATATATAGATGTTTTATTTAACGATATGTACGATACGCCTGTTTACAAATATAAAATGAAACATACATACCACAGGGAGATGGCATAACCAGATTGGCTGTCTGATTTATTTACCTTAGAATTTGGAATAATACGTATTAACTGGAATAATACGTATTAAACTGAAATAATACGTATTAAACTGTCATCTGAACTTATTTGAAATAAAGAAGCTTCTTTGCTGTTAAAGATTTAACAGTTGTATTTTCTAGAATTGTATTTTCTAGTTATGACTTTAACCCTTTACCCAACGCAGACGATTTCAAAAATTTATTACTTTAAATATCATTTTTTAAAAATTTTCAAAAAATTTCTACAAAACCATATCATGTGACCCCTCTTTGGGACGAGCTCGACGAGCTCGTTCCAAAGAGGGGTCACATGATATGATTTTGTTGAAATTTTTCGCAAAATCATATTTTTTCAGCTGCTGAATTTGCATATTACGCGGACGTATGCGGGCGATTCGTTGGGTAAAGGGTTAAAAGAGTAAAAATGATTCATTAGTATTTTCAAAGATATGGCAATTTGCCAGTTGGCAAATTTTCATGTCTTTTAAAATGCTAAGGATTCTTTTTGGCCAGTTTTATTAACCCTTTGAACCCAAGTAGTATCTTCCATATCAGATCAATGACCGCAACGGGAAGAGTTCATATTCATTATTTGGGGGTAGATCAATTAATATTTTGAACGTGCAGCCTTGGGGCTATCAGTGAATGACAGCCTTGGTGCTGCACGTTGAAAATATTGATTGATCATCGGAAAAAGGGCTTCTGGGGTTCAAGGGGTTAATAGGTAGAAAAGACAGTTCTAGAAATTACAATTGTAAAAGTCTTATAGTATTGGCTCCTGACTGAACCTTCCCGAGATTTATATCGTTCCTTGAGTGTACCATGGCGCCATCCGTAATTCTAACAAAACAATCGTTATTTTTCTTTCAAGGACAAACGTTTCCATGAAGCGTCTTTGCTCTTAAAACATTGTATATTAACAAGGTCTGTTACAGAGCGTTTCCCATGTTATAAAAATGCGAACAAAAAGAAATAAATAAAAGAGTGTTCGGTTGAAAAATGTTAGAGATATTTGCAGACAGACACAAGTAAAAGATCGTAGGGTGAAGACGGCATAAGACTAAACGGGAAAGAAGAAGGCACATTCTGGGATTATTTCTTATGTGCACACCCGGGAGCACGGTGGCTCAGTGGTGGACTGTTGGACTTCTATGCTAGAGGTTCCGAGTTCGATCCCCGTCCGGGACGACCAGTGTTGTGTCCTTGAGCAAGGCACTTTATCCCGGTTGTCTGCATGGGGGCACGATGACACAGTATACTAAGGCGTACTGCACGTCAATGGTGCACATGTTTTCAACCACTGTAACCCTGCTTGAGTGGCGCTTGAACAGAGTTAGAATGTTGAGAAGCTGACAGTTGCTCCGGGTACTCCGGCTTCCTCCACCCGTAAAACTGTCATGGTCACGATTAGCCACTGTGCATAAGTATGTGACCCCAAACACCAATAAATAAAATACAAATAAATATGTGCACATCCATTACTGAAATCCGTCAGCAGTTTCTCCGGAGCAGAATCAGCAGTCCTATTGGTGGATACACTTCTTGCGTATATTCCAACCAAACGGACATTGGGGACCCACTTGCCTCTCTTTCCAGGTTGATGCAGAACGTGAGAGAAAACAGCACAGATTTGAGCTATTTTTCTGCAGTATAAAAGTTTCTTCATAACAGCTAAATTTATTTGGGTAGAACAAGGGGAGGCCACTAAAAACTTGCAAGACGTGACGTCCTATTTTTTATTGGGCTCCTTTTTACACCCACCCACCCACCCACTACGTGCAAATTTTCTACTACCGTTCTCAGACACCCCCCCCCCCCCCACTCTCCCATTAAAATCCAAAATAAGCTTATAAACTTAGTAGGCACAGCTGTCTTTAGGGGGTTTTCATAATGTTCTTAACCCTTTACCCAAGGTAACGGCCAAAACCGGCAACGCTATTCTCAAAAATCGCCTATTAATTTTTATTATTTTTTCATTTTTTGTCTCAAAAACATAGGTTATGACCCCTCATTGGAACGAGCTCGTCGAGCTCGTTCCAATGAGGAGTCATAACCTATGTTTCTGAGACAAAAACTGAAAAAAAATTAGTTATTCAATCATTTTTTGGCAAGTGTCGTCTGCTTTTCATGTTAGGTAAAGGGTTAAACTGGTACCACCAGTTTAAACCTCTGTGGGCTGCGGTGGGCCCCAATCTACGAATGACAAGCTGTTCATTATCAGGCTTGGCCAGAGCAGGTGTACATATACGGGAACAAATTTTCATTTGAATTGTTCCCAAAATATTGTCTGCACATTTTCTACATTTCGAACAAGACACCCACCCCCTTCTAACGTGTCACATTTTCCCAGTTTAAGCCCAATATTCTCACATATAAAGCCTCCTGATGTTGTATTTCTGTTAAGAGTGTGATGTACAACATCATCTTTAAGGTTTCAAACACAAATGATGGTATATATTAACTGATATATTGATATATGTTTAAAAAATTCAAAAAATTGCACAAGTTGGAAATGCACATTTTTGGCGCACTCAAGAGACCCACCCACCCCCACGTCACGTCTTGCAAATTTTTGGTGGCCTCCCCCTGGGTAGAAAACTATTTAAGTTGATTACAAGGATACTAGAGGTTTATTTAAGATTGCGAAGCGAATCGCCAGATACCATTCAATGAAGCACGGACAACGCCGATTTTTGTCACTTTAACCCTTTCGCTGCTACAGGTCCATACTGAATACGGAATCAAATGTTGACGGCCTGAGCTTTTAGTCCGTATTCAGTACGGAGATTCAACATACAGGGAATCGATACCACAGCACGTTATTCTCAATAGAATGTATCTTATAAGAAATGAGCGTGACAGACGATATGACATTATCCATTTGTTCTCCACCATTTTTCTCGTTTATGTAAATACCGAAATACTCGAGACAACAACGGGCTCAATAGTCCAAATTTGGTCCCACATGCCGTTATATATTTTTTTGTTTTGTCGTCCTGTTCCACAGGACGACAAAACAAAAAAAAATTATATAACGCCCTGTGGGGCCACGTTTGGACTACATGGTCAGTCTTCTTGTTGTAAGCCACTGTTACCTTTTTTGGTGTTTTCGAAATGCAAATATGACTCGAAAAAGAGTGTTTCATTTCGTGATTTTCTTCAAACGTTAGTATGACTGGACAAAGTCCATTAAACAGGAATTGAATTTAAGTAGACTAAATGTCTTTTATGTTGAGATTTATGGAGTATGGGCTGGGAGAAATTTTGTAGACATTGCTAAACCCCGTCAAAGTTGAGTACCTGAATGAGATTGTCGCATAATGTTCCAGTATGTAATAAACAGTTTTAAAATTACAAATAAGTGTACGTTATTGGTGTTTTCATTTTGTTTCACCTTAACATTATTTCCTCCAATATATGGTTCAGCACAGGATTTACCAAATTGCACAGCAGCGAACGGGTTAAGGAGAAGGTGTCTAGGTGAAGTGTACAAATGTTCTGTGGTTATGGCTGCAGGCGAGTCGCCAACGTCTACCTATCAAAAATCGAAAATGACATAAATATGACTGAAATGACCGTAAATACAAAAAATAAAAGCGGTTATTTGCCGTGTATTCTAGTTGAACAACATACAAACATTTCGCGAAAATCGGACGTATTTCAGTTTTTGCTTACATTAACCATTACCTAAGAGGAAAGGCTGACCACACTTGAAAATAAAATTCTTGAATATTTAATTTTTTCATTTTCTGCATCAAAAACATAGCTTATGATCCCTCATTGGAATGAGCTCAACTAGCTCGTTCCAATGAAAGGTCATAAGCTACGTTTTAAGATAAAAAATGAAAAAAATAATGAAAATTGAATGGTGATGTTTGGCCGGTTTTTGCCGTTAAGCTGGGTAAAGGGTTAACCTCCTAGGACGTGATAGGCCAACTGAAACTCAAACATTAAACATTTTCCATGACTGCAACACAGTTTTAGATATGGTTTTTACTGAAGATTATATTCCAAAAATGTCAGATGGATGAGCCTCAGGGTGGGGCTAAAAAAGGATTGAAAAAAAACCCCGTAAAACTTGCATCGCACGCATCACACGCATCGTGGATCGAAAGTGAAAAATTGAAGACATTGTTGATAATGGCAAATGACCGAAAAGTAACGTGTGAAGTTTCAAAGCTTTGGCACTGATAACTTTGGAGGATTGTTGGTAATGAAATTAGAACTTTCAATGAAAATTATCCCAAATGGCCGCAAATATGAAGTAAAAACGCCCGATTGTATTTTCGTCATACTGGGAGCACTGTGGCTCATTAGGTAGCGATGCAAGCTGCAAGCCGAGAGGTCCTCGGTTCGAATCCCACCTGCGGCAACAGCGTTGTCTCCTTGGGCAAGGCATGGAATCCCGATTGCCATGCTTTTGTGGAGTTAGTGCGTTGGCGAGTCTGACAGTTGCTCGTCGTTGCTCGGTGGTTCTCTCCGGGTACTCCGGCTTCCTCCATCCGTAAAACTTTCCAACACGAGGTGATCCTGGCTGTCGAAAGTGTCGTTAAACCACAATAACCAAATAAATAAATTTACGTCATATCGCCGCTATTTGAAGATGGATTTTCAAAATTTATTCATTTTTGTATTTGGAATAATACGTACTAAAATTCCACCTGAACGTATATGAACTAAAGACTCATTTGATTCACACTTTATCCAGTGAAAGGTAATTTGGATCAATTTTTGTTTGTTTTTTTTATTGGAGTTTTTTTATTATACGCCTGTTCTGTGAAATCCTCATCTACAGCAACACTAGACCATGCGGAAACTGACAATCTGTTCCGCACCTATGTGTGGAACGGAAATCGTTGACGGACTATTTTTAAATAGAAGCGAAATTTCACTGGCGTTTTCTACAAATCGTGCAGCGCAATTACAATTTGAATCGCTAGCGATAGCTGAAAATCGTCCCCTGAGTTCTAATGTGTTCTATGTGCCAGTAGGCACATAGAACACATTGGACCTCAAGGGACGAAATAGTAACACGGGTTCCCCTCGCAAATTTGGTTAGCGATAAAATATGTTGTTTTTGTTGATAGCTGTCAAATGAATTACTCAGGGTCCTTCTAATAATTGTTTTATAGACGTGAAGGTGTGTAATAAAGTAATAAACACAGAACGACACGCGTGTGTCGTTCTGTGTATGAGGGATGACGTTTTTATTATTGTAAATCATGAAGATTCGGCATAGCGAGATGGAATTTCAGAATGAATGATATCGGTAATGTTTACGTCTACATACGGAATTTGGTGCATCTATGTATTATAGTTATGGCCTCAGGCGTCTCATCTGTCGGGAAAAAACGGAATGGGTTTAAAAAAAACGTCTTACATTACGTTAAATCAATGAATAAAAAACTACTGGTCTGTTTATCTTTTGTGCTCTGCTGCATACTCAAAATAGGACAAACTTTGATTTTTCCGACGTTGAAGTAAAAAGTTAAAAAATTCTCCATCTGTGATCTTTTTGCTGTCGGATGAAAGTGATGGCTTTTTTGGATATGGTATCTACGGGAAATTATATTTCCAGCATTTTAAAAATAAAGACCTATTCTATATATGAGAGATCGGATACGTGTAAAAAACAACGTTTTACGCCAAAATGTCAAATTGATGACGTCATCAACAGCAAGATGATTACCGTTTTCTGGAGCATTCATGCAGCAAATAGTGTGTTGAGTTTCATAGCTGCAGCTTAAGTAACAAGTTATGCGAGTCGGAAATTTCTCGCTTTAGCTTAAAAAATCCCAAAAGGGTCTAATTTTAAATTGATGAAATAACGTCAAAGATGGTGATAAGTACCCTCCCCCTCCCACCCAAAAAGAAAATAAAAAAATAAATAAATCAATTAATACGTGTCCGGTTAATTTGGACACTCTGCGGCTTATTATAATTTCATGAAAATCGAATGAAGGTCGCCTGTTGAGCTTGTGATCCTCCATGACGTCGCCACAGAGTACGTTGATAACGACTGAAGATTATATTTCCAAACCTTCAGAAGGCTATGTTTGAAAATGAGATTGGAATTAAAATGTTTCGAAAAGACTTTCTTCGGCTCATTCAAAAAGCGGATCGAAATTCGAAAATCTAAAAACAATGTCCATGTGTGGCCATATCTAACAATAAGCCCGAATTTCATGACTATACATCAACGGGAAGTGCCCTAAAAACGGCAACGACGAAAAAAGTAAGACAAAAATGCTGACGATTTTAATATACAACTTTTGCGCCGCTGAATGATATAGCAATAAACAATTATGGGCTTCTGTAGTGGTGAATATGGTGTGATATGAACCTAAAAGGACTTATATTGACCGAGGCGTTAGTTTTTTAGGTTCATATCACATCATACTTACCACCATGAAGTTCCATAACTGTTTTATTATATACACCCCCCCCCCCCCTCCCCAAAAAAAAAGACAAAAAAAACTGTCTTCTATTTGTCAATTAAAAGTTCAATTATATCAACCAGAAATACTTTTTATTATTTAACAATAAAATAATTATCATCTGCAGAATAGCATAAAAATAAGCAATGTTATAGAGATTACTTCGAATCAGGGCTCAAAATAAGCGGTGTCGCGTCGCTTTTTGCTATGCAAAACTTGCAAAAAGCTACACAATGTTAAATTATGTATAGCATTTTGCGATACAAGATAATCAACTGCAGCCTATTAGACTGCAGTTGATTATCTTGTATCGCAAAATGTAAATGAAAATTTGCAAACAAATTTGAAAACTAGTTCACTGATGCTTTACTTCTGATTGTGGAACATTCCAGGCATAACTCAGCTTAACTCTCCATCAAGCATCATTAGCAACTTCATATGTAAGATGAGTTCTGTTGGTTTAAATACTTCCTGTTTTTACAACATTTTGCATAAAATGTCCATTAAAATAACTACAAGCCCATCAAATTAAAAATCCCAACTTCCATTTTGAGAACTCTATTAAACAACCAAGACGCCATTTATAGCAGTATACAAGTCCATGCAACCCTTAAAGGCAGTTCAGTTTAAAAAACATAGTAAATGTTTCATGTGTTGCAGATCATTTGGAAATGCCCAGAAATGAATGAAACTATTCTATCTACTTAGAAGAATTCAATATAAAACAGCATAACATAACTCTGGTATACAAAAATAGCTATGTAATTTTTACAAAATGCTATTCATTTTTTCAAAATGCGTAGCATTTTGCTACGCAAAGAAAAAAGGTTATTTTGAGCACTGCTTCGAATGAAATAGAACTAGAGAGGGGATTTCCAAAAGCTATATTTAGAAATTTGATATTCACTGGAAAACCGGCGTACATGGATTTTTGAGTACCAGTCACGTGTATAAGATCGAGCTAATAGAAATGTGGTTATTTTTTAAAGTTAATAATGACAGTTGATAAAATATAAAAGGTGTCCAGAGCATCTAACAACAAAATGTAATAACGCCTTCTCGTATCTCCCAATTTACTGGCTTCAAGCAGAAGGTCAATACAAAATCAACGTTTTCGGAAATGTTGGAACCTTTTTTTCAAACTAACTGTATATGTTTCTTTCATTTAGTTTAAACAATATTTATTCAATGAATATGTTATATGTTACAGAATTGAACACCAAAAAGGTAACAGCACGATGAACAGCTGCTCACAATATAACATACATATGACATTGTCCCTATATCCCGATAAATTCGGTCTTTTGATTAGTCAGAATGCCTTGGACAAATAGCTATGGCAAAAGATGCACCCAACATCCAAGGTATATGAGAGCGTGCAACATCCAGGGTATAAGCGCACGCGAAACGTCGGGGGTATATGGTTTAAACGAAAGCTTTCCGCTTTTGCGTCGCCTCGAAATAAAAATCGAACCGAAAATAGTCACAAATATCATCAGATTTCCGACAATTCAATCATAAAAATATAATTAGAGCAAATAATTTGTCCCCAGAGTACCGGTGCGTTATGTGTGCCAGTAGGCACATAGAACACATTGGAACCGAGGGGAGGATATGTCAACAAAATACTGTTTACTTGTTCCCTTAACGACCCAAGGGATGTAACTCTATCTGTTGTCTTCTGCGATTATAAAGACAAAATAATTATCACGAATTTGGTCCAAGTGATTGTGGAGCTGCGAAATGCGTCCACAAATTTATTTTCACTATGTTTGTGTTGTGTTTCAAACAGGACAAAAACGTTATCTCCGCCAACATGTATGGGATATGGAGATTTAATACCTGGATGTCTCATTTAAACACCTCGTCGGCTGCTCGGTGTTTAAAAACCGACATCCAGGTATTAAATCTCCATATAACATAAATATTGGCGGAGATAACTCATAATAAACAAATTGCTAAGTAATGGAGGGATTAGACAGAAATCTTTTTTTTTCTTACCTCTTTTAAAATTTAAAATCGGAATAGGCTAACTGCAAAACGATTACGAACAGCTGAATGCCATACGAATTAACCTTAACCTCGTACCTAACACGAATAACAGACGACACTTCAAAAAAGGTTCTTAAAGAACCAAAACTTTCATTTTCTTCGTTAAAAACACAGCTTATGACCCTCAATGAAATGAGCTCGATGAGCACGTTCCTGTGTGGAGTCATAAACCACGTCTGGGAGGCGAAAATAGAGAAACTAATATTAACCCTTTACCCAACGAATCGCCCGCATCCGCCCGCGTAATATGCAAATTCAGTAGTTGAAAAAAATATTATTTTTCAAAAAATTTCAACAAAACCATATCATGTGACCCCTCGTTGGAACGAGCTCGTCGAGCTCGTTCCAACGAGGGGTCACATGATATGGTTTTGTTGAAATTTTTTGAAAAATTTCAAAAAATTGTATTTAAAATAATAAATTTTGATATCGTCTGCGTTGGGTAAAGGGTTAATGGCGACTTTTGTGAATAACGGTTATGTTTGCATTGGTTAAATGGTTAAACGCAGGCCAGGACTATTTCGTCACACCGTACGTAGGACAATAACTATTTACCCTTTTTACCCAAAGCAGACGATATCAAAATTTATTATTTTAAATATTATTTTCCCAAATTTTTCATAAACTTTTAACAAAACCATATCATGTGAACCCTGACTGGAACGAGCTCGTTCCAATAAGGGGTCACGTGATATGGTTTTGTGAAAATATTTTTAAAAATTTTTGTAAGTGTTGAATTTGCACATTACGCGGGCGTATGCGGTGGCTTCGTTAGGTTCAGGGTTAACCCTTTGCACTCTAGTGGTATCTTCCCTGTCAGTTCAGTGGCAGCAATTAGAAGAGTCCATATTCATTATTTGGGGTAGACCAATCAATTTTCAACGTGCAACCTCGGGGCTGCAGGTTGAAAATAATGATTGGTCTACCCCACACATTTCCTGAACGGCCGTCCTATTCAATGATGTTATGACGTATCATGTTGCTGGCCGGAAAAAACGGCCGCTAGGGTTCAAAGGATTAATTGTTGTAGTCTAATTTCTTTAATATCTTTTCAGAGAGAAACATTCTCATTGGTCTTACAAGAGAACCAGGAACGGGAAGATGGCATTGGCCCAACAATGATCCGCTAACATGGTCTGATTGGAAAACTGAATGGCGTGAACCAAATAAGGGCCCAAACGATCTGGTAGTTCACATGTCGCCAAACAACTACAGGTGGATAGACAAACCGTGGACTCGCTACAAACATGTGTACGTAGCATGTGAACTTTGAGTCGGGGTGTGCTTGCTTCAAATTTATCTGATAATATTAACTCTCTAAATGTTTCATTGTACAGACTGGACTCATTCGTCCAGAAACCAGACTTTATTTTTTTCTGTATATATTTTGTAATCTGAAGCACAACAACAATTAATCACAAAGAACATACGTGTCCCCGAGCTCTCATGCCATCAGTTTAAATTTAAGAGGAGTTCGTTCAAATTGTAAAACGCAGCGTGCGCGCACGGGCTTCTTGATCCTGAAACAATTTCATATTTCAGCTAAATGGTCGGTTGTGTGCGTTTTGTCTTTACGATTTGGTTCTTTTGGGTTGAGGAGGTTTTATGAGTTGTACTCATTCGTGCTGCACGGGTTCGTTTAACGGGATATTCCCCTGGTCTGTTTCATTCTGATCTTGGATGTTGTTGATATTAGTACCAGTTTATGTGGAGGCAAGCTATTGACACCTTCGTAAAGGTCAATGTATGTCGTTTTGAGATGGTAAGTTGTTGTATTGATTGGTTTCAAACTGCACATCAGTATTACGTACATCTGCAGTTTGATGGGCGTTTCCAGCCCCGATCAACCCAGCAGACAGGGGCCGACCTGAGAAATACATTTGTTCATTTAATTTCATTCGTTTTTGGCATAATTAAAGTTTTTCCTGAAATGATTGAAAAATATTTTTATTACTCTATAACCATTCACTTCCACAAGAGTTCAAAGTCAAGTTTTGGCTGCCTGAGTGCACAATGGAGGAAATAGGTTCTTACAGTTATGAGCCAACTTAGAAGCCTAGATTTAAAATTCAGGAGCAGGATCAGAATCTGAGGAGTCAAATTCACACTGGCTCCTTACTAGGTCAGCCCCTACCCGCAGATGAAGATATACTGATAGCAGGTGTATTCTCCTTTTTTGACGAATCTAAATTGTTTAATCCCTCCATTGTATAAACTGGGTACTGATGTCTTTAATTTTTCTATTTTGTAGGGTCAACTATCAATTGTTATTTATATTATACATGAAATGATTATGATGTAAATATTGGACGACGTTTAAATAGTTTAATCATTTGCCCCGCCTCTGCGTTTGATTGGTTGAAAGCATACAGCGTGAAAGTCGTCAAAATCGTATAAACCAAATCACGTCATTTGATTCGCACATCCGACCCAATTTTGAAGACTATGGAAGCCCCACCCACTCAATCCAGTTGTCACCGTGGGGGCGTGATGGCAGACTGATAGATGGATAACAAGCTTGTAAACAAAGATCAATGATCGATTTTTCGTCGCCTCCAGTCAGCGAGAATATAGTGATAATTTCTCGGGAACAATTGAATTTAATGAAATATACCGAAGTGGGAGACGAATAAAAGATCATACATCCAAACATGATTTATGGGGAACTTAAAAAAAATGTTTTTAATGATATTGTTACTTGACTTGCTAAATATCTGTCGTCTGCGATCGAAAATCAAAACAACAAACAATTTGACAATGATTGACGTGACCTGTTTTGGCACACTTTCCTGAGTTTGACTGTTGTCTTTTGCGAAAATTAAAAGTTTTTCGTTCACGTACACATAGTTTTTATATTTTAATATTACAGCCGGATTAAATTATAAGAAATAACTGTTGTTTTCCTTCGGTTTATGCGATATAAACCGAAAATTTTCAGCACAAGCTTAATCATAACTCGCTACGCTACGCGAGTTATGATTAAGCTTGTGCTGGAAATTTTCGGTTTATATCGCATAAACCGAAGGAAAACAACAGTTATTTCTTAAATAAACAAAGAACTATGATGTTTTAATAAACTGAACAGTTAAAACTGTCTGATGGAGTTCACACACTTTTCTTGTCGTTTCCACGGACCATAGATCCACGACTCTGCTATAAAAGTAAATTACAAACCAGAACCACGGATGAACAGAAATTGTTTTATTCGAGAAATGCTCTAAGTTGAAAATGTACACCCCTTGTGCAAAATTTGTACTGAACCACAATTCAAACCTGACCCGCAGTTTGGTATAGTTGAGTCACATGCCAAATTCGGTTGCGGTGAAATAAGCAGAACTAAAGGTATCGCCCGGTAACCAGAATGTTGGCGGAAATAAGCAATTTCTAAGCCGAAAAGGCCCATAACTCTTGTAAATATCATCGGACCAAACCCAATTCGCACTTAACCTTTATTTTGATATAACTGGGGTACAAAACAAGTTGCAGGCAGGGGAGGCAGGCAGGCAGGCGCAGGCAGGCAGGCAGGCAGCCAGGCAGACTCTGACCTGTAATTTGGTTTCATTTAGTCACATGCCAAATTTGGTTGCGGTGAAATAAGCAGAACTAAAGTTATCGCCCGGTAACCAGAATGTTGGCGGGAATAAGCAATTTCTAATTCGAAAAGGCCCATAACTCTTGTAAAAATCATCGAACCAAACCCCCAATTTGAACTTAACAATATTTTGATATAACGAAGGCAAAAAACCAAGTTGGTCCTGATCTATAAATCTAAACTCAAGTTAATAACCGGAAACCAGAATGTTGATGGAAATCCGTTATTTCTTAGTCGAAAAGGCCCAAAAGTCTTGTAAAAAATCCTCGGACCAAGCTCCAGTTCGAATTTAACCTTCACTTTGATTAGGGCTGTCACGATTAATCGATTGTTGATCGGTCACGTCGAAATCGATTAGTATCTTTCGTTGTCGAATAATCGGTAAATTATATCCCGTTTCAGACGTTTAATAATTAAAAGAAAATATGTTAAAAACTATTGTTTCTAAAGGTAAAGGGTTAAGAACATCGATGTTAAACCCCAAGAAGCTATTGGAAGCATTTGTCTTTCAGGTACATTCTCATCAAAGCTTTGATGTTCTGAACTTTTGAACCGTCAGTGTAATAATCAAGACCGGTCGGCAGTTGCGAAGTTCGCAACTGCCGACCGGTCTTGATTATTACACTGACGGTTCAAAAGTTCAGAACATCAAAGCTTTGAATGTAACTAAAAGAGGATCGTCTTCGTTGTTTACTTGATGTAGGTTAACTGACTTCAACTTCATTTTTATCGACTTCAAAGAGAAGGAGATGGGGTCATCTAGGTACGATCAATCGATTATTTGCGACGATTAATCGATTCCTAAATTAAATAATCGTGACAGCCCTAATTTTGATATAACTGAGGCAGAAATCAAGTTGGGTCTTGATCTATAAATCCAAATTCAAGTTATCATCCGGAAATGGAAAAGTTTACGGACAGGACGGACAGACAGACAGACAGACAGACAGACAGACAGACAGACAGACAGTCAGGCGGCCGGACATATGGACTGTATGACAGACAGACCAATCTCAATATGACAATTTTTTTAAACGGGTGTATAAAAAGCCGTGAAATCCAGATGTCCATACGAAACCAGTTACTAAATAGAGGATATGGAATGAGTGTTTTTCTCATATAATATTTATGAAACGAGTCTAAGAATTTTCCGTTTGGGCGAGCCTCTGGCGGGGCCCCAAACAGAAAATTCGGACGAGTTTCATAAATATTATATGAGAAAAACACTTATTTCATATTCTATTTATCATATGACACACATATGCACAAATTATCGACTCAGTATGACTGTTTAACCCTTTACCTGACGTGTGTTGTAGACGACACTTGAAAACAAACATCCTCATATAACTAAAAAAATTCATTGTTTGCTTCCAAAACATAGGTTATGACCCCCTCATTGAAACGAGCGCGACGCGCTCGTTCCAATGAGGGGTCATAACCTATGTTTGGAAGCAAAAAATAACAAAAATGTGTATAGCACTGGCCGGTTTTGGTCGTTATGTTAGGTAAAGTGTTCATGCAATATAACCCAACCTAAATAGGACAGATAACGTAAAGTCTCCCTACTCAAATTATGCAAATGTGACCCAGTTGTATTTTGTTCAGCCAATCAAACTGTCCATATTTGAAATTGACCTATAAAATCTTTCAACCCCAATTATGCAAATTATGAAAATATGGCCCAGTTGTATTTTGTTCAGCCAATCAAATTGTCTAGTTTTGAAATTGACCAATGAAATTGACGGAAGGCTTTATTTATCATTGATTAATATGAAAGCAAAATATCAAATGTTTTGAAGTGAACAAACCAGACGAGTCATATGATAAAAATACATATCGATGCATTGGGATAGGGCGCAACTGCAAGCCACTTACTGTTTACACTATGTCATCAAATAATTTATCGTTCTGCTTACTCGTCATATTTTTATAGAATTTACCACAAGCTAATTGGGCTAATTAAATCAATCAAGAAATGATAAAAAGCACCTAACAAAAACTAAGTCCGTTTAGTTTATTATATTTTCATTAGATTGTGATGAGAAAATTATGCAATTCGAGTCTTTATTTACTGCTAAAGTGGTCATTTTATCCAAAGCTTTTCCAGACTCTAGATAAGTGGTATGTTTAGGTCCTCTATGATTATTGAGTTATTTAAAATAGGCATTTACATGCTTAATTAACGCCTGACAGCATTATTAACTTTTTCAATCAATTCGTCCTTGTCATACCTCAAGGTTAGGTATGAGTTTATACGTTCAAATAATGAATTAAATTCTGTCATTCTATTTGGAATTTATCAAGTAATAATTACATTGTTAATGTAGTTATATGTTTTGGGTCCAAATACTCAATTCCCGTTGGTCAGCTGGATGAAAACGTCATGACCAAATGTAATTCATTTTCCAATGAATACATTTGGTCGAACTTTGACCCTCATTTACGGTAAAGCGCAGTTGACAGAATGTAATTTGGGCGGTGTTTGTGCGCTTTGTCTTTTGTGTGAGAGCCCTTTTTCGCCTCGTTCGTTCGTACATGTTTTATTTCGTCTTTCTGCTTTGTTGTTTGATAAAAAGTAGTTTAAACAGTTACGGAATGTAATTATAAGAATTGAATGCAATTTTTATAATCTTTATTGGAGTATGAACGTGTGGGAATGGGTACAAATTGTATGAATCCCTTCGGGATTCATACATAATTTGTACCCATTCCCACACGTTCATACTCCAATAAAGATTATAAAAATTGCATTCAGTTCTTAATTATCAGTAAAACACAGGAGTATTTAAGAGAGCAGCTTTGACGTAATTCGTTCGTCTCACTAAATCCTGTATTAAATTATAGGTAGTATGCGTCACTCTGACGCCATTGGTCGCTATATGATTTTCTATAGTAAATTTCCATAGAATTAGAAATGTACTTAACGTAACTTTGACATAAATTTATGAGAGCGTATTTGGTCGCTGAAGCACACTGGTGTAATTTGGTGATGTCATTTCGATGCCGCATACCCTCACTTGAGTGAAACAAGGTGCCAGTTGCAATGCCATTAAGCATTGCAGATGGCACATTGTTCCATTTTAGGTACGATATATTCTTAAAAGACCATTTATGATATAAATCTGACATGATACATGTTTCACTTGACTTCAATTTATCACCAAACAGTTTCTGTTCAGCTTTTATCAGCTCACCTGCCTGAAAGTCAGGGAGAGAAAGTCATCACTTTTTGTCCGTCGTCCGTCCAGCATGAACTTTACATTATCGACTTCTTATAAAACACTGGGCCAAATTGAACCAAATTTGATATTCATGTTCCTTATATGTCAATTCAAGTTTATTCAAATAAAACTGCCGCGCCCACAAGGAGCATTCCTCTGATAGCACCCATAAATTATTTTCCAAAAGTAGAAAAATCTCCTTCTCCAGAACCATCAGTTAGAATCTCCTAATATTTGGTATATAACCTCTCTGGGCGGGGGCGGGGGCGGGGGGGGGGGGTCAAATTCAGGTTTGTTCAAATCGAGTCCATGCGTTAATATTTGGGCTCCCTATGGATAGAGCCCGAATTGTAGCTTAATGTAATATGAGGGAATTTCTTGAAAATCTTTTTCAGATCCACCTGTCAGAATCCTTTCATATTTGGTATACACATTTCTAGGGTGGTCAGATTCACATTTGTTCAAAGCGAGTCCCTGGGTATATATTTGGGCTCCATGTGGGAGCCTCAATTTTAACTTAGTGCAATATGAGGGAATGTCTTTAAAAATCTTCTTCAGATCCATCAGTCAGAATCCTTTCATATTTGGTACACAACATCTCGAGGCGGGTCAGTTTCAGGTTTGTTAAAATAGGTTACCTGGGTAAATATTTGGGCTTTCTATTGGAGCCCAAGTTTAACTTAGTGCAATATGAGGAAATTTCTTTAAAAATCTTCTTCTTCAGATCCGCCAGTCAGAATCCTTTCATACTTGATATCAACATCTCTATGGGAGCTCGAATATTAGCTTAGTGCAATATGAAGATTTTTTTTAAAATCTTCTGCTTTTGGACCCTGCAGTCAAAATGCCTTCATATTTCGTATACAACATCTCTTTGAGGGTCAGATTCAGGTTTGTTCAAATCGGGTCGCTGGGTTTATATTTGGGCTCTCTATTGGAGCCTGAATTTTAACTTAGAGCAATATGAGGACATTTCTTTATAAATCTTCTTCTTCAGATCCATAAGTCAGAATCCTTTCATATTTGGTATTCGACATCTTTGGAGGAGTCAGATTCAAGTTTGTTCAAATTGAGCCCCGGGGTTATTAATTTGAGCTACCTAAGGGAGCCTGAATTTTAACTTGGTGCAATATGATGGAATGTTTTTTAAAATCTTCTTCCTCAGATCCACCAGTCAGAATTCGTTCATATTTGGTATATAACATCTCAAGGGAAATCAGGTTCAAGTTTGTTCAATTTGAGTCTCTGGCTTAATATTGGAGCTCTCTATGGGGGGGGGGGGGGCAGGGGGTGGGGGGCAGTAGGTTACGATCAAGTTTGTTCAAATCCATTCCTCGGTGTTTTTCCATAAAATTTGCCTTTCATGACTTCATTCCTTTGTAGCGTTGATGAACCATGTCCAACTGAATGTTACCCCAAATACTTCTTTGAACCACTTTGTCAGGTGAGCGATTAAGGCCCCTTGGGGCCTATTGTTATCTGAAGCATTTTTTCTCTCACATTCCTACTTCTCTAGTCGGCAGTCTTCTCTCCAAATCTCCTTTTTTCCTGCCACTTTTTTACTCTCCTGTTGTTTTTTTTCTACTTTTTTTTCCAATGTGGGCGTCATTCAAACAGCCAGATGGCTATGTCACCCTCATGTAGAAATCAAATATCTATCTCTATAATTGTTAGGTATAAAACCCCAAGCAATTTACAATTGATGAATTAGTTTGTACAGTGGAGCCCACTTAATTGGATATCTCTTTATTGTATTTCCCTGTTAATTGAATATAATTTCCCAACACAAAACGATTTACCATGCCTCCAGTACAAATTTGACCTGTTAATTGAATACAGGTTATAGAGTGAACTCCTCCTGTTAATCGAATAAAAAGTTTTGTAACATGTCGAGAAATTACCCTGACTCTTCCCAGTTTTCCTTTGGTTAAAGACCAATTTGGCCTCAATACATCCAATACAGGCATTTAATCTATTATATCTTGTTTGACAGAACTCATGGAGCTCTGTCAAACAAAATATAATAGAATAAATGCTAAGTTTATCTCTATAATACAGGAAAGAGACACAATCCCTGTTAATTGAATACTCCTGTTAATTGAATAATTTTCATTGGCAAAGTGTTCCATTGACAAAGTGGCTATTCAGTTAACAGGGTTCCACTGTATTACTTTTTAATTACTTTGTATTACTGTTTAATTATTTTGTATCACTGTCTTATCATTTTGAACAACTGTTTAACTATTTTGTAATACTGTTCAATTATTTTGTAATAATTTTTAATTATTTTGTACTTCTGTTTAATTATTTGTATTACTGTAACTGTTGTAACACTGTTTAATTATTTAGGACCTGTAATATGTCGTTTTCGGACAATAAATTCATATTGTGTATTTCTGTGTAGTTTTTTTTGTGCATGTAATATATTGTTTTCTGCAAATAAATTCCACCATTCATTCACGTAATAATACCCTTACTCCACGAGAACATACTTATACTGTAACACACTTGGGTACTTTCTGCTCCTGTGAGGGAAACGACTTAGACTGAGGTGGAATGTATTGGTGCCATTTCATACTGCTATCTACTTTGGCTGGTGTGGTTTACAACCATCGAATAAATATATTTATCAACTCATAGTGATAAACACAGGTGTACAGTAAATGCAGTACGACAACAAAGTGCTTATAGTGTTGTGTGGGGAATATAGGGACCTACGAAACTTCGAAGTTGGATTCGATTCGATTCGAAATAGTGTCGATGATTCGATTCGACACAGCTGGCGCTGATTCGGAAATTTTCGAATCCTCGAGGTGTTCTCAAAAGTGTCTCCTCTTAACCTTTTCTCCTATCATCAGGTATCGTGTACAGGAGACCTGATGGGAGAAGAGAGTAGTGGCCGAGTGGATGAGTGCGCTGGTCGCTCATGGCAGAGGTCCCTGGATCCATCCTTGGACGCAAAAGTTCTCGAGGTGTCCGAACGCTCTCTGTCAGCATCAGTTGTGGGGTTGATGCTGTCGCAGCGTACTGTCATATCGGGTGGGGACGTAAAATGGCTGTCCTCTGTGTGGAGAGAGACACACTCCGTGCAGACTGACGATCCCTTCGTTGTATTCGAGAAGAGTGAGGTCACGAAGTCATTCACTAGCGCCATTATGACAAGGAGAGGTGTTAATATAAGTTACCAAACTTGTTCGGCAATCATTGCAAAACAAATACAAATAAGTTTAATCCTTTGAGCCCTAGCGGTCGATTTTCCGGCCAGGAACATGATACGTCATAATGTCATTAAATAGGGTGGCTGTTCAGTAAATGTGTGAGGTAGACCAATCAATAGTTTCAACGTGCAGCCCAGAGGCTGCACGTTGAAAGTATTGATTGATCTACACCCAAATAACGAATATAGACTCTTCCAAGTGCTTTCATTGAACTGGCATGGAAGATACCACTAGAGTTCAAAGGGTTAAAACATAGAGGAAGAGTTCAAGGAGGCTATCCGCTTCCGAAAGTACCTTTATTCCGTTTCTGGGATAATCCAGGTTTTTTATTGACTTGTGCACACAGACGAGTTGCCATTGAATGCAATACTTGAGTGGAGACTGGCTGTATTTGTCGTTGTTAGAAGGTGCAATGTCCACATCTTGAAGAGCGGCTCGACTCGAATCGCGGTTCCATTCGAAAATGTCATCCTGATTCTATTCATTAATCAGAGGCGGGCTGGCCGTATGGTCCACCGGGAAAATTCCCGGTGGGTCCCTCTTCTGGTGGCACCTGGGGCCCCAAAAATTGATGTAGCCTAACATTTCGTGAAAACACCAAACGGGCAAATGGATCTGATTGCATAGAATGCTGGCGTATTGAAATCTCTGTGAACTGTTAACGGCAGTCCACCTTCAGAACATTTCGATATACCAGCAGTCTGGATGCCACTGATCGCTCAGATGCAAGGAAACAGAGTTCTTTTAATTTGAAAAATCAAAATTTTCTCCCATTGGGCAGAACTATGATGAGCCCCATGGGTTCGCGAATCCCGCCCCACCCCCTCTCCCCCTGTTGATACCATTCTTGGAGAATGAGTGATGAAGATGAAATAAAAATGGCATCGAAATATCCTCTGTGTGAACTGACATTGATCGCTCAGATGCAACGAAGTACTCTGCAAAAAATATAGGTTCTCCTTAGAACCAAAACTGGTTCTAATCTTGTCCCTGAGGTGGAACCAGTTCTGTTTAAACAGTATTTATGTCAAATCAAATAAATTTACCAAGATTAGCATTCAATTTTAACAGAATATTACATGAACTGAAGTAGATTCAGCACTAAACTTGGAGTCGCCAAACATTTTGAAACAAAGGAGATATGAACAGATGCAACGAAGTACACTGCAAAAAAATATAGGTTCTCCTCAGACCCAAAACTGGTTCTAATCTTGTCCCTGAGATGGAACCAGTTCTGTTTAAACAGTATTTATTTCAAATCAAATAAATTTACCAAGATTATCATTCAATTTTAACAGAATATTACATGAACTGAAGTAGATTCAGCACTAAACTTGGAGCTTATTCAACGCAGTCGCCAAACATTTTGAAACAAAGGATATATGAACAGATGGCATACCGAACCAGTTTTGGTTCTGTATAGAACCAAAACTGGTTCGATATGCCAACTGTTCATATCTCCTTTGCGTAATAATGATTTGAGACAACCTCGTATAAGCTCTAAACTTACGGCTGAAACCCCCTCAATTTATGTTTAATTCTGTTAATATTTAATGTTAATCTTTATAAATTTATTTGATTTGAAATAAATACTGTTTAAACAAAACTGGTTCCATCTCAGGGACAAGATTAGAACCAGTTTTGGTTCTAAGGAGAACTTATATTTTTTGCAGTGTAGCGTTCGTTCAGTTACAAATGTCAAAATGTTCACCGGATTCTGCACCCACTTTGATTCATTTCCCAGTTACTTTTCTTGGCCCAGTCCGCCCCGTCATTACTCGACGCAAAAGTTGAGACTTGCAGGCCCCTAGTGGAATGTACTGTACGTTTGCCCTAGTTCATCTAGCATCATTCGGAGATCATTCTTTCAATACAATTCCACCCAAGCCACCTGAGAGAAACAACAAGAAAGTCGGCTTAGTTTTGAGAAAACATATGGACAGTATTAAAACGACAGTGTAAGGGAATATTGTGGTAGGGAGCAAATTGCATTTTTTGTTGATAATGTAATTTTTATTTTACAGGCTATACATTCTAATTAAACTTCCATGTTAACCCTTTACCCAACGTAACGTCCAATACTGGTCAGCGCTGTTCCCAAAAATCACATTTATTTTTCATTATTTTTTATTATTTTTATTCTAAAAAACATAGTTTATGACCCCTCTTTGGAACGAATACGTTCCAATGAGGGGTCATAACCTATGTGTTTGATGCAAAAAATTAAAAGAATTAGTCCTAAATTTGCCATGTCATAAATCCCGATCGACAGGTTTTAAAATTTGCCACATGAATATACTAACGCTTAAATTGACATGGTACTATAAGAAATGCAGGTCTCGACATACGCGCATTCACTGAAACATGGTTAAATCTTCTGATGAAAGTGCTGACGTTCAGCTTGGTAACTTTCAAGAAGTAATTAGAAAGGATCGTCCATATAGGGGAGGGGGTATTGCAATATATATCCAAAATGGTATCCCATTTAAGCTGAGGCCTGATCTCGAAGTATGTCCACTTGAATGTATTTGGATCGAAGTCATTACCATTGCCTCGTCATTCCTGCTTGGTGTCTTCTATCAGCTCCCTACTAGTGGTAATGAATGTTGGGATATGATCTCCACATCGTTTGAGAGAGCAAAGGATTCGGGAATTTCTCGTATAATAGTTACAGATGATTTTACTGATAACGCACTATTACCAACAAGGGGAAAAGTCAGGGAGATTACGGATTACTTTAACCCTTTATCTAACGTAACGGCCAAAACCGGCCAGCGCTATTCTCAAAAATCGCCAATTAATTTTCATTATTTTTTCATTTTTTGTCTCAAAAACATAGGTTATGACCCCTCGTTGGAACGAACTCGTCTAGCTCGTTCCAACGAGGGGTCATAACCTATGTTTTGAGACAAAAAATGAAAAAAATAGTTATTCAAGAATTATTTTTGCATGTGTCGTCTGCTTTTCAGGTTAGGTAAAGGGTTAACTTTACGCAATTGATGTCGGAACCTACATTCATTACAGAAACCTCAAAAACTTTATTATACCTTATTGCGGTCAGCGAATCAGTTAATGTGCTATCTTGTGAAGTTGCTGACCCATTTATACCCGGCCTAATTAGATATCACTGCCCCGTCCACATTGAAGTAGACTTTAGAAAAAAAATCTTTTAAAAGTTTTAAACGTAAAATCTGGTTATATGACGAGAGCAACTTTATAAAACTCAATAATGCACTGACAAGCACCCAGTGGAGTATTATCTAAGCTCAAAAATGTCTGAAGACAATGATAAAAAACTTTTTTCCCAAAGTTCTAGAACTTACATCTACTTATATCCCAACAAAGGAAGTGACAATCAGGAGTAGAGACCCTAAGTGGATACATAACGAAATTAGGCTACTTATACGTAGAGGAAACGTCTTTATCGTTCGGCAAAATCTAATAATCGACCCGAGACTTGGGCGAAATATCGCGCAGAACGAAACGAAGTTGTCTCTGTTATAAGAAAATCAAAAACAACATATTAACCCTTTACCCAATGAATCGCCCGCATACGCCCGCGTAATATATAAATTCAGCAGCTGAAAAAATATTATTTTTCGAAAAATTCCAACAAAACCATGTCATGTGACCCCTCTTTGGAACGAGCTCATAGAGCTCGCTCCAATGAGGGGTCACATGATATGGTTTTGTTGAAATTGTTTAAAAAAAATTAATAAACGATATTTAAAATAATAAATTTTGATATCGTCTGCGTTGGGTAAAGGGTTAAAACAAAATACAGTTAACACTAAACAAGATCCTTGGACCCTTGCTCTTTTTGATCTACATAAATGATATAGCCTTGGACCTAACAAGTAGTATTCGATTATTTGCAGATGATACAACCTTGTATTTAATAGTAGATAACCCCGATCGAGCCTCTTTTGTTTTAAAAGGCGACTTCGACAAGATTGAACAATGGGCGCAAACATGGCCTGTTGCATTTAATCCTTTAAAAACTGAAACGGTGATCATATCTCGAAAACGGGCCCCAGTGACACACCCTCAATAGTAATGGAAGGTACGAGCATTAAAGAAGTCACTGAACACAAACACTTGCTTGTTATCTTAAACTCGCGGTGTACGTGAGAACATTACATTGACCATATCTGTGCAAAGGCCTGGTCACGTCGAGATCAAATTTGAAGGAATAATTCTTATTAGATCGTAAAACTCTGGAAAAAATATATTTCGCCTTCATTCGACCTTTGTTCGAAATGCGCAGATTCGGTTTGGAATAACTGCACCTAATTTGACTCGACGAGGTTCGAAAGCATCCAAATAGCTGCTGCACGTAAGTAGCAGGAGAGCGATGGACCGGGCCTTTTGGGCCGGGCCTACCCCCGGACCTAGGAAGTAACGTCATAGTCACGTGACTTGGAGGCGTCAAGTTTGGTTGTCATGGTAACCCGCGTGAGCGGCCATCTTGTGACGTCATCTCCATGACGTCACAAGAGGATATGTTCGATTGAATATGTTCGGAGGATATGTTCGATTGAATCGGAGTGTCACGAATTACCACAAACAACCCGACAATCCCTCCAAATCACCATAAACGACCTTATTTACTACGTATTCCTCATTTTATCGGCTTAGCACGTAGTGCTATAGTACCGAGGGGCACAGGGAGTGAGCTCGATTGACTAGGAGTATGCTCCAATAGAGCAGAAGAGCCTATCAACTGGAACAGCTTTGCTTATTGTTACTATATTTAGAAATTTCTGGTCTATTCTTGTTAGTTCTGACCCTATTCCGAGTACTCTTGTTGTTTCATTTATCTAGATCACCCAATCACCCCTTTGGGCCTCTGGTGGTGGTGTCTCCTGTGTCGGTTCGGTGACGGCGGTTGAGAGAGGGTGTCCGTGTTAAATGTTGTGGGGTAGACCATTTAATGTTCTCGGAATGGGACTTCGTGTCTGCACGCTGACAGCATTTAGTGATATACTTCCCACATTCATTTAGTGGTCGTCCCGCCTAATGAAATTATGACGTATTATGTTCGTGTCCCATAAAAACAGTTTCTGGGATTAAAAGGGTTAACCCCGACGATATATTACTGGTTCAGAGCTGGGCGTGCAATCTACTGGGACGTTTCCTATAACACGTCTCATCGCCATATTGCACGTATGCACACGGGCACTGCGGACCAGGCAGATACAAAGAGAAAAATCCAAAACAGAATTATAAACATATCTAGGACAAATTCTCGGGTTTCTTTTATTCTCTTCTTATCCTAAATACAAAGTGGTTCTCGAATATCCTTTTTAAAGAATTTCCAGCTTTTTGGACAAGAGTGTGTGTGTGGGGGGGGGGGGGGGGGAACACTTTGGAGGTTAAGATCGCCATTCAAAAAAAACTATCTCACCCCCTCCACACAAAATAAACAAAGCAGAATGCTTAAATGTACACTACAGGCATATCGAGTATTACTGAGGCTAAGAAAAAACAGCAGCGAAATGCACTATAAAAGCCCAGAGACCGAGAAAAAAAAAAACAGTAGCGAAATGACTATTGAAAAAACTCTCAATCTGCTAGGTTTTATACTTGCCAGTCCCAAGCCTGGGTAAAAGATGTGGAGAGTTTTTGGTGATTCGGAGAGATTGTCGGGTTTATTTGGGTAATTCTACGAATCGGGGAACTACTCGTGTACAAAGGAAATACCATTCGAATATACCTATGTCTTGTTGTAGGCCTTTGGGTGGCATAGCAACCACGTGCTACCATAGAAACCAAGATGGCGTCCTCCAGTATGCAAAATGGACGACGGGAACACGTATCACCCTAACAACACGCGCTGTGCATGCGCACTAACACCATGCATCACTATGGGGATTACGTCAGTAGATGGCTGCTCACGCGGGTTACCATGCCAACACAACATGGCGCCACTGAGTCACGTGACATGACGCGACTTCCGAGGTCCTGCTCGAGGTCCTGCCAATAGTGACTCAAGCGTTTAACGTCACATATTTCTGCACAATGGCTAATCATGACCACAACGCCGTTGCCGCAGGTGGGATTCGAACCGAGGACCTCTAGGTTTTCAGCCTGCACCTCTACCTACTGAGCCACCGCACCTCCTGAAGATATTAATTAATCTACTGAAAAAAGTGACTCTTCAAAAACAATGTAACTTTTGACATGGACTGTGTCAGTTAGCAAATGCAGGAATTAAAGGATTGAAAGTGTTCCTTCTAAAAAAAACAAGGTGCAACGTCACAGGTTTACTAACCAGAAACCATCAAAATTTTAATTTTCCGCGTCGAAAAAAGTCGCAAAAGGCCCATAACTCTTGAAGAAAAGTCGGAAAAGGCCCATAAGTCCAGAAAAAAATGATTGGACAAAAGCCGTTACACTACTAAAGTTGTCAACCAGAAACCATAAAAATTGAAATTTCGAAAAAAAGTCGAAAAAGGCCCTAACTCTAAAAAAAAATGAAAGTCAAAATCCGTTACTTGGGAATATCCTTCCCCCATGATGGTCCACCAGCATACCTAAGATCATTCAAATCAGACATGCACTGACCGAGATACAGAGGTCTGAATTTGTTACGGACAGACGGACTGGTGGACGGACGAACGGACGGACGGGCGAATGGTTAGAAAATAACACCTATCTTTTCCACTAATAAAGGCCTAACTAAAGTTAAACACGCTATACGCAATACAAGTGTTACAATAAAGTATTTGGTAATGACATTTCTTCTCAGTCTACACATTTTGATATTTTGTTAGTCCTCAAAATGTGAGCCTTGTATAACAAACAAAATAATTAACTTGAATAAAATATGGAGGATATGGAATGAGTGTTTTCTCATATAATATTTATGAAACGAGTCTAAGAATTTTCCGTTTTGGCGAGCCCAAACGGAAAATTTGGACGAGTTTCATAAATATAAAATGAGGAAAACACTCATTTCATATTCTATTTATCATATGACACACACACGCACAAATTAGCCACTTAGTATGACTTTTTAACCCATCACCTAACTTGAGTTGCAGACGGCACTTGGAAAAAACATCCTCGTTTTACTAAAAATTTTCATTTTTGCTTCCAAAACATAGGTTATGACCCCTCATTGGAACGAGCTCGTCGAGCTCGTTCCAATGAGGGGTCAAAACTTATGTTTTGGAAGCAAAAAGTGAAAATATAAAAAAAAAATGAATGGCGCTTGTCTTGGAGGTAAAAGATTAATACAATATAACCCACCCTAAATAGGACAGATAACGTAAATTGTCCCTACTGAAATTATGCAAATGTGACCAAGTTGTATTTTGTTTAGCCAATCAAAAACAGTTTTGAAATTGACTAATGAAAGCTCCCAACTCTAATTATGCAAATTATGAAAATGTGGCCCCGTTGTATTTTGTTCAGCCAATCAAATTGTCTAGTTTTGAAATTGACCAATGAAATTGACGGAAGGCTTTATTTATCACTGATTAATATGAAAACAAAATATATCAAATGTTTTAAAGTGAACAAAACGGACGAGTCATATGATAATTTTTGTTACTTTATAACAGCGCTCTGAACGCTAGCATTGCGATTAGTGTGTAAAAGCCTTAATTTTATTGACTTTACATATTTCGCTCCTGAAGTTTCTACCGAAAACATAAGGGGGGTTGCGGTGGCTCAGTAGGTAGAAGTACAGACTGCAAGCCGAGAGGTCCTCGGTTCGAATCCCACCTGCGGCAACCGCTTTGTGTTCTTGGGCAAGACACTTTACCCCCATTGTCTATGAGGGAGCACGGTGACATTGTGTACTAAGGCGTACTGCACGTCGATGGTGCACCTGTCTTCAACCAATGCTAACCCTGCTTTGTTGGAGTTAGTATGTTGGAGAGCTGACAGTTGCTCGCCGTTGCTCGGTGGTTCTCTCCGAGTACTTCGGCTTCCTCCACCCGTAAAACAGTCGTTAGCCATTGTACACAAATATTTGACCTTAAGCCCCAATAAATAAATATACCGAAAATATGACTGCTAAAATCCATACTGAACTATTTCTAATCCCCCAAATACGAATGCGCGAAAAAACTCGTTAAGACAGTCATCCAATTTACTATAGCGATCAATGGAGAAAAATAATAAATTCCTATTTTCTAGAAAATAAGACTTAACTAAATATAGACGGACATATGGTCATATTCTATATAAAATTCTCTTTAATATGGCATAAAATTCTTTTTGATTAAAATGTGTTTTGATGTTTCCATTTTCATTTTCATTTTTCACAATTTATTCCCGTACATTGCCATTTAAATAGGTTGAACATTGTCGGCTGGGGTTACTTCAAAGTTAAAAATATATAATAAATCGTGAATACACAATATAGACTGACATACCATGAAGTAGATAAAACTCTAAATATTGTTTGGGTATAAAAATGTAGCATGTGTGTTATTGCTTTAATGTTTCCATTTAACTTTGAAAAATTGTGATTTTGTGTTTTATGTCGAACGCTTGCTTAGTTAAAGATTATCTCTATCAATGACTTTGCCGTGGGATAGTACACGCCTATTTTCTATAGACTCGGACACATAAGCTGTCTTTACTCACATTAGTGATATTGCATATGATTATAACAATTTAGATTATAAGAATAGGTATGTTTTTAAAACAATAAGATGAAATTTGAATGGTTGTCCACTTTCAATGGTAGTAAATCCTTTGATGTGTTGTGTTTATTTAGCAATTACTCCATAACAGGTAGCAACTGTATATATAACACTCAAACACCCATAAGCTGCATCAGAAGTCCCCTATCCTTGCTACGGGTTTCATCTACTTCACAATATATATTTCTGAGAACATGGCTGGACGTTCACTTCGTGCGCATAAACATATAGACTGGAAGATATTATCTGAAGGAGAAGCACTAACGAGACCTGAACGTTTAGATCCCAAAAGAATTGTCTTAGATTCTACTTTTGAAGTCGAAAGATTTTTGTCAAGAAAAAGAGAAAACAATGTAAGTTAATTTTTAATTCTCTACCCATCCTGACCGTCATTTTTTAAAAAAAATCATAAATTGTGTACATGCAATTTTAATGAATCCCGTGTTACAGTGAGATGCTGAAGAGGCGGGGTTGGTGAAAAAAATCTTTGCTGTTTGTATACCCCCTCTCTCTCTCTCTCTCTCTCTCTCTCTCTCTCTCTCTCTCTCTCTCTCTCTCTCTCTTCGTTATGTTGTCAAAGGTTCAACAATATATATTTTGATTGACAGAGCTCTCTGAGCACTGTCAATCAAAATATAAATTGTTGAAAATTTGGCAAACACCATATATATGAAATAGTAAATATAGCACTCGACAGCACTGGCAGATTTGAATGGTGCTGGTGGAAATCTAGGTTCACTCACAGACTATATATATATCCATATCAAAGCAAGTGGATATTAAACATTTGTATATAATTAACTATAAATTGAATCATTTGTCAGTGAAAATTGAAAGTGAGAAAAGAGCTGTATGAATAAAAATTAAAATGTGGTAAAATGCCACATCATTGCATATGGGGTTGGGGGAACGTTCGGGGATGGGGGAACGTCTGGATGGGTGGGGTACGTCCGGGAGAGCAAATGTCCCACACCCATATATATACGCATTTTTCTTTGCCAAGGTAATCGTTTTTCTAGGGACACGGGTAGTCATTATTGTTACAAAAACACTGACTGCATCAAAGAGACAGGTAATTATGTCACAGGTGGAAGAAAGAACAACCGTTTTTGTCTTACGCGTTCTCAGGGTGATAATTTAAGCCATTTTCCCAACCATGGAGAAAAGTTCTGATCCACTTTTCACTGATTTGTGAAAAACCTTAATTTCAAAAATATTGGTATACATGTTTTCATATTTAGGGAAAATTTTATTATTTAAAATCACACCAATTTGGATATCATTGTAACCGCCTCATTGACATCCACATTGGTGTGATTTTAGTGAACTGTTAAAGAATATTTTGAGCTGTTTTAGCCCTATTCTGGTTTATTTTTCTGGCCGTTATGGGTCGGTTTGTTAGGAAGAGCAAAATTGGACAAAATTGGACCAGGGCTCCTCTCCTTAGATGCCGACCCAGGGCCTATTGCAAAATATCTCTCTCTCTCTCTCTCTCTCTCTCTCTCTCTCTCTCTCTCTCTCATTTTGGGTATTGGGCAATGTAATTCTTATTTTTTATTATTTTTTTTGCTTTTGCTTTCAGGATGACGTGTATTTGGTAAAATGGAAAGGCTACCCTCTGTATCAATGTACATGGGAACCCACTAGCCATTTTAATATTCAACTCTTAGAAACATTTGACAGACCTCATATCAGCGATGATAGGAAATATAACGCTGCAGCAAATTTTGAGATAGCTGTACAGAAACGATTGAAATCAACGTCAAACCGATGCAGTGTGAATTTCGATGGCGATATCTTCCGCTATTGTTTCGGGCATCTAGAATCCTCATTGTTTTATAAAGACGATTTTCAGACACTTCCATTGTCAGAAGGGTGGTATTATCGGATCAACAAAAAAGGAAAGGGTGTTCAAATATCTTTTCCTGTCAGGGTTATATTCAGACTGTGCATGAAAAAGAAATTTATAATTTTAGACAATGTTGTTACTGAAATAACCGTTCTCACTGAAACACTAATTATGATTTCAGCAGTGGATGGTCTAAACACCGAGTGACACTCTTTGACTACACGTGACTCTATATATTCTAGGCTCTCTGATCCATAAGACAATGTCAGACAATCTTAATAACGTGGCAATAACCAATTCAAGAATAGGGTAGAGATCGGTGAACATTCACCCTGCATTCAGCGACAGATTTCAGAAAACCCTCAGCTGGCGCTAACAGTATCACTCAACAGTTCATTTTATAGGGAGTTGAAAAATGCCAAGGATCAATTTCCGAATTTTACATATATTGGTATTATCAATACTCAGGTCACTTCTTTCCAACTCAGGTTCACTGAGCGGCTGGGAACCAGGTTTATCGATAATGTCAATAGTGTGATGCGGAAATATAAAGTTTTTGAGAGGTCGTAAACGATATAATTTTGACACTTCTGTATATAAAACAGCAATATTCTGCCATGAGGTTGAAAATGTAGTAGACTTGAATTTTAAACTTAGCACATTTTCAATTGAAAACGTTCAGTTAGAACAAAAATGCGTGTCGTTGTTTAGTAGTCTACAGGAAGAAACTGAACGATTGAAAAACGAGAAGAATAGGATTGCCAAATTGGAGCAATCTGTTGAAAAGCTCCAATCTGAAAATCCTAGGCTTCTCAATTACATAAAGGAGTTGCACAAAACGGTTGTTACTCCAAACAATGGTCAGAAAATTGACGGCTTATCTTATACAAACAGGGTAAAAAAAATTACGGAATTAAAATCAAAATCAGTCAAAGCACTTTGGTTTGCTGAGACGTATGGCCTTTTACCCAAGTTACTGGTATATCAAGATCAATCAGGTAAAGATATTAACATAGATTTTGCTGCACTCAACATAGAAACTTCTCATGATTATTCTCTTTTGGCATATGAGGAAAAAGAAAAATTGAAAAAACTGTTGTATATTTTGGAAAAATTCAATATCAGTGACAAATCCTATCACGAAATTACCATGCTATATGATCAACTGCCTAGGAAATATCTTATTGTTCAATGTAGGGAAAAAATTAATTCTTTGTATCACATTGAAAGAACGTCTGGAAATATACCAGGCTGTTATGTGAGTATTCAAACAGAAATCAGTCGTGTGATAGAAGACAACTGGTGTATGTTTGAAAACTCCAGACGCCTAAAAATTAAATTATCTGGTGATGGGTCAAAGGTTAGTAGAATTTCTAATTTTATAGTGCTCTCATTTTCGGTAATTAAAGAACAACATGCATTTTCATCCTTGGATCAAAATGTATTTTGTATAGTAAACTGTTCAGAAGATTATGAAAATGTATCTTCTGCTTGCAAGCCAGTTTTTTTATGAGATCAACACACTCATTGAAAAGGGCGACATTTTAGTAAAGGGTAAAAAGTTTGAGCTGGAATTCTTTTTAGGAGGTGACGACAAATTTATACAAATTATCCTGGGGATGAACAATTGTTTGGCAACATATTCGTGCCCCTGGTACAAAGTGAATAAACGCGAATGAGATGATTTTAGCAAAGCTGGAGATTTTTATCACAAACCCCCATTAGTAAGAACTACGGAGAACATGGCTGAGGACGCTTGTTGTAAGTCTCATGGTGTGAAACACCCTCCCCTTATTAAAATTAACCCTGATCACATTGTACCAGATGAACTTCACCTCCTACTAAGAATATCAGACAAACTTTTGAAAAATCTCATTTTGGACGCAAAAACGTTGGATGATAAAAACAAAGTCAGAGGAGAGCCTGTAAAATGTCTCGATGATCTGGTGGAAAAAATTAGGGATTGTGGTGTGTCTTTTAACATTTGGACCAAAAAGGGAACAGACGGTGAGATGGAATGGACCTCCCTTACAGGTTCTGATCACAAAAACATGTATGAAAAATTACCCTATAGGTTGCTATTTAGCATACATCACGATACACACGATAAAACTGCTAGGTTGTGGCAGGAATTCTATATTTTATACAACTTTGTAACAATTGGTATTGAAGGTGTTGAACTTGATAAGGTTTTCGAAAAAGCTAAATCTTGGGCTCTTTCATATTGTGAACTGAGCTCGGCCCGGCAGGGTTATGCGTCTGTAACACCTTACATCCACATTTTAGTATATCATATTCCGTATTTTGTGTCGAAGTATGGCCCACTGATTAATTTCAGTGGCCAGGGAATAGAAAAGGTGAATGACGATGTAAAAACAATACATCAAAAGAAATCAAATAAATTTGATGCAACCGTCGATGCGCTAAAGGTGCGAAAAAGATTGGAGCATCTCCAATCAAGAGGTTTGTCGCGTGTAAAGCGAAAATATGAAAAAAGAAAAATTGAATATTGGGAGGACCAAATACAAGTGAACAGGTCAACAAGAAAACATCGTATTTCTATTGAGATGCAAGAGGCAAATAAAACAAACGGGTCGGAATGTTCAGTAGATGTAAATAGCATGACAGAAGTCGAACTAAAAAAGGAATTAAAAAAGCTGGGCATTCAAACAAAATTAAGAAAAAAGGAGAAGCTATTGGCCCCTTTACTTCAACATACTGGAAAGTGAATTTGTTGAAGTGAACAATACCTCGTGTCATCCCAATATTGCATCTATACCTACCATGAAACCACAAAACTTAATACCCACATACCCTCTCTCTCGCTCTCGCTTTTTGTAACTATTGGTATATTCAACCTGTATTGTCATAAATTTAGCAATTTAGATCTTGTTTGACAGAGTTCCAATGGAGATATGTCAAACCAAAAAAAATAAATTACTGAACTTATGACAATACGGGTGACAAATAACCATGGATGTCAAACTTTTAGCATTCCCTCTCTCTCTCTCTCTCCTCCATCTTCACAACACATACTCTCTCCCTCTCTCATATATATGAGTGAGAGGTCGGGGGGAATAATAATCCCTTAATCCAATTACATAAATCCAATTACTGAGGAAAATATGTCTGGGGTGTGGTCAACATTGCATTTATCTAGCATGTAATGATAGGTTAAGCACCTCTCTCTCATATATATATATATATATATATATATATATATATATATATATATATATATATATATATATATATATATATATTATTGTACAATACAATACTGCCCCATCATATTCTAAAGTACCTACATGTATATATTGAGAATTTGCTTTGGAAAAGATGTCTCCCCGACAGAGCTATTACTATAAAATTCGCCCCGCCCCTCCCCGTTATTCACATCAAAACCAAAACCGTCGGAGCAATGAATGGGTTTTATAGGTACATTTATCCTTAGGGAGCGATTGGGATAGTTATTAATTTTAAATAATTCAACTTTAGTTTCAATGATCACGATTGCTATCACGCAAGGAAAAGGTTTTTCTCAAGTATCATAGGTGTGCATTCTCGTTTCGTTATATTTGTTTTTTGTGTATAAAATGTTACACGTTGAGTTTTGAAATTTTATTGAATAAATCCATTGACTGAATTTTTTGGTTTATTGTTACTAGAGGATAAACCCACAGTAAATGTAATAAGTAACTCTTCACACATGACATTTCAATCTACTCTATTCGATTTATTTATTCGTATACACTACGTTTGTGCTACAAATAGGTACACGATTAGAGTGAACAATCATGGACATTTAGAAATTTAATATTTAGCGTACAGCACCTCCCCAACCCTATTCCCTTCATTTTTATGGCGCTAAAAGTTAGGATCCAGACCCTAATGGATATGTCTTCTTTAACCCAGTGAAATATTTGCCACTAGCATGATGTAACAAAAATGAGAATCTGTTCATTAATTTGTAAAATCTGACTGGTGCTTGGTGAATGACATCCATGTCTTCCCAAAGAACATAATTTTAGGAATAATCAAAATCGACACAAAAGGCAATATGCTTTGTCAGCGCAATAAATCACTTAAGCGAATTTAATCGCGAGACCAGTTAATGACGATAAGCGAGAGAAACAGCAAATGCAACGCTGGTTAATCTAATTAACCAGTGACAAAATAAGCCGATGTATGTGCACTGAAGCGTGTTTAAACAGGGGCGACAACTCGAAAATATGGATTGTCTTAAAGGATTAGAAATAGTTCAACATGAGTTGTGAAATTTATTTCACCTTACAGTCGAGCAGGAACTAAAGTTACAAATCTTCCACCAAGTTTATTTCAGTTTGATGATATAGAATATGGTCACAATATGGAAAACGAACACTGATTTCTCTCTCTCTCTCTCTCTCTCTCTCTCTCTCTCTCTCTCTCTCTAATTACTTGGTATCTTTCTCTAAGCTGGCAAGAGATTAAACCTATACTATCTTAAACCCTAAGACACAAAACCTCCGTGAATAATAGGTATGCTCCGAGCCTTATATTAACTTACAAATTAACGACTGGCCAAGGTGTTATTTTTACTGTCATGCATAAGCCTGAAAATAAGCAACCTGTCATTTGCAGAGTATGAGCTGAGGCTATCCCATTCAGTGGGCCAATGTATCCTCTGGCACCTCTTTCTGTTTAGGTTTGATACCTTGATTCAGACTGAGGTTCGCAGAGGGTAAATTTAGTGATGCTACCCTGCTGAGCAGGGTAGCATCACCAAATTCACCCTCTTGGGACCTCATTTTGAAGATAATAGTCTGCTTACTTTCTGGCTTGGTCATGCAACATCTGAGTAATTAGAAAAGTCGGAAGTTCATTCTTGACATCTTTCCATCATGTCTTGTTGACAAATTATTGGGAGAATGTCGTCTTTTGCTAACATTTTAACGATTATTAGAAAACAGAAACGACATTATAAATAATAAAATAGTACAACTGCCTTCTGTTGGTGCAAGGTTGTGATATACCCCTTTCATTTTATCAGTTAGCTGAGAGATAATTAAAATCGCTGAGCGCCGATTCATTCAGGGTTACAATACGGTGGTTTCGTGGTAAACAGCGCCTCTAGTGGTTGGCACCCAACCTTTAATGGAGGATAAAAGTTCCTGGAATTATCCGATTGGTGGAAATGAACTGAGCTTGTAAGTGTGAATAAAATTTTAAAGTGCATGTTTTGGAAAAGATATAAAATATTGGTGACTATTGTCTTCTGAAATTTGTGAGAGAAGATTAAAATTGGGTGGCGGTAGGTAAAAATATGTCTATTTTATTCAGTGCAGAACTGGACGGGAGTACAGTAAGCTCCAAATTTAAAGGCAAAATTCACATGGCGACCTATATTTTTTTTCAGTATATTGTTTTCATGAGATAATAAACTAAATGGATAGATGGTTGTTTTTGCACAAATCAGCTTGATAAGATGGGGAGAGGAGGAAAGATTAGTACTGTCGTCAATGGAAAAAAAACACTGTATTGTAACCTCAGTGCCCTCTCACTCCAAAATTTCGAGTCAACTTCCTTGATCCGACAGTTTGTTGGTAATGCTACCTTCAAATCTCGATTCCTGTCACATAAAAAAGCTGTTTAATAGGCGTGACCCTCCTCCACCCCCTCCTGCCCCGGCCACAATGTTTCGAACAATAGCGCGATCAATAAGTACCCGAAACGCACCTCTTTCTCATGCTGTAGCGTGTTTCTAAAAAGTTATCTATTCATGACATAAAATTATTCATTAATCAGTGGCAAATGATCTGGGTCGAGTTGTCAGTTTAGGATGGTCTAAAATAAACAGTTTAACTCCATGTTTTCGGTCTTAATAAAGGTGTGAATAGTTGGACAGTTCGTCAAATGGGCAGAAATAATGCCAAACTCTGGTGATGACCAGTAAATAATCAATGGAAAAGTCACTGCACTGAGAAAAAAGTAGGGGTGAATCGTCCCTTCGGTTTCCACACGATCAACGGTTTTTCCACGCGGTCTCGGGCACCCGACGAAGATACTAAATTGTCGAGCGGGGAGAGTAGAACAAATTCCGAAAATATCAAGTAGCTGCCTTTGGTGGTCAGGATACAGTCAGCGTATGTCCGACTCTGCTGTCTGTTCACTTTTTATGTCAAATTAGCCGATTACACCTTTTTCGCCATTAACCAATGCGCGATTTCTGTTAACTTTTAGTTTCTGGCAATTACACAAGTGTTAAAGACCGCGGCGGAACCCATTGGCAACGGTTTGGAAAATGTTTCGCTTTGTCTCATTTGTCCACATGCAACAGTGAATTTTTAGTCTTGGGCTGTTCGATACGCCCCGGCCGCGCTGTTTCGCACCAGCTAGAAAATGACCAAAATTCAAACAATTAGCCCCTCAACAAAACATTATATCTCAGCCAATTCTAAGCGGATTTCCATAACATTTTCACTCACCGTTCATGAATATTTGCGACATCATTCCCCATGACAGTCGACATCAATTTCACCCATTTTGCCCTGTCTAATATGAAATGAACGTATACGCGTGGGGTTCCCACGATGACACGTGCTCGGTTTCTGGACTTTCTATGACATGACCGAGTTCAGCTCAGCTTCTAGAACATTCATTGAAAATTTGGAGTCGCTGCTCTAACAACTGTTTCCACAATTTTGTGAACGAACGAACAAACGAAGGAACGAACCATGGTCAACTTTTCTCGTCATTCACATCAACTCTCAAAAAGGTTATCTCCCCTGATTGCTAAGAATTGGCTGGCAAAAATTAACACTAATTGAATGGGGAAATTTTATATTTCTCAAAATTATATAAAACCTATGAAAGTTATAATCGCTGTGCGCATCAATCCTTTAAGAACAATATTATATATAATTTCATTCGACCAATTTCTTCCCACGTTGATTTCAAGTGCTACTGTTATTTCCTGTATAATTCCATGTAAAATGATAGAAAATTGCATTTTCGTCAACTTTTAGCGGGTAGTATATTTTTTTGCTTCATATTAGCAATGCTGTGCGCATACCGGCATTTAATATAGATATTGTCCTACCTAACCATATAAAAATATACAAGCTGACATTTGCCCATTTTTTACCCTTTGATGTTAAAACCAAGAAAAATTGTACTGTAGTAGAAACCGTTAAAACCGCAGTCCACAATATCAGATAGGTTTCCGCGTGAGTACAAATGAAAAGGTGCGATAACCCCTAAGCGTCTTAATTAATTTGTGGTCAACCAGTAAAACAAATCCTCGTATAACTAAAAATTCATTTTTTTGGCTTCCAAAACATAGGTAATGACACCTCATTGGAAGGAGACCGCGATGCGCTACTATGTTTTGGAAGAAAAAATGAAAATATAAAAAAAAGAAAACCGATTTTCGTGTATAGCGCTGGCCGGTTCATTCTCTGTTGATTTCTCCGCTTCCGACAACTATTCTCTGGCGATCAAGATTTCATTCACACCTTTCAGGGGTTCAATGTCAATTGGATTGCATCTAGACTCCCGTATTTACAAGGGGAGATAACTTTGCCAAGAGTTAATATCTATGACGATAAAAGTTAAGGATGGAACGAACGAATGAACGAACGGACGTTTTTTGGCCGGGTTTTAAAATAACTTTACACCACTGTTCATGAGTACTATTCCAGGAGTGAAACTTGAAGCTGTGATGGTCATTATCCTAAAGTTTACGGTAGAAGTAACAGAAACTGGTTGCTAGAACTTCTACCGTAATTTTAAAGGTAACTTTGGAGTTAGTACGGTACGTGTGGAGTGTATTATCACTAAATCACCCGCAGCGTGGAGATTCCACCCAAGCAATAATTGCAAATTTGTTGCAAAGCATAACAATCACAAGCTCAGTTTCAGCTAATGGACTTCCGGGTTAAACCCGGAGGTCCATTGGTTGAAACATTGCTTGTGTTTTTAGTCAATATATACAAACTTTGAAAGTTATAGCTTGGGTGATAACTCCCCTCCGCGGATAATTTAGCTACAATCCACTCTCCACGTACTGTATGTTGGGGAGCTGATGGTTGCTCGTTGTTGCTCGGTGGTTCTCTCCAGGTACTCCGGCTTCCTCCACCCGTAAAACTGTCGTGGTCATGATTAGCCATTATGCAGAAATATGTGACCTTAATAAATAAATAAATAAATAAATAAAATAAATAAATAAATAATAAATAAATAAATAAATAAATAAATAAATAAATAAATAAATAAATAAATAAAGGTAACTTTTTTAAGCGCAAGAGTTGAAATTCACTGCACTTGTAGGTTTTAATCTATTAACAGCACTAAAGGGTCAGAAGGAGTGGATGAGAGGATGTGTGGCAAAATTCTTTTCATTTTCTCATCAGGTGTTAATGTTTTGTTGAAAGTAATTCAATGGAAAATGTATTGAACTATCAAAACCCTCTGAACGGCAGTGAAAGAGAACAATGGAAGAACACATTTGTTTTAAACATTAAGATTCACGAGTTGATTCAAGTTATTTCGACCTTCGCGACAATTGCTCTTGTGTCTTCTTTTTCTTTACAGCTCTTTGTTCATATTTTCTAAAAAGAAAATCCATGGATTGGTCAGTGTCCTGTGAAAGAACGCTTGTAATTTTCATATCTTAAATTGATATTACACGGTATTTGAAACTGTCAAATCTTTTGGCAATATCGACAGTCTGATGAATAATTTAACTTTTAGGAGGACATACAAGAGTACTTAACAGAATCGTTTTTTTTTTTTTTGTTTTTGTTAGATAGATGTTTTATTATGCACACGTTGGCCCAAGACAACCCTATAATTGCAAGTATCCGAGAGCGCGGAGGACCAGTGGTTACGGCATTGGACTTCAAACCGAAGACCCACTATTCGTTCCCCGCCAGGGGTTTGCTGTGTTGTGTCCTTGCGCAACAGGGGCGCCGGAACGGCCTAAACATTAGCCCGACCATAACGCCCAGATCCCTGTTTTTTCGAATTGTTGCCATGGATTATGTGGGGGAGAAAAAAATGACAGCGCATGCAGTTCGTCTTTCAAGGAACATAATATGTCAAAATTCCCTGTCAAATTGCCATTGGCAATTTGGCAGGGAATTTTGTCATATTATGTTCCTCGGAAGACGAAGTTCACTGTGGAGGACCCCACAAATGTGTGGGCCCTGGGCGTCCGCACAGTCTGCCCATTCGTAAATCCGGTCCTGCCCCCATAAAATGTTTCAAAAATGACATCTCTCAGACCCATTTTGGGGCTGCTTCTTTAGTATTCCAACCGCTTCCGAAGCGGTTTGTTGGAATACTAAAGAAGTAGCCCCCCCCCCCAAAAAAAAATCTCCCCATCTTACGTTAACTCGTCATTAATAGCCGCCATTGTGTGCCCAATGTTAAAGAAACAAGACGATCTATGAGCGCACTATTTTCAGGTATCCGCCAGAAAAAAATTAAAAAATCATAGCCTAGTTATTTGATATGAATGACGTTCGGCTGAAGGTCGATCACAAAAATATCATGATCGGCAAATATTTTGCCCCGATATTGGTCTGGATGGTCGGTGCGGCTCCGGTGCCCCTTTGCAAGGCACTTAATCCCGACTGCCCACGTGGGGGGGGGGGGGGGGGGTAGTGGCGCGGTGTACTAAGGCGTGATGCACGTTGATAGTGCACTTGTCTTCAACGAATGCTAATCCTGCTTATGTGGATTTAGTACGCTGTGGAGTCAGACAGTTGCTCGCCGTTGATCTGGGTTCTCTCCGGGTACTCCGGCTTCCTCCACTCGTAAAACGAGGTGATCCTGGCTGTCGAAAATGTCGTTAAACCCCAAATTGAAAGGTCGACAGTTCGTTCCTGAACAGCGCTATCTGTTCTGTGTCCTTATGCAAGACACTTAACCCCGAATGTCCACATGGGGGTACGCTGGCGCTGTGCACAAGGCGTACAGCACGTCATCGTGCACTTATCTTCGGCCGCTGCAGTATATTCGTACATGTATGATTATTACTTTTCGAACAAAATTCCCGCCTGTATGATCCTTGTTTGACCCTGTATGATTATTAATTTTCAGCGGGCGAATGTGCGGAGCAGCCTCTTATCTCTAGACGTTCACCAAAACAAACTAGTGAAGTACAAGCAAACACAGGATGCAATGGAAATGTTAACTGGTAGAGAGTTGAAAGCGTATATTTGTGCTTTATTCTGAAGTACTGTCACAGAAACCTAACAACCCAATACTCAGTGGATATGCTTCATACTTTCTCAGAAATGGAATTAATTGGTCTACATGATTTTGCCTTGTTGCAATTTATGGGAGAGTGCCTGTAGGCACTCTCCCATAAATTGCAACAAGTCTAAGACATGTGAAAATTATGATGGCCGAAAGTAATCTCGCAATTTACCACTTTAAAAAAGCTTAAGCACCAGACTTCTGCATGATAGAAATGGCTTTGAATAAAGCAGCTGGCTCATGTCTTGGAATTTTCCACCTTGCACTTTTATTTCTCCCTGTACTGTTATTAGGCACTCGAGAGTAACTCTGCATGCTTATGCCGGGTTGGTGGGTTAAGTTGAGGAATCTGACAGTAAGTGCTAGCCGCTGTTCGGTGGTTCTCATCGGGAACTCCGGCTTATTCACACGTGAAACTACCCGGCGCGATAACATTTTAACATTTATTTATTGGCATAAAACATCCTCAAAAGGGCAGTATGCGAAAATATACAAGTAACATGAACAACAATATTACTCAAAACATTTCAAGTTCATCCACCAAGTTTCCTTGATCAAAGTACTATATTTATAAATTTGATACGTGAATGAACATGGGGATGTGAACTAGAATTTCCCACACACTTCAAACATGTCATAATCGTCTGGCGAAAAAATCTCGGATCACGCTGCCGATTTTTTTGTCATAAATTGGGGGTTCTATTTTCAAACATAAATTTGAATTGCTCAAATTTACTCAGATCACCAACACTGGCGATCTCACTGTTGATCAAAACAAATAGTTCTGAGCGAAGCTCGGATTAATGAGCGCACTCAATGAGAAAATGGTATTCGTTTTCCATTTTCCCAGAGTTAGTTTCACAGTGAGTACATATCCTGTCGATAACAGGCTTCGCTGGTTGATAATGTCATCTTTTCTCAATAAGTAACTTATGATTGTTGATACGGAGCCATGTGAAAATTCCCCGGTTTTCCGTCGAGTTCGTTTCCACCAAGTTCGTTTCCATTGAATAGTCATTTTTAAACAACATGTAAGTTCTCAGTTTATTATCGCCATTCTTTTTGCAGTCCTCAAACATTGACTTCTTGGATGTGCTTACATGATTCCAGCGCAAATTATATTTGAGCTTACCTATAACATTGGTGTTAGTGATATCTATCCAGGGGCTTGGCTTGAACAAACTTGAATCTCGCCTCCGTAAGGATGCTGTATACCAAATATCAAAAGACTCTGACTAGTGGATGTGAAGAAGATTTTTGAAGAATATTCCTTATATTGAACTAAGTTATAATTCGGGCTCCCGCAGGGAGCCCAAATATGAACCTAGGAACTTGGATTGAACAAACTTGAATCTCACCCCCTAAGGATGTTGCATACCAAATATCAAAATATTCCGACTGTTGTATCTAAAGAAGAAGATTTTTAAAGAATATTCCTCATACTGCACTAATTTAAACATTTGGGCTCCCATAGAGAGCCCAAATATGGACCAAGCGATTTGATTTCAATAAACATGTGAAACAATCTTCCAAAGATATTATATATGAAATGTGAAAGCTTTTGGGGCAGTGGTTTGGGAGAAGAAGAGTCTTAAATGTTTTTCCCATTACCCACAGTAATGTTACCGACGGTGTTAAAAAAATGCTGACTCAGTACTTTGTCCCGAAAAAGTACCCTATGATAAAACCGATGGCAATGCTTTTTGGGACATTCCATTCTGTTGGTCCTAATGAAGATTCACACCAAATAAGAATTCTCATTGCCGTGTAGTTTTGGAGATATGGGCGCTTTAAATGTTTTCTATTTTTAGCTCCTGCGGTTCCCATGGGGCGACGGGAAAAATTGTTTGGCATAAATTAAGTACTTATGACCCAATAAGCCCTCATATCAAATTTGGTGCAAATCAGCCTCTCGGTTTGGAAAATAGAAATTTTGGGCGTGACGAAAATTCTTGCCCCTCCCATAACGAAGGCAAATATAGCTCCTCGAAGTTGAGGCTCGAACTTCTTTTGGACAAAGCTGAGTCTACACCTCAAAACGAAGCTGCACACCAAATACCAAGTCTCTGATACTGCTGGTTCATGAGAAGAAGATTTTGTAAGATTTAAGCCCACTATTTGGGCGTGGCCCTACCGTGGGTCAAGGCAACTTGATCTGAACAAAATCGAATGCAATGTCATAACAAACTATTATCTCAAATTTCAATTAAATCGGTTCAGTGGTTTTGGAGGAGAAGGCGCAAACGCCATGTTCACGGACGACAGACGGTGGGTGATCAATTTTGCTCCCCTGACTGAAAGTCAGGCGAGCTAATAAAAACGTTAAATTGGTGCACCCACAAGTTTTGACCTTTGATCGCCATTAATTTCTCTTTTGAATAACTAGCTTAAATGAATTACGCAAGAAGAAGTGAAATAAAAGTGATTGTATGCATCCAAATTACTTTCGATTTGTGAGACGTTTAGTACATTGTTACAGAAGTGACCATTTATTCATGAAAATCTTATTCTCCATGACCCCAGCCACCACATCGATTATCGCATACAACAGAACAACAAAACACAAAATAGGTTACCTGGCGATACGACAAATTTAATTTTCACAAAATTACACCAACACCTCATATCTCGTATTATAAAGGCTCGTCAGCCTCAAAACTGGTCATTCAGTTTTCGTCAAGAACTTCTTCCTCATCGAAGATGTTGACAGTACGTCCATAAAGTCGGACAACAAACGGTTAATTCGCCAATTCAACCAACTCTGAAAGTAGAGAAACAGAAGGTAAAACCCCCGTAAAAGACTGTTCTAAAAGTTTCAAAGTAAAAACACGTCTTGTCAGTGCCGTATCGCTCCAAGATGAAAATCACGTCATCAAAGTACCAGTACGATCATTCAATTACCTCCCCTGATAGTTGCACTCATCTGCCAATCGATGTGCTGACGGCAGCATGGAGAAAATTGTTTCCGTTTAATTCGTACCTCAACCAACAGAAACAGTATGTCGGGGAACATTCTATGTGTAAAACAAAGAGACAATTTTCAATCACCACGGAGAACAAAGGAGGCAGTGAGCAACTCATACCGAAAGAGGTTCAACACAGAAAATATAACAATAGACAAGTTTTACATAGCGCCATCTTATATGATATGCCCCACAAACCGGCTTCGTTTATCAACATAGCAATCACGTGTACTGAGCAGCCCATCGGCCTTGAAAGCTTCGTCTTTCTTCTCCGGTTTTTCTTCAAATAAAATTCGACAATTTACCTACTTTGCGTTCGTTTTCATCCCCAAAGAGAACAAAGGTTGTGTGTCACAAATTTGTGTATTTTGCGACGTTTTAATTTCCATGTTTATCATGGTCGTGTTACAAAACAATGCTTCAGCCTTTATCATGTTCGTTCCGATATTCGTCGCAACTCTCAACTTCAACGTTATTTTAACAGCAAATTACCGAATAATTGAGCCATTTTCGCCATTGATCTTCACATTTTAATTTTGTTTCTTGACAACAATTTTTTAGTTAAATAAACAAGGCTATTAACTGTACGTGGAGAGTGGATTGTAACTAAATGACCCGGGGAGTGGAGTTATCACCCAAAGTGTCACTTTCGAATTCTGTACATGTGGACAAAAAACACAAGTAATGCTTCAGCCAATGGACCTCCGGGTGTTACCCGGAGGTCCATTGGGTGGAACTTTATTTGTGCATGTAATGCTTTGCAACAAATTTGCAATTATTTCTTGGGTGGAATCTCCACTCTACGGGTGATTTAGTGATAATACACTTTCCACGTACAGTACATCAAATATGCCTCTGTCACGTTTGTTTTTGCACACTGTTGTTTCTTGTATATTTTTGTCAACTTTTGTGTGTGTGTGGGGGGGGGGGGGGTGGGGGGGTATTTGTGAGTTTTGATTTGTAAAGGAGTACAAATATTTTTTTCAAGCTGTTTTGAATAATTTTTTCTGTCCCCAAATTATAATTATTTTTCCAATAGTTTTTATTAGGTCAGAGCTCAGTAGACTCAAATATAATTTTGTGTATAATATTTACCTATTATTTAATAATGCTTGCTGCAGATTTAATTTGATTACTGTTGAAATTAAGATATTTTTTGTTATTTCTTGATATAAGTTTTGTTGACTGAACCATTTCATTGTATTGAAATCATTTCATTGTGGGTGAACATCCATCATTATTCTTGCCTGATTAGTAGACACATTAGAACACAACAGCAGATTAGCCCATCATGGACAGACCCTCTCCCCAACACCTCCTCTGGTAATCCACGATGTGCAAATTTGAGGTTGAGTCCTAAAGTTTACTCTGTAATTGCAATTAACTGTTAGGGTGATGGAAGCCAATATTTGGCTTTATTCAGAAGTACAGGTACCACACCTTAAAGACACCATATTCAGTGGAGGTGCATAATATATTATCTTTGAAGTGAAACTATTTCATCTGTGGGGATTTGCCTTGTCACAATTTATGGGAGAGTGTCTATAGGTGATTTCCCATAAATTGTAACAAGAAGAAATCATGAGAAAATTTTGATGATCAAAAATAATTTAGCACTCTACCCGTTTGGGTAATAACAGAGGTCCATCCCGGTGGTAGCCAAGTACATACTTGAACCTTTGGAATAGCCATAATAACTCTCAATTCTCTGATCAAGCTCAAAATAATATTGTCCTTGATTCACCATGGCTGTCCATTAGTGATAACTTGAGAAATACTAGCAGTGGCACTAAGTATTGAATGTTGCATCTCAAATAATATTGAACGGTGGCGTTCTTTACTAAGGCGTACTGCACGTCGATGGTGCACTGTCTTCAACCAATGCTAACCCTGCTTGTGTGGAGTTAGTATGTTGGGGAGCCTGACAGTTGCTGGCCGTTGCTCGGTGGTTCTCTCCGGATATTCCGGCTTCCTCCACTCGTAAAACTGTCCGACACGAGGTGATCATGGCTGTCTAAAGTATCGTTAAACCCCAATAAATAACTAAATACAAGACCAGTTCGAAAACGTGGAAAAAAATAATTGCACAACCATCCCCCTCCCCGCCCATCCCAACCAGTACCACTCTTTATCTGTGTTTTGGGCAAGAAAGTATTACAGTGAAAATGAATTTATGTTAGTTTATTGACTTTTTTTTTGTCAGGAATCGAAACTTCATGCGCCTCAGTTTTAAATGTAATAGAATGGGGAATCAAGTTCGTTTTTCGGTAATCAGTTGTGGGTCTTCCGTATTATTTATTTATTTATTTGGTGTTTAAGGTCACATACTTATGCACAATGGCTAATCATGACGGTGACAGTTTTACAGGTGGAGGAAGCCGGAGTGCCCGGAGAGAACCACCGAGCAACGACGAGCAGCTGTCAGCTCTCCAACATCGTAGGGTTAGATTGGTTGAAGACATGTGCACCATCGACGTGCAGTACGCCTTAATACACAGCATCATCGTGCCGCCATGCAGGCAATCGGGGTTAAGTGCTTTGCACAAGGACACGACGCGGGAGCGCGAATCAGTCGCTGAAATAGTCACCCATCCGACTACAATTTGCACTTGACGTTGCTTAACTTCGGTGATCGGACGAGAACCGGTTATCGCGACGCCACCACGCCCCTGGGTCTTCCGTAAAAATAAGCAATAGATTGGAAAACAGATCGCAATAAACACTAATGTTAAACCTTTACTCAACGTAACGGCCAAAACCGGCCAGCACTGTTCTCAGAAATCTCCAATTAATTTTCATTTTTTGCCTCAAAATCATAGGTTATGAGCTCGTTCCAACGAGGTGTCCTAACCTATGTTTTTGAGACAAAAAAAATGAAAAAGAATTAGTTATTCAAGATTTTTTTTTTGCGAGCGTCGTCTACTTTTCACGTTAGGTAAAGGGTTAAATAAAATGCACCTTCAGCTTCTTTAAGGCTAAAATATTTCTTTCGAAACGAACAACAACATTGGAAAAAATATTTATAAAGCATTAAAGCGCTAAAAACGATACAGTACGCATGCGGCGGCCAGTAATGTACAGCACACATCACACGTTTGTGCAATGTTGATAAATAAATGCCGGTTTGTGGGGCATATCGAGTTCCGGATGTAAGATGGCGCTTTGTAAAATTAATGGACTATAGATCTACATGTAAGGTAAAGTGTAGCGGTGTACGCTCATATCCACTTCCAAGAAACAAGAAACCAAACAAAATGAAAAAAATAGAACATTGATTCCAGTCACCAATCGATAAAATCGAATTAGTTACGTGTCAGATTTGTAATACTTTTCATTCACACATTTAAAATAAATATGCACAACAAGATAGAACGTGAGCCTACTTTCTTTTTCATATCCTATCATGTTCAGTTTAGACTATATCGCGTATCCTCTGTTCTGTTTGTTATTGAATTATAAACAAGGACTTAAATCAAAGAATATGCGAAGGAGCAAATTTTTGCATTACTACCTTATCGGTGGGTCTTCATTTTCCCCTGATTCCACTCAAAAGCTGACCGCTGTTGGCATTTAACGCCAGCAGCCGAATGTCTATTTACTAATGACGTAACGGATAGCATAATCGCATTTGACCGTAATGGGCTTCCGTACCTTCTGCAAAGGGAAGCCGTGAAAATTTAAGTTTTACCTGTTCTCAAATGGACCGCCCCAGTTACGTCACTTGTGCATTGTTGCAAAATGGACACTCTTCCGGAAATACACACAAATTTCCATAGAAAATTAAAAAAATCCGTTCATATAATTCGAATGAGCAACAGTCACATACACGAAACAACGACGAAGTTAAATATATTACAAGTAATCGGGATCTGAAAACTAAAAGATATTTTCTAGATTTTGTATTATTCCCGTGTTTATTTACCGCTGGGGGTTATGGAAAACACAGTAAGACCACTCCGCTATATTCTGGAACTCCCTCGCAAGTACGACCCCGCGAATGCCGACATCGAAACCGAAACAGTGCGAATTAAACAACTTTTGTAAAATCACTTGTTATATTACCACATTATCTAATTATCATGCACGCCTTGGGCCTTGTGTGTGCTGCAGATAGTATGAGAAGGACCTCCACGAGTACAAAAATCACAAGTAACATTGTTACAACATTACTTATCATAAAGTGGTGCGCGGGATTCCCACATAGGTACTGTTGACTGAGATAGTTTTACGAGTGGAGGAAGCCGGAGTACCCGGAGAGAAGCACCGAGCATCGACGAGCAACTGTCAGCTCCTCAACATTCTAACTCTGTTCAAGCTCCGTTCAAGCTGGGTTACAGCGATTGAAGACATGTGCACCATCGACCTGCACTACGCCTTAGTACAGTGCGTCATCGTGCCCCCATGCAGGCAACCGGGCTAAAGTGCCCTGTCCAAGGACACGACGCGGGTCACCTCGGACGGGGATCAAACTCGGGGCCTCTGGTATGGAAGTCCAACAGGTACGGTTGTAACAATGTAACCTGTAAGGAGACAAGCATGCTGATAAGCCGACTTCGATTCGGTCGGCTTATCGGCATGCCTGTCTCTTTACAAGCATCATTCTAATAATTGTTTATAGACGTGAAGGCGTGTTTATTACACGCCTCCACGTCTATAAAAACAATTATTAGAATGACTCTCCGCAATTCATTTGACAATTTTCAACAAAAGGAACACATTTTATCGCCAACCAAATTTACAATGGGAACCGTGTCAATATTTCGTCCCTTGAGTTCCAATATGTTCTATGTGCCAACTGGCGCATAGAACATATTAAAACTCAAGGGTGATTTTCAGCCATCGCAAGCGATTCAAATTGTAATTGCGGTGCACGATTTGTAGAAAATTCCATTGAAATTTAGCTTTGAGTTAAAAATAGTCCGTCAACGATTTCCGTTCCGCACACATTTTTATTTTCCGCATGGTTTAGTGTTGCTGTAGATGGGGATTTCAAAGAACAGGCATATAATACACCATTTTTCTATTTCTGTGGCATGATTCGTCCGATAGGAGACATTTACTGCCATCTTACATTCGAGAAAAAAGCATGACACGAAAAAATATGAATCGCGAAGCCGATTCGGTGTCGATCTCGAATCAGGCCATCGATGTCTATATCGATTCGAATCTTCGAAGTTTGGCAACATAGGCGTACGGGCCGGGGGGTCGGGGAGGGCTGAGAGTTGGGAAGGAGCAGCTTTTTCGGGCAAATTGCCGGAAAATGTCGGGCAGTTCGGTTGCTAGAAATGACGAAAAAAATTGTTTGTTTTCCAGCTTGGAAATTGTGGTACTTAAACTATTATTAGATTATTAACAGAATGCATGTGAAATATAGAATGAATATAAATCTCCGTCTGTCTTCATTCTGAATAATGCTGTTCTCAATCTGAAAAAGTAAAATATATCAATTTCAGTGGCATGCATGTGGTCTCTGGGCCAGAGACCCCATGCATGCCGCTGAAATTGAAATGTTTTACTTTTTCACAATGAGTTTCTGGGGTACGAAATTTAATGGATTCTGATGTATTAAGAAAATTTCTGCTAAAATGAGATCATATATCACTCCGCAAAATGTCCTGAATAGATGCTTCGGAAGCCTCAAAATTGCTCTCAGGGCATCCAATTTCTAACAGCTTTCCAGGAGACTCCTTCCGGACCCCCAACAATGTGTGTGTGTGTGTGGGGGGGGGGGGGGGGTCGGGAGATGCATACGTCATCTTTTCCTGACATTCAACTTTTTCGGGCAAAAAATTAGTCCCGTACGCCTATGCTTGGCAGGGCCCTACACCCACGCTCTATTTTTTGTTCAGGATCATCATCTGTCCACCAAGACTATTCCATTTTGGACAACCCAACTTCTTTTTAACAAAACCAAAATGGGGACTATCCGCTGTTTACAGGCGTGGACATAATATCGGGGTGTGAAGGGGTGTGCCACTCCTCCAATATTTTTCTCAGACAGGCACTTCGTTGGAGAATTGTTGGGCATTGTACTGTACAACGAACGACTACGAAAATGACAGAATTGCCCAACATAAATGCGATTGTCGAGAGCGATTGATCGGGCCGTGTAAGCGGCGACGTGGTGACGTTATCACCATGGTGATACGCGGTGTCATTGCGCATGCGTATTGCCGGTGGCGCGTTTTTTTCAGCCGTTCATTTTGTTTACTGGAGGCCGAAATCTTGGTTTCTATCTAGCACAACGTTTTTATGAGCTTGGGATGCTTAAAACGGGAGGGTGGGGGTGGGGATCGGGGGTCTGTTCGATTGACCTTGAGTAAATCAATTGCCCAAATGAACCTGACAGTTGTGTATTTTGTTCGCCCCCCTCTCCCCCTCCCCGAACCCTCTGTTGTTCATTCTTATTTTGGTGGCACTTGGTTGCTACGAGTCTGAAAGGGCTCTTAGGGGACTATTGGGGTGTGTGATAGATTGAATAGGAGTAAATCTAATTACCCAAATGGACCGAACAATGATCTGAAATCGCCAAAAATGATTTTATCTAGTTTGGATTCCCCCAGAATACTCATGGCACTTGGTTATGAAAGGCCTAGTATAGGAAGAGGGTGTCTACTGGGAAAGTGCTCGATTAAATTCGTGCACATCTAATTACCAAAATAGGCACGAAAATAACCCAAAATCACGGAAACGGACTCGGCGAAGTCTTCATCTTTGATGGAACTTGATTACCGTGGAACCCAAAGTCTTGTAATAGGACCGAGAAGTCTCCAAAAATTGTGTTCGGTTTACCAGTAGTATTCTAATCACCACAAACAACTCGACAATTATTTATCCAGTTCTGATTCTTTCGGAATCTTCGTCTTATACCTATTGCAGGAGCTGCTCTAACCTAGCAGTCTATTATGGTCCTAGTTAGTCCTGAACACCTCTGGTTTCAAGATTTACCCTCATCCAAGTCTCAGAATGTGTAATTAGATAGCTTCATTTCCCATAAACTGTATCTGCCTATACAGAGGCCGCTGTGGTACTTAAACCAGAAAGACAATCGAGCTGTGACTGGAACAAGTACTGCCCAAACGACTCGATCTTGTCATGTAAATGAGCTCTCAAGTGGTGATTTTAAAAGGCATCAAACGACTTGAATCTTATCGAGCAAATAAGCTATCGTGTACTTGATCGAAAGAGTGACTCCTCGAACGACTCTTCAACTCATCTGTGTATTAAAGGACACCTATGGCACTAGGGCTGCACGATATTCAAAACTGAATACCGGTATCGGTATTCCCAAAAATACCGCGGTATACCGGTATATCGAAAATTGTTCAGATACATGAACACAAGTACCACAATCGAGACTCGAGGCATCACAGTCAGAACGAATTAGCATGTCTTGATGATGCGGTTCGAAAAATCGTTACCCAACGCAGACGATATCAAAATTTCACATCTTGAAAATGGCATTGTGGGTAAATAAATAATGACGATAAACCGATATTTTTGTAATTACACCGGTATTCAGTCGATATTGGTTTGAATACCGGTATATATCGGTTTATCGATATACCGTGCAGCCCTATATGGCACGGCGATGTACCACTTGAGGATACCTTTTGGAGGATACATTTCGGAGGATATTTTGGGGGGATACCCTTTAGAGAATAGCTATGGTTCATAGTACCTGATCGGCATCTGGTTTCTGGACCACTCTGTGGCCTTCATAGCCTCTAAGACCACTACTGCTGTTTGACCCATAGTCACCAACATCTGTCCCATGATCAACATCCAGTATAACTACCCAATACTACACTGCCAAAAATATAGTTTCTCTTTAGAACCAAAACTGGTTCTAATCTTGTCCATGAGATGGAACCATCTCTGTTTAAACAGTATTTATTTCAAATCAAATACATTTATCAAGATTAGCATTCAGTTGTAACAGAATATTACATGAACTGAAGTAGATTCAACACTAAACTTGGAGCTTATGCAACGCAGTCGCCAAACATTTTGAAACAAAGGAGGTATGAACAGTTGGCATATCGAACCTGTTTTGGTTCTGTATAGAACCAAAACTGGTTCGATATGCCAACTGTTCATATCTCCTCTGCTTAATAATGATTTGAGACAACCTCGAATAAGCTCTAAACTTACGGCTGAAATCCCCTCAATTTATGTTTAATTCTGTTAATATTTAATGTTAATCTTTATAAATTTATTTGATTAGTAATAAATACTGTTTAAACAGAACTGGTTCCATCTCAGGGACAAGATTAGAACCAGTTTTGGTTATAAAGAGAACCTATATTTTTTGCAGTGTATAATCTTCTACTGCCAATGCAACCTTGACCCATTACTACTGACTTGTAGCTTTACTTGATGCTTCCTAGCAATGGCTGGACGTGTCTTTCTTGGTGTATCCGGGGATCTTTTGTTGTTTTTGAAATCTCATTTGTCAGATAGGTCGCAGCGAGTTGTGATTGGATCAGGGACATCTTCGTGGAGATCCATCAACGCTGGTATTCCACAGGTGTGAATACTCGGCCCTTTATTATTCCTGATATATATCAACGATATTACTGAAGATTTACTTAGTACTATAGGTCTCTTTGCAGACGATACATCCCTATATTTAATTGTAGAGAATCCAGAGCCAGCCACGATCTTAATCAACCACGATTTGGCCAGAATCGATGATTGGGCCAAATCATGGCTGGTTGAGTTTAATCCCCATAAAACAGGGAGCATACTTATATCACGCAAAATCAATCCAACTGCCCACCCGTCATTGTCTTTAGGTAGCACACGGATAACCGAAGTCGACAAACATAAACACTTAGGAGTCATTTTAAATAACACCCGTACATGGAACGACCACATAGGCCATATCTGTTCTAAAGCCTGGTCTCGCATCGACCTGTTGAGGAAGCACAAATTTAACCTTGATCGAGGCATGTTAGAAAAAATACATTTGCCTTCTCGAATACGCTTATGTTGTATGGGGCAATTGCTCGGCAACCAAAGCCAACTATCTGGAAAAAGTGCAGATCGCAGCAGCAAGGATCATAACCGGGGCAACCATCAGTACTAGTAAGCCACTGATTTATTCCGAAACGCATTGGGATTCTCTACAAGAAAGGCGACGTAAACATAAGATAATGCAGTTTTTCAAAACGTATCATCAAATGTCCCCTCATACATGGTTCCTCCGCCCATCTCGTCGTCAAACCCATCCCTCAACTTCCGGTCATATCACAACCACAGAGTTCCTTTTTCTCGGAAACACTTGTACAAGTCTTCCTTCATTCCCCACGTTACCGAACATTGGAATAAATCGCCCTTATCTATCCACGAAAACTCGTCAATGTGGCGATTGCAAGACACCAGAACACTATCTCTTAAAATGTCCACTATTCGGTGTCTTCCCACTAGACCAATTCCCTTTAGACCAATTCCCTTTAGGTCAATTCCTTTTAGGCCAATTCCCAAAAGACTAATTCCCGTTAGACCAACTATATTATGTTATTGATTAAGGGTTGATTAGGGATAATTAAGAAAACATTTATTTACTGATAAGCACTTTATTTGACAAAAAAAAAATATATGCATAACATACAAAAATATGGGTTTATAACATTTCAGCTAGCTCAGTACATATAACATTTTACAAAAAATATAGATTTATAACATCAGTACACACAAAGGATTGTCTTTGTTTTGTTAGGGAAATCAGGTCAACATCTGTTAACCACAAAAGAATCACAGCTTTTGAAAGTGTGTGATCACTATAACAATTGTTATGAAAAATTTGCCCAACATCTAAAAAATATCAACAAGCCAGAAAATAAGCAGACTGTCATCTGAAAAAGGAGGTCCCCGGAAGGTGAATTTAGTGATGCTACCCTTCAAAGCAGGGTAGCATCACTAAATTTACCCTCCGTGAATCTCAACCTGAATCAAGGTCTCAAACATAAACAGAAAGAGGTACCCAGAGGATAAACTGGCCCACTGTATGGGATAGCACCAGCCTCTGGGGACCTCATTTTGCAAAAAACAGACTGCTTATTTGCAGGCGTAAATATCAATAACATTAAATACATTTATAAATATTTATAAGTATATCAAATTATTGATATAGAAAAAATAGAACATATCAGTTGGTCTAAGGGGAATTGGTCTTTTGGGAATTGGTCTAGTGGGAATGAACCCACTGTTCTCAGATACACCAGGCAATGCACTCGATCTACTCTCATCTGCAAGGGATATATCCACATTACGTTATGGCTCAGCATTCTTCAGCATTGATGAGAACCGTCATATCTTTGAAGTGGTACACAAGTTCATTCTATCAAGTAGACGCTTCCGTTGAACTCCAACGCAACTGAATCCAACACGGAGAACATTACCAACTGTGATTAATTGGTTGTATTTATTCCTGCTTGCAATTTAACTTCTTTTTCTTCTCAGACTCAGCTCCACTGAGGCTGTATACAGGGATGTGGCGACATGGGTGGGACCCCCACCCCCCCCCCCCCCCTCCCCCAGCTAGGAGTGTTTTTTTCAATAGTTGGAATTCCGAGGTCAAAAATCAAATAGTTGGAAATTCAATAAATTAACATTGTTCCTGAAAAATATTAAAATTCCAACTAATGATGAGAAATTTTGATTTTTTACTTCCAGCTGGAAACTTGAGTTTCCAATTTCCTACTCTAAAATTGACATGGCCTCAAAATTTCGACTCTGACATCAATCCGGAAAGTTTTCTGACCCAGACACATTATAAATGATGTTTTTTCCGTTTCAAGACCAGTGAAAATTTTCAGAAGGGTTGATAACCCTTTACCCAACGCAGACGATTTCAAAATTCATTATTTTAAATATCATTTTTTAAAATTTTTTAAAACATTTTCAAGAAAACCATATCATGTGACCCCTCTTTAGAACGAGCTTGACGACCTCGTTCCACAGAGGGGTCACATGATATGGTTCTGTTGAAATTTTTCGAAAAATAATATTTTTTCAGCAGCTGTATTTGCATATTACTCGGGCGGATGCGGGCAATTCGTTTGGGAAAAGGGTTAAAAGATATCACCCAGCGCTGCAGTGCAACCACCTATCGAAACCACTCACAGTTGTTATTTACACCGGTGCCCCCCCCCCTCCCCCCACACACACACACAGCTGAAACCCTCTAGCCACATCCCTGGCTGTATATGCCGAAACTTCATTGGAAGCACATCGGCTATTCTTTTATGATTTTATGAATGGAACATTATGTTTCGTGTATTCAAGGTGGCTTTCTCCTGCTCCTGCTTCGTCTTCTTTTTGCTCTGTGTCTTTATTTATTCAGTTCTTCTTCACATGTCAAGTTTAAATAATCTCATATGTCGTTGTCTCGCGGCCTGAGTCCCATCCGCTATGTTGTTGTCGAATAGAGTTAGTTTATACTGCCACACGGGGGGGGGGGGGGGGGGGGGGGGGTGAGGGGGGTGAGGGGGGGGGGCGGTGGCTCAGTAGGTAGAGGTGCAGGCTGCAAGCCGAGAGGTCCTCGGTTCGAATCCCACCTGCGGCAACCGCTTTGTATCCTTGGGCAAGACACTTCACCCCCATTGCCCATGTGGGGGCACGGTGACGCTGTGTACTAAAGCATACTGCACGTCGATGGTGCTCCACCCGTAAAACTTTCATGGTCATGATTAGCCATTGTGCACAAATCTGTGACCTTAAACACCAATAAATAAATAAATATACTGCCACACTTCCGCTGCCCCGGGCGGGGACATCGGGGTGGGAGGGGACGTCGTCGGGCCTCTCCATTTGCGATTGGTTATGTGAACATTCTTCGTGAATGGAGACGGAATAGGTTCCGTACATGGTGGTGCGGCGTCCTGTACTGTGTCTCGGGATATACGGCTAGTTTTACAATCAATTAAATCAATCAGAATGGGTCTCGGCTACCAGACAGCAATATATGAGTTTATATTCCATCTATACCACCAAAATGAGGTAAATGATACAGACGCTAGGGAGACGACTTACATAAGCTATAAGCTTACTATCGAATCTAGAGCTGAAACGGTTAAGGGGTTTTCTTGATCGATTAATCACGTGGATTAATCTTGGTTAACCGATTAATCACTTGTCCAAATAGATATCCGAATAACTGCCATACCGTTGATGATTTACAGCATGAACCCTTTACCCAACGTAACAAACAAAACCGACTAGGTCTATATACAAAAATCTCCAATTAAATTTATTATGTTTTCAATTTTTGTCTCAAATACATAGCTTATGACCCTTCATTGGAACGAGCTCGTTCCAATGGGGGGTCATAAACTATGTTTTTAAGACAAATATTGAAAATGTTTAGTAATTCATGAATTTATTTTGCAAGTATCGCCTGCTGCCCGCTATGGGTAAAGGGTTAAGAACGACCATTTCCAGCCTCTGATACAGTATGATGATCATGCAAGTGAACAAGTATGCCAGCAAGTAAATTGCATACTTCATATGATGTGAGTCAGTGTGACAATGTTTGTCTTTTTTGAAGCAAGTTTGTTCCTTTGTTAACCCATATAATACAGTAGTTCAAAAGTAACTGTTAATTGATCAATTACTTTTTGGGTCGATTAAGATGTTGATTATTGATTAATCGATTAATCGGTTAACCGTTTCAGCTCTAGTCGAATCCCTCCTTTCCACGGCAATCTGTGAATCAATTTATTTGTTATTTTGTATAACGCTGTATTTTAATTTATTAATTTCGATTTTTCTTTGTTGTATTTTAGGTAGTATAACATAATTTTTCAAATAAATATTGTTTAAACTAAGTCTATTTTTAACAGGTTCAATCAGATCATTCCATTCACGTAAGACCGTATCGGTCTTTACATTTCCTTAACCTTGTGTATGCTTTCATCATGGCTTGACAATTGGGGCAACCTATAGGACGGGTTGCCTATAGGTTACGCAAAAAGATTTTTGGGAGACCTCTTTAATCGTTAACCAAAAAATAGTTTCATAATTGGATATTTGATTGGAAGGTAATGACATAAGAAGACATGTAACAATGATAAAAGATAAATTATTATAAATCATAATGACTTTTATTTCTCAACAAAATTCACATCCCCAAATCTGCCAATTATAATGGTTAACCAAGAGGTTAAGCCTTTACCTAACAATATGGCAAAAATGCCCAGAAACTTAGCCTAAGTGTGGCTTACACAACCTCACACATCATGGCAATTTCTCAATAAATCCATACCAATATGGATATCATTGGAACCAGCTGAATCAGCTGGTTCCAATGAAATCCATATTTGTATGCTTCTATTGCAAATTTGAGACAAAGGTTTTAATCATGAAGTTCAGGATAATTGGGGGAAAGCTACGTGAGGTAAAGGGTTAACCCCCCAAAATTGGGGCAAAAGATCAAAAGGTTAATGAACATGTGATGGGGCAACCTTCAAATGGGTCCATCAAAATTCTGAATTGCCAAGCCCTGTTACATATTAGAAACAGTCTGTTGATCGTACCGAAATGTCCTTGTGTGAAATTAACAATGTATAACAATATGCGTATATCAAATGCTGCACATGGGCACAAGCCAGATGTGCCGATATGTGACTATAGTGAAAATGCACAATGTGTCATAGAAACATCTAGCACATAGGCACATACGATAACAAGGATTCTATAGGCATGGGTAGGCTGTTGGATTGATTCCATGGGATGTGAGACCGGCTGCCTGTGGGCAGCTGCATAATGTGTAATAATGTTTACACATCACATGCTGCACATGGTGGATGTGCCGAACAATGTGTCACAAAAATATATAATACCTAGGCATATGAGATGAAAAAGGGATTCAATAGTCATAGCCGGACGATAAAAGGGATTTCCTCAGTGGAATTCCTAGCCAATTCCGTTAAATGGATTCCTACGGTTCGCTTTTCCGACCAACTAATATATTCCAGAAGATTGAATCTAAACATACCATAAGCATTTATTTACTTTGAATCAATGCAAGAAATACTGCTCAGTCGAGACTTAATCTAATTGAATTTTTATGACTTTACCGTTAACCCTTTGAAAACTGCATTTGCCACATTCAGTCATTAAATCACAAGGGTTTGTGTTGAAATGACAGTACACGAAAACATCATGGAAATCAAGGGGTACATGCTTTCCATGACTGTCAAGAAAAGTCTGCCTGTCAAGAGAGCTAATGTAAACACTGGGGACCATTTCAATACATTCCTCAATCATATCCCCCAAAAATATCGCAAATGTCTCACAAGAAAATTTCTCAATGATGTGTCAAATATGTGGTGCTTAGCAAATTTCGTGTAGTATACAATGATTGGCTTAACTTTACTAGTAGTATGTCATGTACCCGGACAGGAGTTAGTTGGATGATCTCATTTGGACGATCTCATGTGACGTCATAGTCACGTGACCTAGTGCCGCCATGTTGTGTTGTCATGGCAACCCGCGTAAGCGGCCATGTTGTGACGTCATCCCCATGGTGATACGTGATGTGAGTGCGCATGCGCAGCGCGTGTTGTTAGGGTGATACGTGTTTCCGTCGTCCATTTTGTATACTGGAGGCCGCCATCTTGGTTTCTATGGTAGCACTTGATTGCTATGTTACCTAATTTTTCTGCAATAAGACAGGGTATGTTCGGTGGGTATGTTCGATTGAATCGGAGTAAATCTAATTACCACAAACAACCCGACAATCCTTCCAAATCACCAAAATCCACCCCAACTTTTACTATTTCGAATTCTTCCAGAATTCTCTGCTTCTATCTATATATGCAATAGTTTCCCTCTACTTGACCATGTTCCTTTGTTCTGGAGTATACTCCAGTAGCGTAGTAGAGCCTATCAACTGGAACAGTTTTGCTTATTGTTACTATATTTAGCAATTTCTGGTCTATTCTTGTTAGTTCTGACCCTATTCCCTGTACTCTTGTTGTTTCATTTATCTAGATCATAACTAACCAATCAGATTGCTTGATTTCCCATAATCTGTATGCAGGGTTATCTCCCTTGTGTATAACAAAAGCCTATATCCAATGGCCATATCCCATGGAATCCCATTTTTGGGAAACACCGGTGGATATGGAATCCCTTTTTTATCGTATGAGGCCATGAGGGCTATGTAAAAGCCCTCGATGAGTCCTCATTTATTATCCCTCATAGCCTCATTGAATTTTGAGATTATGAGGACCATTAAAAAAATCCCTCAATGAGGTATAATTTACAACGACTCTTAGCCTCATTTCAGTATTTGAGGATACCTATGGCCTGGTATTGTATTATTCGAGGATACCTATCGAGGATACCTTTAGGAGAATCCCTTTTTTGTCGCATGAGACCATGAGGGCTATGTAAAAGCCCTCAATGAGTTCTCATTTATTATCCCTCATAGCCTCAGTGAATTTTGAGGTTATGAGGACCATTAAAAATCCCTCAATGAGGTATAATTTACTATGACTCTTAGCCTCATTTCAGTATTTGAGGATACCTATGGCCTGGTATTGTATTATTTGAGGATGCCTATTGAGGATACCTATCGAGGATACCTTTTGGATAATCCCTTTTTTGTCGTATTAGGCTATGTAAAAGCCCTCAATGGGTCTAATGTAGTCTTACCAATCGCTTCCATCTTGTCGCCAAAGATCCAAGGCCATTACAGGTCTATGGACTATCTGTCCTATCATTAGCTAGTAGTATAGTGTAGAGGTTTTAGGCCTGTTCTGGTGGATCCCTGGGTGATTCCTGAGTGATGCCTGGGTCGATGACATCATCTTAATTAAAAAGTTATGTAAGGTAATTAACATGACGTCACTTTAATCACTTTAATAATTGTTGCTTAATTATTTTAATTAATGACTGTTGCATAATTAATGTAATTAATGTAATTAATGAGTGTAATTAGGATTGATTATAATAATTAGTATATTAATAAATGAATTAATAATGTCGATTAGTACATATTTTTTTTTAAAGTCATAATTAGGGATAGATATTATGAGATAAAAAAATAATTTATTTACAAATAATTTATTTAAAAAACAATATTGACGTACTGAACATATATATGAATGCTATCGACTGACTCTGACCTGGACCCGTGCTAAGGTAAACAGTTCATTGCGTGTTTAGGTGTCATTAAATCAATTTTCTTTTCAAACGCGAACTACTATACAAGAGTGACAGATGTTGAAGTAATTAAATCTATTGTTCAAAAGTTATGGGCGTAATAAAAACCTTATTAAATTAGCGGTCAACACGCAACCTTCTTCCAGATTCAAATTTTCAAATTTCATTGATTTTTTAACGGTCTGATTTCTACGTTTTGACTAGTTCTCAAAAAATCTATCAGTCAATTTTAAAACAACAACAGTCACTCATAGACCAAGGTATTCTGATTTTACGCCTCACGCGATAAAGTAATTTTTTAATCCGATGACCACATGAACAAATAACATTTCGTGTTTGTTTTTAACCTATAAAGTCCGTCGATTCGAACCTCACTCTCATTAGAAACTGTGTCAGAAAAGCCAAGATGACAAGCATGGACTATACTTCCGTGAACAGTTATGAGCGAACCAAGAAGCAGCGAGCCAACGAAGAATTTGCATTAGCGTTAAAAAAGTGATGGTCAGCGACGCTCCCCATGAAGGAACAAGAAAAGAGACTAAAAGACTACCCTTTTGTTGAGGCTGCCAGACGTCCTTTCGGGGAGATCCAGTACAGAAATAGACCCAAACACTGGTTCGATCTTCCTGTACACATGCAGGAGGAAGCACTAGTAGGGCCACCAGTAGCAGTTGACGAAGATTGGGAAAAGGAGTTCTTCACCGAGGCGGAGATGGGAGAAAAAAAGATAGCTTTCTATGGAAAGCAAAAAAAAAAAACGGCCCTTTTCAGGGCCACCATAATCTTAAAAAGAGTTGCTTTGTCACAAACACACACTTTTTCAACCAATCAGACACCTCCATTATAACCACACCCTCACCGTCACACCCCTGTATCCCCTCACAGTACATAAAACTTTCATGAACTCCCCTCCTCCAGGTCATCCAATGCTAAAAAACTTTTGGAAACCTCTCTCCTCCTCCCCCAGCCCTCACAATAGCTAAATTATCTCGAACCCCAGTCCAGTTCTCTAAATGTAATGGACATGTCAGGCCCCCGAATACGCCTTCCCCACAATTTTGAGCGATCAAATTACCCCGATTAGTCTCCTCTCATAACTTGCCACACTCTTAACCCGTATTTACTATGAGATTATCCCCCTAATAAATAGCGTATGTTCATTTAATATAATATATTAATAATTTTCGTTAAATAATTCATTCCACAAGACACTTGTCGAAAAAACAAAATGGCGGATTAGTTTGACAGAAATACTCGTATCGATTTATTCATGAGTGTCTGTCGGTTGTGTCCTTGGGCAAGACACTTCATCCCCATTGACCATGTGGGGGCATGGTGACGCTGTGCACTAAGGCGTACTGCACGTCGATGGAGCACCTGTCTTCAACCAATGCTAACCATGTGTAGAATTTTGACAGTTGCTTTCCGTTGCTCGGTGGCTCTCTCCGGCTTCCCCCACCCGCAAATCTGTCGTGGTCATGATTAGCCATTGTACAGACCTTAAACACCAATAAATAAATATAAATAAGTAGTCGGTTATCAAAACAGCCCTTAAGTGTTTAACAGTTAATTGTGGACCAGTGCGTTTAAAAATGAAAAATTTGGGTGATAACACTACGGACTGTGTTTAATCATAGAAAAATCACACCCGCGCTATTACTAACCCGTATGATTTATTTTTGAACGTTCACTGAAGAATAACCCACCCATCTAAGTAAAAGCATGAAAGAGCTACCATTATCTAATTACCTATGTGGGGTGGGGGTGGTCGGTAACGTTGTGTACTATGGCGTACTACCTTCAGCCAATGATAACCCTGTGTAGAACTTTGACAGTTGTTTGCCTCTGCACGATGGTTCTTTCCAGATTGCTCCAACTGTCGGTAAATAAATGAAAAAACTACAATTCTGTAATAACAGGCCAAGCCCCCCTTCGTTTTACATGTTTTGTGAGGGGGGGGGGGGGTGGAATCAACAGTACTTTCACCCCCCTCATTTTAATAGCTGAAAAGCGCTGTTACTCGATCAAAAATAATGGTAAAAGGATATGCGACTCTGTATTAGCCACCCAAATTTGCGAGACTTGGGAAAATATAACCCACCTAGAGCTGCACGAAAGCTACGTACACTATTCGAACTCCCGCATTGTGTCCTTGGGCAAGTTAATTTACCCCGATTATCCACACGGGAGCACGATGACGGCGTGTAATAAGGTGTACTGCACGTCGGTGATACGCATATTTTAGAACAATCTAACCCTGCTTGTGCGGATTTCCGACGTTGGTGAGATGACAGTTACTCGTCGTTTCTCTGTGGTTCTCTTTGGATATTCCGGTGTCTACCCGTAAAATTGTCCCGTTTAATTATAACTTGAACTTGATGTCCAGGTGTAATGAAATAGCGTATTTTCTGCAGACATTCTAAATAAACGCAGCTGGTTTACAGACCTGTATATCTGTATATCCAAAGAAACCCATAATTTCTCCGATCATCTTTCCAAAACAGAGGTCGCAAATGCGTTCTCAGAGTTTTTTATCACAAAGATTAAAAACATCAGGGAGTCTTTGGATAAGGCAGATACGGAGAATAGGCAACCTGACCAGCCCTTTCAAACTGTCAACCCATCCTCAAAACTAACTCATTTTCACACGGTTTCAGAGAAGACTGTTCAAAAAATCATAATGTCTTCACCATCAAAAACTTGTGATCTGGATCCGATACCAACTACACTCCTTAAAACATCTCTTCCCGTACTCATTGGCAGCATTACAGAAATTGTTAACAACTCAGTGAGTTCTGGCTGTCTACCGCCTAGTCTGAAAACAGCTCTTGTTACCCCACTTCTTAAAAAAACATCTCTTGATCCCACAATGCTGAAAAATTATCGCCCGGTCTCGAATCTTCCTTTTATCTCCAAGATTATAGAAAAAGTCATTGCACAACAACTGCGTGCGCATTTGGACGATAATTGTTTACTTGACCCTAAGCAGTCTGCATATAGACCTGGTTATTCAACAGAGACTGCCCTTCTCTCAGTCCAAAATGCGGCTTTGGAATCTATTGACAACAAAAAAGGTGTTGCGTTGGTGCTACTTGACCTTTCAGCCGCATTCGACACGATTGACCATGAAATTCTTTTTGAACGACTTTCTCAGCTAGGAATAGAAGGATCAGCACTAGATTGGTTTCGATCTTATTTGAGTAACCGAACCCAGTGTGTTACCGTTGATGGCAACAAATCTGAAATAGCCTCACTTGAATTTGGGGTACCCCAGGGTTCCGTTCTCGGCCCAATTTTATTCACCCTTTATATGCAGCCTCTGGGCGCCATTATTCGCTCACACGGTATTGAGTGCATCTTTTACGCTGACGACTCCCAGTTATATGTAGAATTTAACCCCATTGATTATGAAGATACAGCCACACAGTTTATGCGTCTCGAAAACTGTATTAAGGAAGTGAGAGCATTTATGCTACAAAACAAACTTAAATTAAATGACGAAAAAACTGAGCTGATAGTATTTTCCTCAAGATTCAGACCCGCACCAGACACTCTGCCACGGCTCATGGTTGGTGATGTAGTGATTAATCCGTCAACTAAGGTTCGGAATTTAGGTGTCTATTTCGACAGACACCTAACTATGGCTGATCATATTACCAAAATATGTCAGTCTGCCAACTGGTACCTCCGTAAACTGGGTCGCTCTCGAAAAATTTTGACGAAGAAGGCTGCAGTGTGCCTGGTGCATGCATTTATCACATCACGCTTAGATTATTGCAACTCATTGTTGTATGGGCTTCCAGGCAAGCAGATACAAAGGTTGCAACAAATACAGAACACAGCTGCCCGTATTGTCTCACTGACGAAGCGGCGCCAACACATAACTCCAGTCCTGAAAGATCTTCATTGGCTTCCTATTTGATCACGGATTCAGTTCAAGGTCTTACTTTTTGCACACAGGGCTCGCTGCTGTGATCTGACCCCGGCTTATATAAGCGACCTAGTGGTTCCGTATGAGCCTAAACGCACGTTAAGGTCTTCTATGCATGACTTGCTTGAAGAGACTACCTGCAACTTGGTATCATATGGTGGCCGCTCCTTCTCTCATAGTGCACCTAGGCTTTTCAATGAGCTACCCATTTCAGTGCGACAGACTGCGCCAAGTGCTTTCAAATCGGTACTGAAAACCTATCTTTTTGGTAAACCATACTCGGAGTGATTTCCGCGTAGCACTATGCAAATCTACAGTACAGAAGTACTGTCACATGTAACCATGATTTTTCTTGTAAAGCGCCATGGAACTTTTTATTATTGTGAAATGAGCGCTATATAAATATCTATCTATTATTATTATTATTATATCTTCTTTTCTTTTCAATTGAGTGAAAATATATGATAGTTACTGATGTAACACGCCGATTAGTATGTTTAATGAATCTAACTACACCAGCCCGACCGACCCTTTGCCCACCATGATCACAGCAAATGTGTCAATTCGCTCTCTCTCTCTCTCTCTCTCTCTCTCTCGCTCTCTCTATCTCTCTCTCTCTCTCTCTCTCTCTCTCTCTCTCTCTCTCTCTCTCTCTCTCTCTCACCGATGCAGTACGGGTGGAAACTAATTGCGTTCAAGCTATTGTTTTTTTCTAGGTTTTACCACTCCCCTTACAGCACAAATCGAAATGAAAATCTGATTCATTGAATCATACTACAGCGTATGTGCAAAAACGATTATTTTTGTACAAAACTCAAGACCTTTCCCTCACAAATACCTATATAAAACAAGATAATACGCGAGAATGCGTTGTGTACCTGCATTTTGTTGATAAAATATGTCATGACCACATTCCCGGATATTATTAATGTACCCGCTCAATAACAGCCAAATGGCGAATGTCAAGAAAGGCACTCTGTAGTTTAGGAGACTCCACAAATAAAAACAAAATAAATCTGAGATATATTGCATTTATTTAAATATCCATATTAACCAGAGGTCGAAACAAGTCAAATTGATTAGTATTAAATTACAAATGAATATTTTCAGGGGCCATTCTTCAGAGGCTGGTCCATCGCAGCTTTGTAGAGATATTGTTTTCTGGTCAGACCCCTTGGGATATTTTGATCTTTAAGGATGTTTGCCAAACTTTTCCACCCTGTCGGTTGAAAATCTTTTCTTTTTCGCAGCAGATCATTTATTAGATCACACCTATTGGAGCCCGAAATTGTAATGCCGTTATACACGAGTCGATCTTTCTCATCCCAGGATAAATTGGGTATATTCTTTATTATCTGGAGTAACAAAAGCGCCTTCTCCTGCATGTAATCTGGTATAACGGCTAACCAGTCCGGATATGTTTTTTTCCCTCATTGATTCCCCCATCTCTAGCGGTTTTACTGGCTCTAGCTTATTTGCAAGCCCCAAAATATTTCCACTTGTTAATGCATTGTTCCAACTAAAGGCTGAATTCATATGCACTGGCAGATAGGGTAGCTGGTTACAGACAGATCTGGTTGTTAACTCGGCTGTATTTAGGTTCGCTCCCCTATAGAATGTTTAAAATTTCGTCTGTGTCGATACTAATGAATTTTATGAGAGTAAGATTTTTGACACAATTCACAGACGTAGCGTGAGTTCATCCTTTTCAGAAGCGAGTTAACAGAGTGGCAATACTGTATTGCCACTCAGAGTGCTGGAACTGTATTGCCACTCTATTAACTCGCTTCTGAAAAGGCTGAATTCACGCTACGTCTGTGAATTGTGTCAAAAATCTTACTCTCATAAAACTCATTATTATCGACACAGACGAAAATTACACAAAAATGTAAATTTTAAACACACTATAGGGGGAGCGAACCTAAATACAGCCGAGTTAACAACCAGATCTGTCTGTAACCAGCTATTCTATCCGCCAGTGCATATGAAATCAGCCTTTAGTTGGAACAATGCATTAACAAGTGGAAATATTTTGGGGCTTGCAAATAAGCTAGAGCCAGTAAAACCGCTAGTGATGGGGGAATCACCGAGGGAAAAGAACATATAGATGTCTCAACCAGCCTACCCTCAAGCAGAATTCAGTGTATTAAACCATGGAGGAGTGAACAGTTGCAGCAAAATACGCACACCCCTGAATGCTGTAGCTGTCCCGCCCATAGACCAGGGTATGAGACCAATTACTGAATCTTCAACATCGAGTTCTGCAGAGAAAGGTCTGTTCTCCAAGACAGTCTTTCAGCGCCATTCAAATTTACGCAAAGAAAACACCAAACCACACTCCTTAACGACTAGTTTTTCAGTGGAAAATCATCCGGACTGGTTAGCCGTTATACCAGATTACATGCAGGAGAAGGCGCTTTTGTTACTCCAGATAATAAAGAATATACCCAATTTATCCTGGGATGAGAAAGATCGACTCGTGTATAACGGCATTACAATTTCGGGCTCCAATAGGTGTGATCTAATAAATGATCTGCTGCGAAAAAGAAAAGATTTTCAACCGACAGGGTGGAAAAGTTTGGCAAACATCCTTAAAGATCAAAATATCCCAAGGGGTCTGACCAGAAAACAATATCTCTGCAAAGCTGCGATGGACCAGCCTCTGAAGAATGGCCCCTGAAAATATTCATTTGTAATTTAATACTAATCAATTTGACTTGTTTCGACCTCTGGTTAATATGGATATTTAAATAAATGCAATATATCTCAGATTTTTTATTTTGTTTTTATTTGTGGAGTCTCCTAAACTACAGAGTGCCTTTCTTGACATTCGCCATTTGGCTGTTATTAAGCGGGTACATTAATAATATCCGGGAATGTGGTCATGACATATTTTATCAACAAAATGCAGGTACACAACGCATCCTCGCGTATTATCTTGTTTTATATAGGTATTTGTGAGGGAAAGGTCTTGAGTTTTGTACAGAAATAATCGTTTTAGCACATACGCTGTAGTATGATTCAATGAATCAGATTTTCATTTCGATTTGTGCCCGTACTGTATCGGTGAGAGAGAGAGAGAGAGAGAGAGAGAGAGAATTGAAACATTTGCTGTGATCATGGTGGGCAAAGGGTCGGTCGGGCTGGTGTAGTTAGATTCATTAAACATTCTAATCGGCGTGTTACATCAGTAACTATCATATATTTTCACTCAATTGAAAAGAAAAGAAGATATACAGGTCTGTAAACCAGCTGCGTTTATTTAGAATGTCTGCAGAAAATACGCTATTTCATTACACCTGGACATCAAGTTCAAGTTATAATTAAACAGGACAATTTTACGGGTAGACACCGGAATATCCAAAGAGAACCACAGAGAAACGACGAGTAACTGTCATCTCACCAACATCGGAAATCCGCACAAGCAGGGTTAGATTGTTATTAAATATGCGTATCACCGACGTGCAGTACACCTTATTACACGCCGTCATCGTGCTCCCGTGTGGATAATCGGGGTAAATTAACTTGCCCAAGGACACAATGCGGGAGTTCGAATAGTGTACGTAGCTTTCGTGCAACCCTAGGTGGGTTATATTTTCCCAAGTCTCGCAAATTTGGGTGGCTAATACAGAGTCGCATATCCTTTTACCATTTCTTTTGACCGAGTAACGGCGCTTTTCAACTATTAAAATGAGGGGGTGAAAGTACTGTTGATCCCCCCCCCCCCTCACAAAACATGTAAAACGAAGGGGAGCTTGGCCTGTTATTACAGAATTGTAGTTTTTTTTCATTTATTTACCGACAGTTGGAACAATCCGGAAAGAACCGTCGTGCAGAGGCAAACAACTGTCAAAGTTCTACACAGGGTTATCATTGGCTGAAGGTAGTACGCCATAGTACACAACGTTACCGACCACCCCCACCCCACATAGGTAATTAGATAATGGTAGCTCTTTCATGCTTTTACTTAGATGGGTGGGTTATTCTTCAGTGAACGTTCAAAAATAAATCATACGGGTTAGTAATAGCGCGAGTGTGATTTTTCTATGATTAAACACAGTCCGTAGTGTTATCACCCATTTTTTTCATTTTTAAGCGCACTGGTCCACAATTAACTGTTAAACACTTAAGAGCTGTTTTGATAACCGACTACTTATTTATATTTATTTATTGGTGTTTAAGGTCTGTACAATGGCTAATCATGACCACGACAGATTTGCGGGTGGGGGAAGCCGGAGAGAGCCACCGGGCAACGGAAAGCAACTGTCAAAATTCTACACATGGTTAGCATTGGTTGAAGACAGGTGCTCCATCGACGTGCAGTACGCCTCAGTGCACAGCGTCACCATGCCCCCACATGGTCAATGGGGATGAAGTGTCTTGCCCAAGGACACAACCGACAGACATTCATGAATAAATCGATGCGCGTATTTCTGTCAAACTAATCCGCCATTTTGTTTTTTCGATAAGTGTCTTGTGGAATGAATGATTTAACGAAAATTATTAATATATTATATTAAATGAACATACGCTATTTATTAGGGGGATAATCTCATAATAAATACGGGTTAAGAGTGTGGTAAGTTATGAGAGGAGACTAATCGGGGTAATTTGATCTCTCAAAATTGTGGGGAAGGCATATTCGGGGGCCTGACATGTCCATTACATTTAGAGAACTGGACTGGGGTTCGAGATAATTTAGCTATTGTGAGGGCTGGGGGAGGGGGAGAGAGGTTTCCAAAAGTTTTTTTAGTACTGGATGACCTGGAGGAGGGGAGTTCATGAAAGTTTTATGTACTGTGAGGGGATACAGGGGTGTGACGGTGAGGATGTGGGATAATGGAGGTGTCTGATTGGTTGAAAAAGTGTGTGTTTGTGACAAAGCAACTCTTTTTAAGATTATGGTGGCCCTGAAAAGGGCCGTTTTTTTTTTTTTTTGCTTTCCATAGAAAGCTATTTTTTTTTTCTCCCATCTCCGCCTCGGTGAAGAACTCCTTTTCCCAATCTTCGTCAACTGTTACTGGTGGCCCTACTAGTGCTTCCTCCTGCATGTGTACAGGAAGATCGAACCAGTGTTTGGGTCTATTTCTGTACTAGGTCTCCCCGAAAGGACGTCTGGCAGCCTCAACAAAAGGGTAGTCTTTTAGTCTCTTTTCTTGTTCCTTCATGGGGAGCGTTGCTGACCACCACTTGTTTAACGCTAATGCAAATTCTTCGTTGGCTCGCTGCTTCTTGGTTCGCTCATAACTGTTCACGGAAGTATAGTCGATGCTTGTCATCTTGGCTTTTCTGACACAGTTTCTAATGAGAGTGAGATTCGAATCGTCGGACTTTATAGGTTAAAAACAAACACGCCCGCTTTTCAATAACCGAAATGTTATTTGTTCATGTGGTCATCGAATTAAAAAATTACTTTATCGCGTGAGGCGTAAAATCAGAACACCTTGGTCTATGAGTGACTGTTGTTGTTTTAAAATTGACTGATAGATTTTTTGAGAACTAGTCAAAACGTAGAAATCGGACCGTTAAAAAATCGATGAAATTTGAAAATTTGAATCTGGAAGAAGGTTGCGTGTTGACCGCTAATTTAATGAGGTTTTTATTACGCCCATAACTTTTGAACAATAGATTTAATCACTTCAACATCTGTCACTCTTGTATAGTAGTTCGCGTTTGAAAAGAAAATTGATTTAATGACACCTAAACACGCAATGAACTGTTTACCTTAGCACGTGTCCAGGTCAGAGTAAGTCGATAGCATTCATATATATGTTCAGTACGTCAATTTTGTCTTTTAAATAAATTATTTGTAAATAAATTATTTTTCTATCTAATAATATCTATCCCAAATTATGACTTTAAAAAAAATATGTACTAATCGACATTATTAATTCATTTATTAATATACTAATTATTATAATCAACCCTAATTACACTCATTAATTACATTAATTACATTAATTATGCGACAGTCACTAATTAAAATTAATTAAACAACAATTATTAAAGCGATTAAAAAAAATATTCATTAAGTGACGTCATGTTAATTACCTTACGTAACTTTTTAATTAAGATGATGTCATCGATCCAGGCCTCACCCAGGGATCACCCAGGGATCCACCAGAACAGGCCTAAAACCTCTACACTATACTACTTTAGCTTCTACAGCAGTCTTGTTCCATTGCGGCCTTGTACCAGTACTATTGGCTTCTGTTATTCTGCCCCATATCTCATCCATTACTTCCTAGCTATACCTATCTCAGTCGCGACTATAACATTGATCAAGGTTGAATCAGATGTCTCCTGTGTACATATAAGGCATTCCGTAATTGAGATTCCTAGCCGAGTCCATAAAATTTGGATTCCGTGATTTGACATCGACACACGAGGGTATTTCCCTTCCCTATTGGAAGAATTCAGTTCAACTGGGTGATAATACCTTCATTGGGATTATAGTTCAAAAATTCATTCCGTTAAACGTTGTTCAGTTCAAGGGTGATAATATTTATTTATATTATATATAGTTCATTCAGTTCAAAGGGTGTTAATACCTTCATTAGGGTTATGGTTCAAAAATAGAGTTCATTCAGTTAAACTTTGTTCAGTTCAAAGGGTGTTAATTATATATAGTTCATTCAAAGAGTTCAAAGGGTTAACCTTGGGTTATATTTAGGGGTTATAGTTCATTTAGTTGAAAACTTTGTTATGGTTAGTTCACTTCCATCTTGATTGTATTTGATCAGATCTGTTCAGTCTGTCCAACTAGTTCGATCAATCCGACTAGTTTGACATTCTTTCACTTTGTTATGTTCACTTCGATCTTGGTTCTGTTGGATCTTCGTTCTGTTGTACCTTTGCTGTTTTGTAGTGGTTGGTTGTCTCTGTTCAGGCTGTTGTAGTAATAATTGGGTGTTGTTAATCTCTTTCCATACCCTCTTGTGTCCATGTCAAATCACGGAATCCAAATTTTATGGACTCGGCTAGGAATATCAATTACGGAATGCCTTATATGTATACAGGAGACATCTGATTCAACCTTGATCAATGTTATAGTCGCGATTGAGATAGGTATAGCTAGGAAGTAATGGATGAGATATGGGGCAGAATAACAGAAACCAATAGTACTGGTGCAAGGCCGCAATGGAACAAGACTGCTGTAGAAGCTAATGATAGGACAGATAGGCCATAGACCTGTAATGGCCTTGGATCTTTGGCGACAAGATGGAAGCGATTGGTAAGACTACATTAGACTCATTGAGGGCTTTTACATAGCCTAATACGACAAAAAAGGATTATCCAAAAGGTATCCTTGATAGGTATCCTCAATAGGTATCCTCAAATAATACAATACCAGGCCATAGGTATCCTCAAATACTGAAATGAGTCTAAGAGTCGTAGTAAATTATACCTCATTGAGGGATTTTTAATGGTCCTCATAACCTCAAAATTCAGTGAGGCTATGAGGGATAATAAATGAGGACTCATTGAGGGCTTTTACATAGCCCTCATGACCTCATACGACAAAAAAGGGATTCCCCTAAAGGTATCCTCGATAGGTATCCTCGAATAATACAATACCAGGCCATAGGTATCCTCGAAAACTGAAATGAGGCTAAGAGTCGTAGTAAGTTATACCTCATTGAGGGATTTTTAATGGTCCTCATAATCTCAAAATTCAATGAGGCTATGAGGGATAATAAATGAGAACTCATTGAGGGCTTTTAAATAGCCCTCATGGCCTCATACGACAAAAAAGGGATTCTCCTAAAGGTATCCTCGATAGGTATCCTCGAATAATACAATACCAGGCCATAGGTATCCTCAAATACTGAAATGAGGCTAAGAGTCGTTGTAAATTATACCTCATTGAGGGATTTTTTAATGGTCCTCATAACCTCAAAATTCACTGAGGCTATGAGGGATAATAAATGAGGACTCATTGAGGGCTTTTACATAGCCCTCATTGCCTCATACGACAAAAAAAGGGATTCTCCTAAAGGTATCCTCGATAGGTATCCTCGAATAATACAATACCAGGCCATGGGTATCCTCAAATACTGAAATGGGGCTAAGAGTCATTGTAAATTATACCTCATTGAGGGATTTTTTAATGGTCCTCATAACCTCAAAATTCAATGAGGCTATGAGGGATAATAAATAAGGACTCATTGAGGGCTTTTACATAGCTCTCATGGCCTCATACGATAAAAAGGGATTCCATATCCACCGGTGTTTCCCAAAAATGGGATTCCATGGGATATGGCCATTGGATATAGGCTTTTGTTATACACAAGGGAGATAACCCTGCATACAGATTATGGGAAATCAAGCAATCTGATTGGTTAGTTATGATCTAGATAAATGAAACAACAAGAGTACAGGGAATAGGGTCAGAACTAACAAGAATAGACCAGAAATTGCTAAATATAGTAACAATAAGCAAAACTGTTCCAGTTGATAGGCTCTACTACGCTACTGGAGTATACTCCAGAACAAAGGAACATGGTCAAGTAGAGGAAAACTATTGCATATATAGATAGAAGCAGAGAATTCTGGAAGAATTCGAGATAGTAAAAGTTGGGGTGGATTTTGGTGATTTGGAAGTATTGTCGGGTTGTTTGTGGTAATTAGATTTACTCGGATTCAATCGAACATACCCACCGAACATACCCCGTCTTATTGCAGAAAATTGGGTAACATAGCAATCACGTGCTACCATAGAAACCAAGATGGCGGCCTCCAGTATACAAAATGGACGACGGAAACACGTATCACCCTAACAACACGCGCTGCGCATGCGCACTCACATCACGTATCACCATGGGAATGACGTCACAACATGGCCGCTCTCGCGGGTTACCATGACAACACAACATGGCGGCACTAGGTCACGTGACTATGACGTCACATGAGATCATCCAAATGAGATCATCCAACTAACCCCTGTCCGGGTACATGACATACTACTTTTACTTTATGCCTGTATTGTTGCCATGATACAGCTAAAAATGGAATTAAACACATCTGAAATGAGCATAAACTTTCTCTCATTATAACCCTTTAAACTCTGGTGGTATCTTCCATGTCAATTAAATGGCAGCAATTGGAAGAGTCGATATTCATTATTTGGGGGTAGACCAATTAATATTTTCAACAGGCTGCACGTTGAAAATATTGATTGGTCTTCCCCACACGAGCACTTAGCACCCATCCTACTCATGAAAGTATGACGTATCGTGTTCCAGGACCGGCAAACCGGCCCCTCGGTTTCAAAAGGTTAACCCTTTACCCAACGTAACGGCCAAAACCGGCCAGCGCTATTCTCAAAAATCGCCAATTAATTTTCAAAATATTTTCATTTTTTGTCTCAAAAACATAGGTTATGACCCCTCGTTGGAACGAGCTCGTTCCAACGAGGGGTCATAACCTATGTTTTTGAGACAAAAAATGAAAAAAATTAGTTATTCAAGAATTTTTTTTGCAAGTGTCATCTGCTTTTCATGTTAGGTAAAGGGTTAACGAAGTATATTCAACACAGTCGTAGTTCCACTAAATGTGTTGATATCTTGGTGGTTTCAATGTGAATTAACTTATTGATTGAAATATCTGTAACTGGAGAACGAAAGAATATCTATATATCTCTGCGGTTGTAGGAACATCGCATTACATCGACGGTAGTCTTCAAACTCCACGAAAAGTGTGTAAACAAACAACAGACCAAAACAGAATTAGACTGGTTACCCGAAAGCTTGCATTTATATCTCTGTTCCACATTAATAGACAAGTTGGTGGTGGAAGAAAGAAATAAATGAACCCGATTTACCTGTTTAGCATCTCATTGCTACTAATCTTTTAGTTAAAACACCAAATCCAGCCTTACATACGCATTTTCCAGAACACAAACCTCTAACCCACACCTTCTATCCAGAGACGTAACCACAGAGGGGACCCCCGACCCCCCTCAATATTTGTCCACAAATCAAGATAGTTGGAGATTTTTCAGACAAAAAAATCCAACATTTAGAAATTCGAATCATTGTTGTAAATGAGGTTTTTTTTCCAAATGTAGTATTACACTTCCGTGAAAATTCCAACCGCCGACTCCCAGAGACAGAATTCTGATCGAACAACGCAAGATGATTGTCCGACAACTCAACGGCTCGGAGGTTAATTCTACAACCATGGACGTGTTACACGTTTTGTTCTCTTCTAGGTGTAACCTATTTCATATTAAAGTAACATAAAATGAACCGACGGGCTTTTGAGAGTTAAATGACTGAGATCGACTATAATCTAACAGAACAGCACGTGCTACGCATGATCCATAGTGTGCTCATTACTCAACATGGCCTCATATTTAATAATTAATAAATCATTGGTTGAATACTGATTTTTTAGCATTCTCCATACATGTAAATTCATGCAATTGACAAAATGCCCAATGAAGACAGATAGGGCCTATTTACAGACTGCAATACCACAAGAAATTGTCATTTTGTGCTTTCTTAAAACCTCACATTATGTATTTAGATATTTATCTGCAGTCATTTAAACTGCTTGGAAATATTCTCAGAATGCCCTAAAACTTACCGCTACAGTCACTCGGAGTCAACATTTTGAAACATGTCCCCTTCCAGGGGTACTGTGGGGTTTGGAGCCCTGGGCGAACTCTTTAAGTATCCATCCCTAGTTGGAATTTTAATAGATCTACACACCCCCATTGAAAACCTCCTAGCTACGTCCCTGCCCCTATCCCACACATTACCTTTGTGGCGTTGGGGTGTATTATGAGGTACAGAGGCGAGAAACAGTAAATGCACATTGTCAGCAAGGCAAATAAGGAGATACAACCTGCTCTATTTTTTCTTATTCTACATTTCGTCTCCTGAGTGCTAGAATGTCCTATGTCCCATAAGGGACGTAGGACATTCTAACACTCAGGCGACGATTTGTAAATGGAGCTCTCTACCAAAATGACATCAATAGGAGACAATGATGGGTTGTCCTAAAAGGACTTGCAGGACGCTCATCTTTTTAAAAAAAATGCGGTTTTGACGCCAGAACGGTTGTCAGACAGAACCGCGGCTTTCTGGTAGAACTGAAAGAAATTGCTTGAAGACGGCAGGTCGCTGACACAGACGGCCAATCGAGTGCCAAGTGCACATTTTTGGCCACTCACAACATATTGCCTTCTGAAACAGGTGGGCGATCTAAAGGACGAGGGGTGTGCTAACGGTATGACAGCGGTAGGTGTGCTTCGCCGGTTCCACGTTCAAAATTAGCTCCCACCCCAACAAACCCCACCCCACCCCACCCCACCAAACCCATCCCCACTCCGCCCCCCACCCCCAGTGTGGAAAAGATTAAGAAATAATAATTCGGAAACACTGTTGATTCGATTAGGATTCGGAAACACAGTTGATTAACGGGTTAAAACAATCCGAGACAGAACTCTTGGGAATTTGATCCATGATGTGGAAACAATACTTCTAATGTAAAGGATGTTAATACAGTAGAACCCTGTTAATTGAATAGCCACGTTGTCAGTGAAAATTATTCAATTAACAGGAGTATTCAATTAAGAGGGATTTGTAACTGTGCTGTATTCAATTTGCGGTTGGCAAGACTACATTAGACCCATTGAGGGCTTTAACATAGCCTAATGCGACAAAAAAGGGATTCTCCAAAAGGTATCCTCGATATGTATCCTCAATAGGTATCCTCAAATAATACAATGCCGGGCCATAGGTATCCTCAAATACCCGTATGTGCCTATGTGATAGGGCATATTGTGTCACATTGTGCCTTTTCACATAAGCACATATCGGCACATAAAGCATGTGCCTATGTGATAGGGCATATTGTGTCACATTGTGCCTTTTCACATAAGCACATATGACAAAAAGGGATTCTCCAGTAGGTATCCTCGATAGGTATCCTCAAATAATACAATACCAGGCCAAAGGTATCCTCAAATACCCGTATGTGCCTATGTGATAGGGCACATTGTGCTTTTTCACATAAGCACATATCGGCACATAAAGCATGTGCCTTTGTGCTAGGGCACATTGTGTCACATTGTGCTTTTTCACATAAGCACATATGACAAAAAAGGGATTCTCCAGTAGGTATCCTCGATAGGTATCCTCAAATAATACAATACCAGGCCAAAGGTATCCTCAAATACCCGTATGTACCTATGTGATAGGGCACATTGTGTCACATTGTGCTTTTTCACATAAGCACATATCGGCACATAAAGCATGTGCCTTTGTGCTAGGTCACATTGTGTCACATTGTGCTTTTTCACATAAGCACATATGACAAAAAAGGGATTCCATAGCCACAGGTGTTTTGCAAAAAATGGGATTCCCTGGGATATGGCCATTGGATATAGGCTTTTGTTATACACAAGGGAGATAACCCTGCATAGCGATTATGGGAAATCAAGCAATCTGATTGGTTAGTTATAATCTAGATAAATGAAACAACAAGAATACTTAGAATAGGGTCAGGACTAACAAGAATAGACCAGAAATTGCTAAATATAGCAATAAGAAGGCAAACTGTTCCAGTTGATAGACTCTTCTATGCTACTGGAGTATACTCTAGAATAAAGGAACATGGCCAGATAAACGATAACTATTGCATATATAGATAGAAACGGAGAATTCTGGGTAATTACCAAAGGAACCTGTCTTTTAATCGGAAAAACGTCATGGGATAGGGATCCAAAAAGGGATTCTGGGAGAATTCTAATCCAGAACATTTCTCCTGTTCAATCGAATGCACCCCCTTGTACCCCTTAGTACTATAGCACTACGTGCTGAGCTGATAAATTGGGGAAATAAAGTCAATTTCGGTGATTTGGGGTGGATTTTGGTGATTTGGGGGATTGTCGGGTTGTTTGTGGTAATCAGATTTACTCCGATTCAATCGAACATACCCACCGAACATACCCCTATCCTGTTTAGAGCAATCACGTGCTACCATAGAAACCAAGATGGCGGCCTCCAGTATACAAAATGGACGACGGAAACACGTATCACCCTAACAACACGCGCTGCGCATGCGCACTAACACCACGTATCACTATGGGGATGACGTCACAAGATGGCCGCTCACGCGGGTTACCATGACAACACAACATGGCGCCACTACGTCATGTGACATGACGTCACTTCCGAGGTCATCCACCGAGGTCATCCAACCTCCACCTCAAAACCACATTACATACTACTTCGATAGATATGTTTCGCAATTAGACAATGAGTTAAAATGGGTGTTTGTAAACGTGTCAATATACAGGCATTCCTGTAACATTATTTGAAAATCCAAACAATATTTAGCCACTTTCGGTCGCTTCGGTCTGTTTCTTCTACTTCAACCATCTTCAAACCCGAAGGCTGGCCTTCGGGTTGGAAGATGCTTGAAGTAGAAGAAACGATCAGGACAGTGACCACACAGCGGCATATTCACCTAAACGAGGCTATAGCGAGTCGTGGTACATTTACCGATATACGAGTTTAACCCTTCTCACATTGGGTGGAACCATTGTAGCATTGTAAATTTGTGCCCCTCCACTTTTATCGAGCGTCCGCCGCCCCTGGGGATGTGCGTCAAATGTACCGAGATAAATACCAAGAGAAATTCCATATTCAGGTGAGAAATTAGAAGACTGAAATAAAAGAGAAAATCCCCCCCCCCCCCCCCCCCCCCCCACACACACACACACTTTACAAAAGAAAAAGAAGAAGAAAAAAAACACCCAATAACATGACAGGTGTCTCTCGGTTGTGATCATCGTCATTGTTTTTAATGTCCGTTCAGATGAACTATCGCGAAGCGAAAGGTGCGAACTATCTTTTTGCTCGTTTGTTCAATGACGCTTGATGCGCCATGTCAAAAAAAGAGAACTCGTAATAGCCAAAAAAAAAAAAAAAAATAATGGCGTTTATGATTTCGGCTTGGATATGTAGTGAAGTTGATGTTTCTGTTGTGCTCACAAGTCCACGTGTTCTGTGTAGTTATGCACAAAATGGTGCTAATGTAATTTCATTAAATGCATCAGAAATATGTTCAGTCCAGCTTCACCCTCTTTGAATTTGAATTTCAAACAGTCAAACTCTAACCGCCACAGAATTGTTGCGCCATATTTCATTCTTGACAAATTTTAAAAAAGTTGAATTTATTTATTGGGGTTTTACGATGCTTTCGACACCAGGGTCACCTCGTGGCGGACAGTTCTTGGATGGAGGAAGCCGGAGTAACCCGAGAGAACCACCGAACGACCGTGAGCAACTGTCAGACTCTATAAAAAGATACTAACTCTACACAAGCAGGGTCAGCGTTGGTTGAAGACAAGTGCACCATCGACGTGCAGTACGTCTTCAGTACACAACGCCACCGTGCCCCCACGTGGGCAATGGGGATGAAGTGTCTTGCGCAATGACACAACGCGGTTGCCACAACTGGGATTCGAACCGAGGACCTCTTTGCTTGAAGCCTGCATCTCTACCTACTGAGCCACCGCGTTAAAAAAAATAGTTGAATTAAGATCACGGATGCGTTGGGTTTTAAGGTACTATATAATATATAAATAACGACTGATGGATTTGCTATTACAATCTAAAGTCTAATTAAGGAATGATCGTTTCTTTTTGTCTATTTCTTGAGTTATGAACCCCCAAAAAACAAAGTCCAAACGGTGTAAATGAGACTTGAAAACTAAAACTGGTGGACATATTATTTTTCTGGCATAAAAGAGGGCGCATATTTTTGAAATGCAGGTAGCAATTGACACACTTTCCAAGTCAAATGCACTTATGTCATTAAATTTTTTATTGACCAATGAATTACGTAATGCAAAGAAAACGTCATAAGCCACGCCTCCCTTAAATTTCATTCAACTGTTCACGTCACGTAAAAGTTACGTTCCGTGGTAGGTGGAAGCAGGCCATCAGTATTACATTGTATTTTGGTTTTGACCTTTTCCGGAGAACTGAAAAACACAGTTTGTAAAAGTGGAGTTAGATATAAAGTCAGATGACATGAAATTAGTTGAATGCAATGTCAAAATTGCCGCATTCGTCGTGACCAGCCATTGTTTACAATCGATTTGGGTAAAACGATGAACGCAGACGATCACCCAGTGTGCGTAAAAATTGAAATGACAAATAAATACAGTTGTGAAGAAAAAGAAAAATTGACCCACCACGGTCATTTAAATATTTTATAAATAATTTCATGGTGATAAATTAGTAATATAAATTTATTTTTCTTTTTCAGATTTAGAACGTGCCAGTGTTCTAACTTCTATTGATTTGACACCATGTTGCAACTCCGAAGACTGGTATTTTAGGGGCGTGGCTGGGGGCGGACCTAATTGTGTTTTTTTCGGTTCATTGAGTTATGAAAAGAAAAAACAGAATCGTGTGAGCCAATCGTTTTATCTGAAAACGCATGAACCAAAAAAAAGTTTAATTATAAATCCATAAAATTCAAATAAATATTCAGATCAGGCACAACCTGAACATTGAAATGGCGTCGACCCTTTATTCCTTAGGAGTGTGTGGATCTGCGTGTGTGTGAGAGAGTGGTTCTGGGTGTTTGTGAGTGTGTATATAAGTGTGTGGATCTGCGTGTGTGTGAGAGAGTGATTTTTGTGTGGGTGCCCGTGTGAGTCCATGAGTGTGTGCATGCGCCCCTGAGCCAGCCCAACCCTTACAAAATTGACCTAGCTTAGTGGAAAGTTTTATATACCAATTATTTAATCAATGTATCAACTAGAGCCCTTTCCCCTTCGCTTTTGCCTTATCTTTCTACAACACATTTGTTCATTAATGCCTTTATTCTTTTCCTTTTCTCTTTTTAATCTGCAAAAAAACATAATTATTTTTGTACATTATCAACTGCTATCATAACATACTGGATTGTTAATGTAATGGAGAGGAGGCTTAGCTAAGTGTTGAGCACTTTTCCTCCAATTCCTTTGCTTTCTTGTTTGCAAATAAAATAAGTTTAATCTAATCCTTAGGAGTAGGGCTGTCACAATTTTTTAATTTAGGAATCGATTAATCGTCGCAAATAATCGATTATAATCGATTAATCGTACCTAGATGACCCCATCTCCCTCTCTCTGACGTCGATAAAAAATAAAGTTCAAGTCAGTTGACCTACCTCCGGTAAACAACGAAGACGATCCTCTTTTAGGAACATTCAAAGCTTTGATGTTCTGAACTTTTGAACCGCCAGTGTAATAATCAAGACCGACCGGCAGTTGCGAACTTCGCAACTGCCGACCGGTCTTGATTATTACACTGACGGTTCAAAAGTTCAGAACATCACAGCTTTGATGAATGTACCTGACAGACAAATGCTTCCAACGGCTTCTTGGGGTTTAACATCGATGTTCTTAACTCTTTACCTTTAGAAACAATAGTTTTTTCATAAAATTTTCTTTTAATTATTAAACGTCTAAAGCGGGATAAACTTTACCGATTATTCGGCAACGAAAAATACTAATCGATTTCGCTGTGACCGATCAACAATCGACGAATCGATTAATCGTAAGTAAGGTCCAATAATGCATTATCCTCCGAAGGTCCGATATTCCGAAGACCCCAATACTCTGAAGGTCTGATACTTCAAAGGCCCAACACTCCGATGGCCCAACACCCCAAATGACTGATATTCCAAAGGTTCAATATTACAAAGGTTCAATATGATTCCAAAGAATTAGGAAAGTCTGTTGTTACAAAGGTTTGATATCATAAGTGATACTTCCAAATATCCGATATTGCAGCGGTCCAATACTCCAAATTGATATTCTGAAGATCCAATACACAGGAAGACCAATATTTGGAAAACCCTATACCATGAAGGTCAGATCTATACACTAAAGTTCTGTCGTTCTGAATGTCCTCGATTTGGAAGATCCAATATGCTAAAGACTTTTTTCTCGAAGACATGAACATTTGTTAACTGGAAGAGTGCTGAATTATTTTTGGTCATCAAAATTTGTTCATGTGTCTTTGCCTTGTAACAATTCATGAGAGAGTGCCAATGGGCACTCTCTCATGAATTGTAACAAGGCAAATCCTAATAGACAAAATTATTTAACTTCAAAGGTAATATGAAGCTCATCCTCCAAAAATGAAGTCTTTAAACTGAAGCACCTGCATTTCAGAATAAAGCCCAAATATGGGCTTCCAGCACTCTACCAGTTAAGTGTATATAAAAGCGACAGTCCATTAGCGCGACACAACAATTTGTACTCAGTTGTTATATCAAGATAGATAAGTTGTTATAATAAGATAGAAAAGTAGTTATAACAGGGAGGTGTTGATTCCACCCTACTCATGGTATGCACATACTCTCGTGATCACCTTTTTCAGTTAACCCTTTACCCAACGTAACGTCCTAAAACGGCAGGCGCTATTCACAAAAATCGCCAATTAATTTTTATTATTTTTTCATTTTTTGTCTCAAAAACATAGGTTATGACCCCTCTTTGGAACGAGCTCAACGAGCTCGTTCCAAGGAGGTTTCATAACCTATGTTTTTGAGATAAAAAATGAAAATATAATGAAAATTAATTGACAATTTTTTAGATTAGCGCTGACCGGGGTTTACCGTTACGTTGGGTAAAGGGTTAATATTTTTTTTATTATCTGTACAGCCATAGAGCACCATGTGTGGACTGAAGGCTATACAATTATTGTATTATCATGTAGAAATCTATCTTAAATCTTCTAAGATGAAGGAGGATAACCTGGTTAAAATTGTTGCAGGCCATAACCTATGATTTTTGAGACAAAACATGAAAAAAATAGTTATTCAAGATTTTTTTTACAAGTGTCGTCTGCTTTTCATGTTAGGTAGAGCCTTAATGCTTATTGCAGTGGTTTCATTTCGTAGTGTTTGCCTTTCCCAGTGGTTGTATATCCTACTGGTTGCATATCCCTGTGGCTGGTTACATATGCTAGTGGTTACAAATCCTAGCAGGTACAGATCCTAGTAGTGTCCTGTCATAATGTTCACACACCCTAGTGGTTACATTTCATCAAGGATGCATGGAACAATTTGTTTTTAAAATTTTGATTACCAGTTTTGCTATGCAGGTCTAGATATTAATTAGCAGTGACTACAATTTGATTAGCAATTGGACACTTGTACCACAAGTGGCAAGCAAAATAGGTTAATTTAAATTATTGCAAATCATAAAATTTGAATGATTTATTGTTGGTCAATCCTTTTCTGGATTGTACTATTGGATTCCAATAAAAGTAGACTAAAACAAACAAAATAGAATATGACTTCCCAGTGAAATGTCTCTGCTTGTCAATCCTATGTTGAACGAACGTGCGTATTACGTTTATTGTATCATTGTGTTCGATTGACAAGCAGCCGACTTTGTCCACTCCACCTTCTACACAATAACTAGAATCACGGAAGTTGAAAGTGTCGTTAAACGCCAATAAACAAACGAACAAACAAATTTATTGGGATATGACTAATAAATTTCAAAAGTGGTGACATGGTGGCGCCGTGGACTAAGGCGTAATACACGTCAGTAGAGAACTTGTCTTCAACCAATGTTGACCCTGCTTGTCTGTAGTATGTTGGGGAGTCTGACAGTTGCTCACCGATGGTAGGTGGTTCTCTCTGGGAACTCCGGTTTTCTCCAACCGTAACACTGTACGACACAAGGTGACCCTGGATGTCAAAAGTGTCGTTAAACTCCAATAAATAAATAAGGAATTTCATTTAAAGCCAGGGAGCGCGGTGGCTCAGTAGGTAGAAATACAGGCTGCAAGCCGAGCAGTCCTCGATTCGAATCCCCCCTGCGGCAACCGCGTTGTGTCCTTGGACAAGACACTTCATCTCCATTGCCCGCGTGGGGGCACGATGACGCCGTGTACTAAGGTGTACTGCACGTCGATGGTACGCATGTCTTCAACCAATCTAACCCTGCCTGTGCTGCAGTGCGGAGTTACGATGTTGGGGAACTGGCAGCTGCTCGTCGTTGCTCGGTGGTTCTCTCCGGGTACTCCGGCTTCCTCCACCCGTAAAACTGTCATGGTCATGCTTAGCCATTGTGCATAAATATGTGACCTTAAACATCAATAAATAAATAAATAAATAAATCATTTAAAGCCACTGCGGTCTATTTCTTCTACATCAAACATCTTTCAACCCGAAGGCTACTAGCCTTCGGGTTGAAAGATGGTTGATGTAAAGAAAGCGATTCGACCATAACCATACCCTAATATACAAACCAAAAAGATTCGACCATAACCATACCCTAATATACAAACCAAAAAGAGTGGCTAGTGGGTATTTTTACATCTGTTGACATGATAATATGAAGCATGACACGAAAGAACGTTGTTAGCTATTTCAAAGGTATACCACATCATTTGGTCGCGTCTCCCCAACCCATTCCCCCACCCACACTTTTAACACCTTCCACCCCCCTTATCCAGACCTGAGAATCACGTAAATGTCACAGGGAAATGGAGAAGTGTTTGTTCACTGTAGTAGACCAGTTCAGTTCTATTTACAAGTGGACATGTGCATATTCCGCAATTTTTGGCAGCGACATTTTTAACAAGCGACCATTTTAACCAGGTTATCTCCCCTTCAAATTTGTAGATTTGAAAAAAGATTTCTCTTTGCGATTCTTGTGTGTACAACCCTCCTACATTTATGAACTGATTTTGATGAAACTTCTCAAACATTACAATCAAAGAGTGGACATGTGCGTATTCCAATTTTTTTGGCCTGCAACAATTTTAACCAGGTTATCCTCCTTCATCTTAGAAGATTTAAGATAGATTTCTACATGATAATATAATAATTTTATAGCCTTCAGTCCACACATACATAGTGCTCTATGGCTGTACAGATAATAAAAAAATATTAACCCTTTACCCAACGTAACGGTCAAAACCGGCCAGCGCTAATCTAAAAAATCGCCAATTAATTTTCATTATATTTTCATTTTTTATCTCAAAAACATAGGTTATTACCCCTCTTTGGAACGAGCTCGTTGAGCTCGTTCCATTGAGGGGTCATAACCTATGTTTTTGAGACAAAAATGGAAAAAATTAGTTATTCAAGAATTGTTTTGCAAGTGTCGTCTGCTTTTCATGTTAGGTAAAGGGTTAAAACAAAAATTAGAGTTTGTTGTGATTATATTTATCGTCATGTAAAAAGAAGGGTTCCAGCCATCGTTGATTGACGGTGTGCAGTGGTCTAGTGGATTAGGTGTTCGACTCCTGATTTCCAGGCCGTGTTGTCGATGGTTCGATTCCCGTCCGGGAATCAGAAATCAACATTAAAACTTCCTCGAAGATATGATTGTGTTCTTCAATATACACACAAAGACCCGTGCTGCAAGGAAAGTGAACCAAGTAATCAGGAGAACGTCATCTAAAAAGCTAGATTCCGTCCATCGTTTATTGACGGTGTGCAATGGTCTAGTGGTTTGGGTGTCCGACTACAGATTGTCAGGTGGTGTTGCCGATGGTTCGATTCACAGTCGGGGGTCAGAAATCAACATTCAGAATTCTTCGAAAACCTTTAATATATACACACATTCCGATGCAACGTCCCCGTTCGTCTCAAATTTGGAGGTTTGCCTCAAATAGTAAAAAATCTGGCCGTTAGATAACTATTAGCCTGGAGTTGTGGACAAAGATGATTTCCTTATCCGACATTTTGACCAATCTACACCTGCAACGTAGGGAAATAATCTCACAACCATAACCAATGATAAGCTCCCACACGAAGGGTGGTCATCGACGAATTCATAATGACAAATCATCATAAAAGTTAGTAGACTCAGTCAGTATCTTCATTTTACGATTTTTAGTATACTCACAATTTGAATTAGGAAAACCGTTTCGTTCAACGTCTTGCAGAACAACTCTGTGGCTCTAAATTGTTCTATAAACGGCGGTTTCAAGTTTCAGGTCACAAAAAACATGTTAGTGTAGGAGAGATATAATTTATGACTACGAGTATTTAGGGGTAAATATAAACCTTACGGGAAGACGCACCTACCGAAACCACAAGAATAATCTAACTATGAAGGGAGGGGGGGGGGGGGGGGGGGCGAATCCTCAAACAAATGAAACTGATATGGAGAAACAGCTTCAATAAGGTTTTCGTGGAGGAAATAATTTGGGAAATGGTGGGTGTACCAAGTGTAACCTATAGTACGAAAGTGACACCGCTAAACCATATGGCTTCAAAGAGCTTTGAAACCCTGCAGAACGATGCAGGCCGGTGGATAACTGGGTCGACTAATGCCGCATCACCAGAAGCAATAAGGGGTGAACTTGGGTGGGTGACGATTAAGGACAGGATAGACTTAATGAAGCTCTGCTATCTTACCTGTTTGGTAAATCTCCCCGACAACAGATAGTGTAATTGATGTTTCGGAATATTTGGAATTCAAACATAAAGACAGGATGGATAGACAAAGTGAGGGAGTTAATAGAAAACTATTCAATTCATTAATTCTCATTTTATTGCTTCTCTTGAACTTGGCCGCTATATGTCTGTCTTAATTTAAAATTATCTTTCAAATTCTTTTACGATATCGTGCTTTCGCTATACACTGACACTTGTGACAATTCACTGTCAGAAAGTGATGATATCCATGCAACACAGGCACTACATGAGCGCTATTTGTGATTAGGAGATTATCGGCACTAATGACGGTGTGCAGTGGTCTAGATACTGAGACAATAAATATCTTATCTTATCTTGTGACCATATAATTAGATGACTGATCACCTTGGATGGTCAAACGAGTATCTTTTGTTTGAAGCTTATCAGGCAAGATCGTTGTTTTAGACCAGATAAGCGCTAATTAGCGTTATAGGCTGCTATTGAGATTTCGCTCCATTAAAGTTATCGCTTTTATTGCACATTCAATGTTTTTTTTCTAATTATATACACAGTGGACTAACTTGACAAATCGGTTTTTCGGGACCGTCACATAACTATTCTTACACTTTTAGCCCGAGTACGAAAGGTTATCAAAAATATATACCTTTAAACAACAAAATCGTAAATTTAAGCTATCACCTTGACATGCGTTAGGATGTGCATGCACGGCCAAACCCAAAACATCTTCAAGACCTTTTGGTTCAAAAATATTAAATTCTCTCCTGTTAAATAAGGTGAATAAAACGTGGCAAGACAATAATATTGTCCATGATTTGAGATTGTGTAAGTACATTAAAGAAGTCACCTTGGAACCGACTGTCAGTGTCAGAATACACAAATGTCCCATGATCGAAAAAATGTTAAGGTTATGTCTTCCTTCGAGAAACAGAGATATGTATGAAAATTGGTAAGAATATAAGTTTGAAATTTTATTTTCATCCTTAACACTTGCGTTGCGAAAGCGACTACTGTCACCTATTTTCCTTTGATTATCTGTACGTTCTGGTATGTGCAGATCAAATCTACCATCTGATTAAGTGTTGGAAAGGGCTCAGAGAGCCCTTTCCAACAATTAATCAGATGATAGAGTTTCAAGTATGTCATAAATTGTATTAAACTTCCTCGCATATAGGCGTACATAGAGGTCCTACATATATGGATAAAGTGGGCGTGGCAGTATACAGAGTAGACCTGATTCTAGTGGGACAGTTCGCCCACTCCCCCCCCCCCCCCCCCCCACAGCCTGTCTGTCGGAATTTTGGTTGTCTTTCGTAATATTTGTTGGTCGCGGGAACTCCAACATTTAATTCTTTTTGAAAGCCGCCGCTGTTTTGAAAAAAAAGTTGACCAGTTGTCGAAACTACAGTTTTGGCCGTTCAAAAATACCATTATGTTTCATATATTCTTTGTATGAAAGAGTTCGTTCTCAGTATATGACACTCGAGTAGTCGAGTAGCCTTGTCAAAAACGTTCACTGAAAGTCATTATTTTAAAAATTTCTTTCGTTAAACGAAAGTAATTCTTTAAAATAATAATAATAATAAACGAAAGTTTCTGACCTGCTTCGTTTATTATTGTTTTAAAGTATATTGAGTTACGTCGCAAGTCCGTGCCAACGCGCAACGACCCAGGAACACCATTTGGAAATTTTAACTCTCAATCCACGGTCAAAAATATAGAATATACCCATAGTAGCTTGGTGTACCAAATGTTCACCACGAATGGTGAAGGGTGTTAATCGCGAGCCTTCGGCGCGCGGTTAACACCACTTCACCACGAGTGGTGAACATTTGGCACACCAAGCTACTTTGGGTATATTTGATTTATACCATGATCGTCAGCTTATTAAGAATTTAAGTGTTAAATAACACAGTTTTCAATGTTAAATTCTAAACAACCCCCCCCCCCCCCCCCCCCCCTACGTGTACGGATCTGTTTTTATTTACTTGAGCACGGGTGGGCGGTACGTCCGCTGTCAGTTTTATCGCCGATACGAAATGGAAAAGGAAACGTGCAAATCACGGGGCATTTTTCATTTTAATAACATAAGAACATACTATTTCGAGTTATGGATGCTTTATTAACACGAGACAAGGCATGTTTGTTAATTTGTGGTATCGTGAGGTCCAGTTAAAACTAGAAGTCTTGTCACGAACTGTGCGCTTATCTAGGCTTAATAGCGCGTAGGAGTTGCGCGCAATTGCCATATCGAATGGCATCCAAAGCACGGCAGGTTCTCCTGGTTACTCATAGCAAACACAAGCAATGTTTCTGCCAATGGACCTCCGGGTTATCCGGAGGTCCATTGGCTGAAACATTGCTTGTGCACAGGCCAAATGTACAGAATTTGATAGCCTTACTATGGTCATAACGCGTAGATTAACGCGCAGATTGACGTGCTATTTGTGCGCATTTCATGACAGGACTTCCAGTTTCAACTGTAAACTCATTTAAAAATATAATAAATAATAGCCGCTTTCATTTCACTCTTCGCAAGGCGATAAGTTTAGACAAATTTGTATTCAGCTCGAGGTCACCAAAGGTCAACTTGGATGTAGTTCCACTGTAGGTGTAAATTCTAACTATTGAAATTCCATTGCTGGCGTGTTCACCACAGATCAAGTGTTCACCACGACTGATGTGTGAAGCTAAAATTGATGTTATAGGCTTTTTACATAAAGTAGAAGGCAATCATGGTATAAAATCTTATTCTGGTTTCTGGGTCTGAAACGGAGTTAATTAAACTGTGGTAGATATCAAGCACAACATGTGACCATGTACATGCATGCCCTCAAAATCTCTTGTATGGTGTGCTAATGGAATTGTTGACAATTTATGTGTCAAATCCAAGATGGTTGCTGGCAGCCATGTTTTTCAACAAATTCAGAAGAATTCGATAGCTCCCTTCTGGACATCACACCAAAGCTACAAATGAAATTTGAAAAAGATCGGGTGAGAGATGCGGCCTGTAGGGTGTGCTAATGGAATTGTTGACAATTTATATGCCAAATCTAAGATGGTCCCTGACGGCAATATTTTTTAAGGAAATTCGGAAAAATTCGACAGCTCCCATTTGGACATTGTCCCAAAGTCACATATGAAATTTGGAACTGATCGGATGATAGCTGCGGCCTATAGGTTGTGCTAAAGGAATTGTGGACGGACGGACGGACGGACGGACGTATGGACGGACGACGGATTGCAACCTATCCCAATAGCTCATACACGACGTCGTGGAGTTGAGCAAAAAAAAATTTGTTTTTCGTTTTTTAGGAAAAAACACAGACTATAGTTGTTTTAACAGTTGTGTTTGGTAAAGGGTTAACAAAACTTTATCTGCTAATCACATATTATTTTAAAATAATGAAAGTGTAAATGACACTGCAGCCCAACTTGCCCAAGAATGAACTGTACTAAATAGAAAGATCAAGCAATGCCAAGTCATTCACTCAAGTTTCTGCAGAAAAGACATCACACCAAAGCTACATATGAAATCTGAAAAAAATCGGGGTGTACTAATCAAATTGTTGACAATTTATATGTCAAATCCAAGATGGCCGGTGACGGCTATCTTTTTCAACGGAGTGCAAAAAAATTTGATGATGCCAATTTAGACATCATACCAAAGCTACATATAAAATTTGAAAAAAGATCGGATGAGAGGTGCGGCCTGTAGGGTCTGCTTATGGAAGTATTGACAATTTATATGCCAAATCCAAGATGGGCACTGCCGGCCATGTTTTTCAACAAAATTCAGAAAAAAATGATAGCTCCCATCTAGACATCACATCAAAGCTACATATGAAATTTGAAAAAGATTGGGTGAGAGATGCAGCCTGTAGGGTGCTAACGAAATTGTTGACAATTTATATGCCAAGTCCAAGATGGCTGCTGGCAGCCATGTTTTGGGACTGATCGAGTGAGAGCCTCGGCCTGTAGGATGTACTAAAGGAACTGTTGGACAATTTAGATCCAAATCCAAGATGGCTGTTGGCGGCCATGTTTTTCAACAAAATTCAGAAAAATTTGATAGCTCCCATCTAGACATCACACCAAAGCTACATATGGAATTTGAAACAGTTTGGGTGAGAGATGCAGCCTGTAGGGTGCTAACGAAATTGTTGGCATTTTACATGCCAAGTCCAAGATGGCTGCTGGCAGCCATGTTTTCCATGTTTTGGGACTGATCGAGTGAGAGCCTCGGCCTGTAGGATGTACTAAAGGAATTGCTGAACAATTTATATCCAAATCCAAGATGGCTGTTGGCGGCCATGTTTTTCAACGAAATTCGAAAAAAATCGACAGCTCCCATCTGGACATTGCCCCAAAGCCACGTATGAAATTTGGAGCTGATCAGCTGAGAGCTACGGTCTGTAGGGTGTGCTGAAGGAATTGTGGACAGCCGGACGTACAGTCGTACAAACGTGCGGACGGACGACGGATTGCAACCAATTCCAAGAACTCATGCTTGATGTTGTCAAGTTGAGCAAATAAGAGAGGCTAGCGACTTCCGTGTCTCCTGCCTCACCCAGCAACCTTTCCATTTTTGAGGGTTTAAATTTAATGAACGTGTCAATGACACTGCATCTCAACATGTCCAAGAAAGGACTTAACTAAATAGAAAGATCCAGTAACGATAAGTCACTCAATCAAGTTTCTACAAAAAAACCATCACACCAAACCTACATATGAAACCTTAAAAAGATCGGGTGAGGGATGCGACCTGAGGGGTGCACTAATGGAATTGTTGACAATGTATATGTCAAATCCAAGATGGCTGATGGTGGCCATGCTTTTCAACAAAATTCAGAAAAATCTGATAGCGCCCATGTAGACATCACACCAAAGCCTCATATGAAATTTGAAAAAAATCGGGTGAGAGATGTGGCCTGTAGGGTGTGCTAATGGAATTTTTCACAATTTATATGTCAAATCCAAGATGGTTGACGTGAACATGTTTTTGAACAAAATTCAAAACAATTTGACGACTTCCATCTAGATATGACACCAAAACTACATATGAAATTTGAAAACAATCGGGTGAGAAATGGGGCCTGAAAGATGTACTAATGGATTTGTTGACAATTTACGTGACAAATTCAAGATGGCTGCTGGCAGCTATGTTTTTCAACGAAATTCAGACAAATTTGATAGCACCCATCTAAACATCACACCAAAGCTACATATAAAATTTGAAACAGTTTGGGTGAGAGGTGCGGCCTGTAGGTTGTGCCAATGGAATTGTTGACAATTTATGTGACAAATCTAAGATAGACGCTGGCGGTCACGTTTTTCAACAGAATTCAATAATTAAGGAATAGTGCATGGCTTGGAGTTGACTACGCCCATATAGTGCCCAGTGAGGTGGTGTAGTTCCCGCCGCGAAGCGGAACTACACCACCTCACTGGGCACTATATGGGCGTAGTCAACGACAAGACATGCACTAATCCTTATATTATATCGAACACCCATCACGAAAAACATCTGTCCGATTTGTTAATCTGTTACCAAGGTAGCAGCCCAACCAACCAGCGTTATATAGAAAAAAAACATGTAGTTTTTAAAAAAACATTTTCTTCTTCCAAGACACGGCTAACTTGGGTTATTGATATGAGCAGAAGACAGATTTTGAATCAGTCGGCAAGGGTAAACAAAACATTTCCCCCAAACGGAACTGTATATTCTAGAATCGCGCAACTCGCGAATGAAAACTAAAATTTTCGAAATTTGACAACGCAGTTTGATAATTTCCACACATTTGTCACACATATACATTACCGAATGAGTCAGTACGGGATACAAACTCCGAAGATTCAAATGAATTCCATTATTTATTCGTTTACTGCCCAAAACATACAATTAAATAGCGAAATAATATGAGCAGCGAAACAAACGATTGTTCATATCCGGACGCGTTATCATGAAAGTTGGACCCAGGTATGGATCATTCTCTTCGAAACGAGATATGGATCATCTTCTCAAGGAATAAAATGAACGCCTCGAAAAATGTGACTTCAACAATGGAAAAGCGATACATTTTTCCACAAAGATTTCTTTCCGGGTCGTTTTGTGGATGTTGTGCCTCTGTGAATCGATATTTAAATTTAGCCTGATTAGTTTTATTCGCCCAGTATGAAAAGAAAACTGATATAGTAGTGTGCTAAAAATAGAAAACGTGTGGTGCCTGGGTGTAGTGCCTGGTCAGTTCTGTGGATGCAAACTACACGAAATAGGGGTGCAGCATTCGTCCAATCAGGAGCCCAGAAGGTCACGTGAGATACAATATAATTCAATAGTGCCCATCTTGGCATTGTCCTAAAGGCACACATGAAATTTGGAAATAATCGGGTGAGCGACCTGTAGGGTGTGCCAATGGAATTATTGACAATTTATGTACCGAATCCTAGGTGGCTGCTGGCGGCCATGTTTCTCAAAGAAATTATGAAAAATTCGATAACTCACATCTAGACTTGACACCAAAGCTACATATGAAATTTGAAACAGATCAAGTAAAAGATGCGGCCTGTAGGGTGTGCCAGTGGAATTGTTGACAATTTATATGTAAATCTAAGATGGCAGCTGACGGCCACGTTTTCCAACAAAATTCGAAAAAAATCGATAGAACAGAATAAATAAATAGATATTGCCCCAAAGTCACTTATGAAATTTGGAACTCATCGGACGAGAGCTGCGGTCTGTAGAGTGTGCTAAAGGAACTTGGGAACGACGGACGTACAGACAGACGACAGATCACAACCCATCCCAAAAGATAATGTGACTTGACGTTGTCAAGTTGAGATAAAAAAAACTGTACGTGTCATGCTGAGAGCCAGTGGTGTATCCAAACCCTTGTTATAACGGAGGTGGTTATAATCTGCCAAACATCAAATGTATCGTATTAATTCTTTCCTATACTACAGCTAGCTTTTGAATGGTTAAATCCAACTATTTATTCTTGTGCATAAACGAAAAGTCCATTATGAAAATAAAGCGGTAAACAATATTAAATTTCAAATCCCCTGCCAATGGGCAGGGGATTTGAAATTTTAAATTGCTCTCCCGTTTGCTCTTATTCTCCCGTTTGCTCTTATAAATTCTACGACAAGGATTTACATTTGTGTATCATGTTACAATTTATAAGGGAAGCTCTCACATACTTATGCACAATGGCCAATTGTGACCGTGACAGTTTTACGAGTGGTGGAAGCCGAAGTACCCGGAGAGAACCACCGAGCATCGACGAGCAACTGAGAGCTCCTCAAAATTCTAACTCTGTTCAAGCTCCGCTCAAGCTGGGTTACGGAGGTTGAAGACATTTGCACCATCGACGTACAGTACGCCTTATTACACGGCGTCATCGTGCCCCCATGTAGGCAACTGGGATAAAGTGCCTTGCCCAAGGACACAAATCGGGTAGTCCCTGGCTGGTATCGCACTCGCGACCTCTAGCATAGAAGTGCGCTACCCGCGGTGTTACAACACAACAGAACAAACGGGTGACCGCAAAGCGACAAGGGCTGTTATACAGCGGATGGTCTGTCGGCGTTGCATGGTGGTACCTGGTGTGATGAAGTGATAGCTCAATGGCTTTGCCTGTTTATATGGCGAATCAGACTTTTCTCCTCCCCCCCCCCCCCCCCCCACACACACACACACTTCCTATGCAAGACATGAGTGCCTCATGTAAGAAAGCCATGCGAGACAGTTATCCATCTCACATAACCCACGTGACCGGCTTATTAGCATATTTAATGAGCGCAGAACTATTCAATCGTCACACGTTCTTATGTAAACAAACAACATGGTGTCACATTTCGGAAATACCAGCAGACGAACGTTTGTCAAAGAAAATAGAAATAAAAACACAGACCGCAAAACAAAAGGACACTTGACTCTTTTATATGAATTTTCGTGTGAACGCCGTTATGAGTGGGGAGACGTGCACGAAATTCCCTTTGAAAAGTTATGAGAATACATTGCAGAATTCATAATATGACGTCACTGGAATGCTTCAATGTTCATTTCGCTACAAATCTTTAACCCCTGTCTTGGCGGCGTTGGTCATTTAATTTAATTTATCCGGCACTGGCAAAAAGAAAATATTATAGACGCGCCCTTATAAAAAAATACCATGGTAAATCCCAAATACCAGGGTATTTTGGGATTTACCATGGTTTACCATGGTACTTTTTTATGAGGGCGAAAAATAAATGTATCAAAATTGAAAGCACTTGCGTACCCTTGTTGCCTTTGTGGAGGGCATTTCCTCATGTTTGTTCAGCAAAAATGCATGAGTTAGTGAACATTCCAGCATGCAGTGGAATAGCAATAGAAGTTAAATTTGATCCTGTGCATGCTTATGGTGTCTGATGGTTATACAGGTGTGATGGAATCCGAAGCAGTCTTTAGATAAGGGGAGGAATTGCCGGCAGCAAGAACAACAGGATCGGCGAGAAATGGGTTGTCTTACATACGAATTATGAACATTAAAGATAAAACTATAACACTAGACAAAGGAAGCCTGATTGGGGACAATTTATGCAGCAGTAGATGACAGTGTATTAATAGCCCGGGTTGGGGGGTATGAATTCATAGATTTTAATACTGTTCATGGATACAAGACAAACAGTAGAGGACCAGATATAGATTGGAAATTGACAGATACAGTTAAAACTAGAAGTCCTGTCATGAAATGCGCACAAATAGCACGTTGATCTGCACGTTGATCTGCGCGTTAACCTACGCGTTATGACCATAGAAAGGATATCAAATTCTGTACATATGGCCTGTGCACAAGCAATGTTTCAGCCAATGGACCTCCGGGTAACCCGGAGGTCCATTGGCAGAAACATTGCCTGTGTTTGCTATGAGTAACCAGGAGAACCTGCCATGCTTTGGGTGTCATTCGATATGGCAATTGCGCGCAATTCCTACGCGCAATTAAGCCTAGATAAGCGCACAGTTCGTGACAGGACTTCTAGTTTTAACTGCATAACACTAGACAAAGGACCCCTGATTGGGGACAATTTATGCAGCAGTAGCTGACAGTGTATTAATAGCCCGGGTTGGGGGGTATGAATTTATAGATTTTTATACTGTTGATGGATACAAGACAAACAGTACAGGACCAGATATAGATTGGAATTTGACAGATACAAACTTAACTCTTTACCTAACCTGAAAAGCAGACACTTGCAAAAAAAATTCTTGAATAACTATTTTTTTTTTCATTTTTGTCTCAAAAACATAGGTTATAACCCCTCATTGCAACGAGCTCGACGAGCTCGTTGCAATGAGGGGTCATAACCTATGTTTTTGAGACAAAAAAAAAATGAAAAAAATAAAATTGGCGATTTTTTAGAATAGCGCTGGCCGATTTTTCCGTTACGTTGGGTAAAGGGTTAACAAAAGAACAATGATAATCAGTACACAAACTATTGACGTCATTCAAAGATATATTTGCAGGTTCCAGTTATGACCTCGGACGGAAAGACCTTATTACACTAATAATGCAGCGCCAATTACACAGACACCACGTCGAATTCCATGCAAACAAGTCGATATGCAAGTGAAAGAGGTGTTATCTAATGGTGTTGTTGAAAATTGTGAAGGTCCTTTGTGTTCTCTAATTGTTTTGGTGAAAAAGAAAGACTCCTAATTAACGTTTTGTGTGGATTATAGAATGCTGTAACCCATAAGGATGCTCACCCTCTTCCGAGAATAGACGATTGTTTAGATGCTCTGTCGAGTCAACATTTTTCATCACAATGGACCGTGTAAGTGGTCACTGGCCGGTTGGAGTTGAGAAAGAATAAAGGGAGAAAACTGCATTTTGTACTGACTCAAATTTGTATCGAAGGGAGGGGGGGGGGGGGGGGTGGCTCAGTGGTGGACTGTTGGACTTCTATGCTAGAGGTCTCGAGTTCGGGACGACCCGCGTTGTGTCCTTGGGCAAGGCACTTTATCCCGGCTGCCTACATGTGGGCACGATGACACCGTGTAGTAAGGCGTACTTACACTTGTCTTCAATCGCTGTAACCCTGCTTGAGCGGAGCTTGAACAGAGTTAGAATGTTGAGAAGCTGACAGTTACTTGTCGATGCTCGGTGGTTCTCTCCGGGTACTCAGGCTTCCTCCACCCGTAAACCTGCCACGGTCACGATTAGCCATTGTGCATAAGTATGTACCCTTAAACACCAATAAATAAATAATTTTTTATCAATTCAAGGTTATGAGTTTCAGCTTAACAAATGCACTTGCAACCTTTACAAGGCTAATGGAGTGTACAGTACGTGGAGAGTGGATTGTGACAAAATCACCCGTGGAGTGGAGTTATCACCCAAAGTATTCCTTTCAAACTCTGAACATATGGACAAAAAACGCATGCAATGTTTCAGCCAATGGACCTCTGGGTTTAACCCTGAGGTCCATTGGCTGGAACTTTGCTTGTGCTTGTTATGCTTTGCAACAAATTTGTAATTATTGCTTGGGTGGAATCTCCACTCCGCGGGTGATTTAGTGATAATACACCCTCCACGTACTGTATCTAGATGATACAAGTGTCTTCAGTGCAACATTAACCCTTTACCTAACCTGAAAAGCAGACGACACTTGCAAAAATAATTCTTGAATAACTAATTTCTTTCATTTTTTTGTCTCAAAAACATAGGTTATGACCCCTCGTTGGAACGAGCTGGACGAGCTCGTTCCAACGAGGGGTCATAACCTATGTTTTTGAGACAAAAAATGAAAAAAATAATGAAAATTAATTGGCGATTTTTGAGAATAGCGCTGGCCGGTTTTGGCAGTACGTTAGGTAAAGGGTTAAATGATCATTTACGATGATTAGCAAAGGTATATCAATGTCTGAGATGAACAGGATTAAAGTTAAAACCCATAAAATTCCAGTTCTTTAGGAAAAATGTCAATTTTTAGGTCACCATGTGTCACAAAAAGAGGTGTCACCTGATCCACAGAACATACAGACGAGAGCTGATTATCCACTACTGAAGTCGGCGACTGAAATAAAGTCATTTGTGAGGCTTGCTTCCAATTACAGACGATTCATTCAGTCCTTTGTAAGAATTGCAGCTCCTCTGCACGTATGTCTCAGAAGGACGTTGATTTTGTTTGGACGCGCGAGTGTGATGAGGCCTTTTAAAACACTCTATTTTAAAACATTGATTTCACCGCCACTTTTAGGGTTTCCAGAGGTTCAGTAGACCATTTACATCGTACACTGATGTATCGTTACATGCTGTTGGTGCAGGTTAAAGAAGAGAAGAAATGAAGAAATGCTAGCTATTCAATGAAACTAGGACTGTCACGATTAATCGATTGTTGATTGGTCACAGCGAAATCGATTAGTATTTTTCGTTATCGAATAATCGGTAAAGTTTATCCCGCTTTAGACGTTTAATAATTAAAAGAAAATTTTATGAAAAAACTATTGTTTCTAAAGGTAAAGAGTTAAGAACATCGATGTTAAACCCCAAGAAGCTATTGGAAGCATTTGTCTTTCAGGTACATTCATCAAAGCTTTGATGTTCTGAACTTTTGAACCGTCAGTGTAATAATCAAGACCGGTCGGCAGTTGCGAAGTTCGCAACTGCCGACCGGCCTTGATTATTACACTGGCGGTTCAAAAGTTCAGAACATCAAAGCTTTGAATGTTCCTAAAAGAGGATCGTCTTCGTTGTTTACCGTAGGTAGGTCAACTGACTTGAACTTTATTTTTTATCAACGTCAGGGAGAGGGAGAGGGGGTTCATGTAGGTACGATTAATCGATTATGATCGATTATTTGCGACGATAAATCGATTCCTAAATTAAAAAATCCTGACAGCCCTAGCTGAAACGGTCTGAATTGAATTGGTATAGTATGACAGAGTTGTGGGCAGTAGCATGGGCTATTCGTCATTTTCAACCATATCTACAGAGAGCACACATTATTTATTTATTTATTGGTGTTTAAGGTCACATATTTCTGCACAATGGCTAACCATGACCGAGACAGTTTTACGGGTGGAGGAAGCCGGAGTACCCGGAGAGAACCACCGAGCAACTGTCAGCTCCCCAACATACCAACTACACACAAGCAGGGTTATCATTGGTTGAAGACAGGCGCACCTTCGACGTGCAGTGCGCCTTAGTACACAACGCCACTGTACCCCCACGTGGGCAATGGGGGTGAAGTGTCTTGCCCAAGGACACAACGCGGTTGCCGCAGGTGGGATTCGAACCGAGGACCTCTCGACTTGCAGCCTGCATCTCTACCAACTGAGCCACCGCGCCCCTGAGAGAGAGCACACATTGAAGGAGTAACAAATCATAAACCATTACTCAATATCAGGGAAGTGAAAACAGGGCACGATCCAAGAGGTCGAAGGGAAAGATGGTCTATTGAACTAAGTGTATACGAGTTTGTGGTCTAATATCCCTTTACATAACGAATCGGCCACATCCGCCCACGTAATATGCAAATTCAGCAGCTGAGAAAATATTATTTTTCAATTTTTTTTTCAACAAAACCGTATCATGTGACCCCCCCCCCCCCCCCTTTGGAACGAGCTGATCGAGCTCGTTCCAAAGAGGGGTCAAATGATATGGTTTTGTTGAAATTTTGTGAAAAAATTAAAAAAATGATATTTAAAATAATAAATTTTGTTATCGTCTGCGTTGGGTAAAGGGATATAGACAGGGTGTAGCACATCTGAATGCAGATACATTATCTAGAGTGCCACCTACTGATAAAGGAAAAGTAAACACTAATGTGGCCCAGTCATTGGAGTTAGCGAGCAGTTTGGGTGCAAAGAACAACAGAAAGATGAAACTAAAGCTAAATATATTAAAATTAAAAGAAAACGGCAAACCACGACCTTACATCCAAGGCTTTGATGGATCTTTGTAGATAAGTTTACGGAATCAGTGGAATCGTTTAGTAGCGCAACAGGGAAAGTGGTACAGAAAATGGATGGAAAACGACAATCAAAAGGATTACTTCCAGTTCATTGTACCTAAATCTACAGCTCAAGGGATACCGCCAGAACTCTATGATTCTCCGGTTTGGGGTCATTTGGGGATACGAGAAGACACTAGTCAACGGTTTTATTGGATAAACTATGGTAGATGGCGTAAAGGATGCCCAGAGTGTAGTCAAGTTAGGAAGCCCGTTCCAATTCGAAAAGCACCTTTGAAATTGGAGCCACCATCTCGACCAAAGGAATGAATTGCATGGACATATTGAGTGGGCTCCTAATGTCTGATGATGGAAATAAATATATACTGGTTGTGACTGATAATTTTACCTGCTGGCATGAAGTTTTTGCACTGAAGGATCAGAATACCGAGACAATTGCCCAAGTATTAGTGGATGAGGTAATTATCTGCACATGGGGTGCATAATGCATTATTATACATACTGACCAGGGGACAATACAATAAAACTTCTGCAATTGTATTTTTTAGGATTGTATTTTTTATGACATTAAATGGGTTAAAATGAACCATTAACATTTTGAAAGATATGGCAATTTGCCAGCTGGCAAATTGCCGTATCTTTTAAAATGCGAATGATTCGTAGTAAGTCAGTTATATTAACAGGTAGAATGTACAATTCTAGAAAATACAATTGTAAATTTTTTTATAGTATTGGCTCCAGGTTAACCCTTTACCCAACGCAGACGATATCAAAATTTATTATTTTAAATATCATTTTTTTAACTTTTTCAAAAAATTTCAACAAAACCATATCATGTGACCCCTCATTGGAACGAGCTCATTGAGCTCGTTCCAATGAGGGGGTCACACGATATGGTTTTGACGAAATATTTTGAAAAATGTAATTTTTTCAACTGCTCAGTTTGCATATTACGCGGGCGGATGCTGGCGATTCGTTGGGTAAAGGGTTAAAGACTTTGATTCCACCCTGATTAAGAAGATTAGTGATTTACTGGGTACCAATAAAACTCGATCTACAGCATACCATCCACACTCTCATGGGCATGTAGAGCGATTCAATCACACATTATGTTCTATGTTGAAAAAAATGAAAAAGTCAATGACTCTGTAGCTCAACTTGGATATGACAGGAATTAGTACTTGCTGTGACCAAGACAACTGAATAATGAATATGACAGGAATTAGTATTTGTTTTGACCCAGTCAACAATAATAAAAGAATTACAAGGTGACTGTAATGGACTACAGATTAAGACCAATCATTGTAGATTATTATTTTTGTGTGGTAATTTTCAGTCCCAAACAAAATATTTTCAGACTAAAATTTTTTCTTCTTCTTCTTAAAATTGACCAAAATGCATCAAAACACAAAAAACTAATTTCCGGATTTTGGTCCAAAATTTTCTAAGTCCCACCCGGACCCCAAATTTTCAGTGTAAAAAAAATTATTTTTTTTTTGTCTTAAAATTGACCAAAAAGCATAAAAAACCAAAAAACTAATTTCCGGATTTTGGTCCAAAATTTTCTAAGTCCCACCCAGACCCCTAATTTGCATAATTTATTCACGAGAAAAACTCTGTATTATATGTAATGTATCCCATGGTACTAAACATTCATACAAAAATTTATTCAAATCAGATCTTTCATTTGGAAGTTCTGCGCAAAAATCTGATTGCACTTAATTTTGAACAAAATGGCTGCTAGCGGCCATCTTGAATTTCAGACTGGACCCAAAAACACTCCTTCTCATCCCACAGTGATAACAAAGGTACCCAAGAAGTTTCGTGAAGATCGGTTCATAAATACGGCCTCTAGCCCGAGCCGTATTGGGATTTGCACTCACAGTGCTGAAAGTAACACTAAATAAATCAAAGTTAGCCTAATTTGCATAATTTACGCACAAGAAAAAAACCTGTAATATATGTAATGTATCCCATGGTACTAAACATTCATACAAAAAATTATTCAAATTAGAGCTTTCATATGGAAGTTCTGTACAAAAAACAGATTTCGGCATCGTCGGCACAAAATGGCTGCTGGCAGCCATCTGGAATTTGGGACTGCACCCAAAAACAGTCGTTCTCGTCCCACGGTCATAACAAAGGTACCCAAGAAGTTTCGTAAAGATTGGTTCATAAATACAGCCTCTAGCCCGAGCCATAGCAGCTTGGCACTTACAGCTCTGAAAGTAACACTAAATAAATCAAAGTTAGTCTAATTTGCATAATTTACGCACGAGAAAAAAACCCGTATTATATGTGATGTATCCCATTGTACTATATATTTATACAAAACTTTATTCAAATCAGAACTTTCATACAGAAGTTCTGTACAAAAAACTGATTTTTGCATCATCGGTACAAAATGGCCACTGGCAGCCATCTTGAATTTCGGACCACACCCAAAAACACTCGTTCCCGTCCCAGGGTCATAACAAAGGTACCCAAGAAGTTTCGTAAAGATTGGTTCATAAATACGGCCTCTAGCCCGAGCCATAGCAGCTTGGCACTTACAGCTCTGAAAATAACACTAAATAAATCAAAGTCAGTCTAATTTGCATAATTTACGCACGAGAAAAAAACCCGTATTATATGTGATGTATCCCATTGTACTAAACATTTATACAAAACTTTATTCAAATCAGAACTTTCATACAGAAGTTCTGTACAAAAAACTGATTTTTGCATCATCGGTACAAAATGGCCACTGGCAGCCATCTTGAATTTCGGACCACACCTAAAAACACTCGTTCCCGTCCCAGGGTCATAACAAAGGTACACAAGAAGTTTCGTAAAGATTGGTTCATAAATACGACCTCTAGCCCGAGCCATAGCCAATTGTTGACGTACGGACAGACGGACAGACGGACGGACGGACGACGGGCCATGGCAATAGCTCAAATTTGACTTCGTCAAAGTTGAGCTAAAAACCAGGTGTCAGAAAACCAGAAAAACTGGGATCGGCTATTATCAAAGATTCTACTAGGCAATCGGTCTAGTGTTAATTGCACCACAAAGTTTACGCCTTATTTCTTAATGCATGGTTGAGAAGTTACCCTACCTATCAACTCGATGTTTGGTGGGAATGCTGAGCGTTATACTGGTAGCAAAAAAATACTTGATTGCACCGCAAAGAACACTAAACTATGCATTCGAATTAACCAGATCAAATATGCAAACTGCTCTGAGGAGGCCAAAACGATATCATGATAAACTTCCGCTGGACCTTGTAAGGCAAAACTTACGAAATTTTGGTGCGGTCCATCAAGAATTATCAAGAAACATCCTAAGTTAGTGTTTAGAATCAAACAGGAACTGGGCAAGAGATTGGTTCTCCATTTTGATTGACGAAAGTGATATGACGGACCCCAATTTCGAGATGGGTTCAGTTAAAACGAGAAGTCCTGTCACGGACTATGCGCTTATGTGGGCTTAATTGCGCGTAGGAATTGCACGCAATGACCATATCGAATGGCATCCAAAGCAGGGCAGGTTCACCTGGTCACTCATAGCAAACACAGGCAATGTTTCTGCCAATGGACTTCCGGGTTACCCGGAGGTCCATTGGCTGAAACATTGCTTGTGCACAGGCTATATGTACAGAATTTGATAGCCTTACTAATGGTCATAACGCGTAGATTAACGCGCAGATCGACGTGCTATTTGTGCGCATTTCATGACAGGACTTCTAGTTTTTTGCGATTGAAGACTCATGGTGAAACTCATAGACGCCAGAGCGAATTTCGGATTGGGGGGGGGTAAGGGCACGACGGGCCGACCCTAGTTTATTAACACTCAGTATACAAACCACGAATACTATTCTCGATTGAGTCTCAATCGAGAATAGTATTCTTTGTTTGTACACTGAGTGTTGATAAACTCAATTTTTGACATGACGTGAAAAACATACGCAATTCGCGTTTGATAAGATTATGCCCCCCCCCCACACGCACAGGCGGCCTGTGTGAGGGGCATTATCTTATCAAACGCGACTGGCGACTTTTACTTGATAACCCGCACATTCATATTCAAGGGACGAACAAAGAATGACTGATGATCATGTCCTTTTGGGTTATCCTCCCTTAACCGTTACACAAGACAGTGACTGACATTTCTCGCGGAAACTGGATACAAGAATGTCGTTGAAACATATTTAGGCTTGGTCGTTTATCAGACAGAGCAGCCCCATCCAATGAAAAAGATATGGTTGGGGGGGGGGGGGGGGGGGGGGGGGCATGTTGCCCGCTTCTGGGGATTCGCACTTGGAATTACCGCATGAAGAGCAGGGCTTACCTCTTAGTGATGACAATACTTCAGTCAATACTGATATAACGAGTAGTCCAGAGCTACATGTAGCTGTAAATCCTCAACATACACAGGCAACTTGGGTGACGTTCTTGTGGGTAGCAGTCCCGATACACTAAATAGCGAAAATATACAAACGTGTGGTGACATTGGTCACATTGTTATGGGGGCCACTGGAACCGAGAAACTTGTGTCAGATGTTTATCCAACTCACACAACCAGATCTGACAGGGTGGCCAAATATCCAAACAAATTTTCGGATTTTGTAATGTAATGTTGTCAAGATGGTGAAACTTTTCCGCTGTCCTGATGAACTAATGCATATTCTGTATAATTATTGTGGTTTACGTGCATTCTGTAAATCCAATGTTATTTAGTGAGGTGGTCTCAGTTTTACGTCCATTCTTTTCCAATTGGCGCCCCAATTTAATTTCTTTTGGTTCAATTTAATATTAACTTTGGTGTCATCTTCAAGAAAGCACGTGGATGTGTTTCAAATGGGGGGAGGAATAACAGTCCATATTTCAATGCAAAACAATGTCTAGGACCAGAACCAAACAAGGGAGAGGTACAGCTAAAACTAGAAGTCCTTCACGAACTGTGCGCTTATCTGGGCTTAATTGCGCGTAGGAATTGCACGCAATGGCCATATCGAATGGCATCCAAAGCAGGGCAGGTTCACCTGGTTACTCATAGCAAACACAGGCAATGTTTCTGCCAATGGACCTCCGGGTTACCCGGAGGTCCATTGGCTGAAACATTGCTTGCGCACAGGCTATATGTACAGAATTTGATAGTCTTACTATGGTAATAACGCGTAGATTAACGCGCAGATCGACGTGCTATTTATGCGCATTTCATGATAGGACTTCTAGTTTCAACTGTATGGCGGGAAATGTTGGACGGGACGAGGCAGCGGTCATAGGAGCTGGAGGGAGAAAGCAGAGAGGGGACGTGAAGATTGGGAGGCTGTCAGTTAGATATATTGTGAGTATGGAGCATTAGAGACTGCAGTAAAGGACTAGTTACACAATGATTCTCCCGAATGATTCACAACTCTTTCAAATGGTTCGCGAATGGTTTACGATTCTTTTGAATGTGCTATAAATCTTTCGAATAGTTCTTTCACTCCGGGTGTATTTCTCCAGCAGCCCCCCCCCCCCCACCCCCTCCCCGTAGGCTTTTAGTAATTTCTTTTCATCATTGTCTAGCTGATAGGATCTTGTAAAAATATTAACACAGCAGTTAATTTGTCGTGATTCTTTACTGAAAAGGCTTCCATTACCTCTGTGCTCCATCCATTACCCACTCTCTCCATTTAACTCCCAGGGAAGAACTGTTTAATTATATTGTGCACCTCCTTCTCAATTTCCCCAATAAGCAAACTACTCTCCTCCCTTGTAACATACAATACTCACATATCCTTCATTCAGCCATTCCACTTTCTCACGGTTCAAGTTAAACTTTGTGTGGTTCTGGAAATGAACAAACTTAAATCTGCCCCCCAACCCCTCCCCTAGAGATGTTGTATACCAAATATCAAAACATTCTTAGCGATGGTTCTGTAGAAGAAGATTTTAAAGAAATTACCTCATATTGTACTGAGTTAAAATTCGGGCACCCATATGGAGCCAAAATATGAACCCATGGACTCGATTTTAACAAACTGAAATGTGACCCCCTAGAGATGTATACCAAATTGTTAATATGAAAGCATTCTGAGTGGTGGATCTGAAGAAGATTTTTAAAGAAATTCCCTAATATTGCACTAAGTTAAAATTAAGGCTACCATGGGGAGCCCAAATATTAACCGAGGCACTCAGTTTGAACAAACTTGAATCTGACCCCTCTAAAGATGTTGCATACCAAATATGAAAGCATTCTGACTGGTGGATCTAAAGAACATTTTTTAAAAAATGTCCTCATATTGCACCAAGTTAAAAATTTGGGCTACCATAGGGAGACCAAATATTAACCTAGAGACCCGATTTGAATCAACTGGAATCTGACCCCTCTAGAGGTGTTGTACATGTACACCAAATATGAAAGCATTTTGACTAGTGGATCTGAAGAAGATGATTTTTAAAGAAATTCCCTCATATTGCTTTAAGTTAAAATTCGGGCTCAAAATTGAATCCGCCCCCCCCCCCCCCCCCCCCCCCCCAAAAGATGTTGCATATCAAATTTGAAAGCATTATAAGTGGTGGCTCTGAAGAAGATTTTTAAAAACTGCACACCTCCCCCCCCCTCCCGAATGATGTATACCAAATATCAAAAGATTCTAATAAGTGGTTCTAGAGAAAGAAACTCAGCATTGTTAATGCCCTCTTCCCCACCCCACCCCCTCTAAAGACACCCCGACACAATTTTTATTTTACCATTCAATTCTACTAGTCCTATGAATAATTAATACAAATAAGAATTCTCTGTTCAGTGTTGTTTGGGAAATAGGGGCATTTGAGAATATTTCTATTTTCAGCTCCTGGGGTTCCCACGGGGACGAAGGAAAAATTTTGGCATGAATCAAGTACTTAAGACTCAAAAATACCACATATCAAATTTGGTTTAAATCGGACCATCGGTTCAGAAAATAGAAGTTTCGGGCAGGGCAAAAAATGTTACCCCTCCCAATTATAAAGGCAAATATCGATCCACTGACTTCGTTTGAACAAATTTGTTTCTACACCCCAAAAGGAAGCTCCATACCTAATATCAAGTCATTGTACCCACTGGTTCACGAGAAGAATATTTTTTAAGAATTTTGGTGGATTTTCCCCGAGCGACTCCCTATGAGAGTGGGCTAGTTGATTTGAAATAAAAACCCAAAACGCGATGTCAGAACAAGCAATCACATATATCATATATAACTAAAATTGATTCAAAGGTTTAGGAGGGGCAGGTGCAAACACCACATTCACGGACAACGGGCGGCGGGTGATCACTATAGTTCATCCTGACTTTCAGGTAAGCTAAAAAGCGAATCTGCTTCATTGAAGTAAGTTCCAGACCAGAAATCTAAGCATTATTGTTGAGTGGCTTGTGAGAAGATGATTTTTAAAACATTTTAGGCTCATGGAGCATTAACCCCACTTTAATGGGCAAAGTACCTTTTTGGGAAAAAATCATAAGAGTAAACTCCACCAGCCCAAAGATGGCAGCAGCTTCATTTGAACAAACTACAAAGGGTATACTCCAGAAATGGTCTGTGCCACATGTGAATGAATTTGGCCCAGTGGTTTTAAAGAAGAAAAGTTCAAATTAGCTGAGTACAAGAAAGATGATGACTCAGCATTTTCCCATTGCCAACAGCGTTAAAATGGACATCCCCATACTACACCCCATGACAAAACTGTTAGCAATTTTGTTGGTCCACCTGATTCCATTGGACCTAAGGAAGCTGCATACCAAAAAAAAAAAAATATTCTGATCTGTGCAGTTTTGGAAATAATAATAATGCACTGAGTTAAACTTTGGGCTCCCATAGAGAGCCCACATATTAAGTCAGGGACTTGGTTTGAACAAACTTGAATCTGACATCTCAAGAGATGTCACATACCAACTATGAAAGGATTCTGACTGGTAGATCTGAAGAAGATTTTTTAAGACATTTTCTCATATTGCACTAAGTTAAACTTTGGGCACCAAAAAAGAGTCAAAATATTAACCCAGGGACGCGATTTTAACAAACTCGAATCTGATCCTCCTAGAGATGTTGTATACCAAATATGAAAGGATTCTGACTGGTGGATCTGAAGAACAAGATTTTTAAAGAAATTTTCTCATATTGCACTAAGTTAAAGTTCGGGCTCCCATAGGGAGCCCAAATATTAACCCAGGGACTAGACTTGAACAAACTTGAATCTGACCCCCGGGGATGCATACCAAATATCAAAAGAATCTGACTGGTGGATCTGAAGATTTTTAAACATTATTCCTATTCCCCATACTGCATTAAGTTAAAATTCAGCACAATTATTCGGGTCCCGATAGCCTAAATATTAATTGAGGAACTTGGTTTGAGCAAACTTGAATCTGACCCTTGTAACAATGAGATATACCAAATATTACAAGATTCTGACTAGTGGTTCTGAAAAAGATTTTTAAAGCTTCTCCCCCATATTGCCCTAAGTTAGGATTCAGGCTCCTGTACTGAACCCAATATCAACCAAAGGGCTTAATTTGAACACACTTGTATCTGACCCCCTTATGGATGTATGGATGCTGCCAAATATTAAAAGATTCTGATCTGTGGTCTTGGAGAACATTTTTTTTAAATTGTTGCAAATATGCTGACTCACCATTCTTTCGATGCCTCCTAGAGAACACCCTGAGACAACCGATGTCAATTTTTTTTACCACTCCATCCTAGTGGTCCTAAGGATGCTTCACATCAAATAACAGTTCTCTGTTCCGTATAGTTTGGTAAATATGCATGTTTGAATTCTTTCTGTTTTTAGCTCCTGGGGTACCCACGGGACCTGTGAATTTTTTAGGGAGGTATCAATCAAGTACTTATGAACGATTTATACTACATGCCGAATTTGGTTCAAATCAGCCATCGGTTCTTGAAATACAAATTTTGGGTGGAGTCCAAAATGGTTATGCTCCAACAGAGAGCCCAAATATTGACCTACAGACTTCCCTTGAACAAACATTAATCATCAACACCAAAAGTGGTTCATGAGAAGACGATTTTTAAAGAGTTTTAGGCTTTTTGGGCAGTAACCACAGCTCTAAGATGGCAGCACTTCATTTGAACAAAATAGAAAGGGTATACTGCAAAGATGGTCTGTGCAATATATGTTTCAATTTGGTCCAGTGATTTTGAAGAAGACAAGTTTAAACTAGAGAAAGTGTCATCTCAGGACGACACAAAAAGATACCCCTACCACCTCTAGGGCTGCAACAATTAATCGCGATACGCCCGAACCACGATACATTGCTTTCGATTCAATATGTATTGTTGTTCACTGTGTATTGCGATACCATAAATATAAATAAAAATGTTGTAAGTCAAGAAAGGGAAATAACTGTGGAGAAGCAAAATTTTCGCAAGACTTTATACATGTTGCACATCTTCATTGTGTGTATGATCATATTCTGAAGTTTCAACTATGTGAATTGAAAAGTTGGGGAGGAGTTGATTACACCATGACGGTACCCTCCATTAAACAATTTTGCGACGGAAGGACTGACAGACACAAGGAATCCTATACACCCCACCTAGCGGGTGGGGGTATAAAAAGTTAACGAATGAAGGATGCCAAATGATGGCACTCACTCTCACTGACTTTCAGTCGAGTGAGCTAATAATAGCCATTTACATTGTGCACATATCACAATACTGGAAGGTTCCATGGCACTGTACAAAGATTGTGGTAAGAGGGCTGTTCCATTAAACAATATATCATAAAGGACTATGAGGCCTCAATTTTCAGAAAATAAGATTTTAGATTTTTAAGTCATGTAAACAACCAGGCACCACAGAATAATTAGATGCATAAATAGTTTCACAACTAGGCACCACAGAATAATTAGAGGTATACATAGCTCCACAACTGGGCACCACAGAATAATTACAGGCTGATGTAGCTTCCCAAGTAGGTAGCTTCACAGCTAAGTACCACAAAATAATTAGAGGCACACACATCTTTACGTCTTGGCACCACAGAATAATTAGAGGCACACATAGCTGCACAACTAGGCACAACAGAATAATTACCGGCTGATGTAGCTTCACGACTAGGCACCACAGAATAATTAGAGGCACATGTAGCTTCACAACTAGGTACCACAGAATAATTAGAGGTATACATAGCTTCACAGCTAGGCACCACAGAATAATTAGAGGTATACATAGCTTCACAACTAAGCACCACAGAATAATTAGAGGTATACATAGCTTCACAACTAAGCACCACAGAATAATTAGAGGTATACATAGCTTCACAACTAAGCACCACAGAATAATTATTGTCACATGTAGCTTCACAACTAGGCACCACAGAATAATTAGAGGTATACATAGCTTCACAACTAGGCACCACAGAATAATTAGAGGTATACATAGCTTCACAACTAAGCACCACAGAATAATTAGAGGTATACATAGCTTCACAACTAGGCACCACTGAATAATTAGAGGTATACATAGCTTCACAACTAAGCACCACAGAATAATTATTGTCACATGTAGCTTCATAACTAGGCACCACAGAATAATTAGAGGCACACACATCTTTACAACTAGGCACCACAGAATAATTAGAGGCACACATAGCTTCACAACTAGGCACCACAGAATAATTACAGGCTGATGTAGCTTCACAACTAGGCACCACAGAATAACTAGAGGCATACGTAGCTTTACAACTAGGTACCACAGAATAATTAGAGGCACATGCAGCTTCACAACTAGGCACCGCAGAATAATTTGAGGCACATGTAGCTTCACAACTAGGCACCACAGAATAATTAGAGGCATACATGGCTTCACGTCTAGGCACCACAGAATAATTCGAGGCAAATGTAGCTTCACAATTAGGCACCACAGAATAATTCGACACATGTAGTGAATAATTAGGGGCATACGTAGCTTTACAACTAGGTACCACAGAATAATTAGAGGAACATGTAGCTTTGTTTTGTAGAGGAATTATTTTTAGACAGAAATGTATTATTGCGCCTTGTTTATTTTTGCTGGTCGATCAAATTGGATGAATGTGCTCCTCACTTCTCGCTATGTTTTGTAGTGAATTATAGCACAATTTTGCTGTGACTGCCCTGCAGAAGATTTATGGGATAAACAAAATAAACATATAGTGTTTTCAAGTAAAAGATTTATTCTACTCGTAGAATTAAGAATGAAACCGACCTGCCTGAGGCTCGTCGGTTTCATTCTTAATCCAACTCGTAGAATAATTTTTTTTACATGAAAACACTATATGTTTATTCTATATATACATTATGGGGCTTTCAGGGGGCGGATATGGTGTGATGTAAGGCAAAGTGAGATCAATACTAGGTGAGGCCGAAGGCCGAACCTAATATTGATCTCGCCGAGCCTTATATCACACCATATCCGCCCCCTGAAAGCCCCATAATGTATTTATTATGCCAGTCCTTTGAAAGAGACACAACCGTAAGTGTAATTTGTGTTCGATACCGATCAACCTTCAAGTTCAATCATTCACATCAAAACAAAACAGATGATAAAATTTACAGTCCAGGGGGAGTAACTCGAAAATATTTGCATGAACTGAGAAGGGCAGTTTTTTCGGGTAAGGATTCTCGCTTGAGTTCGTCTCAGACAGTGCTGGTTGGCTTCTATACATGTCGCTTTAGTGGTTTATTTATTGTATTTATTTACATTTGTTTAATAAAATTTCTCAAAGACTGGAAGAAACGTATTATAGTTGTACACTGCTGAACAGACACATACGCGAACACATCGAAGCGAGCGATGGATGTCAAAAACAAAATGTCAGAACTGACCGTATATTATAAGTTACATGGCGTGTAGCTGGCTGATACATTTCCATACAAGGCGATGAGTGTTCATATCAGGTGAGGCGAAGCCGAACCTGATATGAACACTCAGAGCCTTGTATGGAAATGTATCAGCCAGCTACACGCCATGTAACATATTTATTATGTTGAAAGTCCATGTAAATCAAGCGATTAATAATTTTCTCCATAAACAAACAACGGCCCGGAATTTATTTTTCAGGAACCACTATTGATAGCACCGCTCAGAATCATGAACAGTAACAGGCACCGGTACGTGTAACCATGGTAATTGTAAACAAATCATCACTTTGCGAAGGGCGATTGCTGTACTTGTTTACAAATGAAACGAATCGCTGCTTGCCACTGAGATCAGTGCTGCTTGCCAACTCGGCATAATCTGGAGGCCCCTTGCGTACATTTACTGTTGTTACTACCTAAAAAGGACTAATAAAGCAGTTTTGAACATTAAAAATCACTTTTTTACTGTAGAGCAAACAATAACAATAACGCAACTTGAACTTTGAAGTTGAATCTGAAACGCACACCGACTTTCTGTTAATTCTGTTTGATCGGAATGTTCTATTCACCTCAAAAACCCGATCCAAACAGTGACTGAAGGAGTAGTAAAACAAAGAACTTTTCAGACTACAAATATTATTTTCTGCCCATCTTTTTACATATTTAATGTTTTAAATCACAAAATACGGTATCTTGAAAATATTTTCGGAACCTAAATTCTCTTATTTTGTTTTAATTCAGATTTTGAAAATTCGAAGTGAGGGGAATTGCATCAAAATAGTAATGGCGGCTACTCACCTGATATTAATTAATATCAGGTGAGTAACCCGATACGGTGGAATCTTTAGAAGGTATTCCAGCATTTTGATTGGACAAACTAACTTTGAGACATAATAAAAGCTCTATATATGGTCAGCTCGATGATACAAGTCTCATATACGGTCACTAGATATTGAAGCTGATTGGTCAATAACAATTTCGGGCATAATAAATTTGAATCTTGAGCATATAAAGAAACTGCATACCAAATTTCAAAGCATTTTGACTGGCGGTTTATAAGAAGATTGTTTTTTAAGAATTTCGGGTTTCTCAGGCATTGCTCCCAGCCCAATGGACATAGCTACTTCTATTAAACCAACTGGGAAGGTGTCTATCAAATATAATTTAAGTCAAGTTTGTTTGAGTTTGGTCCAGTGGTTCCAAAGAAGAAAAACTGATATGTAATAGTTAATGAGCTGGGTGTTCATGAATATGAACAACCTGCCAATGTGCAGTATGTGATGCCCAGCCATGAAGCGGTGAGGTGTTACAGCATGTTGGCAGGTTGTTCAAATTCATGAATACCGACAGAGAGATTAGTAACTTACTTACACGCCAATTCACAGAATGCACGGACCCAGGTATGGTAAATGAGTACAGGTATTCAAGTAACGTCCTTGTCTATTGTTCTGTTGGGATTTCACGTCTCTTACCAACCTGGAGAAGACAAAGGAATTGGTGTGTAAGCAAAGATAACGGATGCTGGGTGGCGGACGACAGACACCAAGTGATGACAATAGTTCACCTTAACTTTCAGTCAGGTGAGCTCACAAATACTCATGCCACAAATCACCTTTGAAAAACATTTAGCAATCTTCCAGTTAACTGGTGAGTGCTGAATTATTTTTCAAAGGTTAATTGTAAGTAACATGAGTCTTTTTTTTTCAAAGATTCTTTTGCCACCAACAAGGGGAGCCTTAGTTTAGCAAGATTTTGCTCATAAACTAGAGGTACTGTGAGCAAGCTCACAAAGTGATACCCCCCTCGCCTCAGTTGTTGCGCTTACAAAGACACAACCACATGATGTAGCAATTGAAATGTATAAGTGAGATTATCTCCCCTTGGAAATGTCAGAATGGAATTATATTGCTTCATGCACATCTTCATATGGAGTTCTTCTGTTGTGTAAAGTTTCATGAAAATTCTTCAAATGGTTTAGGAGGAGTTGCGCTTATAAGGATGGACAGACGGACGGATGTACAGAGTGATTCCTATATACCCCCCCCCTCCCCCAAAATTTGTTTGTGGGGGGTATAATAATTGTTTTTTAGAATTTATTGGAGCTTGCCAACAGGAACTCTCCAATAAGTTGTAACAAAACAATTTTGTATAAACATTTTTATAATGCTGAGAAAACATCAAGCTAATGCATACAGTTTTAAACCACTAAAGTGGCTTCCAGCACTTTACAATAGAGTAATGACTGGCTTTTAGCACTCAACCAGTTAAGTAAGGCAGACAAATGAGATCCTTGCAAAAACTTTAAGACATTTGGTTAAGTTATGAACATACATAATTATTTAATTATTTATTACTTCACTGTAACAATATATAACAACAAATAACACTCTTCATAATATAATATAATTCAGCCATTTAAAATGTCATAAAAGCTAACGAGGGTACTGAAACTCTGCAACCATACATTAACACTTTGCACACTGATTTAGAAATATCAAAATTTCAACCTGTAAATATTTCCCATTCTGCAACTAGGAATTTAGCCTATTCAATATTGTCTGACAGAGCCCATTGAGCTCTGTCAAATAATACTAAATTAATCAAATTTCTAGCTGCATCACTGTAAAAATCAGTGTGCAGCGTGGAAGAGTGCTAAATTATTTTTGGCCACCAAAATTTTTTCACATGTCTTTGCCATGTTACAATTTATAGGAGAATGCCCATGGGCATTTTAACTAGTACTCAAACGATTAGTCGACTAAGTGGGCAAACGAGTAGTCAACTCTCAATTGTACAGTCGACTAGTCGGAGGAGTTCAAGCTTTTAGGTAAATAGTATCCCTTCTGTGCCACTGTCAGACAGTTTGAACAGCAATATTGGGCAATCAATGTATACATCTATTGCCATCTAATAGTAGTGACAGTAGTTTGTTTTAACTGGTACTAGTAGAGTGCTGAATTATTTTGGGCTATCAGGATATGTTATTAATTTGCCTTGTTGCAATTTATGGGAGAGTGCCTATAGGCACTCTCCCATGAATCGCAACAAGACAAATTAAAAAAAAAAATAAGACTACATAATTTCACTCTTAGCATAATTAGAAGCACATTAACAGAATAATGTTCCAGTAAGTTGCTGTATATGAATGCCCAAGTGAAGCCAAATTTGGACCTTCAGCACTCTACCGGAACACCAACACTGTTATAAGGAGACAGGTTATCACCAATGACTAGTCAAAGTCGACTTGACTTTTGGGTATTGACTAGTCGACTTTGTAATTCACTAGTCGTTTGAGCACTAATTTTAACTAGGCAAATCTTGACAGATTAATAATATTGCTTCAAAGATAATATGAAGCACAGTCACTGAATTTGAAGCGTTTAAGTTGCAGTACCTACACTTCAGAATAAAGCCCAAATATGGGCTTCCAGCACTCTATCAGTTAATGCATATGTTTAATGCTGTGCATGCTGCTGGTGGATATTCTTGCCCAAGATAGAATTTCTCCGCCACTGAAATAAGTATATTTAGTGCACAATTAATCAAATTTTAACTTAATGGATTTTTTTTTACCAATGATTCCATGAATTAAATTCAGATGAATTTTTCATCAAATCTACTCATGGCTGCTTCACAGCAGCCATGACTAGAGTCGCTAAAAAATATCTTGAAAATACTTGGTGTGTTAAGAGTTAATTCTGAATGAAAATCTTGCACTTTTAGAGTAGGTTGCAGTGATACTTTTTCTACCTTTCAACTGTCCAACCCGTCACTATTTATTTATTTTTGTTGGTGTTTCAGGTTTAGGGTTTCATCAGATGTTATAAAGCACCTACCTCAATTGCTGGTGTTATGGCTGGCATTAACATATGTACACTTAATGAAAGATTTTCGAGGCATCAAGTTTGTTAACAATTTCCTTATAACCCCATCAAGTTCTTCGCTAAGGTTCGCGGTGTTCATAAGGCAATGGATAAAAAGCCTTTTATCTGCCACTTGGTGGCTATCATATCTAGACTTGCTTGAAATTGTTTCCAATATGAAGAACTTATGAATGTGAATAAATTTATACAGATATGAGAAATATGGAAGTTACTGGAGTGATTGTAGAGGGTCAATAAATTAATGGAAGGTGTTATGAAAAAGAATTTATTTATTTATTGGTGTTTAAGGTAACATACTTCCACACAATGGCTAATTTTGACTGCAACATGGAGATAAAGTCAAGTTTAGTCAATTATTTATACCCATGTTGCCTATTTTAGAGGACTTCCACGTGCAGCAATGGTAACTGGGTGCAATTTTAACCCTTTACCTAACAAATCGCCCGCATCCGCCCGCGTAATATGCAAATTGAGCAGTTGAAAAAAATAGATTTTTCAAAATATTTCAACAAAACCATATCATGTGACCCCTCGTTGGAACGAGCTCATTGAGCTCGTTCCAATGAGGGGTCACATGATATGGTTTTGTTGAAATATTTTGAAAAATTTTAAAAAATTATATTTAAAATAAAAAATTTGATATCGTCTGTGTTGGGTAAAGGGTTAACAGTAAAACAGAGCTTGTTTACCACAATAAAAAAGCACTACTTCACTTCCCAGGATTCCCATTGGGGGGGAGGGGGAGGAATTTAATAACAAATCAAATACAAAAGTAAAAATGGAAAATTAAATGGCTGTCATATGATAAAGCAGTTCTCTATACAGTGATGCCCTGCTAATTGAATAGCCACTTTGGCCGGGAAAATTATTCAAGTAACAGGAGTATTTGGTCACTTCACTGTATTCTGGAGATAAACTTAGCATTTATTCTATTATATCTTGTTTGAGAGAGCTCATGAAGCTCTGTCAAGTAACATATAATTTATTGAATGCCTGTATTGGATGTACTGAGGCAAAATAGGCCAATAAGGGGTATTTAGTAGTTGACAGGGTAATTTCTTGACACATGCCAAGATTTTTTTTATTCAATTAACAGGAGTTTACTCTGTAAGCTATATGCAATTAACAGGCTGAATTTGTACTGAAGGTATGGCAAATGGTTTTGAGTTTGGAAGTTAAATTCAACTAACAGGTATTTAAATAAGAGATATAGTATGTGTAGAGTGTATTATCACTAAAACACCTGTGGAGTGGAAATTCTACCCGAGCAATAACTGCAAATTTGATGCAAAGCATAACAAGCACAAGCAAAGTTAAACCTGGAGGTCAACTGGCAGAAACATAGCTTGTGTTTTTTTGTCCATATGTACAGAATTTGAAAGTGATACTTTGGGTGATAACTCCTCTCACCAGGCGATTTTGTTACAATCCACCCTCCACGTACTGTATATCAATTTGCGTGGAAACAACTGTATTTTGATTGTCAATTTTTTTTTTCAAAAAGGAGCATTTTGTATCATGGATTTGAAAGAATTTTATAAATAATTATGTTCAAGTAAGATATGGTGACTAGTCTTCTGGAAGAAACAGTTAGATTTCTCAGTCACTTAACTGGTAGAGTGCTGGAAGCCCAAATTTGGGCTTTATTCTGAAGTGCCAGTACCACAATTTAAAGGCTTCATATTCTGTGGAAGTGCTTCATATTATCTTTCAAGTGATATTATTTTATCTGTTAGGATTTGCCTTGTAACAATTTATGGGAGAGTGCCTTTTGGCACTCTCCCATAAATTGTAACAAGGCAAAGATGCACAAAGAAATTTTAAGGAACAAAATAATTTAGCACTCTACCAGCTGCAGTTAGGAAAGTATTTTTTCATTTTTGGTGAAACTGTCTAATGTGAAAAATGAAATGAAATGATATGATAACTGAGATATGATAACCTTTATAAATATATGAAAGTATAAAAATATTTACTGCATATACAATTTGAATATATCTACAAAATTCTATTTTCATAAATGCTGTTCACTCATTTGAATTAACAGCATGGCTTTCATCATCCACTTGGTAAGTAATAAATAGACAGAATGGCATTCGCATTCGAACTGCTATTTTTTACCACACAACTTCAATTTTGGCAGTGGGATAATATTGAACGAGAAGTCAAAATCAATATGAAACCTCTGCCAAAATCGATTTAGTATGTTGTCCTGTATTTATTGCATGTCTCTAAATGAAAGTGTCAATGACACTGTAGCTTAACTTGTCTGTGTGTTGTGTTTGATGAAAAGGATAATGTTCAATGCTTATGAAAGGATTATGAAATAAGACAAGAATTGTAATAATTGGGAATATGTTAATTTCCGTTCCCTGTATGCTATGTTTTTAATAAAAATAATATGAGGTGTACACTGTACTAAAGGGTGGAGGGGTGAGTTAATATGACCTCACAGTTAATGTATGTGGCCCTCACAGTTAACGTATGTCAATGAAAGTTACCAAGTAACAGTGAAATTATTCCAAAACGAGTCATCCTATCAAGTTACATTGAAATCCCTTATAAATATGGCCTGTAAACTGTGCTAAAAGTTTTCAGGCTTTAGGCCTGTGTAGCCATGACGGTTGACTGATTGCTACTAAAAGGGGACGTCCTCATCTCGACATTATACTGAGTCATTCTACTAAGTTACAATGAAATCCCTTCACAAATACAACCTGTAGTCTGTACTAAAGTTTTTTAGGTTTTGGGCCCGGAAGCCATCATGGTTGATTGATCGTGACCAAAAGGGGACGTTATCATCTGGGCATCATCTGGAGTAATCCTACGAAGTTACAATGAAATCCCTTCATAAATATGACCTGTAGGCTGTGCTCAAGGTTTTCGGGCTTTGGGCACATGTAGCCATCACAGCTGACCAATCACGACCAAAAGGGTATGTCATCATCTAGGCATTATATGGAGTCAATCTTACAAGTTACAATGAAATTCTTCCGTAAATACGACCTATAGACTATGCTAACGGTTTTTGGGCTCGGGCAGCCATAAAGGCTGAATGATCGTGACCAAAAGGGGACATTCTCATCTAGACTTTATTTGGAGTCATCCTACAAAGCTACAATGAAATCCCTTCATAAATATGACCTGTGGACTGTGCTAAACGTTTTCAGGCTTCGGGCCCCTGTAGCTGTAGTTGCCCAATCGTGTCCAAAAGGGGACGCTCTTATCTAGACATTATATGAAGTCAACCTACCAAGTTACAATGAAATCCCTTCATACATATGATCTGTAGACTGTACTAAAGGTTTTGGGGCTTCGGGCTCGGGCAGCCATCATGGTCGAATGATCGCAACCAAAAGGAGAATTCTCATCTGGGCATCATCTGGAGTGATCCTACGAAGTTACAATGAAATCCCTTCATAAATATAACCTGTAGATTCTGCTCAAGGTTTTCAGGCTTCGGGCACCTGTAGCCATCACAGCTGACCAATCACGACCAAAAGATGTCATCATCTAGGCATTATATGGAGTCAACCTAACAAGTTACAATGAATACTTACATAAATAAGACCTATAGACTATGCTAAAAACTTCATGTGCGACAACTTTAGGTAAGTGCAGTTATATGTGCTAAATGTACAACTATTCTGTGAATTTGTATTAGGCCATCAACCAGCTTTGAGAATGTGGGTTAAATAGTCCATGCACATGATCCGTATTGTTCCACGCCAATACAAAATGAAAGTGTCAATGACACTGTAGCTCAACTTGTCAAGACAAAGACATGTACATGTATAGTATGTGACACAGCAATGACAAACATCTAGGTAATGACCTGATAACAAAGGTACATATAAAGTATTGTAACGGTCTGTACATAAATACTGACCGTTGCCTGTAACAAATGTATAGGTAAAGTATTGTAAAGGTGGATGACAGTCAGATGCTAAACTAGAAAATAATCTTTGAGTCCCAGAGTGGGTCTGACTGAACCCCAAAATATTTGTTCTCATAGCACAGTGATAACAAAGGCACCCCAAAACACACTCATTCCTGTCCCAAGGTGAAAACAAAGGTACCCAAGAAGTTTCGTGAAGATCAGTTCACAAATATGAGCTGTGTAGAAGTTGTGACAAAAAACTGATCGGACCTAATTTCGGTACAAAATGGCCACTGGCAGCCAACTTGAATTTTGGACCACACCCAGAAACACTTGTTCTCGTCCCAAGGTGATAACAAAGGAGCCCAAGAAGTTTTGTGAAGATCGGTTCATAAATACAGCCTCTAGCCCGAGCCGTATTGACATGTGCACTTACAGTGTAAAAGTAGCACTGAATAAATCAAAGTTCATCTAATTTACATAATTCCTGCAAGAGAAAAAAACCTGTACTATATGTGATGTATTCCATGTTACTAAACATTCCTACAAAAATGTATTCAAATCACAACTTTCACACAGAAGTTCTGTACAAAAGACTGATTGCACTAATTTTGGTACAAAATGGCTGCTGGTGGCCATCTTGAATTTTGGACCACACCCAAAAACACTCGTTCTCGTCCCACGGTGATAACAAAGGTACCCAAGGAGTTTCGTAAAGATAGGTTCATAAATACGGCCTCTAGCCCGAGCCGTACTGGCATTTGCACTTACAGTGCTGAAAGTAACACCAATAAACATCAAAGTTAGTCTAATTTGCATAATTTACGCACAAGAAAAAACCCTGTATTATATGTGATGTATCCCATGGTACTAAACAGTCATACAAAAAATTATTCAAATCAGAGCTTTCATATGGAAGTTCTGTACAAAAAACAGATTTCTGCATCGTCAGTACAAAATAGCGGCTGGCAGCCATCTTAAATTTTGGACTGCACCCAAAAACACTCGTTCTCGTCCCACGGTCATAACAAAGGTACCCAAGAAGTTTCGTAAAGATCGGTCCATAAATACGGCCTCTAGCCTGAGCCGTATCCAATTGTTGACGGACAGACGGACGACGGGCCATGGCATAAGATCAAATTTGGCTTTGCCAAAGTTGAGCTAAAAAATTATTGTTAGCTTTGGTTTTTGTAGAAAAAGCATGTATTTTAAGAAAATAAAAGCATAGACATGCAATAAATGGTGTTAAAGTTCATACTTCTTTCGTATCAATAAACAGATTGGAATGGAACACATGAAACATTGATCTCTATACAAACAGCCTACGGAAACTTCTGCGAAAAGCATCGTACCCAAGCTGTCCCCTTCAAGATGGCATCAAGTCAATCAAAACTGTAGCCTTTCCCCAATGATGCTGTTTGATGAAGTGAAAGCTGTTATGCTGTGACTACGGTCACAGGTATAACATCTTTCACTTCATCAAACATCATGGTGTTTATCCTACACAAAAACTTGTAACAGAGCATCAACTTTCCAACTTGTTTTCTGTCAATATTTATTTTATTTATTTATTGGTGTTTTAAGATCATATACTTATGCACAATGGATAATCATGACCGTGACAGTTTTACGGTTGGAGGAAGCCGGAGTACCAGAAGAGAGCCATCGAGCAACGACGGGCCAGCTGCCCAACATCATAACTCCGCAATGCAGCACAGGCAGGGTTAGATTGGTTGAAGACATACGTATCATTGATGTGCAGTACGCCTTAGTACACAGCGTCATCGTGCCCCCGTGTGGACATTTGGGGTTAAGTGCCTTGCCCAAGGACACAATGCGGGAGTCCGAATTGATCGCTCATACGGTCAGTGTCGGTCACCCATCTGGGGATTAACCGAGGTGGACATTGCTTAACTTCGGTGATCTGACGATAACCAGTTACTGCAATGCTACCGCGCCCCCATGTTTTGTCAATAATAACTAATAACTGACAGCACAAGAAAAGAAATTGTTGATCTTGAGAGTGATTCTGAAACAAAACCGCCTGCATATCTGTTATTTCTTAGCTAAAAGAATTTTTTCTAAGGGTGTGCTGGATTTATTTATTTGTTAGTGTTTAAAGTCACATATTTTTAGACAATGTCTGATCATGACTGCAACATGGATATAAAGTAAAGTCCAGCCAATTATTTATACCCATGTTGCCCATTTTAAAGGACTTCACCCCAGGCCTTAGTGATCGGGTCCTACTACACCAGTAAAACAGAGCTTGTTTACTTCCACCCCAGGCAATAGTTGCCTGGAGTGGAAGTCTTTTATTTATTTATTGGGGTTTAATGACACTTTCAACTGCCAGACAGTTTTAACATGTATGGGTGGAGGAAGCTGGAATACCCTGAGAGAGCCACCGCACAATGGCAAGCAACTGTCAGACTCCCCAACATACTAACTCCACACAAGCAGGGTTAACATTGGTTGAAGACAACTGCACCATTGATGTGCAGCATGAATTAGAACACAGCATCATTATGCCCCCCACATGGGAAATCAGGATTAAGTGCCTTGCCCAAGGTCACAAAGCAGTTGCTCCTGGCAGGGATAGAACTGTAGACCTTCTGCTTTGTTGAAGTCCCAGTGTTCTCACAGGGAGATTTCTGTTATAAACAATTATAATGGTAAATGACAGCGACAAAATATAGATTACTTAATAAATCATCCACAGTCTTCTTAGGACATTGTGGGGAGCTTACTATTAATCTTCAACTGATTCCTCCAAGTCATGAGCCATGACAACATATTTGCGACATCCCTTTGCAATAATTGTTAGTGCCTTTGCATAGTTGTCAGTACATCACACTCTGTTGTTAATGGAGCTTGTGAATTAAATTACAGTGAACATTATTGATGGGAATAAACAAGCTAATTATGTTATTATTAGTGGTAAAGACACAATATCTACACTATAAGTCACGACCCATCAAGGCTGAGTGCCTCGTTAGTCCAAATAAAGGTATAAACTCTGCCACCTTTCAATCTATACAATTCACATTTAGTACATATGTGGGAGCACAGTGACTCAGTGGTTATGGAATTGTACCTCAGTTCAAAAGGTTCATGGATCAATATCTGCATGGGGAACTGCATTGTGTCCTTGGGTATGGCACCCAATCCGGTTTGCCCACGTGGGGGCACGGTGGCAATGGGTACCAAGGCATACTGATACTGAATGTTGATGGTGCACTTGTCTTCAACCAATGCAAACCCTACCTGTGCAGCGCTAGTACATTCAGGATGCCGACAGTTGCTTGCTGCTGCTCAGTGGTTCTCTCTGGGTAGCCGGCTTCTGCCACCCATAAAACTGTGTGACATGAGGTGACCCTGGCTGTCAAAAGTGTCATTAAACCCCAATAAAGCACTAAACAGAGAATGTAAGTTTTGCCATTTCATACCCGGTAGTTACAACTTTCAAAGAGTCCATATTCATTATTTGGGGGAAGAACAATTAATTTTTTCAACATGCAGCCTTAGGGCTGCATGCTGAAAATATTGATTTGTCCATCCCACACATTCATTTTGCAGCCATCTTACTAAATGAAATTACAACGTATTGTTTACTTGGACTGGAAAAGCAATCTCTCAGGTTCAATGAGTTAATGTAGTTTTGTTTCATTAAACAGTTAGCTCATAAATCCCACAGAAAACAAGAGGCCACACGGGGCCTGAAGCACTCATCTTGTACAGAACACAATTTAAACAGAGTCCAAGAATGAGTCTACATTAAGCAAGCCATCTCCATAGGCTACACTGTCAATCCTTGAGTCCCTCAGGAGTGACAAAAATAATCTAGGCATCATGCCTTTTCTTCAGTTGATCATAAGTAAAATGTAGAGCTCCCTATGAAGCCCCTTGATACAACCTATGTGGATTAATCTTAGTACCTCTAGAGGGTACTGAATACAAAATTTTTAATTCTTCAGCAAAATGGCCAATTCCGGCTCCCATAAAGAGCCCAAATATTAACCCAGGCTCTTGATTTGAACACAGTTAAATCTGACTTCCCTAGAGATGTTGTGTACCGAATATGAAAGCATTCTGACCGTTGGATCTGAAGAAGAGAAATTGTAAAGAAATTTCTTCGAATTGCACTAAGTTCAAATTTGGGCTACCATAGCGAGCCCAAATATTGACCTATGGATCCGATTTGAACAAATTTGAATCTGACCCCCCTAGAGATGTTGTATACCAAATGTGAAAGCATTCTGACAAGTGAATCTGAAGAAGAAGATTTTTGAAGAAATTCCCTCATATTGTACTAAGTTAAATTTCATGTTCCCATATGGAGCCCAAATATTAACCTAGGCAACAACCTGGAATCTGACCCCCCCTAGAGATGTTGTATACCAAATATAAAAGCATTCCGACTGGTGGATCTGAAGAAGAAGATTTTTAAAGAAATTTTCTCATATTGCACTAAGTAAAAATTTGGGCTACCATAGTGAGCCCAAATATATACCTAGGGATCTGATTTGAACAAACTTGAATCTGACCCCCATAGAGATGTTGCATACCAAATATCAAAGCATTCTGACTGATGGATCTGAAGAAGATTTTTTTAAATTACCCTCCATATTGAACAAAGATAAAATTTGGGCTTCCATAGGAAGCCCAAATATCAACCTAGGGACTTGGTTTGAACAATCTAGAATCTGACCCTCATAACAATGATGTATACCAAATATTAAAAGATTCTGACTGGTGGTTCTGAAGAAGAAGATTTTTAAAGAATATTCCCCATATTACCCTATGTTAAAACTTCGGGCTCCTGTAGAGAGCCCAAATATGAACCAATGAGCTTTATTTCAACAATCTTTTATCTGACCCCCTATGAATGCTGTATACCAAATATCAAAAGATTCTGATGATTGGTTCTGGAGAAAAGATTTTTTAAAATTTTTGCAAATATGCTGACTCAGCATTTTTTCGATGCCCATTACAGAACACCCTAACATAACTGATGGCAATTTTTTTTTACCATTCAATTCTACTGGTCATAAGGATACTTCATACCAAATAAAAGCTCTCTGTTCCGTGGGGTTTGGGAAATATGGGCATTTGAAAATATTTCTATTTTTAGCTCCCAGGGTTTTGCATGGGTCAAGTACTTATGACCCAATACTACCACAAACCAAATTTGGTTCATACCGGACCATCGGTTCAGAAAATAGAAATTTTGGGCGGGGCCAAAAATCTTACCCCTCCTATTACAAAGCCAAATATTACTTCACGAACTTCGTTTGAACAAACTTGATTCTACACCTCATATGGAAGCTCCATAGCAAATATCAAGTCATTGTACACACTGGTTCTTGAGAAGAAGATTTTAAAAATATTTTGGAGCATTTTCCCCCACTCCCTCCCTATGGGGCTGGGCATGCTGAGTTGTACAAAAATGAAATGCCCCTTTGGGACCATCACTCACACAAACTTTCACTTGAATTGGCCCAGTGGCTTTGGAGGAGAAGACCAAAACATGGTGTTGACGGACGACGGACGGGAAGCGATGAGATTAGCTCAGCTTGACTTTGTCAAGATGAGCTAATAAAAAAAAAATCATTCAAATACTAGTTTTAATTTATGGTTCAAGTTCTGTAAGATTTAAAATTTTTCTGTGCTGTTTGCCTGACTGCCAAAATTTTCTTATCCCTTTACCTATTTATTGTACATGTGTAACTATTTCAAGGCAATGCTTTTTAAAAATCATCATTCAAAGTTTTTTCTTTCAAATTTTGTATCTAAAAGATAGCTTTGGATCCCTTACTTGAATGAGCAGATTGAGTTCATTCAAATGTGAGGACATAACCTATCATTTTTTAGGCAAAAACAAAAATTTGCTAGTAATAAAAGGAAATTTTTTTATGCCTGTTGTCTTCTTGACCTGTTGGGTAAAAAGATGTGGAAAATTTCAGTGTACTAGGTTGAAAGGTTACCTATGCTGTTTCATCTTATATGCATTTATCTAACAATCATATAGATTTTGGCCTGAAAACCATGAGAAACGGTACGTATCACATAATGTGTTCCGATTCCGTATCATGCAGATGACTCATTCTGATTCCGTATCACATAGACGACTCGTTTCCGGTAGCGCTACGGGCTATCATAACAGACACATAGATACATTCTATGTGCATTTCAGTGGTTGACCGAACATTATGTCCCAAAAATGTTTAAAAATAATTTAACCCTTTACCTAATATGAAAAGCAGGTGACACTTGCAAAAAACAATTCTTGAATGACTAATTTTTTTCATTTTTTGTCTCAAAAACATAGGCTATGAACTTCATTGGAAGGAGCTCAACGAGCTCGTTCCAACGAGGGGTCATAACCTATGTTTTTGAGACAAAAAATGAAATAATAATGAAAATTAATTGGTGATTTTTTGGAGAATACCATTGGCCAGTTTTGGCCGTTACATTGGGTAAAGGGTTAAGATTTAATCTTTTTATGGAACAGAATTGTTAGATAAATGAATTATCATGATAATGTGCATGTCCTGTGATTTGTATCAGATTCTCAGTGGTGTCCAAAAATGGGATCATAACTCGCCGGCAAAGCCGGCTTGTTCAGATCCCATTCTGGACACCACCTCGAATCTGATGCAATTCACAGGACATGCACATTATCATGATAATCTGTATTTATTGATTACCAGGTGACTGTTTTTCTTTCATTTGCTTCATCAATTACTTTGCTATCATACCAAGACAGTATCCTCCAGGTACATCTATATCAGTGTTTCCAGGTGTGGTAATTATATGATTGAGACTTGCTTCTATCATTAAGTTCAGGCCTTAAAATTTGTCCTGATTCACAAGAATCAGTCATCATTCGCATGAACTCCTGCTGTGAGAAATAATTTTCCTGTTCAGTTCTTAATTTAGAATTTGAGCATGCTATTATACTCTTGTCAGGCCTGTGAGTGCAATCAGTTCATAATCTCTGGTAAAAAACACACCTCATATTTATTTATTTATTTACTAGAATTTTACCCTTGAGGGCTTAATGTCTCTTTATTTATTATGGCCCCCGATCTTCGAAGGAGGATTCGGAGGTGGGTATCTAGTGAAAACCTTCAGCCGTCTGTCCGTACAAATGTTCTGGATTGTAATTTTAAAGCCATCGGTCAGATTTGGATCTCCTTTGGTATGCTGATAGACCTGCATGGGGGAACAGACTTGTTCGGTCCAACAATTTTTCCCAGAGTTTTTGGCCCTTTTTCACTCTTTCAACTTAGAAAATTGTTCTGTTCCACAATACCTTTTCGGCTACTTAGAACATGCCTATGGGTCAAAGGGAGTGGTCCATGCTTTGCATAGCCCTTGTTTATTTATTTATTCATTCATTCATTTATTTGTCATAATCTTCAGCACAATGGTTAATCATGACCGCAACAAGGAGTTAAAAGTCAAGTTCTGCCAATCCTTTATACCAATGTTGCTCGTTTTGGAGGACTTCCACCCCAGGCATTGGTCACCAGATCCAGTCCTGGAAATGAGACGAGTGCGAGTGCAATTGCTCCGGGCAGCACCCAATGTTATCTATTTTACGGGAGTTAAAAATGCACTTGTTAAAAAATATTGTGGAGCACTAATATACCGTGAGGACATATAAATGGTGTTGTTTTGAGAAAGCAGCACTCTGTGGCCAGTGGCAAGTTACTGTCATAATTCAGCAATTCCGTATACATTTAACCCTTTGAACAGTAGCGGCATCTGCCATGCCAGTTGAATGGCAGCAATTAGAAGAGTCCATATTCATTATTTGGGGTAGACCAATCAATATTTTCAATGTGCAGCCTCGAGGCTGCACGTTGAAAATACTGACTGGTCTACCCCACACATTTACTGAACAGCCATCCTATTTAATAACATTATGACACATCATGTTCCTTGCTGGAAAAACGGCTGCTCGTATTCAAAGTGTTAAAGTTTCTGGTGTTTGGTGACAGTATTCCCTTGAAAATCCATATACTAACATCTTGTGGGTGCAATTTACTCTCGAGCTTAAAACTGCACCCATCAATTTTGTTCATTTCCAGCACTGCAGATCCCACTTCACCAGTAAAACAGAGCATGTTTAGAAAAGTAAACAAGCACGGGGTTCCCACGGAGAAATGTTTTTGTTTTACATATGCATGTAGAACACATGTTCCCACATACAAGAGTTTGATAATCTTGCTGATGGAAATTACAATACCTTGGCAGTTGTTTCTATTGAAGTCTTGGCTGCTTATAGGCAGCCAAGACTTCAAAAGACACCACTGCTAAGTCAAAGTGTTATCTTATTCCAAGTGAAAAAAAAACAATCAGCAGAATTCTCCAGATCTTCCAGGACTTTTAGAATCTAGGAGGAGAATGAAATGAACATTTGCAGGCCAGTCAATTTGAGGCAAACAGCCGTTTGGGTCGCATGGAGGTTACCTAAAATGAAAAACACATGAACAAAAAATGGGTTGTGCCAAATGGTCACCAGGTCACATGAAATTTTCACCAAGTTGAATGATCTAGTACGAATGATTGGTGGAATGATGCTGAGCATCAACCAATCATCAGCTGCAAAGGTATTTGCATCTGACCGAAGTATAGCTGCTCTGTTGGCCAATTATTAGCCAACAGAGCAGCTATACATCAGGCAGATACAAACATCTATGCTGATGATTGGTTGATGCTCAACATTATTTTAAATTGTTGATCATCTTAAGATATAACATAAATACAAAATCAGGAAATGGCAATAATTCATTGTCTCTGCCACAAATAGTGATTATGGATGCCATACTCTTTGGTAGCATGCTTGCCCATGCCAAGTTTAGGTTATAATTACAACTAATTTGTTTCTGAATTGCTGCAACACAGCCTCATTATTGTTCCTAAGGATTCATCTCTATTCATCAGGATATTGCCAATAGGAGCAAGAACTCAATGGCTATGATACAACAGTTCATATATCAGCATAGTCTGATACATATATATTTAGGTTACCTAATGGGTTACCTAAATCAAGTTCATGGGAATGAACGATAATGTCGATAAGTTACCAAAGCTCAGACCAGGTAAATGCTCATTGAGGGGTCATGAGCTATGTTTTTTATGCAAAAAATTAAAATATTTACTTATTCAAGAATTTTGTTTGCAAGTGTCGTCTGCTTTTCATGTTAGGTAAAGGGTTAAAAACACGGTCCTATGATTATTCCAATATTGAATCGATTCTGCGACCCAGTTTGATTTGTTATTGAATCTGGGACACTGAATATTTTCTGATGTTTTCACAGGCCCATGCACTTCAACTTTTGCATCTCCCTGGAAATAATGGCCGGAATTTTGGTCATGATTTCAGGAAAGGTGTAAAAAGGTTGGAGTGTAGGAGCCCCACAGCATCCTGAAGAGCTTGGAGGTTTTTTGGATATCTGGTTTGATAGTAGCTTTCGTGACAAACCAGAAAACCAAACCGCAAAACCCAGCAAAATCTGAGCAAACAGTTTTACTATGCTTCTGCATAAAAGGACCAAACCATCTTACGGGGAGGAAACTGGTCAAGTGACCCATATATTCTGTCGCCACTTAGTCTATCAGGCAAAGGAGTGAATATGTGTTTTCTCATTATCACATTTTTTATTCCTTACTGACTCGTCCCCTAGAGGAGTCAATAGGGGGAGAAAATGAGACAACGAGAACACAACACAGAATAGATTAACCCCTAGCACTCTGGAAGTGTAATAGAATGTCTCCCATCACTCTATTTGTCTCTCTTTTAACTATGAATTTAACCAATTATATCTTGTTTGACAGATCTTGCTGAGCTCAGTCAAACAAGGTGTATTAGGTTAAATAACAAACTGCATTATGGGAAATATTTGCTGTTGAATACTTTGCCATTTTAACATCAGAGTGCAGAGGGTTAACTTTATTCATTTGCAGGCCTGAAAATAAGCCATCTGACATTTACAGAATGAGGTTCCCAGAGGGTGAATTTGATGATGCTATCCCATACAGTGGGCCAATTTAACCTCTGGGTACTTCATTTTTGTTACGTTTTGAGACCCTGATTCAGATTGAGGTTCACAGAGGGTAAATTTAGTGATGCTACCCTGCAGTGCAGGGTAGCATCACTAAATTCACCCTCTGGGAACCTCATTTTGCAGATGATAGTCTGCTTATTTTCTGGCTTGTTCATTTGTTACCCTAATTTATGTGGGGTTTTTTCTGACTCAATAGACTTAGCAATTGATCCTCTAGAACCCCTAAGAATGATCAAAGGAAAGTCAGACTTAACCCGCTGAAGATACAGTACTTGTAGAGTGTATCATCACTGTATCAACCGCAGAGTGGAGATTCCACCCAAGCAATAATTGCAAATTTGTTGCAAAGTTTCAGCCAATGGACCTCCGGGTGAAACCCGGAGGTCCATTGGCTGAAACATTGCTTGTGTTTTTAGTCGATATATACAAAATACGAAAGTTATAGTTTGGGTGATAACCCCACTCCACGGGTGATTTAGTTACAATCCACTCTCCATGTACTGTACTTACAGACCAGGCTTTTTGTGAGGAGTGCATGGTGTCTTGTAGACTATTGCAGGTTTTTTCACATTACGGACCCTGAAGTGTTGTTTACTATATATTATTAACACCCAGAAAAACTGAGGTTTTTTCCTGTAACCGAACCAAAACCGAAACTGAAAAACCAAAACCGCACACCCCTCGCATCCTGTAAATTATTAACAAACAAATCTAAAATTTGAAAAAGCAGACATAAATTCTTCAATTAAAATTTTAAAATGCAATGGAACGATGTTAATTGAATAGTCACTTCGCCAGTGAAAATTATTCAAATAACAGACGTATTTATTGTATTAACAGGGATTTGTTCACTCTCCTGTATTCTTTTTATAAACTGGGAATTTATTCAATTATATCGTTTTTGGTAGAGCACTGTCCAACAAGATATAATTAATTAAATGACATTACTGGTAGTGGATGTATCGAGGCTACATAGGTCTATAAACAAGATGAATTTTGTGACAGTCAAGCTAATTTCTCAACATAAGTACAAGTATTTTTTATTCAATTAACAGGAATTTACTCAACAACCTGTTTGCAATTAAAAAGGTCAAATTTGCATTGAAGGGATGGTAAATGGCATGTGTTTGGAAGTTAAATTCAATTAGCATGGTTATTCTGTTACGATACATTCATTTATGTGGGTTCCACTGTAACATATTTTTCAGGAAGGCAAACTGGCTATTGCCTTAATATATTTTATCCATACACAGATCAGTGATAACAGACTGTACTAGCATGTTGTTAAACATGTTTCCACTGTAAAATTTCCTCTACGCAGCTAGACATGGCAATGAACTGACACCACACTGGTTGATTACTATTATTAATCATGTTGTACTCAAAGCCTGCTTGAACAAATTCTATCTCTCTCAGGTTGTATCAATGCGTATCATTCGCAGTTTGAAGTTGTCAGCGAGCACACACGCAGCTTCATTTGATCCTCCACAGTAATGAGATGATGAAAACACAGTGAGTAGTTTCCCTTGTTGATGAACCTACAATTCAAAAACAACCAATTCATTAGACCTCCTTTAAATGTGGTACTACTATTAGGGGACTGACTTAACCCTTTACCCAATGAATCGCCCGCATCCGCCCGCGTAATATGCAAATTCAGCATTTGAAAAAATATTATTTTTCAAAAAATTTCAACAAAACCATATCATGTGACCCCTCGTTGGAATGAGCTCGTTCCAACGAGGGGTCACATGATATAGTTTTGTTGAAATTTTTTGAAATATTTTAAAAAATGACATTTAAAATAATAAATTTTGATATCGTCTGCGTTGGGTAAAGGGTTAACCATTTGAACCCTAGTGGTTTTTTCCATTCAGTTCAATGGCAGCAATTGGAAGAGTCTATATTCATTATATGGGGGTAGACCAATTAATATTTTAAACGTGCAGCCTTGAGGCTGCTCTTTGAAACTATTTATTGGTCTACCCCAGACATTCACTTAGTGGCCATCCAACTTAATGACATTATGATGTATCATGTTTTGTGGCCGGAAAAGTGGCCTCTTGTGTTCAAAGGGTTAATACTGCAGGTCACAGATGGTCACCAATGGACTTAAAATTAAGTTATAACACTTCAGTTTCTCACATTTTTGCATCAGGCACTTCTCCACAATTACTGATGCTTAATATACAAATATGGCAGAAAAAACAAAGCTGTAATAATGTCAAATATTAGGACAGAGTGGGTCATTCTGCAAGGAACGAAATGTTTATGGCTCAAGTCATAGATCAGATCTTTAAATTCTTCCTAACTCACGACGGTAAACGCTGTGCCCAAATAAGATAATTGCGTCCAAATTATTAGGAGTTTGAAACTTTTTCCAAAGTATTGCAGTGTTTCGGCAACATATAGTTTGGCCAGGTTTTCCTGATGCCTGTAATATAGCTTAGAGCTTACCTTGGAAGCAAACAATGAAACACACAAATAACTTTAAAAAAAACTCACAGAGTTCGCCACAGAAAAGCAATCGCCTTTGACAGTGTCGTATTTGACACTGTCGACGGCAATTGCTTTTCTGTGGCGAATTCTAGATGATCATGCACTTGAAGCTTGAGATCAAGAGTATTCATGTTTGTGGCAGTTCGTAGCTTACATTCAAATAGGTCTTTGGCTCGACACTTTGAAACTAAGAAGACTTCTCGAGTTTGTCGAGTAAACTTACGTCAAAGAGTGGTGGCAACCAGTGATAATGGTGAAGACCTATAACAAGGGGTTGTAAACTATCATTTTAAGACAGGGACCGAAAACCTAAAAGAGACGCCAAGAAGAAGGAAATACCGGTGCTTGTTGCCAACCATGCATGCCACATCAATATTTGCCATTGTGTCCAAATTAGACTGATCAAAAGGTCTGTCATAGATAAGTGAGTGTTTATTGATATTCATGTAGATTTGTCTGTCATGTGATTATTATAAAATGTGAATTTACATACCTAGTTAGGAAAGCATTGTTTTGCTTACTGTCAATGTGTTGCCAAGTTTACTGAAAGGTTTTGACAATTCAAATTCACTTCTTTGTTGAAACTATGACTTCAGATTAATGAAATTGTTGACAAACATAAGTTTATAACATCCCTAACAATTTAATTATCGTATTTTATGAATGCATATATTTAAGATAAGAATTTGTGAGGAAATACCTGAAAAATAGTAAATAAACAAGAGAAGGGCCATTCCTCGGGGCATACCCCCATGGTGCATACTGCCAAACAATGACAAGAGAAGAAAAGAACCATGATACTGTGAAAGCTATACCCATAAACAATCTTCATTCCAAATTTCACTGAGAGCCACTAACCCCAAATCAGAGATACGAGGCGAACAGACAAATGAAAGTGTCAATGACACTGTAGCTCAACTTGTCAAGACATGTACGTGTATAGTATGTGACACAGCAATGACAAACATCTAGATAATGACCTGATAACAAAGGTACATATAAAGTATTGTAAAGTCTGTACATAAATACTGACCGTAGCTTGTAACAAATGTATAGGTAAAGTATTGTAAAGGTGGGTGACAGTCAGATGCTAAACTAGAAAAGAAATCTTTGAGTCCCAGAGTGGGTCTGACTGAACCCCAAAATATTTGTTTTCATAGCACCGTGATAACAAAGGCAACCCAAAACACACTCATTTCTGTCCCAAGGTGAAAACAAAGGTACCCAACAAGTTTCGTGAAGATCAGTTCATTAATACGAGCTGTATAGAAGTTGTGACAAATGAAAGTGTCAATGATACTGTAGCTCAACTTGTCAAGACAAAGACATGTACATGTATAGTATGTGACACAGCCATGACAAACATCTAGGTAATGACCTGATAACAAAGGTACATATAAAGTACTGTAACGGTCTGTACATAAATACTGACCGTTGCCTGTAACAAATGTATTGGTAAAGTATTGTAAAGGTGGGTGACAGTCAGATGCTAAACTAGAAAAGAAATCTTTGAGTCCCAGAGTGGGTCTGACTGAACCCCAAAATATTTGTTCTCATAGCACAGTGATAACAAAGGCACCCCAAAACACACTCATTCCTGTCCCAAGGTGAAAACAAAGGTACCCAAGAAGTTTCGTGAAGATCAGTTCACAAATATGAGCTGTGTAGAAGTTGTGACAAAAAACTGATTTGACCTAATTTCGGTACAAAATGGCCACTGACAGCCATCTTGAATTTTGGACCGCACCCAGAAACACTCGTTCTCGTCCCAAGGTGATAACAAAGGTACTCAAGAAGTTTTGTGAAGATCGGTTCATAAATACAGCCTCTAGCCCGAGCCGTATTGACATGTGCACTTACAGTGTATAAGTAGCACTGAATAAATCAAAGTTCATCTAATTTGCATAATTTCTGCACGAGAAAAAAAACCGTACTATATGTGATGTATTCCATAATACTAAACATTCATACAAAATTTTTTTCAAATCAGAACTTTCATACAAAAGTTCTGTACAAAAGACTGCTGGTGGCCATCTTGAATTTCGGACGACACCCAAAAACACTCGTTCTCATCCCACGGTGATAACAAAGGTACCCAAGAAGTTTCGTAAAGGTCGGTTCATAAATACGGCCTCTAGCCTGAGCCGTATAGAAGTTGTGTACAAAAAACTGATTAGACTTAATTTCGGTACAAAATGGCCACTGGCAGCCATCTTGAATTTTGGACCGCACACAGAAACACTCGTTCTCGTCCCAAGGTGATAACAAAGGTACCCAAGATGTTTCGTGAAGATCAATTCATAAATACAGACTATAGCCCCAGCCGTATTGACATGTGTACTTACTGTGTGTAAGTAGCACTGAAAAAATCAAAGTTCATCTAATTTGCATAATTTCTGCACGAGAAAAAAACCCGTATTATATGTGATGTATCCCATGGTTCTAAACATTCACACAAAAAATTATTCAAATCAGCGCTTTCATATGGAAGTTCTGTGCAAAAATCTGATTGCACCAAATTTTGTACAAAATGGCTGCCATCGGGCATCTTGAATTTCGGACCGGACCCAAAAACACTCGTTCTTGTCCCATGGTGATACAAAGGTACCCAGGGAGTTTCGTAAAGATCGGTTCATAAATAAATACGGCCTCTAGCCCGAGCCGTATTAGCATTTGCACTTACAGTGCTGAAAGTAACACCAAAAAACATCAAAGTTAGTCTAATTTGCATAATTTATGCACGAGAAAAAAACTTGTATTATATGTGATGTATCCCATGGTACTAACATTCATACAAAAAATTATTCAAATCAGAGCTTTCATATGGAAGTTCTGTACAAAAACCAGATTTCTGCATCATCGGTACAAAATGACCCACGGTCATAACAAAGGTACCCAAGAAGTTTCGTAAAGATCGGTTCATAAATACGGCCTCTAGCCCGAGCCGTATCCAATTGTTGACGGACAGACAGCCAGACGGACGACGGGCCATGGCATAAGCTCAAATTTGGCTTCGCCAAAGTTGAGCTAAAAATTGGCTATTTTACCAGGCAAACAGCAAAATTGTTGTCTTTGTTTTACAGCGAGGTAATTGAGAAGGCCATTGAAATCTGAGCAGAAATGCTGAAGTTATAATGCGAACAGACATCTGAGTGCAGAGGGACAGACATATGAATGGATGCACAGATGCATGGACACACGTTGAGGCGCAATCCAGTATACCCCACTTTTTAAAAAAAAGTGGGGGGTATAATTAAATATATGCAAAAAACGTTTCCAGGGGCCTGAGGTACCCACCTGACAAAGTTGATTAAAAAAGGATTTAATTGGCATCTATGCCCAATTAACTCTACAAAGAAGTGAAGTCATGTGATTATTTAAAAACTTTCTTGTCCATGTCAGATGATTTTTTCTAGTATTGAGAAACCACAGAAATAATAGGGAACCCAAATATCAAACCAGGGACTTGATGTTAATAAATTGAATCTAATCTCTCTAAGGTTGCTGTGTATACCAAACATAAAAAAATTGTGGCTGGGGAATCTGAAGAAGCAGATTTTTAACTATTTTTCCTCATATTGGACTAAGTTAAAATTCGGGCCAAAAGGGAATCAAAAATATAAACTCAGGGACTTATAAATTATAATCCAACTCCACTGAGGATAATGTACAGTAAATATAAAAAGATTTTGAATGGGGGTTCTTAAAGAAAGATTTTTAAAGAATATTCCCCATATTGCACTAAGTTAACTTTCAGGCTCCCATAAGGAGCCCAAATATCAACCCAAGGGGCATAATTTGCACATACTTGAATTTGACCTCCCTGAGGATGCTCTATATCAAATATCAAAAGATTTTAACTGGTGGATCGGAAGAAGACTCTTTAAAGATTATTCCTCATATTGCAATAATTTAACATTCAGGTTAACATAGGGAGCCCATATATTATCCGAGGGAAATGATTTGAACAAACTTCGATCTGACCTCTATAAAGATGCTGTATACAAATATTAAAAGATTCTGACTTGTGGTTCTGGAGAAGAAGATTTATAAAGAATATTTCTCATATCGCACCAAATTAAAACAAATATGAACCAAGGAGCTTAATTTGAACAAATTTGTATCTGACCCATTCCCACAGGTTTGAAAGAAATTTTCAATGCATGAATCAAGTAATTATGACACAATAATACCACATACCAAATTTGGATCAAATCAGCTTATTGGTTCATAAAACAGAAAATTTGTGCTGGGCCAAAAATCTTGCCCCTCCTATTACGAACCCTACAAACTCTGAACAAACTTTAATATTCTACTCCTCAAAAGGAAGCTCAGTACCAAAATTTAAGTCATGGTACCAATCACAACAAACAATCACCTCAAATTTTGATGAAATCAGTTCAGCAGTTTTGGAAAAGTCGAGAACACCATGTTCACAGATTCCAGATGGAAGTGATCACTATAGCTCTTCAGTCAAAGTGAGATAAAAATGCCAAAAAACCTTTGGTGAACAGTGATGGTGGCCTTAAGGCAAATTATGTAACAGCAGAGGGAACTTCAATGGTGAGACCTGTTTCACCCTGTATTAAGCCTCCCAGCCCATAGAGACCTGCCAGACCCACATCAACTCATAGAATGCCTCCCAGTCCATGTTCTGCCAGACCTGCCCCAGCCCCTAGAATGACTGCACAGACCTGACCCAGCATGTCTCCCAGCCCATAGTCCACCAGACCTGTCCTAGTAGGCTACAGACATGCTCCTGCCCATAGGCCACAAAACTGCCCCAGCACATAGGCTACCAGACCTGACCCAGCCCTGCCGTGCCTACCAGCCCCTGTTCACTTACGAACAAAAGAACTAAAAGTCAAGTCTGTTCATACTATAAAGATGTATGGTCTGGAGGCTAAAGATCCAATGTTTATTTATTTATTTAAGTAACTTTAACATGTGAAAGTAGTTTGAGATACATGTGTATATAATCATAATCAATGAGCAGAATCTTTCACTCAATTAGATCATGCCAATGTCATGAGCAATGTGAAAGCTGAGAAAAAAATCTTGGAAGTAAGCAGAAGACTTGCTCAATATGTATGGTATGAGTGAAAATAAGATGCATCATAACCACAAACTAAGTATCTCACTGCTTCGATGTTGATAATACCAGAATCTGACATCAGTTTCTGGAAAGCTCTTACAGAGTTTTCCAGAAACTGATGTCAGATTCTGGTGTTATCAACATAGAAGAAGCAGAACACATAGGTTATGCTGCAATTTGTACTGTATTTATTTATTTATTGGTGTTTAAGGTCACATATTTCTGCACAATGGCTAATCATGACCATGGCAGTTTTACGGGTGCAGGAAGCTGGAGAGAACCACTGAGCAACGGTGAGCAACTGTCAGCTCCCCAACATACCAACTCCACACAAGCAGGGTTAGCACTGGTTGAAGACAGGCGCACCATCGACGTGCAGTACGCCTTAGTACAGAATGCCACCGTGTCCCCACGTAGGCAATGGGGGTGAAGTGTCTTGCCCAAGGACACAACATGGTTGCCGCAGGTGGGATTCAAACCGAGGACCTCTCGGCTTGCAGCCTGCACCTCTACCAACTGAGCCACAAAAGATCCAATGTAGTTCTTTATCGTTCCCGATATGTGTGTTTTCATCAAGGTCAGTCATTCTGAAGAATGTCAATAATTTGGAACTCCATATTGTCAGACAAATGGTCCGATTCATTAGTATTCGTGTTTACTGGTGGGTTTATCATTCTTGTTTCTGATTTCCCTAAAGTGTTCAAAAATTCGAACATGGAATGAGTGTTTTCTTTCACCTCCATACCATATTTTGCATTTATTACAGTTCAAGAGCTAAATCACATTTCGGCTTTGACAATTGTGTCTACCTTTTGATTTAAACTTACACTGGAAATTGCATACTTTCTGATAAATCTTGTAGTGTTCCTCCGAGATTCTGGGTTTGATGAATTTATCCCATGTTGAGGTCTTGTGAGGATCAATTGTCCTCTTTTATTGAACTGATGGCCATTAATACAGGAGACAGATGAGGAGACATAAAATGTGGCTATATTACCATCTGACAATCCAACATTACTAGACAAAGTTGATGGTATTACGTTGGCTATAACCCTTGAAAATGGTGTACTTACAAGTTGAATAAAATATAATATATAACAGAGGTTACCCTAAGTTCAAAGGTTATTATATTGCTATGCCAAGCTTCATTGAGCCAAACTAGTTCAAACTGTTGCATTCTCCTTCTGTGGCATGAAAGCCAGAGGTCACTGTTGCTCGTTCCCTGTTTATACCCCTGTGAGAGAGTGTCATGACCCGGTCAATCGAGGGCATGATTGAGAGCATGATTGAGTCATTTTGCAGTCACGAAGTCAATGAAGCTATCCGGGATGGATGCATTGCCTCCCCCCCCACCCCCCCTCCCCCCCACTATAAAAGACTGTATACAAGCAGAAATGGGCACATAAGACTTTTATCTACTATTCAGTCAACAAAAGCCATAACCATGTCTTCTAGAAAATAATCATTAACAAACAAAAAGCCATAACCAACTGATCAAAACAATGGGAATCCAGTTTCAATTCTTCCAACCCAACTGCACCAAAGGAAGTTCCTTCAACATGAATGAAAATTGTACAAGGCGATAAAAAATAATTAAACAAAGCAGTGCAAGTATGATTTTTCCAGTGGGCAATGATGTTCATACTGAATTCAATTCAATTCATTAGGTCACCTGGGGGATAGGTGGTTGGTTTACGAAAACAACCAGAATCAGGGAATTATATTTTTGTAGTGCGTACGAATCGTTTAAAATATATGATGTCACTTCATTCATAATTTTTAGAAGCATGCAAACTATGATGAATTCGATGTTACATGTCTAAATCTTCTCGCTGTAACTATCAATTTTTGCGATTCACCTTCATTTTTTACTTTGTGGATTGTTTATGTACTGGATTGTACAAATCCCTGCAACATGGAGTGTATGTTGAGGCAAATTAGAAGCACTGATCATTTCAGAATTACAAGTTTTTGAAAGAAATGTGATTGCCAGTACCACTGAAATAGTTTATCAGACACATGTGTTCGTTACCCATGACATCATGTGACTTTTATCACTACTGCAATAGTGATACAAGATCTGAAATTTTTAGTGTTACTGATACTGCAGATTGTGATTGCATGTTTAGGTAAATGGTAGGCAAAATACATTTAACCCCTTGCACACTGATGTCGATATGTTAAAATTTTCAGGTGCAAAATTTTCCCATAATGCAACTAGGAATTTTGCAAATTCAATCTTGCTTTACAGAGCTCATTGAGCTCTGTCAAACAAGATTGAATTGGCTGAATTTCTACATGCCTTATGGGAAATATGACTACTTAAAATTTGGGTATTTTGACATCAGAGTGCAGGGGGTTAATGGACAGAATAAAGGATTACTACAACAGTATGTGGAGATTGCATTCATGGGGTTTCATTAGGGCAAAATCTAAATTTAATAAGGAAGTTCAATGAAATTTTCAGCTAAAGGATCTCCAGGTGAGACCCAGAGGTCCATCAGCTGAAATTCTGTTTGGGTTTTTTTCATGCCTTTATCATCAAATGTGATGGTCATCTGGGTGGAAACTCCACTCCACATGTGTTTTACAAGGTATTTCACTCTTCACACACTGAATACAAACATTAAGACTGGGATAGGTAATGGGTGAAGAAAAGGAACTCAATTATCATCAAATTCAAAATAGAAACAGGTTAACCCTAAAGGGCCTGGAGATGTTTTATACATTTTCACCATACTCTGAAAGTCTATCTCCTGTGGCTTTGCAGTTGTTTCTAGTCAAGTCTTGGCTGCATACATAGGGAGCCGAGACTGGCCTACAAAAAACTGACAAGGTACTTAGAAAACAAGTTTTGAGTTTACCTGAACAATGCATGTTGGGGCACCTGTTCCTTTGTATTAAAAAGTTATCATATTAGGAATTTCTCAACTTGAACGTTTCTTTTTATTACATTCAAGAACTTTATACTATATAAAACCTCACATATGACATGAGTGCAGGCCTGAAAATAAGCAATCTGACATTTGCAGAATGAGGTCCCCAGAGGGTGAATTTGATGATGCTATCCTATACAGTGTGCCAATTTATCCTCTGGATACCTCTTTCTGTTTAGTTTTGAGACCCTGATTCAGAATGAGGTTCACAGAGGGTAAATTTAGTGATGCTACCCTGCTATGCAGGGTAGCATCACTAAATTCACCCTCTGAGGACCTCCTTTTGCAGATGACAGTCTGCTTATTTTCTGGCTTGCATGAGTAGTGTTTTTATCCTATATGGGTTAGAGATACATACCTTAAAACCGGCTTCTTGTACTTCATGAGCTCTTATCACATGTGATAATCCATTCCTCTCAAGAAATGCAAACAATGCTTCACAACTAAAAAAGTGAGCTGTACCTCTCCTAGAGTTGAATGTAAATCCTTTGTTTTCTTGTAATTCTTTACAATTCTCAGGAGTCATTAAATCCAAGCTGTGGAGGAATACAAATGAAAGTGTCAATGACACTGTAGCTCAACTTGACAAAATTGAACTTGGTAAGTTATAAGTGAAATAGCAAAATTGATGATCATTGGTACCAATGTTATTTAGTGACATTTCAACATAACAGCATTGTGTGTGCACAACATCAGAGTAATCCATGCACTTTTAAATGTAAACTGTAAGACTGGCTAAAGGAAGAATGTTGATACACAAATGCAGTAATTTCAGGGGATATTGTAAATGGTAACTTTTGTCACAGAAATGAATGCTAATCAATAGCTCTTATCTAGAGGTCTCGCCTAATGAGCACACCAAGTTCAAAAACAATCCTATGATAAATGTGCCCTGTAGGCCATGTTAAAGAAGAATGTTGATGCACAAATGCAAGCAACAGTTTTTGATGGAAATGAAAAGAAAATTGATAGCTCCTATTTGTCACTCTGCATAAGCATACAAAGTTTCAAAACAACCTGATAATGAATGCGCCCTCTAAGGCATTCCAAAGGAAGACGTTAATGCACAAATGCACTAAGTTTTAAGGTCACTGCTTGTGACAATATTTTTTTCTCTTTTTTTATGGAAATTCATAAATATACCCTGGAGATATTACAAAAGGGATAAGTTGCTGCACAAATCCAGTAAGTTCAAAGGCTGGTGATAATGACAATCATTTTTTATAAAAATGAAAAAAAAATCAATAGCTCACATCTTGAGGTCACCCTGAAACACACAGACGAAGTTTCAAGTGATCCGATCATAAATGTGCCCTAAAGGGTGAGCCAAAGGGAAATATTGAGGTCTGACTAAACTAAGTTCAAAAGTCATTGCCAACATTTTCGACAGAAATGGAGGAAAGTTAAAAAATTTATAGTAATTTATATATTTTTTATACTTACCAATGACCCAGACATAGCTGGTGCTAACTCTTAAAATATAGGGCCAAACACAAATTTTGCCCCCCAATCCCCAAAATTTGCATCTAAAACTAAAGAAAACATGTCCTGAAAGGCCCTCCACACTTCGCCCCCACTGCGCATGCGCAGTGTCAAGGACGTTCCGAAATTGGCGCCATTAATCATTCTAATAACCAGTGCCTGGTAAGCGCTATGTACTCAGCGGGGAGGCAAGAGTTCCCAACTCCTGGGAGGGCCATCCCCGTCTGGGTCATTGGTAAGTATAAAAAATATATAAATTACTATAAATTTTTTAACATTTTTATACTGTACCAATGACCCAGACATAGCTGAATAGTAAAAAGGCTGGAGGGCCAAGGACATAGAGCAAAATGGAATACACTCAATAAAATAAAATAGAGTCATCCCCTGTAGGGAAAAAGAAGTAATAGGCCTTACATGTATCTTTCTTATTTATGATAAATTAGAAAGATACAACACCTTCCAAAATTGAGCTTCATACATCCATGTACTCTATTAATATCCAATATAATCCTTATACTAATAATTTTTAAAGTAAGCCAATAAATAAAGTAAGTCTAGAGAATAGAGACTCTTATACTCCTAAAAGTGTCTGAGGATTGCATAATCATGTCCGTTGACATATGCAATATTCAAAAGCTATACTTTAAAAACTAAGACTTGAATGAATTTTAAAAACCTAAACTTCTCAGTAAACAACCATCCCAATAACAGCTCAGAATTACTAACTCCGGAGGAGGTATCCCCTTGTTTTCATAGTAAAACAGGTGACCCAAGGGAACACCCTCCCCCCCCCCCCCTTTTTCTTGCCCTGGGTCAAATAGCCCAGAGCGAAGAGGGCAGCCGAACGGAGACACTGCCGAAACAGACAGCCTACCTAGCTATAGTAGCAACTGTTAAGTGAATGACATTCTGAGCAGTAGATAATAGACCTAACAATAGAGGCCTCCAGAAATGGACTCGATATTTCTGAGATAAAATTCATGAATGTGGATGGCTGAGCGCAATGAGCGGCCTTCAAAAATCTATAATAGCGACACTATTAATGTAAGCCCAAGAAGTAGAAGAACTCTTACTTCATGAGCCGAAATCTTAAGCACAACTGCTAAGTCAATGATATACTATAAGCAGTACCGATAGTTAATAGAATCCATTAACAAAAAAAAGGAGCGTAACGTCCTTCTACTAGACATCAAAGACAGAAGAAGCTTACGCCCATAGTAATAAACAGAAATCTGTTTATAAATACATAAACTGTACCCGGAAAGAGTAAAGGCCTATGCCCATACGAAGATGGAAGGACCTTAAAATAATAGGTTCCGGATAATAGGAGCCTAACTCTTATGCAACAATCCAACCTAAATAGTAACGGAAGTATTGATTCCGAAACTATGAAAGTGAAAATCATCCATCGATAGTGCATGAAACTCACTGACTCTACAGTAAAAGAGAAACCAACAGAATTACTGTCTAAAAGGTCAGAATTTGAAAACTACTGTTTCCAGAGGCTCAAATGATTACTTAGCTAAATAAGAACCGAAGTTAAAATCCGTATAGGAATTTAATCTAAAGATTCTAAGTCTATTTATCAAAAAGTTACTAACTGACTTAGATAAAGAGACAAAAGACTCAATTGTAAACTATCGTAGAGTGCATAGGTATGAGGTAACATAAACCTATAACCTAAATAATAACAGGCTGCAGTAGATCTTGTGAAACAAGTATACTAAAAAATAGCAATGAGTAGTATGGAGGGATCAACAATATGAACATAATGATCCCTACACCACAACGGAAGAGCCTCCACTTTAGCCGCATAGAATAGCGAAGAAGAGGATCTCCTATAGTAAGAAATCGCGTCCAAAGCTCGTCCAGTACAGTGCTTACAATGCAATACGGACCACACAACGGAATACCTGAAGGTTGCGACCTTGCAGGTTGTGATAAAGATGACACGATTTACCCAGTGAAAAAGATCCTCACATAGAGGAAGATTTCACGTTAAGACCCACAGTAGACAAGAGAGAAAATTACTCATGATCTCTGTGAAGATAGAGATGCTATCAACAGAAATGTATTGTGGTTGTTTATCTTAGCAATACCTGCTAAAACAACAGCGCCGGAGGATACGCATATCCTATCATTCCGTCCTATAGATCAATAGAGCATTAAGAATATTAGCTCAGAGATCTGGACAAGCCAACACATACGTCTGCAATTGATAGCAAGCTGTGTCATAAATAAATCATCATTGGGCGCTCCCATAGATAGCAAATCTGATTGAATACTTGTTTGTTGAGAGTCCATTCTGACAGCAACAAGCGACCCGTAAGAGAACGGGAGTCCGATAAAACAATCAGACGACCCGGAATATGACGGACCAAAACTGAACTTGGTGTACTATAACCAACAGACGGATTCTTTCCATTAAATTGAATAACAGAAACGAAAGAGTGCCTCCCTGGTTCCGGAGATACGCCACTACTGTCGAATTAAAGGACAGGAATTTGGGCATGCGTTTCTGAATAATGTTCATGCAATGACATAAAGCAAGCCTAAAAAACATTATTCCGCGGAAGAAAACTGATTGCTAAAAGACTGCGGAACCCAAAGACCCTGGCACTTCGAATCCGTAGGGATCAGTATTATATCCCAATCTGTTTGACTGGCAACCGTCATAACAGCCACACTTGGGTCCGGCAACTGCGGCGGCACTCTCTGAGTCAACCACCGAATGTTTGCCCCAGTCTGAATCTCTTGTAACACTAGATAGACAAGAGAACGGTTAAATCGAGCAATTCATGGATTGCCGAAAAGTTGCCGTCGAAGAGAAGCTCCTCCGAGAACGAAGCGACTCTGAGAGAGTTCTTAACCTTACTATCCACGCGAGTGGATGTAGCTAGGGCTGCGTCACGTCTAACTAACTCCAATCAGCCACTGAAGGGCGGAGTTATACGTGAACAAACTACTGCCCTCAAAAGAAATTACATTGAGAATAATATCCCGTAAATCTTTTCTTGAAGACGTAATGATAACGCCTCAGTAAGGCGGATTACGTATAATAAAGCGTCTAAGTTAAGTCTACTATACATAATGTCGTTCCCAACATTGAAATTGGAAAAGACATAAACGGCGAAAAAGAATATATGCAGTTTTTAATCACACCGTCAAGACGCATATGAACTCTCGGTATGCCCTGCTCTGCCAAAATAAACTATTTGTATAAATGATAAAATGGCAGAAATGAGCAACGCGGACAAGAAACTAAACTATCATGCTTAGTAGCAGGCTTGTATATATATATATAGCGTCGAAAAATAAAACACATGTTGTAATGACAATATTGGACTGCGTCGGTAAGTCAGGGACAATGTCCCCGAACCGATCGAAAAATCCGAGTCCAATGACGCTATAAGTCTCTTATCCAAGATCGCAGCAATGAAGTCCGAAATAATAATCACTGGAAGATAATGCCAGAAGATATGAAAGGCATCTTCCGATACTACTAAAGGGAAAACTCGAAAACTTTCGAATCCCTTTCGCCATCCTGTCGGACCCTATAAAGCGTTCGGTCGTCCGTACCTGATGCAACCGCGGACCGCACCGACCCAGCGCCGTCGGATAATTCCTGATTCGACCGAGAAACTATCAATTGCTGGGATGCTGCGAAACAACTGTGCTAACTCGGATAGCACGTCCGTCACTGAGGCCTGAGGAGAAGCGGTCTTACGATGCATTGCCGCTGGAAGCTCCGTGATCGTTACCCCGTGCATACTACCAATATGCGAGCGAACGGAGTGTATAGGCCTCGTGTCCCTTGGCTACCGGATGGCGCGACCTATTCGCCGTGGAATCACTGAATGCCGAAACTGATCGGATACTCGAGGTCACGTAGCCAATGTGCGGTCGTGTGCCCTGCTGTGAGGATGAGGAAGCATTAAAGACAGTCTCTCGGACTGTCAATATAACGGAGTGTCCCGACCAACGGACATATGCTCCGAATGTAAAATATCTGAACCACAACATGCGGTCCCCTATGTTGTTGGGCGAGAGAGGGACCTCTCTCGCTCACAGCCCGGACGGACCTGGACCAGCCAGGAACCGGACTAACAGGCTTCCTCCGATCTGTCCTCAATCTGCCGTCACTGGGTGAGTACTAAAGTAATTAAAGTGCTCGCATCACCCAAATCTCCTTCCTAGACCGCAACGGCCGAACCCGGCAGCCGAACCATTCGATGAATGTACGCTACACCGGGTGAGCTAGCGAATGTCACTCCGTAGGCGATAGACATATTCCATGAGCACTTATTGCCGCTAACTCTTCATTAACTATGACGACAGAGGCACACTTTTGAAAGACATCTCCATAACTCTTCGAACAAGAAACCAGAAATGCTTGGTTAGCAAGCATAAAATAATAATATATATATAGCGTCGTTCAATAATTCAAAAGTTTGTGTGACATTATTGGACTATGTCGGAACTGAGGGACGATGTCCCTGAACCGAACCAAAAATTTCTAAGTCCACCGACGCTATCAGTTTCTTATCCGGCATCGCAGCATTCTGGTCCAACGAAAGAAGCTGTAGAAGACCAAGTCAGATGACATACACAACAGCATATGTTGTTCCGAAAGGGAAAGCTCGAAATCCTCCGAATCCCTTTCGGTATCCCGTCGGACCGGATGAAACTTTCGGACGTCCGTACCCACTTCCGCGGAGCGTCCCGACCCAGCATCGTTGGATAAAATATATGCGACAGATTCAGTTGATGCTGGGATGCTGCGATAAACTGTGCTATTAAGGAAAGCACGTCCGTTCCCGAGGCCTGTGCAGTAGCGGTCTTACGATGCATTGCCGCCGGAAGCTCCGTGTACGTTGACTCCCGCACACTTCCTATGCGAACGTCCGGAGTCTGCAGGCCTCGTGTCCCTGGCTACCGGATGGTGTGACCTGGTCGCCGAAGAATCCTTGATCGGCGAAGCTGGTAATATATCGGCGGTCACGCAGCCAAGGTGCGGTCGTGTGCGCTGACGAGAAGAGGAAGCCTTAGCAGTCTCAGCGGACTGCCTATACAACGGAGCGTCCCGAGCGACGGACGTATGCTCCGCTTACGACACATTTTGTACCACAACATCTGGGGCCAGATGTTGTTGAACGAGAGAGGGGCCTCTCTCGCTTGCCGTCCGGATGGACCGGAACGAGCTATGAACCGGACTAAAAGGCTTCCTGCGTTCTCCCTCCGATCCGCCATCACTGGGTGTGCATTAGGTTAGTTTATAGTGCTCGCATCACCCCAAAAATCCTTCTAGACCGCAACGGACGAACCCGGCTGCTGAACCATTCGGTGAATGGACGCTACACCGGGCGAGCTAGCGGACGTCAAAGGCCGTCGAACCTACTAGGGTCCTCTTAGGCAATTGGCGTATTTACATGAGCACTTTTCCGCTAGCCCTTCATTAATTGTGACGACGGAGGCACACTGTTGGAAGACATCACAGATACATCACCCTAATCTTGATCGTCTGAAATAGAAATTGATAAAGTAGAGTGACCCTGCGGGGAAAGGACCGGAGTGTCCAAATCCCCAACAACATACCGTGACATACGCTTCCCATATTGTCATCGAAATCATACGATACAGAACAGGAGTTAATGCGAGTACACTGACCACATATAGAATGATAATAAAGTCAGAGGAAGACTTCCTCTTAAAACAATTGATCAATATCCTTTCAATGTGAAAAGAAAACAAGTCCTGGTACTCGCACTAACCCCTGGCAATCAAAATACATAATAATAATATGATCCATTGATATAGAAAAAATAATTGAAATCAAAATATTTTGAAAAAATATTTTTTCAGAACAGTCCAAGTTTCTGAAAAGTAACGTTGAGCCCCAATGGATCCCAAGCCTAAGTGTGGACAAAAATTTTAAAAATATTTTAAACAATTTATTCAACACTTACGAACAATAATAATGTATCTAGTTATGATTAAAATAACATCAAGATATTATTTTTTAGAAATCCCCCCCTCACACAGAGGGCTGTTGTAAATGTAAACAATGAGTGTAAAAACACTAAAATAAGACTCCAGGCACCCAGGCCCGAAATCAGTTACCAAAAATACACTATCTGATGCAAAACAGAGACTTCCAGGGAAGAAACTGCAGATCATCAGATGGTAGATGCAGAACACAACGCCTAACCACCCCTAGGTGAAGACGTAAACATGGGGAAAGAACAGAATTCATTCTGTTATTCAGCTAAAACTCCCAAGAAAATTTCGTAATAATAATTACAAAAACTATGCCAAAAGCATGGGAGAATAGCAAGGGGGAACTTAAAGGACAGGGAGAGAGGAAAACACTTAAAAAAACAGTGTAACTAAATAATCAGAATGACAACAAAATGGCTGCTGCCTTGAAAATAGGTAACTTAACATAATTTCATTAAAAAATTTTAAGTTACAGCCCTGATAATATTCTGTCACACATTCTTTTCCTCTCCTCCTTCTCTATCCTCCTTAGAATCACCATTTCACTAATATTTATGTGTCTGGCATCATTTAAACTGAGATTTATAAGCACAAAGATCAGTCAGATGTTAACTGATGAAGGGCCAAACTTAGAATGATTAATGGCGCCAATTTCGGAACGTCCTTGACACTGCGCATGCGCAGTGGGGGCGAAGTGTGGAGGGCCTTTCAGGACATGTTTTCTTTAGTTTTAGATGCAAATTTTGGGGATTGGGGGGCAAAATTTGTGTTTGGCCCTATATTTTAAGAGTTAGCACCAGCTATGTCTGGGTCATTGGTACAGTATAAAAATATTGAAATCTCCATTATAGATGTCACAAGCACACTAAGTTTCCAAGCGATCCAATCATAAATGTGCCCTGCAGGTTGTGTCAAAGGAAAATATTGATGCATAACTGAACTAAGTTTTTACTATGTTCATCAAAGGTCGTTGCCAACAGCAAGTATTTTGGACGGAAATGACCGAAAATCGATAGCTTCCATCCAGAGGTCACCCCAAACAAGCACACCAAGTTTCCAAGTGATTCAATAATAAATGTGCCCTGCAGTCTGTGTCAAAGGGAAATATTGATGTATAACTGCACTAAGTTCATCAAAGGTTGTTGCCAATGACAACATGTTTTGATGGACAATGAAGAAAATAAATAGCTCCTATCTAGAGGTCACCCAAAACAAGCATATCATGTTTCAAAGTGACCCAATCATAAATGTGCCCTGTAGGGGGTGTGCCAAAGGGAAATATTGCGGTCTGTCTAAACTAAGTTCTAAACTAAGTTCAAAGGTCAATGCCAACGGTAATATTTTTTGATGAAAAGTGAAGAAAATCGATAGCCCCTATCTGGAGGTAACCCCAAACAAGCATATCAGGTTTCAATGCAATCCAATCATAAATGTTCCCTGCAGGTGTGCCAAAGGGAAATATTGAGGTCTGACTAAACTAAGTTCAAAGGTCATTGCAAGCTGTAACATTTTTTTATGGAAATGGAAGAAAATAGATAGCTCCCATCTAGAGGTCACCCCAAACAAGCATACCAAGATTCAAAGTGATCCGGTCAAAAATGTGCACTGCAGAGAGTGTCAAAGGGAAAAATTAACTGCACTAAGTTCATTGAAGGTTGTTGCCAACAGCAACATTTTTTGACGAAAACAAAGAAAATCGATAGCTCCCATCTAGAGGTAACCCCAAACAAGCATACCAAGTGTCAAACCGATCTGATTATAAATGTGCCCTATAGGGCGTGCCAAAGAAATATATTGATGCCTGACTAAACCAAGTTCGATGGTTGTTTCCAGTGGCAACATTTTTTGATGGAAATGGAAGAAAATCAATATCTCCCATCTAGAGGTCACCCCAAACATGCATACCAGGTTTCAAAGCAATTGGATCACAAATGTGCCCTGTTGGGTGTGTCAAAGGGAAATATTGAGGTCAGACAAAACTTAGTTCAAAGAACGTTGCCAGCGGCAACATTTTTTTGACGGAAATGGAACAAAATCGATAGCTCCCATCTAGAGGTCACCCCAAACAAGCATCGAGAGTTTCAAAGCGATCTGATCATAAATGCGACCTATGCGGTGTGCCAAAGGAAGTTGTGGATGTAAGTACATACGTAAACCGATGGAAGAGAAGTGATGGCAATAGCTCAGCTTGACTTTGTCAAGTTAACCTATAAATATAATAATTACAACATACTGATGTAGAAATGTTAAAAAATTTATAGTAATTTATATATTTTTTATACTTACCAATGACCCAGACTTAGCTGGTGCTAACTCCTTAAATTCTTGGGCCAAACACAAATTTTGCCCCCCCAAATCCCCCAAATTTGCATCAAAATCTGAAATTTCAATGTCCTATGTGGTCCTCCATACTTTCTATCCGCTGTGCATGCGCAGTGTTAAGGTGGTCTCAAAATTGGCTCCAAAAGTCATTCTTACAACCAGTGCCTGGTAAGCGTTATGTAATCAGCGGGGAGGTATGAGTTCCCAACTCATGGGAGGGCCATTCCCGTCTGGGTCATTGGTAAGTATAAAAAATATATAAATTACTATAAATTTTTTAACATTTTTATACTTTACCAGTGACTCAGACTTAGCTGAATAGAAAAAAAGGCTGGAGGGCTTAGGACATAAAGGAAATTCTAATAGACTCAATTACATGAAAACAGAATTATCCCCTCAAGGAGAAGAGGAGAACAAGTTTTACATATATCTTTCTTGTTTGTGTCAAAAAAGAAAGATACAATACCATTCCATAATTGAGCACAATAATCATCAATGATCTCTATTAACATCCAGTATAATCCCTTATACTAATCTTATTAAAGGAAAGCCAATAATTAAAGATAGTCCAGATAATGAGACTCTTTATACTCATTAAAAAGTGTCCGAGGATTGTATATTAGCGCTCGTATGATCTGTGACATATACAAATGTTTCACACCGAGCTACACTTTGAAAATATTATATGAATTAGCTTTACACTTTAAAACCATCCCGGCACCGACTCAGAATTACTGACTCCAGAGGAGGTATTCCCTTGCTTTTCACTATAATGCAGGTGATATAAAGGAACACCATCCCCTCCCTCCCCCCCCCCCTTCCCCTTACCCTGGGTCAAATACCCCAGAGCGAAGAGGGCAGCAGGACAGATACGCTGCCGGAACAGATACTTCATGCGCCAAAATCTTAAGCACAGACTGCTGAGTTGAAGATAATTTTTCATAAGCAGTACGGATAGTTAATTGAATCCACCTTGCAATAGAATGGACTTTAATGTCCCTACTATTAGGCAGCAGAGACAGAAAGAGACGTTTACATCCCTTTCTGATAAACTCAGATCTACGTTTGTAAAAACGTATAGCTCTAACAGGAAGATTAAAGGCCTATGCCCGTCTGAATATGGAACAGCCTTAATAACAATAGGATCCGGATACTTATAGGAGCCTGATTTTAGACAAAAATCCAACCTTAGTAGTCAAGGTAATAGTATTACCTACACTATGATAGTGAGAATCATTAACAGATAGTGCCTGAAGCTCACTAACTCTTCTAGCCGAAGAGAAGGCTAAGAGAAAGCTGTCTTATAACATAAGAATTTGAAGTCCACTGTATCAAGAGGCTCAAATGGGACTTCTTTAAGATTAAGAAGAACCCAAGCTAAATTCCACTTTGGAATTAATCTAAGGGTTCTAAGTCTATTTATCGAAAAGTTTTTCCGTAACTTAGATAAAGAGACATTAGATCCAATCTGTAAACTATCATGATGTGCACAGGTATCAAGAGAATGATCCCTACCTCACCGTGAGAAAACCTTCCACTTAGCAGCATAATTTAGCAAAGAGGAGGTCCTCCTACAGTTAGAAACTGCATCCACTACTTGTCCTGTAAATTGCCTGCCGTGCAAGAAGGACCGCACAACGGATATACATGAAGGTTGAGACCTTAGGGGTTGTGATGCTGTGTGCGCGATTTCCCCTGCGAAAGAAGATCCTCTCGTGGAGGAAGCTTCTGCGGCACGTCCCACAGCAGACACCTGAGTAGATTTATCCATGGTCTCTGGGGTGACAGAGATGCTACCAACAGAATTTGGACACGGCGACACATACGTCTGCAACTGATAGTTGAGATGCATCGCAAATAAGTCTATCATTGGACGATTCCATTGGAAGCAAATCTGATTGAAAACTCATTGTTGAGAGTCCATTCTGACGACAACATACAACTTATCCGAGAAAGGGAGTCCGCTAGAAAGTTCAGACGACCCGGAATATGTCAGACCGATAAAAGAACTTGATGCTCTAGGACAAATAGGATCCTTTCCGTTAAATTGAATAACGGAATGGAATGAGTGCCTCCCTGGTTCTGAGTATACGCTACTACTGTTGAATTGTTGGACAGAATTTGAACATGCGAATTCTGAAGAATGTAATTCATTGACGTAGCGCAAGCCATATTGACATCATTCTTGATGTTTATGTACTTGTTAGGAACTGCAGATCCTAAAGATCCTGGCACCCTGAATCTGTTGGGCTCAGAGTTGCGCCTCAAGCTGTTTGACTCGCATCCATCATCGTTAAACTCGGATCCGGCAGTTGCAGTGATACTCCTTGAGTTAACCACTGAATATCTACCCAAGTCTGAATCTCTTGTTTCACTTGATTCGACAAGACGATGTTCGATTTGAGTGCATGAGTCTTCACACTCCAATTCTGAGATAAAATATCTGTGGACGAGTGTGTATCCACTCCATTGGAATAATATTCGCAGGGGTCTGCACAAACCTGTCAGTCTCATGAATTCTCTCGCTGTTACCACATCTGAGTGAAAGCAAAGGGAGCGTAACAACTGACTAATATCGCTCTGGTTAACGGCAGACAAATGAGATTGTTGTGCGTCACTAAGCTCATTCCCACATGGGTGAATAGGACGGCACTAGATCCGACTTCTTTTCGTTTACTAAGAAACCGAGATGTTGGAGCAATTGAAGCAGACTCTGAACATTGTTCTGAAGCGTTAACTTGCTGCCGTAACCCTGAAGAATGTCATCCAAGTTCTTCTTTTGGTAAGGTGATCTGCGTGAGATAATGCGTCTAAATTCTATTAGACGATACTGTCATCTCCAGTATACTGGACTAAATAGACATGGATGCTGGCAATAACAAATTCCAGGTCTTAGCCTAGTCGTCCAAACGCAGAGGAACTCCCGGCACGCCTAGGCCTGCCGTTTCAAAATTATGTCTTGCATTGATGAAAGGCAGCTGAATAGCACTAGGCGATAAGAAACCTAATTTGCCAGTCTTTGAGGCTTGCTTGAATATCAATGAACATGAGAATCAGAGGAAGATTTCCTCGCATTACAATTTGAACAATATTCTTTCATCATGAAAAAATATAAACAGTCATAGTACTCGCACTAACCCTTGAAACAAAGATACATAATATAATACAATCCATTAAAACATTTCGAAAAAATAATTTCAAAAAAAAAATTTGTTTAAAAAATTTTCAGAAGAGCCCAAGTTCCCAATGGGAACAATGAGCCCAAATGGATCCCAAAAAAGCCTAAGTGTGGGCAAAATATTTTAAAACATTTTTAAAAATTAATGCAACACTTACGGACAATATTAATGTATCTGGCTATGAGCAGAACTAATAGAAGACAAGTAATCACTATCAGAAGTAACCGTTGTCAACATAAACAAAAGTGTACAAAAACTGGAAACATGACTCCAGGCACTGTAACCATGGCCCAAAATCAGTCACCAATTTAAACACTATCCGATGTAAAACAGAGGCTTCCAGAGAAGAAACTGCAGTACATCGGATGGCAGATGCCGATTCAAACGCCTAATCACCCAAGGGTGAGGACGTAAACATGGGGAAAAAACAGAATAATCATTCTGTTACCAAGCCAAAACTCCCAAGAAATTTTAGTAAAAAAAATTCCAAAATTATGCCAAAAGCATGGGAGAATAGCAAGGGGGTATTAAGGAAAGGGAGAGAGGAAACACTGAACAAACAGTGGTAAGTTCATAGCCAGAATGACAACATAAGGCTCATGCCCCGAAATTTGGGAGCATGAAATAATTTCGTTAAAAAAATTATAAGTTACAGCCCTGAACACATTCTGTCACTGTTTCTTCCTCTCATCCTTTATTTCATCCTTAGATCCACCATTTCTTTCATAATTATGTGTCTGGCATCATTTAAACTGAGATTTACAAGCACAAATATCAGTGACATGTTACTGATTTTAGGGCCAAACAAAGAATGACTTTTGGAGCCAATTTCTAGACCCCCTTGACACTGTGCATGCGCAGCGGATAGAAAGTATGGAGGACCACATAGGACATTGAAATTTCGGATTTTGATGCAAATTTTGGGGATTGGGGGGCAAAATTTGTGTTTGGCCCTAGAATTTAAGGAGTTAGCACCAGCTAAGACTGGGTCATTGGTACAGTATAAAAGTTAAAAAATTTATAGTAATTTATATATTTTTTATACTTACCAATGACCCAGACTTAGCTGGTGCTAACTCCAACAAAACCAGGGCCAAACACAAATTTTGCCCCCCAATCCCCAAAATTTACATCCAAAACAAAAAGAAATCATGTCCTAAAGGACCTCCATAGTACGCCTCTACTGCGCATGCGCAGTGACGCAGTCGTCCCGAAATTGGCGCCAATTATCATTCTTACTGGCAGTGCCTGGTCAGCGCTATGTACTCAGCGGGGAGGCAAGAGTTCCCAACTCAGGGAGGGCCATCCCCGTCTGGGTCATTGGTAAGTATAAAAAATATATAAATTACTATAAATTTTTTAACATTTTTATACTGTACCAATGACCCAGACTTAGCTGAATAGTAAACAGGCTGGAGGGCCTAGGACATAGAGGAAAATCCAATAAGCTCAATTATAAATAAAGAGGTAACCCCTTAAGGAGAAAAGGAGTATTAGGCTTTACATGTATCTTTCTTATTTAATATTAAATTAGAAAGATACACTACCCTTAATAATTGAGCACAATAACATTCATGTTCTCTATTAACATCCAGTATAACCCTTATACTAATTATTTTTAAAGCAAGCCAATAAATAAAGTAGTCCAGAGAATTGAGACTCTTTATAATCATTTAAAAGTGTCCGAGTATTGTATATTAAAGCCCGTTTGACACTTGACATATACAAATGCTTCACACCGAGCTACACTTTAAAAATAAGACATGAATGAAATTAAACATTAATATTACACTTTAAAACCATCCCGGAAGCGACTCAGAAATACTGTCTTGGAGGAGGCATTCCCTTGCTTTTCACTATAAAGCAGGTGACCTAAGGGAACACCCGCCCCCCCCCCCCCCCCCCCCCCCCTTCCCCTTGCCCTGGGTCAAATAGCCCAGAGCGAAGAGGGCAGCCGGACGGAGTCACTGCCGGAACAGAAAGCCTGCATAACTATAGTTGCAACTGTTTAGTGGACGACATTCTGAGCAACAGATAACGGACCTAAACAATGCAGGTCTCCAGAAATGGACTCAATATTTCTGAGATAAAAATTAGTAAATGTGGATGGCTGAGACCAATAAGCAGCCTTCATTAAATCTGTAATAGCAACACTATTAGCATAAGCCCAGGAAGTAGAAAGAGCTCTTACTTCATGAGCAGAAATCTTAAGCACAGACTGCTGAGAAGAAGATAAATCTTCATAAGCAGTACGGATAGTTAACTGAATCCATCTAGCAATAGAATGGACTGAAATGTCCTTTCTATTAGGCATCAAAGACAGAAAGAAACGTTTCCGTCCCTTTCTGATGAACTGAGATCTCTGTTTATAGATACGTAGTGCTCTAACAGGACAGAGTAAAGGCCTACGCCCGTCTGAAGACGGAAGAGCCTTAATAACAATAGGTTCCGGATATTTATTAGGAGCCTGATTCTTAGCTAAAAAACCCACATTAGTAGTGAAGGTGATAGTGTTCCCAACACTACGATAATGAGAATCATCCACCGATAGTGCATGAAGCTCACTGACTCTTCTGGCAGAAGAGAAAGCTAAGAGAAAAGCTGTCTTATAAGATAAGAATTTGAAATCTACTGTCCCAAGAGGTTCAAATGGCTTTTCCTTCAATTTAAGGAGAACCCAAGCTAAATTCCACTTAGGAATTAATCTAAGAGTTCTAGGTCTATTTATCGAAAAGTTTCGAACCAATTTCGATAAAGAGACATTAGATCCAATTTGTAAACTATCATGATGTGCATAGGTATCAGATAACATAGATCTATAACCCTTTATAGTAACAGGCTGCAGTTTGATTTCGTCAAACAAGTATACTAGAAAGTTTGCAATGTCTGGTATAGAGGGATCAAATATATCTACAGAATGATCCCTACACCAACGACGGAAAACCTTCCACTTAGCCGCATAGTTTAGCGAAGAGGAGGTCCTCCTACAGTTAGAAATCGCGTCCACTGCTCGTCCTGTAAAGTGCTTGCCATGCAAGAAGGACCGCACAACGGAAAAACGTGAAGGTTGAGACCTTGCGGGTTGTGATGGAGTTGGCGCGATTTCCCCTGCGAAAGAAGATCCTCTCGTGGAGGAAGCTTCCGCGGTAGGTCCCACAACAGACACCTGAGTAGATTTATCCACGGTCTCTGTGGCGACAGAGATGCTACCAACAGAATCTTGCATTGAGATTGTTTTATCTTTAGCAATACTTGTTGAATTAACGGCGCTGGAGGATACGCATATCCTATCATTCCGTCCCAAGGGATCGACAGAGCGTCTACTGCAAATGCTCTTGGATCCGGACACGGGGACACATACGTCTGCAACTGATTGTTGAGATGTGTCGCAAATAAGTCTATCATTGGCCGTTCCCATTGGTAGCAAATCTGATTGAATACTTGTTTGTTGAGAGTCCACTCCGACGGCAACAAGCGACCCTTTCGTGAAAGGGAGTCTGCTAGCACATTCAGACGACCCGGTATGTGACGGACCGAAAGAAGAACGTGATGTTCCAACGCAAACAGAAGGATTCTTTCCGTTAGATTGAACAACGGAACTGAATGAGTGCCTCCCTGATTCCGTATATACGCCACTACTGTCGTATTGTCGGATAGGATTTGGACATGAGCATCGTGAATAATGTCCATCCAGTGACGTAACGCAAGCCAAATTGACATCATTTCCTTGATGTTTATGTGCTTGCACAGGAATTGCGGATCCCAAAGACCCTGGCATCTCGAATCCGTTGGGATTAATGATGCACCCCAACCTGTTTGACTGGCATCCGTCATAATGGTAAAACTCGGATCCGGCAACTGCAGCGGAACTCCTTGAGTTAACCACTGAATGTTTGCCCAAGTCTGAATCTCTTGTTTCACTTGATCTGACAAGAGAACGTCTACATCGAGCGAATGAATTTTCACACTCCAATTCTGAGTCAGGAAAATTTGAAGAGGACGTGTGCGTAGCCGCCCCATCGGAATGAGATCCGCGGCGGCTCCGCACAGACCTATCAGTCTCATAAATTCTCTCGCCGTGACTTTGTCTGCATGCAGACAATAGCGAGCGTAACAACTGACTAATTTCGCTCTGGTTAACGGCAGACGAACGAGATTGTTGTGCGTCTCGAAGCTCATTTCCAGATGAGTGAATGACTTGGACGGCACCAGATCCGACTTCTCCTCGTTTACTATGAAACCGAGACGTCGGAGCAATAGAAGAAGATTCTGAACATCGTTCTGAAGCGTTAACTCGTTGCCGTACCTCTGAAGAATGTCGTCCAGGTAGGCCGACGTTACCGCAGATGAATGAGCTCGGAAGTAGATCATTACCGAGTTCATTACCCGAGTGAAAGCCCAGGGTGCTAGATTCAATCCGAAGCACATGGCCCGGAACTGATACACCACTCCTAGGACTGCGAAGCGTAGATACTTTCGGAATGTCGGATGTACCATGACGTGAAAGTACGCATCCTTGAGATCTATGCTCGTTGCATAATCGTTCACCCGAATACTCGCTCTGACCGATCGAATCGTCTCCATATAAAACTTCGGAGCGACGATCAGCTTGTTTATCCAGCTCAAATCTATGACTGGACGGAACGAGCCGTCTGGTTTCGGAACCAGAAACAGATGGCTGTAGAATCCCAGCGATTCCTGGTTTTCTACAACCTCTACCGCGTTCTTCATTAAAAGAGACTGCACCTCTGATAACAGAGCGTCTATTTTCTGTGGATTTGACGGAAGATGAGTCCACTTTGGACTTCGAGTTAATGGAGGCTTTCGTTTGAAGGATATCTTTAGACCTTCCGAAGTCACTCCTCTCACCCACGGGTCATCCGTAATCGACGCCCACTCTTGTGAAAAACTCGACAACCTTCCGCCAACCGGAACGCGATAGAGGTTTAGGCCATCACCTCCTGGACCTGCGAGGCCTGCGGTAGGAGAAACCACGTCTTCCACGACCCGCACCTCGCCTCGTCGACCTCGGGGCGTCCGACCGTTTGTCCCGGCCTGAAGGACGTCCCGAACGAGAGTCGCTATCCTGACGGTCTCTCGAATAAGACCAAGAGGACGCACCGGAACCTCTATAGGAACCTCTCTTGGGCGCATTAGACCCAGAAGTGCACGCCTTATTCGTGTCTGCTGTATCCGACCTTTTAGGAGCGGATCTGAACAACAGAGAATCATTAGCTTTCTTTTTAATATTATCATAAATAGCGGAAAGCTTGCCGTCAAAGAGAAGTTCTCCTGAGACCGAAGCGACTCTAAGAGAGTTCTTCACCTTAGAATCCACTAGTGTGGATGTAGACAGGGCTGCGTCACGTCTAACCAACTCCAGATTAGCCACTGAAAGGGCGGAGTTACACGTGGAATAAGCTACTGCCCTTGAAAGAAGTCTTAAAGAGGATTGTATATCCTGAAACTCTTCCCCTTGAAGGCGCAGTGATAACGCCTTAGTAAGGTGATCTGCGTAAGATAAGGCATCTAAATTGGCTCTGTTAGACGCAATAGCTGTTTCCAACACCGCGGTTGGAATAGAAGCTGACGACGGTAATGATAGCTCTAAGTCTTCCGCCTCGTCGTCCATACGCATGGGAACTCTCGGTATACCCTGTCCTGCCGTGTCGAATTTATTCCTTGCATTAATGAAAGGCAGGTTGAGAGTATTTGCGGACAAGAAACCTGCTTTCCCCGTCCTGGAAGCAAGTTTAAATATAGCGTCGTTCAATAATTCAAATGTTCTTGCAACATTATTGGACTGCGACGGAAACTCGGGAGCGATGTCCCTGAACCGCTCAAAAAATTCAGAGTCCAATGACGCTATAATTCTCTTGTCCGGAAGCGCAGCAGTCTGGCCCGACGGAACAACTTGAGGGAGAAAGTGCCGGATGAAGTCCACGGCAGCTTTATGTTGTTCCGAAAGGGATAGCTCCAATTCATCCGTATCCCTTTCACCATCCGGTCGGACCTCCCGATGTTCCCGGTCGTCCGCCCCCGATGCTTCGGCGGAGCGTACCGACCCAGCGCCGTCGGATAATTCTCGATCCGACACCGTTTCTGTCGGCTGCTGGGATGCTGCGATAAGCTGTGCTATCTGCACTAGAATGTCCGACGTCGAGACCTGCGGAGGCGCGGTCTTTCGCTGCTTCGCCGAGGGCAGCTCCGCATCAGATGGCTCCCGCATACTTTTCCTATGCGAACGTCCGGAGTCCATCGGTCTCGAATCCCTGGCTGCCGGATGGTGTGACCTGGTCGCCGAAGAATCCTTCACCGGCGAAGCTGGCAAAATATCGGAGGTCACGCAGCCAAGGTGCGGTCGTGTGCGCCGACGAGAAGAGGAAGCCTTAACAGTCTCTGCGGACTGCTTATACAACGGAGCGTCCCGAGCGACGGACGTATGCTCTGCTAAAGACACATTTTGTACCACAACATCTGGTCCCAGATGTTGTTGTACGAGAGAGGGGCCTCTCTCGCTCGCGGCCCGGCTGGACCTGGACGAGCTAGGAACCGGACTAAAAGGCTTCCTCCGTTCTCGTTTACTATCCGCCGTCACTGGGTGTGCATCTATTATGTTTATAGTGCTCGCATCACCCAAAATTTCCTCTTGGACCGCATCGGACGAACCCGGCTGCCGAACCATTCGGTGAATGGACGCTACACCGGGCGAGCTAGCGGACGACATTTGTCTAATCTCCATGAGCACTTTTGCCGCTAGCTCTGAATTTATTTGTGACGACGGACGCACACTTGAAGAAGATAACATGGAAACATCACCCTGTTCTGGTTCCTCTGAAATAGAAACTGAGAGAGTAGAGTGACCTTGTGGAGAAAGAGCCGGCATCGCTCTTTCTCCAGAAACAACATATCGTGACACACGTTTCCAATGTTTCTCATCCCAATGTTCACATATAGGACAGGGATTAATGCGAGAACACTGACTACAATTAATACAATGATCATGAAAGTCAGAGGAAGATTTCTTCCTATTACAATTTGAACAATGTCCCTTCATTGTGAAAGAACAACAATAAGTCCTAGTTACTCGCAAAAACCCCTGACACAAAGATACATAATAACATGATCCATTAATAAATGAAAAAACAATTGCAAAACAAAATAATTTTGAAAAAATATTTTTTCAGAGAAGCCCAAGTTGCTGAAAAGTAACGTTGAGCCCCGATGGATCCGATGGCAAAGTGTGGTCAAAAATTTTAAATTTATATAAAATAATTAATGAGACACTTTCGGATAATATAAATGTATCTTATAATGAGATAAACTACTACAAAGGCAAACAGCCCCCCTCAAAAAAGGCTGTTGCCAATGAAAACAAACAGTGTAAACACACTAGAAAACATGACTCCAGGCACTGAAAAAACTGGCCCGGAATCAGTCATCAATTACACTCTATCTGATGCAAAACAGAGACTCCCAGGGGAGAATCTGCAGAACATCAGATGGAAGATGCAGAACACAAACGTTATACACCCATGGGTGAAAACGTAACTATGGGGAAAATAACAGAAAACATTCTGTAACCAAGCAACTCTCCCAGGAAATTTTAGAAATGAAACTTCTCAAAAATATGCCAAAAGCATGGGAGAATTGCAAGGGGGGACTTTAGAAGGCTAGGGGAGAGGAAACACTGAATAAGCAGTGCAACAATTAGCAAGAATGACAACAAGAGGCTCATGCCTCGAAAATAGGCAACTTAACATAATTTCAACAAAAAATTTTAAGTACAGCCCTGATTATTTTTTGCCACTTCTTTTTTCCTCTCCTCCTTCTATCCTCCTTAGAATCACATTTTCTCCAAAAATTACGTGTCTGGCATCCTTTAAACTGAGATTTACAAGCACAAAGATCAGTGAGATGTTGACTGATGAAGGGCCAAACAGAGAATGATAATTGGCGCCAATTTCGGGACGACTGCGTCACTGCGCATGCGCAGTAGAGGCGTACTATGGAGGTCCTTTAGGACATGATTTCTTTTTGTTTTGGATGCAAATTTTGGGGATTGGGGGGCAAAATTTGTGTTTGGCCCTGGTTTTGTTGGAGTTAGCACCAGCTAAGTCTGGGTCATTGGTACAGTATAAAAATATATAAAAATTTCACAAAGCAATTTGTTTTTCCATAATGCAACTACAAATTTAATCAATTATATCTTGTTTGACAGAGCTCATTTAAACTTATATTAGCCAGAGTTCCTACAGGCAAGGACTGATAAAATTCAAGGCTCTTCATGACCGTTTTCTGATGTATTCTAGCATTTTTCAAGGGTCAACAATAGCCAAATTCATTGATTTTCAAGGCCCTACCTTCACTAGTCCTAACTAGGACCATCAGTCATTACTCCCTCCACCCACTTCCCTATAAGGTAATTGGGAGGAGGGGGCAATGATCAGAGGGTCCTAGTTAAAGGAAGTGGGTGGAGGGTCAGGAGGGGGTAATGACTGGAGGTCCAAGTTAGGACTATGCCTACACGAACTCTGGCATATAAAACCATATAGTTATGATTACATGCATCGTCAGCATTTCTATTTCGTGAATATTTAAGGCTTTGGGGAGCGCAGTGGCTCAGTGGTAGACTGTTGGACTTCTATGCTAGAGGTCCTGAGTTCGATCCCCGTCTGGGACGACCCGCGTTGTGTCCTTGGGCAAGGCACTTTATCCCAGTTGCCTACATGGAGGCACGATGACGCCATGTACTAAGGCATACTGCACATCGATGGTGCACATGTCTTCAACCACTGTAACCCTGCTTGAGCCGAGCTTGAACGGAGTTAGAATGTTGAAGCTGACAGTTGCTCGTCGTTGCTCAGTGGTTCTCTCAGGGTACTCCGGCTTCCTCCACCCGTAAAATTGTCACTGTCACGATTAGCCACTGTGCATAAGTATGTGACATTAAACCCCAATAAATAAATAAATAAATAAATAAATAAATAAATTTAAGGTTTTTCAAGGCCTCCTGACACACATTCCATGATTTCAAGGCCTTGAATGACCCTTAGTCAAATTCAAGGTTGTTCCTTGAATCCAAGACACCGCGGGAACCCTGTTACCCTCTGCACACAGATATAAAAATTCTGAAATTTCAAGCTGCCAGTTTTTCCAATAATACAACTAGCAATTTAATTCTTTGCACGCTGCAGGCCAATGCTCCTGCCTAGGCCATCAAATTGCCACTGAAATAAGAATAATATGGGAACATTTAACGAAATATCCCCCTGTAAATGGAATGGACTTTTTGTCCAATGATTTCTTGGGTCAAATTTAGATGAATTTTTCATCAAATCTATTCATGGCTAGAAAATTTTGCAACTTGGTATTTTGATATTTTGACTTCAGTGTGCAAAGGGTTAACTCTTTGCATGAAGGATATTCCTGCCCAGCATGGGGTTTCTCTTGTCACTGAAATAAGTATAACTTGGGCACATTTAATCGTATTAGCACCGTGTAAGTTGAGTGGATTTTTCACCAATGATTTATTGTATTGCATTTCTATTAATTTTTCATCAAATTTAGTCATGGCTGCTTTACAGCAGCCATGACTAGAGTTGATGAAAAATATCTAGAAAGTTAAAAAATTTATAGTAATTTATATATTTTTTATACTTACCAATGACCCAGACATAGCTGGTGCTAACTCTTAAAATATAGGGCCAAACACAAATTTTGCCCCCCAATCCCCAAAATTTGCATCTAAAACTAAAGAAAACATGTCCTGAAAGGCCCTCCACACTTCGCCCCTACTGCGCATGCGCAGTGTCAAGGACGTTCCGAAATTGGCGCCATTTATCATTCTAATAACCAGTGCCTGGTAAGCGCTATGTACTCAGCGGGGAGGCAAGAGTTCCCAACTCCTGGGAGGGCCATCCCCGTCTGGGTCATTGGTAAGTATAAAAAATATATAAATTACTATAAATTTTTTAACATTTTTATACTGTACCAATGACCCAGACATAGCTGAATAGTAAAAAGGCTGGAGGGCCAAGGACATAGAGCAAAATGGAATACGCTCAATAAAATAAAATAGAGTCATCCCCTGTAGGGAAAAGAAGTAATAGGCCTTACATGTATCTTTCTTATTTATGATAAATTAGAAAGATACAACACCTTCCAAAAATTGAGCTTCATACATCCATGTACTCTATTAATATCCAATATAATCCTTATACTAATAATTTTTAAAGTAAGCCAATAATAAAGTAAGTCTAGAGAATAGAGACTCTTATACTCCTAAAAGTGTGTGAGAATTGCATAATCATGTCCGTTGACATATGCAATATTCAAAAGCTATACTTTAAAAACTAAGACTTGAATGAATTTTATAAACTTAAACTTCTCACTAAACAACCATCCCAATAACAGCTCAGAATTACTAACTCCGGAGGAGGTATCCCCTTGTTTTCATAGTAAAAAACAGGTGACCCAAGGGAACACCCTCCCCCCCCCCCCCCCCCCCTTTTTCTTGCCCTGGGTCAAATAGCCCAGAGCGAAGAGGGCAGCCGAACGGAGACACTGCCGAAACAGACAGCCTACCTAGCTATAGTAGCAACTGTTAAGTGAATGACATTCTGAGCAGTAGAGAATAGACCTAACAATAGAGGCCTCCAGAAATGGACTCGATATTTCTGAGATAAAATTCATGAATGGATGGCTGAGCGCAATGAGCAGCCTTCAAAAATCTATAATAGCAACACTATTAATGTAAGCCCAAGAAGTAGAAGAACTCTTACTTCATGAGCCGAAATCTTAAGCACAACTGCTAAGCCAATGATATACCATAAGCAGTACGCTAGTTAATAGAATCCATTAACAATAAAATGGAGCGTAACGTCCTTCTACTAGACATCAAAGACAGAAGAAGCTTACGCCCTTGTAATAAACAGATATCTGTTTATAAATACATAAACTGTACCCGGAAAGAGTAAAGGCCTATGCCCATACGAAGACGGAAGGACCTTAAAATAATAGGTTCCGGATAATAGGAGCCTAACTCTTATGCAACAATCCAACCTAAATAGTAACGGAAGTATTGATTCCGAAACTATGAAAGTGAAAATCATCCATCGATAGTGCAGGAAACTCACTGACTCTACAGTAAAAGAGAAACCAACAGAATTACTGTCTAAAAGGTCAGAATTTGAAAACTACTGTTTCCAGAGGCTCAAATGATTACTTAGCTAAATAAGAACCGAAGTTAAAATCCGTATAGGAATTTAATCTAAAGATTCTAAGTCTATTTATCAAAAAGTAACTAACTGACTTAGATAAAGAGACAAAAGACTCAAATGTAAACTATCGTAGAGTGCATAGGTATGAGGTAACATAAACCTATAACCTAAATAACAACAGGCTGCAGTAGATCTTGTGAAACAAGTATACTAAAAAATAGCAATGAGTAGTATGGAGGGATCAACCATATGAACATAATGATCCCTACACCACGACGGAAGAGCCTCCACTTTAGTCGCATAGAATAGCGAAGAAGAGGATCTTCTATAGTAGGAAATCGCGTCCAAAGCTCGTCCAGTACAGTGCTTACAATGCAATATGGACCACACAACGGAATACATGAAGGTTGCGACCTTGCTGGTTGTGATAAAGATGACACGATTTACCCAGTGAAAAAAGATCCTCACATAGAGGAAGATTTCACGTTAAGATCCACAGTAGACAAGAGAGTAAATTACTCATGATCTCTGTGAAGATAGAGATGCTATCAACAGAAATGTATTGTGGTTGTTTATCTTAGCAATACCTGCTAAAACAACAGCGCCGGAGGATACGCGTATCCTATCATTCCGTCCTATAGATCAATAGAGCGTTAACAGTATTAGCTCAGAGATCTGGACAAGCCAACACATACGTCTGCAATTGATTAGCAAGCTGTGTCATAAATAAAACATCATTGGGCGCTCCCATAGATAGCAAATCTGATTAAATACTTGTTTGTTGAGAGTCCATTCTGACAACAACAAGCGACCCGTAAGAGAACGGGAGTGCGATAAAACAATCAGACGACCCAGAATATGACGGACCAAAACTGAACTTGGTGTAGTATAACCAACAGACGGATTCTTTCCATTAAATTGAATAACGGAAACGAAAGAGTGCCTCCCTGGTTCCGGAGATACGCCACTACTGTCGAATTAAAGGACAGGAATTTGGGCATGCGTTTTTGAATAATGTTCATGCAATGACATAAAGCAAGCCTAAAAAACATTATTCCACGGAAGTTAAACTGATAGTTAAAAGACTGCGGAACCCAAACACCCTGGCACTTCGAATCCGTAGGGATCAGAATATATCCCAATCTGTTTGACTGGCAACCGTCATAACAGCCACACTCGGGTCCGGCAACTGCGGCGGCACTCTCTGAGTCAACCACCGAATGTTGCCCCAGTCTGAATCTCTTGTAACACTAGATAGACAAGAGAATGTATAAATCAAGCAATTCATGGATTGCTGGAAAGTTGCCGTCGAAGAGAAGCTCCTCCGAGAACGAAGCGACTCTGAGAGAGTTCTTAACCTACTATCCACGCGTGGATGTAGCTAGGGCTGCATCACGACTAACCAACTCCAATCAGCCACTGAAGGGCGGAGTTATACGTGAACAAACTACTGCCCTCAAAAGAAATTACATTGAGAATAATATCCCGTAAATCTTTTCTTGAAGACGTAATGATAACGCCTCAGTAAGGCGGATTACGTATAATAAAGCGTCTAAGTTAAGTCTACTATACATAATGTCGTTCCCAACATTGAAATTGGAAAAGACATAACGGCGAAAAGAATATATGCAGTCTTTAATCACACCGTCTAGACGCATATGAACTCTCGGTATGCCCTGCTCTGCCAAAATAAACTATATGTAAAAAAGATAAAATGGCAGAAATGAGCCACGCGGACAAGAAACTAAACTATCATGCTTAGTAGCAGGCTTGTATATATATATAAATATATAGCGTCGAAAAATAAAACACATGTTGTAATGACAATATTGGACTGCGTCGGTAAGTCAGGGACAAAGTCCCTGTACCGATCGAAAAATCCGAGTCCAATGACGCTATAAGTCTATTATCCAAGATCGCAGCAATGAAGTCCGAAAAATAATCACTGGAAGAAATGCCAGAAGATATGAAAGGCATCTTCCGATACTACTAAAGGGAAAACTCGAAATCTTTCGAATCCCTTTCGCCATCCTGTCGGACCCTATAAAGCGTTCGGTCGTCCGTAGCTTGATGCAACCGCGGACCGCACCGACCCAGCGCCGTTGGATAATTCCTGATTCGACCGAGAAACCGTCAATTGCTGGGATGCTGCGAAACAACTGTGCTAACTCGGATAGCACGTCCGTCACTGAGGCCTGAGGAGAAGCGGTCTTACGATGCATTGCCGCAGGAAGCTCCGAGATCGTTACCCTGTGCATACTTCCAATATGCGAGCGAACGGAGTGTATAGGCCTCGTGTCCCTTGGCTACCGGATGGCGCGACCTATTCGCTGTGGAATCACTGAATGCCGAAACTGATCGGATACTCGAGGTCACGTAGCCAATGTGCGGTCGTGTGCCCTGCTGTGAGGATGAGGAAGCATTAAAGACAGTCTCTCGGACTGTCAATATAACGGAGCGTCCCGAGCAACGGACATATGCTCCGAATGTAAAATATCTGAACCACAACATGCGGTCCCCTATGTTGTTGGCTTCCTCCGAACTGTCCTCAATCTGCCGTCACTGGGTGAGTACTAAAGTAATTAAAGTGCTCGCATCACCCAAATCTCCTTCCTAGACCGCAACGGACGAACCCGGCAGCCGAACCATTCGATGAATGTACGCTACACCGGGTGAGCTAGCGAATGTCACTCCGTAAGCGATAGACATATTCCATGAGCACTTATTGCCGCTAACTCTTCATTAACTATGACGACAGAGGCACACTTTTGAAAGACATCTCCATAACTCTTCGAACAAGAAACCAGAAATGCTTGGATAGCAAGCATAAAATAATAATATATATAGCGTCGTTCAATAATTCGAAAGTTAGTGTGACATTATTGGACTATGTCGGAACTGAGGGACGATGTCCCTGAACCGAACCAAAAATTTCTAAGTCCACCGACGCTATCAGTTTCTTATCCGGCATCGCAGCATATGTTGTTCCGAAAGGGAAAGCTTGAAATCCACCGAATCCCTTTCGGTATCCCATCGGACCGGATGAAACTTTCGAACGTCCGTACCCGCTTCCGCGGAGCGTCCCGACCCAGCATCGTCGGATAAAATATATGCGACAGATTCAGTTGATGCTGGGATGCTGCGATAAACTGTGCTATTAAGGAAAGCACATCCGTTCCCGAGGCCTGTGCAGTAGCGGACTTACGATGCATTGCCGCTGGAAGCTCCGTGTACGTTGACTCCCGCACACTTCCTATGCGAACGTCCGGAGTCTGCAGGCCTCGAGTCCCCGGCTACCGACCCAGCGCTGTCGGATAATTCTCGATCCGACACCGTTTCTGTCGGCTGCTGGGATGCTGCGATAAGCTGTGCTATGTGCACAAGAATGTCCGGCGTCGAGACCTGCGGAGGCGCAGTCTATCGCTGCTTCGCCGAGGGCAGCTCCGCATCAGATGGCTCCCGCATACTTTTCCTATGCGAACGTCCGGAGTCCATCGGTCTCGAATCCCTGGCTGCCGGATGGTGTGACCTGGTCGCCGAAGAATCCTTGATCGGCGAAGCTGGTAATATATCGGCGGTCACGCAGCCAAGGTGCGGTCGTGTGCGCTGACGAGAAGAGGAAGCCTTAGCAGTCTCAGCGGACTGCCTATACAACGGAGCGTCCCGAGCGACGGACGTATGCTCCGCTAACTACACATTTGTACCACAACATCTGGGGCCAGATGTTGTTGAACGAGAGAGGGGCCTCTCTCGCTTGCCGTCCGGATGGACCGGAACGAGCTATGAACCGGACTAAAAGGCTTCCTCCGTTCTCCCTCCGATCCGCCGTCACTGGGTGTGCATTAAGTTAATTTTATAGTGCTCGCATCACCCCAAAATTCCTTCTAGACCGCAACGGACGAACCCGGCTGCCGAACCATTCGGTGAATGGACGCTACACCGGGCGAGCTAGCGGACGTCAAAGGCCGTCGAACCTACTAGGGTCCTCTTAGGCAATTGGCGTATTACATGAGCACTTTTCCGCTAGCCCTTCATTAATTGTGACGACGGAGGCACACTGTTGGAAGACATCACAGATACATCACCCTAATCTTGATCGTCTGAAATAGAAATTGATAAAGTAGAGTGACCCTGCGGGGAAAGGACCGGAGTGTCCAAATCCCCAACAACATACCGTGACATACGCTTCCCATATTGTCATCGAAATCATACGATACAGAACAGGAGTTAATGCGAGTACACTGACCACATATAGAATGATAATAAGGTCAGAGGAAGACTTCCTCTTAAAGCAATTGATCAATATCCTTTCAATGTGAAAAGAAAACAAGTCCTGGTACTCGCACTAACCCCTGGCAATCAAAATACATAATAATAATATGATCCATTAATATAGAAAAAATAATTGAAATCAAAATATTTTGAAAAAATATTTTTTCAGAACAGCCCAAGTTTCTGAAAAGTAACGTTGAGCCCCAATGGATCCCAAGCCTAAGTGTGGACAAAAATTTTAAAAATATTTTAAACAATTTATTCAACACTTACGAACAATAATAATGTATCTAGTTATGATTAAAATAACATAAAGATATTATTATTTAGAAATCCCCCCCTCACACAGAGGGCTGTTGTAAATGTAAACAATGAGTGTAAAAACACTAAAATAAGACTCCAGGCACCCAGGCCCGAAATCAGTTACCAAAAATACACCATCTGATGCAAAATAGAGACTTCCAGGGAAGAAACTGCAGAACATCAGATGGTAGATGCAGAACACAACGCCTAACCACCCGTAGGTGAAGACGTAAACATGGGGAAAGAACAGAATTCATTCTGTTATACAGCTAAAACTCCCAAGAAATTTTAGTAATAATAATTACAGAAACTATGCCAAAAGCATGGGAGAATAGCAAGGGGGAACTTAAAGGACAGGGAGAGAGGAAAAACACTTGAAAAAACAGTGTAACTAAATAATCAGAATGACAACAAAATGGCTGCTGCCTTGAAAATAGGTAACGTAACATAATTTCATTAAAAAATTTTAAGTTACAGCCCTGATAATATTCTGTCACACATTCTTTTCCTCTCCTCCTTTTCTATCCTCCTTAGAATCACCATTTCACTAATATTTATGTGTCTGGCATCATTTAAACTGAGATTTAAAAGCACAAAGATCAGTCAGATGTTAACTGATGAAGGGCCAAACTTAGAATGATAAATGGCGCCAATTTCGGAACGTCCTTGACACTGCGCATGCGCAGTAGGGGCGAAGTGTGGAGGGCCTTTCAGGACATGTTTTCTTTAGTTTTAGATGCAAATTTTGGGGATTGGGGGGCAAAATTTGTGTTTGGCCCTATATTTTAAGAGTTAGCACCAGCTATGTCTGGGTCATTGGTACAGTATAAAAATATACTCAGCGAGTTAAGAGTTAAAGTTTTGGCATTGAGGGAATAAACTACATACCACTGAAGTAAAAGGTGGAAAGTAATCAGTAATGTGAGTAAATTCCAACACAATCATGATGTGTCTGTCTCTGTATGAGTATGTGTGTGTGTGGATGGGTTGACGGATGTTATACATACAGTACGTGGAGAGTGTATGATCACTAAATCACCCACAGAGTGGAGATTCCACCCAAGCAATAATTGCAAATTTGTTACAAAGCCTAACCATCACAAGCAAAGTTTCAGCCAATGGACCTCCAGGTTAAACCCGGAGGTCCATTGGCTGAAACAATGCTTGTGTTTTTTGTCGATATGTACAAAATTTGAAAGTTATAGCTTGGGTGATAACTCCACTCTGCAGGTGATTTAGTTACAATCCACTCTCCATGTACTGTATAAGCGAGCATGTGACTTATTGTATATTTTATTGTGATACAGAAGCCAATTTGGCCTGGAGTAAAAGACAATATATACTGTTCAAACTCAATAGTAAAATATACACGTATCCAGGCCTGGCATTCTTAAAAATGCAGGAGTGCTAGAACTCGCTCCCCTCGCATGGCCTAGGCGAGCGATTAGCTCTCAAGCTTACGAAAGTTAAAATTGCAAAATGAAGTTTTACTGTTAATGAATTCGGCCAAGTGGGCTTTGTACATTTTATTTGGTGCTGCTAACAAGGTAGTCTCTGTAAGATGGCTACACAGCCTCTCCCACACCTCCAGGCCTTGGTAAGGCCCGGAGATGTGGGAGGGGGCATGTGGCCATCTTACAGAGACCACTAACATACAGGTAGCAGAGATCTTAAAAGATGAGGGTTTTAGGCATAGGCGGGTATGGTAATCATTACTTTCTAAGGCCAGGAGGGCTAGTTTTCGCCCTCCTTAATTTTTTTAAGGCAAGCAGTAGGCAAGGGAATAAATAGCTTTCATGAAAATGAAAAAATTTAAAGTAATTTATATATTTTTTATACTTTCGAATGGCCCAGACTAGCTGGTGCTAACTCAAAAATATTTAGGGCCAAACACAAATTTTGCCCCCAATCCCCAAAATTTGCAAACAAAACCGAAAATTAGAAGTCCTATCTGGCCCTCCATACATTTACCCTCCGCGCATGCGCAGACACCAGGAAGTCACCGAATCTGGCGCCAACCTCATTCTTTGGAAAAAGATTATAACATAATAATTCAGCGGGGAGGTGCGAGTGCCCAGTACTGCCCACTCATGGGAGGGCCATTCCCGTCTGGGCCATTGGTAAGTATAAAAAATATATAAATTACTTTAAATTTTTTCATATTTTTATACTGTATACCAATGGCCCAGACTAGCTGAATCGTAAAAGGTGGAGGGCATAGAACTTCTGAACTAGTAGATCAACATAGATCAAATCCTTCAATCCATGATGAAGAAAATTAGAATAATTAGAATTTACATGTATGTCTCTTGAAATCATAATAGAAGAGACATATCCTAATATGGATCCCCATTATGTAAATCCTAAATCTGAGCACGAAATCATGCTAAATAGGATATAACAAGTTCACAAATTTTTAAGGCTAGTCTGGACTAAGCCCTAAAAATTAGGATGGCATATTTGAGAATGAAAGAAAATTGCCCATAAACCTATGCCATACAATAATACTACAGTACTAATAGAATGGACAAAACAGCTTCTTTCATAGTTACATATCCAATAAGCCAGGGAAGTGGAGAAAATGACCCCTCCCCCTTTTTTTTTTGAACATATCTTCAAAAGAAAGAGGGGAGAGCTCTGGAATCAATAAGCTGTACCAGGAAACAATATAAATAAATATCGATCAGGCACTCAGGAATTAATTCATGAATAATAAATGGTGCTTAACACCACTTCACAAGCCAAGGCTATAGTGATGATTTTGGTAAACAACATTATCCGCTACAAAATGTACACTGCAGACGGCGAAAACAGGTACGACGAAATCAGTGAAATAATAATATAACATACACATATTAAAGGAAAGATATGAAGAACAATCTCTGCAGAGAAAACACGCTTCAAAGATAAGCTTAGCTTCACTTCGTCAAGGTCAGCTAAAAAAAATTGCAGCAAACTCAAACTGTAAATGTAAGTTACTGATTTTCTTCACTTTTATATTATTGATGTTTAAGGTGTTTTCGGCATCGGTGGGTACATCATAACTACAACACAAGTGTAAAGTTTTGCCACAGAGATGGGCAATATAACAAAAAACAAAACCGATATCAAGAGGATATCCGAATGAATGTGTCAATGACACTGTAGCTTAAGTTGATTGTGTGTTATATTTGATGAAAAGGATAATGTTCAATGTTTATGAAAGGATTTTGAAATACAAGAATTTATGATAATTGAGAATATGTTAATTTCTGTTCCCTGTATGTTATGTATTCAATAAAAATAATTTGAGGTGTAGACTGTACTAAAGAAGTGAGGGGTGGGTTAATGTGACTCTCACAGTTAATGAATGTTAACCAATGTCACCAAGTTACAGAGAAACTATTCCAAAACGGGTCATCCTATCAAGTTACACTGAAATCCCTTCATAAATACGGCTTGTAGACAGTGTTAGAAGGTTTTTGGGCTTCGGGCCTGTGTAGCCATCATTGTTGACCCATCCCAACCAAAAGTGGACATCGTTGTCTAAACATTATACTGAGTCATCCTACACAGTTACAATAAAATACCTTCATAAATATGACCTGTAGTCTATGCTACAGGTTTTCGGGCTTTTTGGTTCGGGCAGCCGTCACAGCTGAATGATCGTGACCAAAAGGGATGTTCTCATCTAGACATTATCTGGAGTCCCCTTACCAAGTTACAATGAAATCCCTTCATATGTATTTATTGGTGTTTAAGGTCACATACTTATGCACAATGGCTAATCATGACCGTGACAGTTTTACAGGTGGAGGAAGTCGGAGTAGCTGGAGAGAACCACCTAGCAACGATGAGCAGCTGCCAGCTTCCCAACATCGTAACACCACACTGCAGCACAGGCAGGGTTAGATTGGTTGAAGACATGCGCACTATCGACGTGCAGTATGCTTTAGTACATGGCGTCATCGTAGCCACATGTGGACAATCGAGGTTAAGTGCCTTGCCCATGGACACAACGTAGGAGTCTGAATTGATCGCTCACCCATCCGAGGACTAACCGGGCTCGACATTGCTTAACTTCGGTGATCTGATAAGAACCGGTTACCGTAACACCACCACGCCCCCCCCGAAACCCCTTCATGAATACGACCTGTAGACCGTGTTAAAGATTTCGGGCCTACCAAGTTACAATGAAAACCCTCCGTATTAAATGTGACCTGTACACCATGCTAAAAGTTTTTGGGTTTCGGGCTTGGGCAACCATCACGGTTGACACATCATTACCAAAAGGGGACATTCTCATTTAGATATTATACAGAGTCATCCTTCCAAGTTACCATGAAATCCCTTCATAAATATGACCTGTAGACTGTGCTAAAGATTTTCAGGCTTTGGGCCCCTGTAGTTGTCACAGTTGACCGATCGCAACCAAAATGGGGCGTTCTCATCTAGACATTCTATGAAGTCATCCTACCAAGCTACAATGAAATCTCTCCATAAATATGACCTGTAGACTGTGATAAAGGTTTTGGGCTTAGGCAGTCATCATGGTTGACAGATCGCGACCAAATGGGGAAGTTCTCATCTAGACATCATACAGAGACATCCTACCAAGTTACAATGAAAACCCTCCGTATTAAATGTGACCTGTAGACTGTGCTAAAAGTTTTTGGGTTTCGGGCTTGGGCAGCCATCACGGGTGACAGATCATGACCAAAAGGGGAATTCTCATCTAGATATTATACAGAGTCATCCTACCAAGTTACCATCAAATCCCTTCATAAATACGACCTGTCGACTGTGCTAAAGGTTTTCGGGTTTTGGGCTCAGGCAGCCATCACGGTTGACCGATCGCGACCAAAAGGGGACGTTCTCATTTAGACATGACCTCAAACTTGCATATGAAATTTCGTGATGATCAGACAAGAACTACAGGGCGTATCCTGTGCTAAAGGAAAATGTAAACAGACTCACAGACTAACAGACTTTTGGATGTGTGAATGGCAATAGATTATCTTGACACTGTCAAATTAAACCAAACCGAACCAATCACTGAATATATGGCAAATCGCAACCGTGACAGTTTTACGGGTGGAGGAGGCCGGAGTACCACTGAGCATCAACGAGTAACTGTCAGCTCCTCAACATTCGAACTCTGTTCAAGCTCCGCTCAGCAGGGTTACAGTGGTTGAAGACATGTGCACCACTGACGGGCAGTACACCTTAGTACACAGTGTCATCATGCCCCCATGTAGGTAACCGGGATAAAGTGCCTTGCCCAAGGGCTCAACTCGGGTCATCGCAGATGGGGATTGAACTCAGGACCTCTAGCATCAGGTCTGGCATTCTTTAGGAGTGCAGGAGTGCTGCATGCCTACTGCACACCTAGAAAAAATGGAGGAGGGCAATTGATTTTCTGGAATGCCAGACCTGTTTGGGACTGCCTTTAAAATCTATTATCATTTCGTCCCCTGAGTTCCAATGTGTTCTCTGTGCCTACTGGCACAGAGAACACACTGGAACTCGGGGGAGGATTTGTCAATGTTGCAAGATTCACAATACCCATTCTGTGTAGCATTTTGATAGATTTTGAGTGTAGAAACAAGTCCCATAAGAACTGAATGCAACATTTTGAATAATGAGATGTGTGTGCCACTTTTTCCACTCGGTAGCTGAATGTATATAGTACAATTTTTCAGTCACAATATTAATACCTTGAAGTGAATATAACCAATATAGATACAACTTTTTGCATTGAAACTTTGAGGTGCAATTGCACTTCCAAGGGGTACAACCTGGGTCATCCCGGACGGGGATCGAACTCGGGACCTCTAGCATCAGGTCTGGCATTCTTTAGGAGTGCTGCACGCCTACTGCATGCCTAGATAAATTGGAGGAGGGCAATTTTTTGCTCCCCTTGATTTTCTGGAATGCCAGACCTGTTTGGGACTGCCTTTAAAATCTATTATCATTTCGTCCCTTGAGTTCCAATGCGTTCTCTGTGCCTACTGACACAGAGAACACATTGGAACTCAGGGGACGATTTGTCAATGTTGCAAGATTCACAATACCCATTCTGTGTCGCATTTCGATAGATTTTGAGTGTAGAAAACAGTCCCATAAGTGTAGAAGACAGTCCCATAAGAATTGAATGCAACATTTTGAATAATGAGATATGTGTGCCACTTTTTCCACTCTGTAGCTGAATGTAGACATGATTTGTGGTTGTAAAAGAATGCCACTGTGGAGCTCATTGGCAGTGTCATTTATAGCGTTGTGGTAGAATGGTACTACAACAACTTATTCAGTTTTTCCTGATGTGAATTCCTCTTTGGTACCACAGTGCATCCCACTTAATTGTATATCTGTTAACTGAATAACCCTGTTAACTGAATATAATTTTCAAACACAAAGCTATTTACCATACCTTCAATACAAATTTGACCTGTTAATTGCATATGGGTTGTGGAGAAAACACCTGTTAATTGTATAAAAAATCTTGAAATATATCGAAAACTCTTAACAATCACTCAATTACACCGATACTCCCCAGTTTTCCTTTGTTTATAGACCTATTTGCCCTCAATAAATCAAATACAGGCATTTAATCTATTATATCTTGTTTGACAGAGCTCGATATAATAGAATAAATGTTCAGTTTAACTCAGAATACAGGAATATGACCAAATCCCAGTTAATTGAATACTCCTGTTAATTGAATTGTTTCCTCAGGCAAATTGTCTATTCAATTAACAGGGTTCAAGTGTATTAAAAAATCTCAGTCTATTGGACTGATTTTCCTAAGTAGACGAGAAATCGTTGCATATTGCATTTTATTTATTTATTTGTTGGTGCTTAAGATCACATATTTATGCACAATGGCTAATCATGACTGTATTGCATATTGCATATAATACTGCCAAAAATTTGTGATTTGCATGGCACTAAGTCATCTATTAACCCTTTACCCAACGAATTGGCTGCATCTGCCCGTATAATATGCAAATTCAGTACTTGAAAAAATATTATTTTTTAAAAAATTTCAACAAAACCATATCATGTGACCCCTCGTTGGAACGAGCTCATCGAGCTCGTTCCAACGAGGGGTCACATGATATGGTTTTGTTGAAATTTTTTGAAATATTTGAAAAAATGATATTTAAAATAATAAATTTTGATATCGTCTGCATTGGGTAAAGGGTTAATTTAGAAAATAAATACCTTATAGGATCACTCCATAATATCTCCCATGCCATGGGGCTCTCTGCTTCTGGATCTCGGAGAGGAACAGCTATTTTATTAATTGTCTCAATGTAACCTCCACCGTGCATTGGACTGGGAATGCCTCCATGTACACAGAAGACCTAGAAAAATTAGGGTAAATGTAGGTAAAAATGTACTGCAGGGTAATTTTATAAATGTCTTGCAAACTTCCTACTTACACAATGGAGTAAATGTTTTGATAACACATTATTTATAAATCTTGGACCTGGGCCTTAAGTTGGCATAATGTAGGGTTCATACACTTAGCATGGACATTTCCATACTTTTTCAACATATGTCAACCCATTTCTCAACAAAATGGTTTTCTTCAAATTGATGGAAATCTAGTTGTTGAAGATTATGATGAAAAGTCAATGATGTGAGGCTGAACATTGTTTCAGAAAATATTTTTGCTAGAATGTTCTATCTTATTACAAGTTTAGTTAGTAAAAAGGATTTTGTATCGCTGATGCAGGATCAAGTTTTTTCATACCTGTAAGATTTGTCATTATAAGAAAATCAAATCCATTGATATTGTTCAAGTTATCACGCTAATGAGCTGAAAACAGACAAAACGTAACTACTAAGGGCCATAACTCCACATAACTCTTGTAAGTGACACGTTGTGTGTGTGTGTGTGTGTGTGTGGGGGGGGGGGGGGGGGGGAGAGGGAGTTGTGGAACCTATATTGAAACCTGGCCTGTATTACTAGCTGGAAAATACACATATCAACTTTGGTTGAAATCAAATAATCCAAACTGGAGTTATCTGTCGGAAACCAATTGTTTACAGACAGATGGATGGACCGACAGATGGACGGACGAAAGTCATGACTATAGCCCTGACTATAAACAGTCAGGCTAAAAATGCATTTTGTACCAAAAAAAAATATTGCCTGAATGGCCCTGGGTGAGGAGGAGGTGGGGTGGGGGGTGAGAGGTGGGGGAGAGTGGGAGTGTGTCGGGGAGTCCACTTTTTTCCACATGTGGTCAGTCTAAATCCTTCAGAATGCATTTGAAGCAGAGAAAAACAAAAATACCTAACTGGCACCATGGGGGTGAGGGGTGGTGTTTGTCTGGGTTTTTAACCACAAACTTTAACTAAAACTGTAAAAAAGCATTTTTGACATGAGTAGACTGTGCTAATGGTTTTGGGGGTTTGGGCTCGGTCAGCCATACCGATCACGACCAGAAGGGGGCGTTCTCATGTAGATATGACCTAAAACCTGCATATGAAATTTCGTGACGATCAGACAAGAACAAACGGGTATAGCCTGTACTTGAAGGTTGAATAAAAAACTTTAACCACAAACTTTAACCAAAACTCCAAATGTCAACTAAACAGGAAAAGAAAAAAAAAAAAAAACACTTGAATCTTCAGTAAAAAACTTTAACCATAAACTTTAACCAAAACTCTAAATGTTAACAGACAGACAGACGTACGGACAAAAGTCATTACTATAGCCCTCACTGTAAACAGTCGGGCTAAAAATGAGTGGACAATTGAACCAAATAATGAAATATATATTCTTTATGTACATTTTATTCACCAGGAATCATGAATTAAATGAAAGTGGATGCCAATTGGGGGTGTAATTTAGTCACCTATGTGGGCTTTGACACTTGTAAGTTGACAACACAGCGAAACTGACATGAATAAAACAGAAAAATACCATGGATATAAGTGAAATATTTATAACTAGTTAAACTAGAGTGATGTCACCCATGCAGCCCAACTGTCCCAGGAATGGCAATGATTTGACGCAAAATAGTCGGAGCCATTTTTTGTTAACAGTTTACAAAAAGAATCTGCCCTCGTGATATACAAAATTTGCTATTCAAATTTTATTTTTTCATTTCTCTACTTCAAAACATATCTCATGACCTATTAATGGAACAAACTTGATGAGCTTGTTCCAATAAGGAGTAATAAGCAATGGTTAGAAGAAAATAAAAAATGAAAAAAAATCTGAGGTTTCAGAAAAATAATTTGTACTGTTGGCTTCAACTTATGTAAGGTAAAGGATTAAAGATGCAGTACATAAAGCAATGTTGGGCTATATGAGTCAATTTTCTTTTTTGCATGTAATAACTCCCAATCCTTCAAAATGCATTTTGGGAATAATTGCATAAGTGACAATTTGTGTGTGTATGGAGGGGGGGGGGGGGGGGATGGGGGGGCAGTTGTGGAAACTATATTGAAACCTGGCCTGTTTTACTAGATGGAAAATACACGTATCAACTTTGGTTGAAATCAAATAATCCAAATTGGAGTTATCAGTCGGAAACCAATTGTTTACAGACAGATGGATGGACCGATAGACGGACGGACGAAAGACCATAGCCCTGACTATAAACAGTCAGGCTAAAAATGCATTTTGTACCAAAGAAAAAATATTGCATGAATGGCCCTGGGTAAGGAGGAGGTGGGGTGGGGGATGAGGGGTGGGGGAGAGTGGGGGTGTGTTAGGGGAGTCCATTTTTTTTTCCACATGTGGTCAGTCTAAATCAGAATGCATTTTGAGCAGAGAAAAAAAAAATACCTAACTGGCTCCATGGGGGTGGGGGTAGGGGGGGGGGGGGTGGTGTTTGTCTGGGTTTTGTAACCACAAACATTAACGAAAACTGTAAAAAAGCATTTTTGACGAAAGAAAAAAAAGTGCCTAATTGGCCCACCGGGGAGGTTCTGCATGTAGTGACTGTAAATAGTTCAAAATGCATATTCGAGGAAAGAAAAAAAAAATGCCTAATTGGGAGGGGCGGGGGGGTGATAATTTCTGCATGTAGTGACTGTAAATAGTTCAAAATGCATATTGGAGGAAATAAAAAAAAGGGAAGGGGGGGGGGGGGTGATAATTTCTGCATGTAGTGACTGTAGCATTTTTGACAAAAGAAAAAAAAGTGTCTAATTGGCCCCCGGCAGGAGGGGGGGGGGGGGGGGGGCACGTAAGTTTAAAAAAAGGTTCCGCATGTACTGACTGTAAATAGTTCAAAATGCATATTGGAGAAAAGAAGAAGAAAAAGCCTAATGGGGGGGGGGGGGGGGGGTAGGGGATGGTGGTGTTTGTTTGGGTTTTTAACCACGAAATTGGAGTCATCCTACCAAGTTACAATGAAATTCCTTCATAATTATAGCCTGTGGAATATTCTAAAGGTTTTCAGGCTTCGGGCCTCTGTTGCCGTCACAGTTGCCCAAAAGAGGACGTTCTCATCTAGACATTATATGAAGTCAACCTATCAAGTTACAATGAAATCCCTCCATAAATATGACCTGTAGACTGTGCTAAAGGTTTTCGGGCTTTGGGCCCCTGTTGCCGTCACAGTTGCCCAAAAGGGGATGTTCTCATCTAGACATTATATGAAGTCAACCTATCAAGTTACAATGAAATCCCTCCATAAATATGACGTGTAGACTGTGGTAAAGGTTTTCGGGCTTTGGGCTCGGCCAGCCATCATGGTTGAATGATCACACCAAAAGGGGACATTCTCATCTGGGCATCATGTGGATTGATCCTACGAAGTTACAATGAAATCCCTTCGTAAATATGACCTGTAGACTGTGCTGAAGGTTTTCGGGCTTTGGGCACCTGTAGCCGTCACAGTTGCCCAATCACGTCCAAAAGGGGACTTTCTCATATGTTCAAATTATATGAAGTCAACCTATGAAGTTACACTGAAATCCCTCCATAAATATGACTTGTAGACTGCGCTAAAGGTTTTCGGGTTTTGGGCTCGGGTAGTCGTGATGGTTGATAGATCTCGCCCAAATGGGGAAATTCTCATGTAGACATCATACGGAGTCATCGAATCAAGTTACAATGAAATCCGTCCATATTAAACATGACCTGCAGACTGTGCTAAAAGTTTTTGGGTTTCGGGCTTGGACAGCCATCACGGTTGACAGATCATGCCCAAACGGGGACGTTCTCATCTACAGAGGCATTCTATGAAGCTGCAATGAAATCCCTTCATAAATACGACCTGTAGACTGTGCTAATGGTTTTCGGGTTTTGGGCTCGGGCAGCCATACCGGTTGACCGATCAGGACAAAAAGGGGGACATTCTCATGTAGACATGACCTAAAACCTGCATATGAAATTTTGTGATGATCAGACAAGAAATACCAGGTATAGTCTGTACTTGAAGGTTGAATAAAAAACTTTAACCACATACTTTCACCAAAACTCCAAATGTCAACAAAACAGGAATAAGAAAAAAAACAAAAAAAAAAAAAAACACTTGAACCTTCAGTAAAAAACTTTAACCACAAACTTTAACCCAAACTCTAAATGTTAACAGAAAAAGACAGATGGACAGACGGACGGACGGACGGACGGACAAAATCATTACTATAGCCTTCACTGTAAACAGTCGGGCTAAAAAGTGCCTAATTGGCCCCTGGCTGGGGGGGGGGGGGGGGGGGGAGAGGGGTACGTGAGTTTAAAAAAGGTTCTGCATGCAGTGACTATAAATAGTTCAAAATGCATATTGGAGAAAAGAAGAAAAAAAAAGCGTAATTGGGGGTGGGGGTTGGGGGTAGGGGGTGGTGGTGTTTGTCTGGGTTTTTAACCACAAACTTGGAGTCATCCTACCAAGCTACAATGAAATCCCTTCATAATTATGGCCTGTGGAATATTCTAAAGGTTTTCGGGCTTCGGGCCTCTGTTGCTGTCACAGTTGCCCAAAAGGGGACGTTCTCATCTAGACATTATATGAAGTCAACCTATCAAGTTACAATGAAATCCCTCCATAAATATAACCTGTAGACTGTGCTAAAGATTTTCGGGCTTTGGGCCCCTGTTGCCGTCACAGTTGCCCAAAAGGAGACGTTCTCATCTAGACATTATATGAGGTCAACCTATCAAGTTACAATGAAATCCCTCCATAAATATGACGTGTAGACTGTGCTAAAGGTTTTCGAGCTTTGGGCTCGGGCAGCCATCATGGTTGAATGATCGCAACCAAAAGGGGACAGTCTCATCTGGGCATCATGTGGATTGATCCTACGAAGTTACAATGAAATCCCTTCATAAATATGACCTGTAGACTGTGCTGAAGGTTTTCAGCCTTCGGGCACCTGTAGCCGTCACTGTTGCCCAATCACGTCCAAAAGGGGACTTTCTCATGTAGACATTATATGAAGTCAATCTATCAAGTTACAATGAAATTCCTCCATAAATATGACCTGTAGACTGTGCTAAAGGTTTTCGGGTTTTGGGCTGGGCAGTCGTGATGGTTAATTGATCAAGCCCAAATTGGGAAATTCTCATGCAGATATCATACGGAGTCATCGTATCAAGTTACAATGAAATCCGTCCATATTAAACATGACCTGCAGACTGTGCTAAAAGTTTTGGGGTTTTGGGCTTGGGCAGCCATCACGGTTGACAGATCATGCCCAAACGAGGATGTTCTCATCTAGTCATTATACAGAGGCATTCTATGAAGTTGCAATGAAATCCCTTTATAAATACGACCTGTAGACTGTGCTAATGGTTTTCGGGTTTTGGGCTCGGGCAGCCATACCGGTTGACCGATCACGACCAAAAAGGGACATTCTCATGTAGACATGACCTAAAACCTGCATATGAAATTTCGTGACAATCAGACAAGAACTACCGGGTATAGCCTGTACTTGAAGGTTGAATAAAAAACTTTAACCACAAACTTTAACCAAAACTTCAAATGTCAACAAAACAGGAAAAGAAAAAAAACCAAAAAAAACAACTTGAACCTTCAGTAAAAAACTTTAACCACAAACTTTAACCAAAACTCTAAATGTTAACAGACAGACAGACTGACGGACGGACGGACGGATGGACGGACGGCCAAAAGTCATTACTATAGCCCTTACTGTAAACAGTCGGGCTAATAAAGGACTCTTTTATTAAATATAATTCACTTGTATGCATATTTTGGGGGTTTTAATCATTATGATCAGAGCTTTGAAGGCCTATGATTTGACACAGAACGTCTGGAAATTGAAAAAGTTTCGACTGTACAATTTTCTGGGATTTTTGTCTAAAACGGATTCCCTTCTGGGAGGCTGGAAACTGCAATGATTTTACGGGATTTTCCTGGGCATTTAGGGAGAGTTAACATGTCTGCACACACCATCTGCCCGTGCACTGACTTCCATCAAACTATAGGTCATTTTTTTTTAAACTCGACCAAATGTTGACCAAATCCACTGCTATTTGTTGAAGTTATCGCACCAATTAGAAAGGTGTCGTCTGCCTGCCCATTTGCCAAACCACCTGGCAGTCTCCCGCCCACCCATCTGCCTGTGCTACAATTTTATCAAATTATATGTTGAGTTTTTTTTTTAAAAAACTCAACCAAATATTGACCAAATCCATTGATATTGTCGAGCTCGTTCCAATGAGGGGTCATAACCTATGTTTTTGAAACAAAAAATGAAAAAAATTAGTTATTCTTGAATTATTTTTGAAAGTGTCGTCTGCTTTTCAGGTTAGGTAAAGGGTTAAAACACACATGTTCTAAATTTAAATGAGCACAGGCATTTGCAGACATGGAAATCTGCCTCAAATTTTGTAACTTCCAAATCACCTTGTGCATATTCTATTATTAATGATGAAATCTTTCTGACATTCATGTTTCTTCTTATTCTACTGAATTAAAAAACGTTTGTAAAAAAAAATCTCTCCAGATTTTACAATATCACTAAGGCTTAATATGTACAGCCCTTTTTCCTACCTTTCCAAGACCATTTCCAGACCGTACTTTTTCAAGAATTTCAAAATGATGTACAAAAAAAACCTGATAAAGTTTAGTAGTAAAGTTCTCTGAAATATGGCTCATTCCTGCAGTCTCACAGAAAAACCATACCATTACCTACTAATCCACAGGCATGACAGTGATTTCTGGCCTTGTCGCAGCTGCCTTATTAGGCAGCCACGACTTGACAAAAAAGAAACACCAACAGTTGTTTTAGCATTGCCTGGAAGACTTCCTTTAGAAGACTGTCTGTTGGGGAACCTGTTCTCAAGCCCAAAAGGTTTTCAAATCAAAATTAAAGATTAAAATCAAAATTAATCAATTTGATTGTTGCTCTGATGTGCATGGTGAAGTTGTTCTAATAGAGAGATACGTTTTGACAGAAAAACAAACAAGAGGCCCCAAGGGGCCTTAATCGCTCACCTGCCAAAGTGGTTCAAAGAAGTATCTGGGGTCACATTCAGTTCGACATGATTCATCAACACTACAAATGAATGTAGTCATGAAAGGCAAATTTTATGGGAAAACACTAAGGAATGGATTTGAACAAACCTGAACCTAGCATGCTACACCCTGCACCCCCCACCCCTCCCCACCACCACCCATAGAGCGCCCGAATATTAAGCCAGGGACTCAAATTGAACAAACTTGAATCTGATTCCCCTTGAGATGTTATACACCAAATATAAAAGAATTCTGACTGGTGGATCTCAAGAAGAAGGTTTTTGAAGAAATGTCCTCACATTGCACTAAGTTAAACTTTGGGCTCTAATAGGGAGCCAAAATATATACCCAGGGATCCGATTTCAACAAACTTGAATCTGACCCTCCTAGAGGTGCTGTATACTAAATATGAAAGGATTCTGACTGGTGGATCTGAAGAAGAAGATTTTTAAAGAAATTTCCTAAGTTAAAATTTGTGTTTCTATAGGGAGCCCAAATATCAACCCAGGGACTAAGTTTCAACAAACATGAATCTGACCCTCCTAGAGATGTTGTATACCAAATATGAAAGCATTCTGACTACAGGGTCTATATTAGAAAATTTTAAAATAAACAGCTTGCCATGAGCGCATGATACGCCCATTATTAATTACAAGAGGGATCCACACAATATGAGTATACATGTGTATTTGTCCAGTTACATACACTTGCCACCAGAAAATCATGAAAATTGCTTCAAGTCCAACATGTGGAAAATTGCCTATATTTTGATGAATAAAGTCCCATAACTCTGGAATGACAAATCGGACAGCGACACAAATCGAAAGGGAGATTCCTTCTATCAACATATACTTGCAACCAAAAAATCATGAAAATTGCTCTAAGCATTTTCAAGTTATTGTTCGAAATGTGAAAAATAAAGTCCCATAACGCTGGAATGACTAATCGAACGGCGACACCAACCGAAAGGGAGCTTCCTTCCATCAACATAAACCACCTAACAAAAAATCGTGAAAATCTCTCGAAGCGTTCTCGAGTTATCGTACGACGTGTAAAAAATCAACAATTTTCTAAGTGATAAAGTCCCATAACTCTGGAATGACTAATCGAACGGTGACACTAAACGAAAGGGAGCTTCCCTCCATAGATATACACCACCTACCCAAAAATCACGAAAATCTCTCAAAGCATTCTCGACTTATCGTACGACGTGTAAAAAGTTAAAAAATTTATAGTAATTTATATATTTTTTATACTTACCAATGACCCAGACTTAGCTGGTGCTAACTCTAACAAAACCAGGGCCAAACACAAATTTTGCCCCCCAATCCCCAAAATTTGCATCCAAAACAAAAAGAAATCATGTCCTAAAGGACCTCCATACTACGCCTCTACTGCGCATGCGCAGTGACGCAGACATCCCGAATTTGGCGCCAATTATCATTCTTACTGGCAGTGCCTGGTCAGCGCTATGTACTCAGCGGGGAGGCAAGAGTTCCCAACTCCAGGGAGGGCCATCCCCGTCTGGGTCATTGGTAAGTATAAAAAATATATAAATTACTATAAATTTTTTAACATTTTTATACTGTACCAATGACCCAGACTTAGCTGAATAGTAAACAGGCTGGAGGGCCTAGGACATAGAGGAAAATCCAATAAGCTCAACTATATAGTAAAGAGGTAACCCCTTAAGGAGAAAAGGAGTATTAGGCTTTACATGTATCTTTCTTACTTAATATTAAATTAGAAAGATACACTACCCTTAATTGAGCACAATAACATTCATGTTCTCTATTAACATCCAGTATATCCCTTATACTAATTATTTTTAAAGCAAGCCAATAAATAAAGTAGTCCAGAGAATTGAGACTCTTTATAGTCATTTAAAAGTGTCCGAGTATTGTATATTAAAGCCTGTTTGACACTTGACATATACAAAAGCTTCACACCGAGCTACACTTTAAAAATAAGAAATGAATGAATTTTAACATTAATATTACACTTTAAAACCATCCCGGAAGCGACTCAGAAATACTGACTTGGAGGAGGCATTCCCTTGCTTTTCACTATAAAGCAGGTGACCTAAGGGAACACCTGCCCCCCCCCCCCCTTCCCCTGGGTCAAATAGCCCAGAGCGAAGAGGGCAGCCGGACGGAGTCACTGCCGGAACAGAAAGCCTGCATAACTATAGTTGCAACTGTTTAGTGGACGACATTCTGAGCAACAGATAACGGACCTAAACAATGCAGGTCTCCAGAAATGGACTCAATATTTCTGAGATAAAAATTTGTAAATGTGGATGGCTGAGACCAATAAGCAGCCTTCATTAAATCTGTAATAGCAACACTATTAGCATAAGCCCAGGAAGTAGAAAGAGCTCTTACTTCATGAGCAGAAATCTTAAGCACAGACTGCTGAGAAGAAGATAAATCTTCATAAGCAGTACGGATAGTCAATTGAATCCATCTAGCAATAGAATGGACTGAAATGTCCTTTCTATTAGGCATCAAAGACAGAAAGAAACGTTTCCGTCCCTTTCTGATAAACTGAGATCTCTGTTTATAGATACGTAATGCTCTAACAGGACAGAGTAAAGACGGCCCGACTGAAGACGGAAGAGCCTTAATAACAATAGGTTCCGGATATTTATTAGGAGCCTGATTCTTAGCTAAAAAACCCACATTAGTAGTGAAGGTGATAGTGTTCCCAACACTACGATAGTGAGAATCATCCACCGACAGTGCATGAAGCTCACTGACTCTTCTAGCAGAAGAGAAAGCTAAGAGAAAAGCTGTCTTATAAGATAAGAATTTGAAATCTACTGTCCCAAGAGGTTCAAATGGCTTTTCCTTCAATTTAAGAAGAACCCAAGCTAAATTCCACTTAGGAATTAATCTAAGAGTTCTGGGTCTATTTATTGAAAAGCTTCTAACCAACTTAGATAAAGAGACATTAGATCCAATTTGTAAACTATCATGATGTGCATAGGTATCAGATAACATAGATCTATAACCCTTTATAGTAACAGGCTGCAGTTTGATTTCGTCAAACAAGTATACTAGAAAGTTTGCAATGTCTGGTATAGAGGGATCGAATATATCTACAGAATGATCCCTACACCAACAACGAAAAACCTTCCACTTGGCCGCATAGTTTAGCGAAGAGGAGGTCCTCCTACAGTTAGAAATCGCGTCCACTGCTCGTCCTGTAAAGTGTTTGCCATGCAAGAAGGACCGCACAACGGAAAAACGTGAAGGTTGAGACCTTGCGGGTTGTGATGGAGTTGGCGCGATTTCCCCTGCGAAAGAAGATCCTCTCGTGGAGGAAGCTTCCGTGGTAGGTCCCACAACAGACACCTGAGTAGATTTATCCACGGTCTCTGTGGCGACAGAGATGCTACCAACAGAATCTTGCATTGAGATTGTTTTATCTTTAGCAATACTTGTTGAATTAACGGCGCTGGAGGATACGCATATCCTATCATTCCGTCCCAAGGGATCGACAGAGCGTCTACTGCAAATGCTCTTGGATCCGGACACGGAGACACATACGTCTGCAACTGATTGTTGAGATGTGTCGCAAATAAGTCTATCATTGGCCGTTCCCATTGGTAGCAAATCTGATTGAATACTTGTTTGTTGAGAGTCCACTCCGACGGCAACAAGCGACCCTTTCATGAAAGGGAGTCTGCTAGCACATTCAGACGACCTGGTATGTGACGGACTGAAAGAAGAACGTGATGTTCTAGCGCAAACAGAAGGATTCTTTCCGTTAGATTGAACAACGGAACTGAATGAGTGCCTCCCTGATTCCGTATATACGCCACTACTGTCGTATTGTCGGATAGGATTTGGACATGAGCATTGTGAATAATGTCCATCCAGTGACGTAACGCAAGCCAAATTGACATCATTTCCTTGATGTTTATATGCTTGCACAGGAATTGCGGATCCCAAAGACCCTGGCATCTCGAATCCGTTGGGATTAATGATGCACCCCAACCTGTTTGACTGGCATCCGTCATAATGGTAAAACTCGGATCCGGCAACTGCAGCGGAACTCCCTGAGTTAACCACTGAATGTTTGCCCAAGTCTGAATCTCTTGTTTCACTTGATCTGACAAGAGAACGTCTACATCGAGCGAATGAATTTTCACACTCCAATTCTGAGTCAAGAAAATTTGAAGAGGACGTGTGCGTAACCGCCCCATCGGAATGAGATCTGCGGCGGCTCCGCACAGACCTATCAGTCTCATAAATTCTCTCGCCGTGACTTTGTCTGCGTGCAGACAATAGCGAGCGTAACAACTGACTAATTTCGCTCTGGTTAACGGCAGACGAACGAGATTGTTGTGCGTCTCGAAGCTCATTCCCAGATGAGTGAATGACTTGGACGGCACCAGATCCGACTTCTCGTTTACTATAAAACCGAGACGTCGGAGCAATAGAAGAAGATTCTGAACATCGTTCTGAAGCGTTAACTCATTGCCGTACCTCTGAAGAATGTCGTCCAGGTAGGCCGACGTTACCGCAGACGAATGAGCTCGGAAATAGATCATTACCGAGTTCATTACCCGAGTGAAAGCCCAGGGTGCTAGATTCAATCCGAAGCACATCGCCCGGAATTGATACACCACTCCTAGGACTGCGAAGCGTAGGTACTTTCGGAATGTCTGATGTACCATGACGTGAAAGTACGCATCTTTGAGATCTATGCTCGTTGCATAATCGTTCACCCGAATACTCGCTCTGACCGATCGAATCGTCTCCATATAAAACTTCGGAGCGACGATCAGCTTGTTTATCCAGCTCAAATCTATGACTGGACGGAACGAGCCGTCTGGTTTCGGAACCAGAAACAGATGGCTGTAGAATCCCGGAGATTCCTGGTTTTCTACGACCTCTACCGCATTCTTCATTAAAAGAGACTGCACCTCTGATAACAGAGCGTCTCTTTTCTGCGGATTTGACGGAAGATGAGTCCACTTTGGACTTCGAGTTAATGGAGGCTTTCGTTTGAAGGATATCTTTAGACCTTCCGAAGTCACTCCTCTCACCCAAGGGTCGTCCGTAATCGACGCCCATTCTTGTGAAAAGGTCGACAACCTTCCGCCAACCAGTACGCGATAGAGGTTTAAACCATCACCTCCTGGACCTGCGAGGCCTGCGGTAGGAGAAACCCCGTCCTCCACGGCCCGCACCTCGCCCCGTCGACCTCGGGGCATCCGACCGATTGTCTCGGCCTGAAGGACGTCCCGAACGAGAGTCGCTACCCTGACGGTCTCTCGAATAAGACCAAGAGGACGCACCGGAACCTCTATAGGAACCTCTCTTGGGCGCATTAGACCCAGAAGTGCCTGTCTTATTCGTGTCTGCTGTATCCGACTTCTTAGGAGCAGATTTGAACAACAGAGAATCCTTAGCTTTCTTTGTAATTTTATCATAAATAGCAGAAAGCTTGCCGTCAAAGAGAAGTTCTCCTGAGACCGAAGCGACTCTAAGAGAGTTCTTCACCTTAGTATCCACCAGTGTGGATGTAGCTAGGGCTGCGTCACGTCTAACCAACTCCAGATTTGCCACTGAAAGGGCGGAGTTACACGTAGAATAAGCTACTGCCCCTTAAAGAGGATTGTATATCCTGAAACTCTTTCCCTTGAAGGCGCAGTGATAACGCCTTAGTAAGGTGATCTGCGTAAGATAAGGCATCTAAATTGGCTCTGTTAGACACAATAGTTGTTTCCAACACCGCGGTTGGAATAGAAGCCGACGACGGTAATGATAGCTCTAAGTCTTCCGCCTCGTCGTCCATACGCAGAGGAACTCTCGGTATACCCTGTCCTGCCGTATCGAATTTATTCCTTGCATTAATGAAAGGCAGGGTGAGAGTATTAGCGGACAAGAAACCTGCTTTCCCCGTCTTGGAAGCAAGTTTAAATATAGCGTCGTTCAATAATTCAAATGTTCTTGCAACATTATTGGACTGCGACGGAAACTCGGGAGCGATGTCCCTGAACCGCTCAAAAAATTCAGAGTCCAATGACGCTATAATCCTCTTGTCCGGAACCGCAGCAGTCTGGCCCGACGGAACAACTTGAGGGAGAAAGTGCCGGATGAAGTCCACGGCAGCTTTATGTTGTTCCGAAAGGGATAGCTCCAAATCATCCGTATCCCTTTCACCATCCGGTCGGACCTCATGATGTTCCCGGTCGTCCGCCCCCCGATGCTTCGGCGGAGCGTACTGACCCAGCGCCGTCGGATAATTCTCGATCCGACACCGTTTCTGTCGGCTGCTGGGATGCTGCGATAAGCTGTGCTATCTGCACAAGAATGTCCGGCGTCAAGACCTGCGGAGGCGCAGTCTTTCGCTGCTTCGCCGAGGGCAGCTCCGCATCAGATGGCTCCCGCATACTTTTCCTATGCGAACGTCCGGAGTCCATCGGTCTCGAATCCCTGGCTGCCGGATGGTGTGACCTGGTCGCCGAAAAATCCTTGATCGGCGAAGCTGGTAATATATCGGCGGTCACGCAGCCAAGGCGCGGTCGTGTGCGCTGACGAGAAGAGGAAGCCTTAACAGTCTCTGCGGACTGCTTATACAACGGAGCGTCCCGAGCGACGGACGTATGCTCCGCTAAAGACACATTTTGTACCACAACATCTGGTCCCAGATGTTGTTGTACGAGAGAGGGGCCTCTCTCGCTCGCGGCCCGGCTGGACCTGGACGAGCTAGGAACCGGACTCAAAGGCTTCCTCCATTCTCGCTTACTATCCGCCGTCACTGGGTGTGCATCTATTATGTTTATAGTGCTCGCATCACCCAAAATTTCCTCCTGGACCGCATCGGACGAACCCGGCTGCCGAACTATTCGGTGAATGGACGCTACACCGGGCGAGCTAGCGGACGACATTTGTCTAATCTCCATGAGCACTTTTGCCACTAGCTCTGAATTCATTTGTGACGACGGACGCACACTTGTAGAAGATAACATGGAAACATCACCCTGTTCTGGTTCCTCTGAAATAGAAACTGAGAGAGTAGAGTGACCTTGCGGAGAAAGAGCCGGCATAGCCCTTTCTCCAGAAACAACATATCGTGACACACGTTTCCAATGTTTCTCATCCCAATATTCACATATAGGACAGGGATTAATGCAAGAACACTGACTACAATTAATACAATGATCATGAAAGTCAGAGGAAGATTTCTTCCTATTACAATTTGAACAATGTCCCTTCATTGTGAAAGAACAACAAGTCCTAGTTACTCGCAAAAACCCCTGACACAAAGATACATAATAACATGATCCATTAATAAATGAAAAAACAATTGCAAATCAAAATAATTTTGAAAAAATATTTTTTCAGCGAAGCCCAAGTTGCTGAAAAGTAACGTTAAGCCCCGATGGATCCGATGGCAAAGTGTGGTCAAAAATTTTAAATTTATATTAAATAATTAATGAGACACTTACGGATAATATAAATGTATCTTATAGTGAGATAAACTACAGCAAAGGCAAACAGCCCCCCTCAAAAAAGGCTGTTGCCAATGAAAACAGTGTAAAAACACCAGAAAACATGACTCCAGGCACTGAAAAAACTGGCCCGGAATCAGTCATCAAATTACACTCTATCTGATGCAAAACAGAGACTCCCAGGGGAGAATCTGCAGAACATCAGATGGAAGATGCAGAACACAAACGTTATACACCCATGGGTGAAAACGTAACTATGGGGAAAATAACAGAAAACATTCTGTAACCAAGCAACTCTCCCAGGAAATTTTAGAAATGAAATTTCTCAAAAATATGCCAAAAGCATGGGAGAATTGCAAGGGGGGACTTAGAAGGCTAGGGGAGAGGAAACACTGAATAAGCAGTGCAACATTTAGCAAGAATGACAATAAGAGGCCCATGCCTCAAAAATAGACAACTTAACATAATTTCATCAAAAAATTAGTACAGCCCTGATTATTTTTTGTCACTTCTTTTTCCTCTCCTCCTTCTATCCTCCTTAGAATCACATTTTCTCCAAAAATTACGTGTCTGGCATCCTTTAAACTGAGATTTACAAGCACAAAGATCAGTGAGATGTTGACTGATGAAGGGCCAAACAGAGAATGATAATTGGCGCCAATTTCGGGACGTCTGCGTCACTGCGCATGCACAGTAGAGGCGTAGTATGGAGGTCCTTTAGGACATGATTTCTTTTTGTTTTGGATGCAAATTTTGGGGATTGGGGGGCAAAATTTGTGTTTGGCCCTGGTTTTGTTAGAGTTAGCACCAGCTAAGTCTGGGTCATTGGTACAGTATAAAAATATCAACAATTTTCTAAGTAATAAAGTCCCATAACTGTGGAATGACTAATCGAATGGCGACACTAAATGAAAGGGAGCTTCCCTCCATCGATATACACCACCTACCCAAAACAAAAATCATGAAAATTTCTCAAAGCGTTCTCGAGTTATCGTGCGACGTGTAAAAAATCAACAATTTTCTAAGTAATAAAGTCCCATAACTCTGGAATGACTAATCGAATGGCGACACTAAACGAAAGGGAGCTTCCCTCCATCGATATACACCACCTACCCAAAAATCACGTAAATCTCTCAAAGCATTCTTGAGTTATCGTACGACATGCGACCGGATGGACAGACGGACAGATGGACGGACAGACGGACAGACAGACAGCGGTATACCATAATACGACCCGTTTTTTCAAAACAGGCGTATAAAAAAATTCCTCATATTGCACTAAGTTGATATTCAGGCTCCCATAGGAAGTCCCAATATTTACCCTGGTAACCGATTTGAACAAACCTGAAACTGCCCCCCCTTATAGATGTTGTATAAGAAACATGAAAGGATTCTGACTGGTGGATCTGAAGAAGAAGATTTTTAAAGAAATTTCCACAATGTGCACCAAGTTAAACTTTGGGTTCCAGTAAAGAGTCCAAATACTAACTCAGGGACCCGATTTGAACAAACTTGAATCTGACCCCCCTAGATATGTTGTATACCAAATATGAAAGCATTCTGAATGGTGGATCTGGAGAAGAAGATATTTAAAGTAATTTCCATATATTTCACTAAGTTAAAATTCGGGCTCCTACAGGGCGCCCAATTATTAACCCAGGAACTTGATTTGAACTTGAATTTGACCCCCCTAGAGATGTTGTATACCAAATATGAAAGCATTCTGAATGGTGGACCTGGAGAAGATATTTAGAGTAATTTCCTCATATTTCACTAAATTAAAATTGGGGCTCCTACAGGGCGCCCAATTATTAACCCAGGGACTCGATGAGAACAAACTTGAATCTGAACCCCCCCCCCCCCCCCCCCCCCCCCCCCCCCCCCCCCCCCCCCCCCCCCCCCCCCCCCCCTCTAGAGATGTTAGAAACCAAATATGAAAAGATTCTATTTGATGGTTCTGGAGAAGATTTTTTTAATTTTTGAAAACAATTTATGGGTGCTATCAGATTTATGGCCCTTGTGATACCCCCTGTGGGCGTGGCAACTATATTTGAACAAACTTGAATTGGCATATGATAAGAAACATGCACATCAAATTTGGTTCAATTTAGCCCTGTGGTTTATGAGGAGAAGTTGATAATGTAAAGTTCATGGCTGCCGGACGACAGATGGATGACAGACAAAAAGTGATCACTTAAGCTCCCCCAACTTCAGTCAGGGGAGATAAAAATCTAAAATTAGGGAAATAAACATTTTTTATCTTGGTTTGTAAATACAGTGATAGTTAAATATTTAAAATAAAAATGATGCATCATAATGCACTGTAAAACCAACCTTATCATCTACTGTAGCTGCTATTGGCATACAATCAAAACATTCATTGACTGAATTCCATACATGCATTCCAATCTGATCACCAAACTTTATCAGACACTCACTGCAATCACAAATAAATGAAGCACTTGTTTCATATAGTAATATGAATTAAAAGTTCAGAATCTTCACATCCATGTCATAAGCGATAATCACCTCATACAATTTACATCTTTATCTGCAGTTTGCAAACAAGTGCACTATTTCTTCCTAAATATGATCACCCAATAGAACTAGCTTAATGAGCTGTTTATTAGTGAGAGAGTGAAAAGTTACATTCTGAAAACCAAAATCGGAAAAAAAAATATAAAAAGAGAACTGGGGGGAAACTCAATGTAACAAGTCAAGACCAATATCCTGTATGGACCTGCGTCGCTGCATGCAATTGATTACAGAGATGAACAGACTTCAAAGTATCGGCAAACAGGAAGTGGCTGCATGGCAGATCTGAAAATTAGATACACGATACAACTCATCATTATGAAGCAGCAGAACAAATATAAAGTCATTCCCTTTCATAGAAGCCAGGAAAACTTTGACGGAAGAAGTGTTTCGGATGGACGGACGGACAAACAGGTGGATGGACTGACGGACGGAGTCGAGCGGTTACTAGACCTGCTCTGCCTCTGGCGACGCAGATAAAAATGCCACTGATGACACTTCTGGTCAATTATTATAATATAAAATTGAGTTGCCTACCATTCTTACCCATATAGTCCAGTCAAAATATGACTAAAATCGGCTAACCTAGAAAATAATTGTACAGAATTGGTTTAAACTTTTTTTGAATCTACAAACCTTCTCCAACACCAGACAAAAAATCCAAGCTTGAACTCATGAGCGTTTTTAAAAAATTTAAGATGGCGTCCAAGATGACCATCGATTGTGAAAAATCTACAGTCATTTTGATGACATCAGGTATTGATGAATCATTAGAAGATGGGCTCCATTACAACAGATATTACACAGATATATTTGCAACCCAATCAACATTAAACAAGGACCGTTGGTAGCGGGTGTTCAAGTCATTAATCATGTGCAGTTTCAAAACATTTGGCCTTGTAGTTTCAGAGGAGAAGATTATTGCAAATGGACCAATCAGAATCAAAGAATGCCTCTCGTGGCCATGTTTTTGAACAGGAACAAAATGAGGATCTTTTGTATAGTACCTTCCATAGACTGTTCCTGCCAAGTTTAGTTCACATCGGCTCTGTAGTTCCAGAGAAGAAGACGAAAATGTGATTTTCCACAGGTTTCCATGGTAACTATGAGCCACGATATCATATCACAGCTGCAGGGATCAGTGTAGACTTTTTCAAATCACGAAGGTGAAAAAAATGATGTTCGGATTTAATAGTTTCCAAATTTACTACTACCAGCAACCACCTTTGGCAGTTGGATGCCTATAAAGAGGTCTTTGAACATCAATAAGCAAGCAAAACTGTCGCACTGTTTTTGAAATGCTGAGTACTGTGGGCACTTGTCCAAATTTGGCTTTCCAATACTGTGTGTATTAACTTTAGGTGCGTTGATAAAGTGTCATGAAATTATACATATCTTTCAAGAAAGGAGGATGCAAATAAATCCCCAAAAGCCATCAGATATAGTTCTATTTGGCATCTAATTTGAAAATTTTCCTGGAGGAGCGTTACCCAAACTGTATAATATGCTAATTTTATGACTTTTTTTTTTAAGCTGTAGTGCTATGGTCGGAAGATGTCAAAAGGCATCTGCCGAACCCAGCACTCCAGCTTCAAATTTGGCAACAGTCATATTTATTTATTGGTGGTTTATGCTGCATCAGCAACTAAGGCTATATCATGGTGATGAAAGAATTAATTGTAAAAAATGATCATTATTTTCACGTAGCAGTTAAAAGAAAGACGTCAAAATACGAAACATGTGGAATAAAAGTGAGGAGTGAACACAGTAATGAGAAAATGAGTGTAGTTGTTCAAAAAAGTCGTGTAAATCAACCTGTCATTCAGATTTAAATGATGGATGAGAATTTGAAAGAATAAAAACAGATTAAAATTTATTAAACTTGTAGATTTTTTTCAAAAATGAGATATCTTTTTGTGGGCCGGTAAGATAAAATAAATCTCTTAAAGATCTGACAGTAAAATACTGCCCGCTAACATGATTAAAATCAGTACCATGTAAAAGAATGTGTTCCACGGACAAAACCTGCTGACATGGAACACACTCTGGTCGCATATTACCCTCTAACAAAAAGGAATGTGTAAGTCGTGTGTGACCAATATGACATCGTGTCAAAACTGCAAGATCCTTTCAACAAAGGTTACTAGATAGGTAGTGATCAGAAATAGTTGGTCGGAAGCGATGGAGCTTGGTATTTGTCGTGCCATCCCAATCCGCCTGCCATACAGATTTGATGTAGTTAGTGATATGTGGTTTGAAGTCACTGAAAGGGATGTTAAAATCAGTGAGAGGCTTGGTTAAAGCCTGTTTTGATGCTCTGTCTGCTCTGGTGTTACCAGCGATACCTATATGGCCGGGTAACCAGCAAAACACGACATCATATTGGTCAGACATGAGAGTTGTTAACTTCTCATGAAACTCCAAAATGGGCAACAGTAATAAAATAATATGTATCAGCCTTGGGTGTAATTTTATCTGGATGAGTGAGATACATCTGCACCATCCATGTATCCTACAGTACAAGTCAAAATATGTTGTAGGATAACCACTATAAACTATGTATCTTCCTATGACCAGAAGCAGATCATCAAAATGATGTCAGATTCTGATCTTATCAGTGCAGGTCCAGCAGTATACTTAGTTTTCTGCATTTATGCTACAACTTATTTTGATTTATACTGTACCTGGGACATATGTATATCAGTATGTTTGAGAAAAACAGTCACCTCAAGAAAATTGTAAATTTATTTTAAAATGACAATTTTAGGCATTGTAGATCAGATCTGTTATTTTCACTACAAGTTCTTGGACACGAGTTGATATTTGATACATTTTGTTAAATTCTGTACAATATCAATCAAAAAACATTTTTAAATATCAATTTTTCACTTTCTGGCAACTTGTGATGAATTCCTGTAAGTACAGAAAAGTGTCCATTCTTAATGAAAACAAGTTTTGTAAGGCCTCACAAAGTAGATCTTAGTTTCTCAGGCCATTTTTTGTAAAACTGAATGTTGGCAGGAGGTTTTTTGTTTTATTTTTTATTTTTGTAATTATTTCTTTGCCATCAAAAGTTCATGTTCTTGATTTGTTTTGTTTTAGGCCTCATAATCTACATAACAGCATGGGTGGGGGTGTATTTCATCCCTTGAATGCAAGAAGGCTTTGCAAAGCTTTGTTGCACTCAAGGGACAAATTTATCAATTTTATTAACTTGGGTAAAATATAAGAAACAAACCATTTAATTTTTACTTTTTTAAGTTTGCATTGGTTATAAAAAGAGAGCATGCAGCAGCCAAATGGACCATGCAGGAAAGACTGAAAAACAGACTTTTAACTTTTTAAGGCCTAATGTGTACAAAAGATTAGCAATGCACTTTTTGCAAGTACATATTTCCATGCTTTACAACTATTCCCAGTACGTTTTTCCTAACATAAATACACTTCAATACATATAAATAAGCTTCCAATTTATGAGATCTGCATTGATCTATTATTTAGTCTGACAGTTAATTGTGTAGTACTTAATGGTTATCTTTGGTTACTCCACTTCCACCACTCATAAAACAGCCAAAAGCAATATGACATGGGACTGCTGAAAAGTTGTTAAGCCTAACATAATAACAAATTCCCAACTATGCTTGTCAAACAATTTGCCATTCAAATTTTATTATTTTTTTTATGTTTTGGCGACCAAAACAGTTTATGACCCCTTATTGGAATGAGCTTGTCAAGCTCATTCCAATAAGTGTTATATTATAAAGTTTCTGAAAGAAAACATTTTATTAGGCCTAGTGAAAGATTTCTTGTTTCTTGGGCAATTTTTCCTCAATTTTATCAATGTTTTCAGCAGTGAAAATTTCCCATAATGTAGTTGCAAATTTAACCAACTATATCTTGTTTGACAGCTTTATAGCTGGTTAAATTTTTAGTCCTACGAATGCAAAATAATTTCATCGAAGAGAGCTCCAGGTAAAAAAAAAAGTGATGAGGAAGATTTTCAATGATGAGGGAGGTTTGTGAGAACATTTTTTTTTTTTTTTTTTTGGAATAGCCTTATTCAAGAAATAGTTTCCCAGTGACAAAGATATAAGCCTTGAATTACAAAGTATAAACATATTATTATCAGCACTGAAGTAAGTTTAATAAACACACAGAATGACACAGGCATGTGAATGGGTTAATCAATATGCACGAGCGCCAGCGCGGAAGTATAAACATATTATTACAGTGGAGCCCACTTAATTGGATATCTCTTTACTGAATAACCCTGTTAATTGAATACAATTTCCCAACACAAAACCATTTTCTATACATCCAGTACAAATCTGACCTGTTAATTGAATATTGGTCAAAGAGTAACTCCTGTTAATTGAATAAAAAATCTTGTAACCTGTCATGAAATTACCCTGACTCTCCCCAGTTTTCCTTTGTTTGTAGACCTATTTGGACTCAGTACATCCAATACAGGTATTAAATCTATTATATCTTGTTTGACAGAGCTCATGGAGCTCTGTCAAATAAGATATAATAGAATAAATGCCAAGTTTATCTCTAGAATACAGGAAAGTAACACGATCTCTGTTATTTGAATACTCCTGTTAATTAAATAATTTTCATTGGCAAAGCGGCTATTGAATTAACAGGGTTCTACTGTACCAGCACTGAAGTATGTGTATTAAATACACAGAATGACATGCTCATGTAAACGGGTTAATAGATATGGAATGAGTGCCAGCCCAGAAGGCCTCTCATTATAACCTTTCGCGATGGCACAAGTGACATAGTGATTAAACCATTCACACAAGCGCATTGTTCTGTGTTCATAACACGCCTTCACATGTACAAAAACAATCATTAGAAGTACACTCTGCAATTCATTTGACAATTATCAACAAGTGATTTTGCAATCGATTCAGTTTCGGGTGAGCAATCGTCTGCTAATGTTTACAAATGCATGTGCAATTTTGGGGGAATTCCCATGTGCAGATTTACATAAATAGGTCAAACATGTGGTGTACTTATGTTAGTACTATTAGTAGTACATGCATTTATCAGATGACTTGTCCCTTTTGTTCACTTTAAAACATTTGATATTTTGTTTTCATATTAATCAGTGATAAATAAAGCCTTCCGTCAATTTCATTGGTCAATTTCAAAACTAGACAATTTGATTGGCTGAACAAAATACAACTAGGCCACATTTTCATAATTTGCATAATTAGAGTTGGGAGCTTTCATTGGTCAATTTCAAAACTGAACAATTTGATTGGCTAAACAAACTACAACTGGGTCACATTTGCATAATTTCAGTAGGGAGAATTTACGTTATCTGTCCTATTTAGGGTGGGTTATATTGTATTAATCTTTTACCTATAAGAAAAACGCCATTCAATTTTTTTTTTTATATTTTCACGTTTTGCTTCCAAAACATAGGTTATAATGAGCTCGTTCCAATGAGGGGTCATAACCTATGTTTTGGAAGCAAAAAGTTAAAAAATTTATAGTAATTTATATATTTTTTATACTTACCAATGACCCAGACATAGCTGGTGCTAACTCTTAAAATATAGGGCCAAACACAAATTTTGCCCCCCAATCCCCAAAATTTGCATCTAAAACTAAAGAAAACATGTCCTGAAAGGCCCTCCACACTTCGCCCCTACTGCGCATGCGCAGTGTCAAGGACGTTCCGAAATTGGCGCCATTAATCATTCTAATAACCAGTACCTGGTAAGCGCTATGTACTCAGCGGGGAGGCAAGAGTTCCCAACTCCTGGGAGGGCCATCCCCGTCTGGGTCATTGGTAAGTATAAAAAATATATAAATTACTATAAATTTTTTAACATTTTTATACTGTACCAATGACCCAGACATAGCTGAATAGTAAAAAGGCTGGAGGGCCAAGGACATAGAGCAAAATGGAATATGCTCAATAAAATAAAATAGAGTCATCCCCTGTAGGGAAAAGAAGTAATAGGCCTTACATGTATCTTTCTTATTTATGATAAATTAGAAAGATACAACACCTTCCAAAATTGAGCTTCATACATCCATGTACTCTATTAATATCCAATATAATCCTTATACTAATAATTTTTAAAGTAAGCCAATAAATAAAGTAAGTCTAGAGAATAGAGACTCTTATACTCCTAAAAGTGTCTGAGGATTGCATAATCATGTCCGTTGACATATGCAATATTCAAAAGCTATACTTTAAAAACTAAGACTTGAATGAATTTTTAAAAACCTAAACTTCTCACTAAACAACCATCCCAATAACAGCTCAGAATTACTAACTCCGGAGGAGGTATCCCCTTGTTTTCATAGTAAAACAGGTGACCCAAGGGAACACCCTCCCCCCCCCCCCCCCCCCCTTTTTCTTGCCCTGGGTCAAATAGCCCAGAGCGAAGAGGGCAGCCGAACGGAGACACTGCCGAAACAGACAGCCTACCTAGCTATAGTAGCAACTGTTAAGTGAATGACATTCTGAGCAGTAGATAATAGACCTAACAATAGAGGCCTCCAGAAATGGACTCGATATTTCTAAGATAAAATTCATGAATGTGGATGGCTGAGCGCAATGAGCGGCCTTCAAAAATCTATAATAGCGACACTATTAATGTAAGCCCAAGAAGTAGAAGAACTCTTACTTCATGAGCCGAAATCTTAAGCACAACTGCTAAGTCAATGATATACCATAAGCAGTACCGATAGTTAATAGAATCCATTAACAATAAAATGGAGCGTAACGTCCTTCTACTAGACATCAAAGACAGAAGAAGCTTACGCCCTTTGTAATAAACAGATATCTGTTTATAAATACATAAACTGTACCCGGAAAGAGTAAAGGCCTATGCCCATACGAAGACGGAAGGGCCTTAAAATAATAGGTTCCGGATAATAGGAGCCTAACTCTTATGCAACAATCCAACCTAAATAGTAACGGAAGTATTGATTCCGAAACTATGAAAGTGAAAATCATCCATCGATAGTGCATGAAACTCACTGACTCTACAGTAAAAGAGAAACCAACAGAATTACTGTCTAAAAGGTCAGAATTTGAAAACTACTGTTTCCAGAGGCTCAAATGATTACTTAGCTAAATAAGAACCGAAGTTAAAATCCATATAGGAATTTAATCTAAAGATTCTAAGTCTATTTATCAAAAAGTTACTAACTGACTTAGATAAAGAGACAAAAGACTCAATTGTAAACTATCGTAGAGTGCATAGGTATGAGGTAACATAAACCTATAACCTAAATAATAACAGGCTGCAGTAGATCTTGTGAAACAAGTATACTAAAAAATATCGATGAGTAGTATGGAGGGATCAACAATATGAACATAATGATCCCTACACCACGACGGAAGAGCCTCCACATTAGCCGCATAGAATAGCGAAGAAGAGGATCTCCTATAGTAAGAAATCGCGTCCAAAGCTCGTCCAGTACAGTGCTTACAATGCAATACGGACCACACAACGGAATACATGAAGGTTGCGACCTTGCTGGTTGTGATAAAGATGACACGATTTACCCAGTGAAAAAGATCCTCACATAGAGGAAGATTTCACGTTAAGACCCACAGTAGACAAGAGAGTAAATTACTCATGATCTCTGTGAAGATAGAGATGCTATCAACAGAAATGTATTGTGGTTGTTTATCTTAGCAATACCTGCTAAAACAACAGCGCCGGAGGATACGCGTATCCTATCATTCCGTCCTATAGATCAATAGAGCGTTAACAATATTAGCTCATAGATCTGGACAAGCCAACACATACGTCTGCAATTGATTAGCAAGCTGTGTCATAAATAAATCATCATTGGGCGCTCCCATAGATAGCAAATCTGATTGAATACTTGTTTGTTGAGAGTCCATTCTGACAGCAACAAGCGACCCGTAAGAGAACGGGAGTCCGATAAAACAATCAGACGACCCGGAATATGACGGACCAAAACTGAACTTGGTGTACTATAACCAACAGACGGATTCTTTCCATTAAATTGAATAACGGAAACGAAAGAGTGCCTCCCTGGTTCCGGAGATACGCCACTACTGTCGAATTAAAGGACAGGAATTTGGGCATGCGTTTCTGAATAATGTTCATGCAATGACATAAAGCAAGCCTAAAAAACATTATTCCGCGGAAGTTAAACTGATTGCTAAAAGACTGCGGAACCCAAAGACCCTGGCACTTCGAATCCGTAGGGATCAGTATTATATCCCAATCTGTTTGACTGGCAACCGTCATAACAGCCACACTCGGGTCCGGCAACTGCGGCGGCACTCTCTGAGTCAAACACCGAATGTTTGCCCCAGTCTGAATCTCTTGTAACACTAGATAGACAAGAGAACGTATAAATCGAGCAATTCATGGATTGCCGAAAAGTTGCCATCGAAGAGAAGCTCCTCCGAGAACGAAGCGACTCTGAGAGAGTTCTTAACCTTACTATCCACGCGTGTGGATGTAGCTAGGGCTGCGTCACGTCTAACTAACTCCAATCAGCCACTGAAGGGCGGAGTTATACGTGAACAAACTACTGCCCTCAAAAGAAATTACATTGAGAATAATATCCCGTAAATCTTTTCTTGAAGACGTAATGATAACGCCTCAGTAAGGCGGATTACGTATAATAAAGCGTCTAAGTTAAGTCTACTATACAAAATGTCGTTCCCAACATTGAAATTGGAAAAGACATAAACGGCGAAAAAGAATATATGCAGTCTTTAATCACACCGTCTAGACGCATATGAACTCTCGGTATGCCCTGCTCTGCCAAAATAAACTATTTGTATAAATGATAAAATGGCAGAAATGAGCAACGCGGACAAGAAACTAAACTATCATGCTTAGTAGCAGGCTTGTATATATATATATATATAGCGTCGAAAAATAAAACACATGTTGTAATGACAATATTGGACTGCGTCGGTAAGTCAGGGACAATGTCCCTGAACCGATCGAAAAATCCGAGTCCAATGACGCTATAAGTCTCTTATCCAAGATCGCAGCAATGAAGTCCGAAATAATAATCACTGGAAGATAATGCCAGAAGATATGAAAGGCATCTTCCGATACTACTAAAGGGAAAACTCGAAATCTTTCGAATCCCTTTCGCCATCCTGTCGGACCCTATAAAGCGTTCGGTCGTCCGTAGCTGATGCAACCGCGGACCGCACCGACCCAGCGCCGTCGGATAATTCCTGATTCGACCGAGAAACTGTCAATTGCTGGGATGCTGCGAAACAACTGTGCTAACTCGGATAGCACGTCCGTCACTGAGGCCTGAGGAGAAGCGGTCTTACGATGCATTGCCGCAGGAAGCTCCGAGATCGTTACCCCGTGCATACTACCAATATGCGAGCGAACGGAGTGTATAGGCCTCGTGTCCCTTGGCTACCGGATGGCGCGACCTATTCGCCGTGGAATCACTGAATGCCGAAACTGATCGGATACTCGAGGTCACGTAGCCAATGTGCGGTCGTGTGCCCTGCTGTGAGGATGAGGAAGCATTAAAGACAGTCTCTGGGACTGTCAATATAACGGAGCGTCCCGACCAACGGACATATGCTCCGAATGTAAAATATCTGAACCACAACATGCGGTCCCCTATGTTGTTGGGCGAGAGAGGGACCTCTCTCGCTCACAGCCCGGACGGACCTGGACAAGCCAGGAACCGGACTAACAGGCTTCCTCCGATCTGTCCTCAATCTGCCGTCACTGGGTGAGTACTAAAGTAATTAAAGTGCTCGCATCACCCAAATCTCCTTCCTAGACCGCAACGGACGAACCCGGCAGCCGAACCATTCGATGAATGTACGCTACACCGGGTGAGCTAGCGAATGTCACTCCGTAGGCGATAGACATATTCCATGAGCACTTATTGCCGCTAACTCTTCATTAACTATGACGACAGAGGCACACTTTTGAAAGACATCTCCATAACTCTTCGAACAAGAAACCAGAAATGCTTGGATAGCAAGCATAAAATAATAATATATATAGCGTCGTTCAATAATTCGAAAGTTTGTGTGACATTATTGGACTATGTCGGAACTGAGGGACGATGTCCCTGAACCGAACCAAAAATTTCTAAGTCCACCGACGCTTTCAGTTTCTTATCCGGCATCGCAGCATTCTGGTCCGACGAAAGAAGCTGTAGAAGACCAAGTCAGATGACATACACAACAGCATATGTTGTTCCGAAAGGGAAAGCTCGAAATCCTCCGAATCCCTTTCGGTATCCCGTCGGACCGGATGAAACTTTCGGACGTCCGTACCCGCTTCCGCGGAGCGTCCCGACCCAGCATCGTCAGATAAAATATAAGCGACAGATTCAGTTGATGCTGGGATGCTGCGATAAACTGTGCTATTAAGGAAAGCACGTCCGTTCCCGAGGCCTGTGCAGTAGCGGTCTTACGATGCATTGCCGCCGGAAGCTCCGTGTACGTTGACTCCCGCACACTTCCTATGCGAACGTCCGGAGTCTGCAGGCCTCGTGTCCCTGGCTACCGGATGGTGTGACCTGGTCGCCGAAGAATCCTTGATCGGCGAAGCTGGTAATATATCGGCGGTCACGCAGCCAAGGTGCGGTCGTATGCGCTGACGAGAAGAGGAAGCCTTAGCAGTCTCAGCGGACTGCCTATACAACGGAGCGTCCCGAGCGACGGACGTATGCTCCGCTTGCGACACATTTTGTACCACAACATCTGGGGCCAGATGTTGTTGAACGAGAGAGGGGCCTCTCTCGCTTGCCGTCCGGATGGACCGGAACGAGCTATGAACCGGACTAAAAGGCTTCCTGCGTTCTCCCTCCGATCCGCCGTCACTGGGTGTGCATTAAGTTAATTTATAGTGCTCGCATCACCCCAAAATTCCTTCTAGACCGCAACGGACGAACCCGGCTGCCGAACCATTCGGTGAATGGACGCTACACCGGGCGAGCTAGCGGACGTCAAAGGCCGTCGAACCTACTAGGGTCCTCTTAGGCAATTGGCGTATTTACATGAGCACTTTTCCGCTAGCCCTTCATTAATTGTGACGACGGAGGCACACTGTTGGAAGACATCACAGATACATCACCCTAATCTTGATCGTCTGAAATAGAAATTGATAAAGTAGAGTGACCCTGCGGGGAAAGGACCGGAGTGTCCAAATCCCCAACAACATACCGTGACATACGCTTCCCATATTGTCATCGAAATCATACGATACAGAACAGGAGTTAATGCGAGTACACTGACCACATATAGAATGATAATAAAGTCAGAGGAAGACTTCCTCTTAAAACAATTGATCAATATCCTTTCAATGTGAAAAGAAAACAAGTCCTGGTACTCGCACTAACCCCTGGCAATCAAAATACATAATAATAATATGATCCATTAATATAGAAAAAATAATTGAAATCAAAATATTTTGAAAAAATATTTTTTCAGAACAGCCCAAGTTTCTGAAAAGTAACGTTGAGCCCCAATGGATCCCAAGCCTAAGTGTGGACAAAAATTTTAAAAATATTTTAAACAATTTATTCAACACTTACGAACAATAATAATGTATCTAGTTATGATTAAAATAACATAAAGATATTATTTTTTAGAAATCCCCCCCTCACACAGAGGGCTGTTGTAAATATAAACAATGAGTGTAAAAACACTAAAATAAGACTCCAGGCACCCAGGCCCGAAATCAGTTACCAAAAATACACTATCTGATGCAAAACAGAGACTTCCAGGGAAGAAACTGCAGAACATCAGATGGTAGATGCAGAACACAACGCCTAACCACCCGTAGGTGAAGACGTAAACATGGGGAAAGAACAGAATTCATTCTGTTAATCAGCTAAAACTCCCAAGAAATTTTAGTAATAATAACTACAGAAACTATGCCAAAAGCATGGGAGAATAGCAAGGGGGAACTTAAAGGACAGGGAGAGAGGAAAACACTTAAAAAACAGTGTAACTAAATAATCAGAATGACAACAAAATGGCTGCTGCCTTGAAAGTTAAAAAATTTATAGTAATTTATATATTTTTTATACTTACCAATGACCCAGACATAGCTGGTGCTAACTCTTAAAATATAGGGCCAAACACAAATTTTGCCCCCCAATCCCCAAAATTTGCATCTAAAACTAAAGAAAACATGTCCTGAGAGGCCCTCCACACTTCGCCCCTACTGCGCATGCGCAGTGTCAAGGACGTTCCGAAATTGGCGCCATTTATCATTCTAATAACCAGTGCCTGGTAAGCGCTATGTACTCAGCGGGGAGGCAAGAGTTCCCAACTCCTGGGAGGGCCATCCCCGTCTGGGTCATTGGTAAGTATAAAAAATATATAAATTACTATAAATTTTTTAACATTTTTATACTGTACCAATGACCCAGACATAGCTGAATAGTAAAAAGGCTGGAGGGCCAAGGACATAGAGCAAAATGGAATACGCTCAATAAAATAAAATAGAGTCATCCCCTGTAGGGAAAAGAAGTAATAGGCCTTACATGTATCTTTCTTATTTATGATAAATTAGAAAGATACAACACCTTCCAAAAATTGAGCTTCATACATCCATGTACTCTATTAATATCCAATAATCCTTATACTAATAATTTTTAAAGTAAGCCAATAATAAAGTAAGTCTAGAGAATAGAGACTCTTATACTCCTAAAAGTGTGTGAGAATTGCATAATCATGTCCGTTGACATATGCAATATTCAAAAGCTATACTTTAAAAACTAAGACTTGAATGAATTTTATAAACTTAAACTTCTCACTAAACAACCATCCCAATAACAGCTCAGAATTACTAACTCCGGAGGAGGTATCCCCTTGTTTTCATAGTAAAAACAGGTGACCCAAGGGAACACCCTCCCCCCCCTTTTTCTTGCCCTGGGTCAAATAGCCCAGAGCGAAGAGGGCAGCCGAACGGAGACACTGCCGAAACAGACAGCCTACCTAGCTATAGTAGCAACTGTTAAGTGAATGACATTCTGAGCAGTAGATAATAGACCTAACAATAGAGGCCTCCAGAAATGGACTCGATATTTCTGAGATAAAATTCATGAATGGATGGCTGAGCGCAATGAGCAGCCTTCAAAAATCTATAATAGAACACTATTAATGTAAGCCCAAGAAGTAGAAGAACTCTTACTTCATGAGCCGAAATCTTAAGCACAACTGCTAAGCCAATGATATACCATAAGCAGTACGCTAGTTAATAGAATCCATTAACAAGAAAATGGAGCGTAACGTCCTTCTACTAGACATCAAAGACAGAAGAAGCTTACGCCCTTGTAATAAACAGATATCTGTTTATAAATACATAAACTGTACCCGGAAAGAGTAAAGGCCTATGCCCATACGAAGACGGAAGGACCTTAAAATAATAGGTTCCGGATAATAGGAGCCTAACTCTTATGCAACAATGCAACCTAAATAGTAACGGAAGTATTGATTCCGAAACTATGAAAGTGAAAATCATCCATCGATAGTGTATGAAACTCACTGACTCTACAGTAAAAGAGAAACCAACAGAATTACTGTCTAAAAGGTCAGAATTTGAAAACTACTGTTTCCAGAGGCTCAAATGATTACTTAGCTAAATAAGAACCTGAAGTTAAAATCCGTATAGGAATTTAATCTAAAGATTCTAAGTCTATTTATCAAAAAGTTACTAACTGACTTAGATAAAGAGACAAAAGACTCAATTGTAAACTATCGTAGAGTGCATAGGTATGAGGCAACATAAACCTATAACCTAAATAACAACAGGCTGCAGTAGATCTTGTGAAACAAGTATACTAAAAAATAGCAATGAGTAGTATGGAGGGATCAACCATATGAACATAATGATCCCTACACCACGACGGAAGAGCCTCCACTTTAGTCGCATAGAATAGCGAAGAAGAGGATCTCCTATAGTAAGAAATCGCGTCCAAAGCTCGTCCAGTACAGTGCTTACAATGCAATACGGACCACACAACGGAATACATGAAGGTTGCGACCTTGCTGGTTGTGATAAAGATGACACGATTTACCCAGTGAAAAAAGATCCTCACATAGAGGAAGATTTCACGTTAAGATCCACAGTAGACAAGAGAGTAAATTACTCATGATCTCTGTGAAGATAGAGATGCTATCAACAGAAATGTATTGTGGTTGTTTATCTTAGCAATACCTGCTAAAAACAACAGCGCCGGAGGGTACGCGTATCCTATCATTCTGTCCTATAGATCAATAGAGCGTTAACAGTATTAGCTCAGAGATCTGGACAAGCCAACACATACGTCTGCAATTGATTAGCCAGCTGTGTCATAAATAAAACATCATTGGGCGCTCCCATAGATAGCAAATCTGATTGAATACTTGTTTGTTGAGAGTCCATTCTGACAGCAACAAGCGACCCGTAAGAGAACGGGAGTGCGATAAAACAATCAGACGACCCAGAATATGACGGACCAAAACTGAACTTGGTGTACTATAACCAACAGACGGATTCTTTCCATTAAATTGAATAACGGAAACGAAAGAGTGCCTCCCTGGTTCCGGAGATACGCCACTACTGTCGAATTAAACAACAGGAATTTGGGCATGCGTTTCTGAATAATGTTCATGCAATGACATAAAGCAAGCCTAAAAAACATTATTCCGCGGAAGTTAACTGATAGCTAAAAGACTGCGGAACCCAAAGACCCTGGCACTTCGAATCCGTAGGGATCAGTATATATCCCAATCTGTTTGACTGGCAACCGTCATAACAGCCACACTCGGGTCCGGCAACTGCGGCGGCACTCTCTGAGTCAACCACCGAATGTTTGCCCCAGTCTGAATCTCTTGTAACACTAGATAGACAAGAGAATGTATAAATCAAGCAATTCATGGATTGCCGGAAAGTTGCCGTCGAAGAGAAGCTCCTCCGAGAACGAAGCGACTCTGAGAGAGTTCTTAACCTACTATCCACGCGTGGATGTAGCTAGGGCTGCATCACGTCTAACCAACTCCAATCAGCCACTGAAGGGCGGAGTTATACGTGAACAAACTACTGCCCTCAAAAGAAAATTCATTGAGAATAATATCCCGTAAATCTTTTCTTGAAGACGTAATGATAACGCCTCAGTAAGGCGGATTACGTATAATAAAGCGTCTAAGTTAAGTCTAATATACATAATGTCGTTCCCAACATTGAAATTGGAAAAGACATAAACGGTGAAAAAGAATATATGCAGTCTTTAATCACACCGTCTAGACGCATATGAACTCTCGGTATGCCCTGCTCTGCCAAAATAAACTATATGTAAAAAAAGATAAAATGGCAGAAATGAGCCACGCGGACAAGAAACTACACAATCATGCTTAGTAGCCGTCTTGTATATATATATAATATATAGCGTCGAAAAATAAAACACATGTTGTAATGACAATATTGGACTGCGTCGGTAAGTCAGGGACAAAGTCCCTGTACCGATCGAAAAATCCGAGTCCAATGACGCTATAAGTCTCTTATCCAAGATCGCAGCAATGAAGTCCGAAAAATAATCACTGGAAGAAATGCCAGAAGATATCAAAGGCATCTTCCGATACTACTGAAGGGAAAACTCGAAATCTTTCGAATCCCTTTCGCCATCCTGTCGGACCCTATAAAGCGTTCGGTCGTCCGTAGCTTGATGCAACCGCGGACCGCACCGACCCAGCGCCGTCGGATAATTCCTGATTCGACCGAGAAACCGTCAATTGCTGGGATGCTGCGAAACAACTGTGCTAACTCGGATAGCACGTCCGTCACTGAGGCCTGAGGAGCAGCGGTCTTACGATGCATTGCCGCAGGAAGCTCCGAGATCGTTACCCCGTGCATACTTCCAATATGCGAGCGAACGGAGTGTATAGGCCTCGTGTCCCTTGGCTACCGGATGGCGCGACCTATTCGCTGTGGAATCACTGAATGCCGAAACTGATCGGATACTCGAGGCCACGTAGCCAATGTGCGGTCGTGTGCCCTGCTGTGAGGATGAGGAAGCATTAAAGACAGTCTCTCGGACTGTCAATATAACGGAGCGTCCCGAGCAACGGACATATGCTCCGAATGTAAAATATCTGAACCACAACATGCGGTCCCCTATGTTGTTGGCTTCCTCCGATCTGTCCTCAATCTGCCGTCACTGGGTGAGTACTAAAGTAATTAAAGTGCTCGCATCACCCAAATCTCCTACCTAGACCGCAACGGACGAACCCGGCAGCCGAACCATTCGATGAATGTACGCTACACCGGGTGAGCTAGCGAATGTCACTCCGTAAGCGATAGACATAATCCATGAGCACTTATTGCCGCTAACTCTTCATTAACTATGACGACAGAGGCACACTTTTGAAAGACATCTCCATAACTCTTCGAACAAGAAACCAGAAATGCTTGGATAGCAAGCATAAAATAATAATATATATAGCGTCGTTCAATAATTCGAAAGTTTGTGTGACATTATTGGACTATGTCGGAACTGAGGGACGATGTCCCTGAACCGAACCAAAAATTTCTAAGTCCACCGACGCTATCAGTTTCTTATCCGGCATCGCAGCATATGTTGTTCCGAAAGGGAAAGCTTGAAATCCACCGAATCCCTTTCGGTATCCCGTCGGACCGGATGAAACTTTCGGACGTCCGTACCCGCTTCCGCGGAGCGTCCCGACCCAGCATCGTCGGATAAAATATATGCGACAGATTCAGTTGATGCTGGGATGCTGCGATAAACTGTGCTATTAAGGAAAGCACGTCCGTTCCCGAGGCCTGTGCAGTAGCGGACTTACGATGCATTGCCGCTGGAAGCTCCGTGTACGTTGACTCCCGCATACTTCCTATGCGAACGTCCGGAGTCTGCAGGCCTCGAGTCCCCGGCTACCGACCCAGCGCTGTCGGATAATTCTCGATCCGACACCGTTTCTGTCGGCTGCTGGGATGCTGCGATAAGCTGTGCTATGTGCACAAGAATGTCCGGCGTCGAGACCTGCGGAGGCGCAGTCTATCGCTGCTTCGCCGAGGGCAGCTCCGCATCAGATGGCTCCCGCATACTTTTCCTATGCGAACGTCCGGAGTCCATCGGTCTCGAATCCCTGGCTGCCGGATAGTGTGACCTGGTCGCCGAAGAATCCTTGATCGGCGAAGCTGGTAATATATCGGCGGTCACGCAGCCAAGGTGCGGTCGTGTGCGCTGACGAGAAGAGGAAGCCCTAGCAGTCTCAGCGGACTGCCTATACAACGGAGCGTCCCGAGCGACGGACGTATGCTCCGCTAACGACACATTTGTACCACAACATCTGGGGCCAGATGTTGTTGAACGAGAGAGGGGCCTCTCTCGCTTGCCGTCCGGATGGACCGGAACGAGCTATGAACCGGACTAAAAGGCTTCCTCCGTTCTCCCTCCGATCCGCCGTCACTGGGTGTGCATTAAGTTAATTTTATAGTGCTCGCATCACCCCAAAATTCCTTCTAGACCGCAACGGACGAACCCGGCTGCCGAACCATTCGGTGAATGGACGCTACACCGGGCGAGCTAGCGGACGTCAAAGGCCGTCGAACCTACTAGGGTCCTCTTAGGCAATTGGCGTATTACATGAGCACTTTTCCGCTAGCCCTTCATTAATTGTGACGACGGAGGCACACTGTTGGAAGACATCACAGATACATCACCCTAATCTTGATCGTCTGAAATAGAAATTGATAAAGTAGAGTGACCCTGCGGGGAAAGGACCGGAGTGTCCAAATCCCCAACAACATACCATGACATACGCTTCCCATATTGTCATCGAAATCATACGATACAGAACAGGAGTTAATGCGAGTACACTGACCACATATAGAATGATAATAAGGTCAGAGGAAGACTTCCTCTTAAAACAATTGATCAATATCCTTTCAATGTGAAAAGAAAACAAGTCCTGGTACTCGCACTAACCCCTGGCAATCAAAATACATAATAATAATATGATCCATTAATATAGAAAAAATAATTGAAATCAAAATATTTTGAAAAAATATTTTTTCAGAACAGCCCAAGTTTCTGAAAAGTAACGTTGAGCCCCAATGGATCCCAAGCCTAAGTGTGGACAAAAATTTTAAAAATATTTTAAACAATTTATTCAACACTTACGAACAATAATAATGTATCTAGTTATGATTGAAATAACATAAAGATATTATTATTTAGAAATCCCCCCCTCACACAGAGGGCTGTTGTAAATGTAAACAATGAGTGTAAAAACACTAAAATAAGACTCCAGGCACCCAGGCCCGAAATCAGTAACCAAAATACACCATCTGATGCAAAACAGAGACTTCCAGGGAAGAAACTGCAGAACATCAGATGGTAGATGCAGAACACAACGCCTAACCACCCGTAGGTGAAGACGTAAACATGGGGAAAGAACAGAATTCATTCTGTTATTCAGCTAAACTCCCAAGAAATTTTAGTAATAATAATTACAGAAATTATGCCAAAAGCATGGGAGAATAGCAAGGGGGAACTTAAAGGACAGGGAGAGAGGAAAAACACTTGTAAAAACAGTGTAACTAAATAATCAGAATGACAACAAAATGGCTGCTGCCTTGAAAATAGGTAACTTAACATAATTTCATTAAAAAATTTTAAGTTACAGCCCTGATAATATTCTGTCACACATTCTTTTCCTCTCCTCCTTTTCTATCCTCCTTAGAATCACCATTTCACTAATATTTATGTGTCTGGCATCATTTAAACTGAGATTTAAAAGCACAAAGATCAGTCAGATGTTAACTGATGAAGGGCCAAACTTAGAATGATAAATGGCGCCAATTTCGGAACGTCCTTGACACTGCGCATGCGCAGTAGGGGCGAAGTGTGGAGGGCCTCTCAGGACATGTTTTCTTTAGTTTTAGATGCAAATTTTGGGGATTGGGGGGCAAAATTTGTGTTTGGCCCTATATTTTAAGAGTTAGCACCAGCTATGTCTGGGTCATTGGTACAGTATAAAAATATAGGTAACTTAACATAATTTCATTAAAAAATTTTAAGTTACAGCCCTGATAATATTCTGTCACACATTCTTTTCCTCTCCTCCTTCTCTATCCTCCTTAGAATCACCATTTCACTAATATTTATGTGTCTGGCATCATTTAAACTGAGATTTATAAGCACAAAGATCAGTCAGATGTTAACTGATGAAGGGCCAAACTTAGAATGATTAATGACGCCAATTTCGGAACGTCCTTGACACTGCGCATGCGCAGTAGGGGCGAAGTGTGGAGGGCCTTTCAGGACATGTTTTCTTTAGTTTTAGATGCAAATTTGGGGGATTGGGGGGCAAAATTTGTGTTTGGCCCTATATTTTAAGAGTTAGCACCAGCTATGTCTGGGTCATTGGTACAGTATAAAAATATAAAATTTTTTAGTTATACGAGGATGTTTTTTCCAAGTGCCATCTGCAACTCAAGTTAGGTGATGTGTTAAAAAGTCATACTAAACGGCTAATTTGTGCGTCTGTGTGTCATATGATAGAATATGAAATGAGTGTTTTTCTCATATAATATTTATGAAACTCGTCCGAATTTTCCGTTTGGGCTCGCCAGAGGCTCACCAAAACGGAAAATTCTTAGACTCGTTTCATAAATATTATATGAGAAAATCACTCATTCCATATCCTCTATATCTCAGCAAGTTCTATTCAATTTATCATTATATAGCTAATAATGATTGGTTTGAACTCACCCTTCAAAACTTTTGAGTAATTCTATACACAAAGATGTCTTTATTTAGTCTATTGTCTTTGAGATAGTTTATTAGAATGCGATCACTTCTTTCAACCTGCATGGCTTCCGTGATTGTAGATCACATGGAAATTCCAATTCGGTGGGGTTATGAGAAGTTTTGTCAGATGACATAATCGTCCAAGATTAGTTCATCAGTTTAGCACATGTGAGCCGAACGGATTTTAATTTTCCGCACGATTTAGTGTTTCTACAGATGGGGATTTCATAGAACAGACATGTAATAAATATATGTTCTAACCAGGGACCAGCCGTGAGGGCAACTAGGGCGATTAAGTCCCCCTTCTAAGCCCAAAGTCGCCTAGAAAAATAGTCGGGGCGATTACAAGTCGCCCTCTAAAAATTGGCCAAAATGAGAAAAGGCTGAACTGAGTGATGCGAGGTTTACATGAAAACGAGTATTTTCAAAAATCGAATGTGCTCGAGTGTGATAAATGGGCATTTTAATTCGTCAAATAAACGTCCATTTATTTGAAATCACACGACAAGCAATTGTCCATTGTCGCTTTTGGCGGATTTTTTTATTTCTATTTTGTTGCGTTCCAGTCGGAGCTTCAAGTGTCGAAACGAAAGTTAAAAAATTTATAGTAATTTATATATTTTTTATACTTACCAATGACCCAGACATAGCTGGTGCTAACTCTTAAAATATAGGGCCAAACACAAATTTTGCCCCCCAATCGAGGCTCACCAAAACGGAAAATTCTTAGACTCGTTTCATAAATATTATATGAGAAAATCACTCATTCCATATCCTCTATATCTCAGCAAGTTCTATTCAATTTATCATTATATAGCTAATAATGATTGGTTTGAACTCACCCTTCAAAACTTTTGAAGTAATTCTATACACAAAGATGTCTTTATTTAGTCTATTGTCTTTGAGATAGTTTATTAGAATGCGATCACTTCTTTCAACCTGCATGGCTTCCGTGATTGTAGATCACATGGAAATTCCAATTCGGTGGGGTTATGAGAAGTTTTGTCAGATGACATAATCGTCCAAGATTAGTTCATCAGTTTAGCACATGTGAGCCGAACGGATTTTAATTTTCCGCACGATTTAGTGTTTCTACAGATGGGGATTTCATAGAACAGACATGTAATAAATATATGTTCTAACCAGGGACCAGCCGTGAGGGCAACTAGGGCGATTAAGTCCCCCTTCTAAGCCCAAAGTCGCCTAGAAAAATAGTCGGGGCGATTACAAGTCGCCCTCTAAAAATTGGCCAAAATGAGAAAAGGCTGAACTGAGTGATGCGAGGTTTACATGAAAACGAGTATTTTCAAAAATCGAATGTGCTCGAGTGTGATAAATGGGCATTTTAATTCGTCAAATAAACGTCCATTTATTTGAAATCACACGACAAGCAATTGTCCATTGTCGCTTTTGGCGGATTTTTTTATTTCTATTTTGTTGCGTTCCAGTCGGAGCTTCAAGTGTCGAAACGAAAGTTAAAAAATTTATAGTAATTTATATATTTTTTATACTTACCAATGACCCAGACATAGCTGGTGCTAACTCTTAAAATATAGGGCCAAACACAAATTTTGCCCCCCAAACCCCAAAATTTGCATCTAAAACTAAAGAAAACATGTCCTGAAAGGCCCTCCACACTTCGCCCCTACTGCGCATGCGCAGTGTCAAGGACGTTCCGAAATTGGCGCCATTTATCATTCTAATAACCAGTGCCTGGTAAGCGCTATGTACTCAGCGGGGAGGCAAGAGTTCCCAACTCCTGGGAGGGCCATCCCCGTCTGGGTCATTGGTAAGTATAAAAAATATATAAATTACTATAAATTTTTTAACATTTTTATACTGTACCAATGACCCAGACATAGCTGAATAGTAAAAAGGCTGGAGGGCCAAGGACATAGAGCAAAATGGAATACGCTCAATAAAATAAAATAGAGTCATCCCCTGTAGGGGAAAGAAGTAATAGGCCTTACATGTATCTTTCTTATTTATGATAAATTAGAAAGATACAACACCTTCCAAAAATTGAGCTTCATACATCCATGTACTCTATTAATATCCAATAATCCTTATACTAATAATTTTTAAAGTAAGCCAATAATAAAGTAAGTCTAGAGAATAGAGACTCTTATACTCCTAAAAGTGTGTGAGAATTGCATAATCATGTCCGTTGACATATGCAATATTCAAAAGCTATACTTTAAAAACTAAGACTTGAATGAATTTTATAACTTAAACTTCTCACTAAACAACCATCCCAATAACAGCTCAGAATTACTAACTCCGGAGGAGGTATCCCCTTGTTTTCATAGTAAAAAACAGGTGACCCAAGGGAACACCCTCCCCCCCCCCCCCCCCCCCTTTTTCTTGCCCTGGGTCAAATAGCCCAGAGCGAAGAGGGCAGCCGAACGGAGACACTGCCGAAACAGACAGCCTACCTAGCTATAGTAGCAACTGTTAAGTGAATGACATTCTGAGCAGTAGAGAATAGACCTAACAATAGAGGCCTCCAGAAATGGACTCGATATTTCTGAGATAAAATTCATGAATGGATGGCTGAGCGCAATGAGCAGCCTTCAAAAATCTATAATAGCAACACTATTAATGTAAGCCCAAGAAGTAGAAGAACTCTTACTTCATGAGCCGAAATCTTAAGCACAACTGCTAAGCCAATGATATACCATAAGCAGTACGCTAGTTAATAGAATCCATTAACAATAAAATGGAGCGTAACGTCCTTCTACTAGACATCAAAGACAGAAGAAGCTTACGCCCTTGTAATAAACAGATATCTGTTTATAAAAACATAAACTGTACCTGGAAAGAGTAAAGGCCTATGCCCATACGAAGACGGAAGGACCTTAAAATAATAGGTTCCGGATAATAGGAGCCTAACTCTTATGCAACAATGCAACCTAAATAGTAACGGAAGTATTGATTCCGAAACTATGAAAGTGAAAATCATCCATCGATAGTGCATGAAACTCACTGACTCTACTGTAAAAGAGAAACCAACAGGATTACTGTCTAAAAGGTCAGAATTTGAAAACTACTGTTTCCAGAGGCTCAAATGATTACTTAGCTAAATAAGAACCGAAGTTAAAATCCGTATAGGAATTTAATCTAAAGATTCTAAGTCTATTTATCAAAAAGTTACTAACTGACTTAGATAAAGAGACAAAAGACTCAAATGTAAACTATCGTAGAGTGCATAGGTATGAGGTAACATAAACCTATAACCTAAATAACAACAGGCTGCAGTAGATCTTGTGAAACAAGTATACTAAAAAATAGCAATGAGTAGTATGGAGGGATCAACCATATGAACATAATGATCCCTACACCACGACGGAAGAGCCTCCACTTTAGTCGCATAGAATAGCGAAGAAGAGGATCTCCTATAGTAAGAAATCGCGTCCAAAGCTCGTCCAGTACAGTGCTTACAATGCAATATGGACCACACAACGGAATACATGAAGGTTGCGACCTTGCTGGTTGTGATAAAGATGGCACGATTTACCCAGTGAAAAAAGATCCTCAGATAGAGGAAGATTTCACGTTAAGATCCACAGTAGACAAGAGAGTAAATTACTCATGATCTCTGTGAAGATAGAGATGCTATCAACAGAAATGTATTGTGGTTGTTTATCTTAGCAATACCTGCTAAAACAACAGCGCCGGAGGATACGCGTATCCTATCATTCCGTCCTATAGATCAATAGAGCGTTAACAGTATTAGCTCAGAGATCTGGACAAGCCAACACATACGTCTGCAATTGATTAGCAAGCTGTGTCATAAATAAAACATCATTGGGCGCTCCCATAGATAGCAAATCTGATTAAATACTTGTTTGTTGAGAGTCCATTCTGACAGCAACAAGCGACCCGTAAGAGAACGGGAGTGCAATAAAACAATCAGACGACCCAGAATATGACGGACCAAAACTGAACTTGGTGTAGTATAACCAACAGACGGATTCTTTCCATTAAATTGAATAACGGAAACGAAAGAGTGCCTCCCTGGTTCCGGAGATACGCCACTACTGTCGAATTAAAGGACAGGAATTTGGGCATGCGTTTCTGAATAATGTTCATGCAATGACATAAAGCAAGCCTAAAAAACATTATTCCGCGGAAGTTAAACTGATAGTTAAAAGACTGCGGAACCCAAAGACCCTGGCACTTCGAATCCGTAGGGATCAGTATATATCCCAATCTGTTTGACTGGCAACCGTCATAACAGCTACACTCGGGTCCGGCAACTGCGGCGGCACTCTCTGAGTCAACCACCGAATGTTTGCCCCAGTCTGAATCTCTTGTAACACAAGATAGACAAGAGAATGTATAAATCAAGCAATTCATGGATTGCCGGAAAGTTGCCGTCGAAGAGAAGCTCCTCCGAGAACGAAGCGACTCTGAGAGAGTTCTTAACCTACTATCCACGCGTGGATGTAGCTAGGGCTGCATCACGTCTAACCAACTCCAATCAGCCACTGAAGGGCGGAGTTATACGTGAACAAACTACTGCCCTCAAAAGAAATTACATTGAGAATAATATCCCGTAAATCTTTTCTTGAAGACGTAATGATAACGCCTCAGTAAGGCGGATTACGTATAATAAAGCGTCTAAGTTAAGTCTACTATACATAATGTCATTCCCAACATTGAAATTGGAAAAGACATAACGGCGAAAAGAATATATGCAGTCTTTAATCACACCGTCTAGACGCATATGAACTCTCGGTATGCCCTGCTCTGCCAAAATAAACTATATGTAAAAAAGATAAAATGGCAGAAATGAGCCATGCGGACAAGAAACTAAACTATCATGCTTAGTAGCAGGCTTGTATATATATATAAATATATAGCGTCGAAAAATAAAACACATGTTGTAATGACAATATTGGACTGCGTCGGTAAGTCAGGGACAAAGTCCCTGTACCGATCGAAAAATCCGAGTCCAATGACGCTATAAGTCTCTTATCCAAGATCGCAGCAATGAAGTCCGAAAAATAATCACTGGAAAAAATGCCAGAAGATATGAAAGGCATCTTCCGATACTACTAAAGGGAAAACTCGAAATCTTTCGAATCCCTTTCGCCATCCTGTCGGACCCTATAAATCGTTCGGTCGTCCGTAGCTTGATGCAACCGCGGACCGCACCGACCCAGCGCCGTCGGATAATTCCTGATTCGACCGAGAAACCGTCAATTGCTGGGATGCTGCGAAACAACTGTGCTAACTCGGATAGCACGTCCGTCACTGAGGCCTGAGGAGCAGCGGTCTTACGATGCATTGCCGCAGGAAGCTCCGAGATCGTTACCCCGTGCATACTTCCAATATGCGAGCGAACGGAGTGTATAAGCCTCGTGTCCCTTGGCTACCGGATGGCGCGACCTATTCGCTGTGGAATCACTGAATGCCGAAACTGATCGGATACTCGAGGTCACGTAGCCAATGTGCGGTCGTGTGCCCTGCTGTGAGGATGAGGAAGCATTAAAGACAGTCTCTCGGACTGTCAATATAACGGAGCGTCCCGAGCAACGGACATATGCTCCGAATGTAAAATATCTGAACCACAACATGCGGTCCCCTATGTTGTCGGCTTCCTGCGATCTGTCCTCAATCTGCCGTCACTGGGTGAGTACTAAAGTAATTAAAGTGCTCACATCACCCAAATCTCCTTCCTAGACCGCAACGGACGAACCCGGCAGCCGAACCATTCGATGAATGTACGCTACACCGGGTGAGCTAGCGAATGTCACTCCGTAAGCGATAGACATATTCCATGAGCACTTATTGCCGCTAACTCTTCATTAACTATGACGACAGAGGCACACTTTTGAAAGACATCTCCATAACTCCTCGAACAAGAAACCAGAAATGCTTGGATAGCAAGCATAAAATAATAATATATGTAGCGTCGTTCAATAATTCGAAAGTTTGTGTGACATTATTGGACTATGTCGGAACTGAGGGACGATGTCCCTGAACCGAACCAAAAATTTCTAAGTCCACCGACGCTATCAGTTTCTTATCCGGCATCGCAGCATATGTTGTTCCGAAAGGGAAAGCTTGAAATCCACCGAATCCCTTTCGGTATCCCATCGGACCGGATGAAACTTTCGGACGTCCGTACCCGCTTCCGCGGAGCGTCCCGACCCAGCATCGTCGGATAAAATATATGCGACAGATTCAGTTGATGCTGGGATGCTGCGATAAACTGTGCTATTAAGGAAAGCACATCCGTTCCCGAGGCCTGTGCAGTAGCGGACTTACGATGCATTGCCGCTGGAAGCTCCGTGTACGTTGACTCCCGCACACTTCCTATGCGAACGTCCGGAGTCTGCAGGCCTCGAGTCCCCGGCTACCGACCCAGCGCTGTCGGATAATTCTCGATCCGACACCGTTTCTGTCGGCTGCTGGGATGCTGCGATAAGCTGTGCTATGTGCACAAGAATGTCCGGCGTCGAGACCTGCGGAGGCGCAGTCTATCGCTGCTTCGCGGAGGGCAGCTCCGCATCAGATGGCTCCCGCATACTTTTCCTATGCGAACGTCCGGAGTCCATCGGTCTCGAATCCCTGGCTGCCGGATGGTGTGACCTGGTCGCCGAAGAATCCTTGATCGGCGAAGCTGGTAATATATCGGCGGTCACGCAGCCAAGGTGCGGTCGTGTGCGCTGACGAGAAGAGGAAGCCTTAGCAGTCTCAGCGGACTGCCTATACAACGGAGCGTCCCGAGCGACGGACGTATGCTCCGCTAACTACACATTTGTACCACAACATCTGGGGCCAGATGTTGTTGAACGAGAGAGGGGCCTCTCTCGCTTGCCGTCCGGATGGACCGGAACGAGCTATGAACCGGACTAAAAGGCTTCCTCCGTTCTCCCTCCGATCCGCCGTCACTGGGTGTGCATTAATTAATTTTTATAGTGCTCGCATCACCCCAAAATTCCTTCTAGACCGCAACGGACGAACCCGGCTGCCGAACCATTCGGTGAATGGACGCTACACCGGGCGAGCTAGCGGACGTCAAAGGCCGTCGAACCTACTAGGGTCCTCTTAGGCAATTGGCGTATTACATGAGCACTTTTCCGCTAGCCCTTCATTAATTGTGACGACGGAGGCACACTGTTGGAAGACATCACAGATACATCACCCTAATCTTGATCGTCTGAAACAGAAATTGATAAAGTAGAGTGACCCTGCGGGGAAAGGACCGGAGTGTCCAAATCCCCAACAACATACCGTGACATACGCTTCCCATATTGTCATCGAAATCATACGATACAGAACAGGAGTTAATGCGAGTACACTGACCACATATAGAATGATAATAAGGTCAGAGGAAGACTTCCTCTTAAAGCAATTGATCAATATCCTTTCAATGTGAAAAGAAAACAAGTCCTGGTACTCGCACTAACCCCTGGCAATCAAAATACATAATAATAATATGATCCATTAATATAGAAAAAATAATTGAAATCAAAATATTTTGAAAAAATATTTTTTCAGAACAGCCCAAGTTTCTGAAAAGTAACGTTGAGCCCCAATGGATCCCAAGCCTAAGTGTGGACAAAAATTTTAAAAATATTTTAAACAATTTTTTCAACACTTACGAACAATAATAATGTATCTAGTTATGATTAAAATAACATAAAGATATTATTATTTAGAAATCCCCCCCTCACACAGAGGGCTGTTGTAAATGTAAACAATGAGTGTAAAAACACTAAAATAAGACTCCAGGCACCCAGGCCCGAAATCAGTTACCAAAAATACACCATCTGATGCAAAACAGAGACTTCCAGGGAAGAAACTGCAGAACATCAGATGGTAGATGCAGAACACAACGCCTAACCACCCGTAGGTGAAGACGTAAACATGGGGAAAGAACAGAATTCATTCTGTTATTCAGCTAAAACTCCCAAGAAAATTTAGTAATAATAATTACAAAAACTATGCCAAAAGCATGGGAGAATAGCAAGGGGAAACTTAAAGGACAGGGAGAGAGGAAAACACTTAAAAAACAGTGTAACTAAATAATCAGAATGACAACAAAATGGCTGCTGCCTTGAAATAGGTAACTTAACATAATTTCATTAAAAAATTTTAAGTTACAGCCCTGATAAAATTCTGTCACACATTCTTTTCCTCTCCTCCTTTTCTATCCTCCTTAGAATCACCATTTCACTAATATTTATGTGTCTGGAATCATTTAAACTGAGATTTAAAAGCACAAAGATCAGTCAGATGTTAACTGATGAAGGGCCAAACTTAGAATGATAAATGGCGCCAATTTCGGAACGTCCTTGACACTGCGCATGCGCAGTAGGGGCGAAGTGTGGAGGGCCTTTCAGGACATGTTTTCTTTAGTTTTAGATGCAAATTTTGGGGATTGGGGGCAAAATTTGTGTTTGGCCCTATATTTTAAGAGTTAGCACCAGCTATGTCTGGGTCATTGGTACAGTATAAAAATATAGGTGACTTATGCGACTCAACAAAACAACCCAGTTTGAAAGTAGGTTACGTCGCTTAGGATGCCCAAAATGTATACACAACAGACGTATTTTATAACACAGTATTTTCATTTCGATTTGCTGACGACTGTTAACTGTTGGGCTGTCTATTCCCAGAAAAACACGATTGGAATTGAAACACATGAAAAAAAGCTTTAGTGATGTCAAGAAAAGCTTTGTACAGGACACAAGTGTGGACGATCTTGAAAAAGGGTCCTCCTAAACATCGGAATGACATGAAATGACGCGGAATGACACCGGAATGCCATAAATGCATGCGGAATGACATTTCTTTTACAAAATACTCGACCCCAGAATGTATTTTGTTTATTAACTAACAAGGTACCTCCCAAGCAACCTTCTTACATCTGGTCCTGTTCACACTTTCAGACTTAGGAAATTATTAGCTTAGTAGACTTTGTTGAAAGGCAACCACAGGAGGGTGATGGGGGATTGGCATGAAGAAGAGGTGAGGGGTCATGAAGGAGAAGGTAGCAGTGGGGGATTTTCAGTCAATAATTACATTGTGATTTTTTAACCTGGCACAGATGCATCATAGACAACTGGACCTGGATTATTTGTATGTTAATGGAGGACCATAAATTGAAAATATGAAGGGGCGGCGGGGTGGTACATGAATATTCTTAATTTTCCCCACTTGCCTATGAAGTCTCCCTACATGACTCTGCAGTCTCCCTATTTTTTCTGGAGGGAGACTTGAAGTCTCCCTAAAATTCCCCCCTAGGCTGGTCCCTGGTTCTAACATATTTGATCACCAGATGGAAAAATAATTTCTTGTTCTCAGGCAATTATACCTCAATTTTATGAGGGAGGGAGGCTTTTTTTTTTCTTTTTGTTTATTCACAAAACAGTTCTGAAAACAATGGAATCAGAGATTTAACAACTTACACTATTATGTGGCAAACCAATGTTTTCAGCAGTGAAAATTTCCCATACCATGTAGTTGAAAATTTAACCAACTATATCTTGTTTGACAAAGCTCTGTGAATGCTGTCAAGCAAGGTATAGTTGGTTAAATATTTGTTCTACAAGTGCAAAATAGTGTTACAGAAGAGATTTCCAGGTAAAAAAAAGGTGATGAGACAGATTTTCTATGATGAGGGAGGTGTCTGAGAAACAAGAATTTTTTTTTAATAGCATAAGTATTATTTTTATTTTTAAGAAAATCACCTTTTGAACTGAAACATCTCTTGAACACTCCTCAATTCATGATTTCCTCGTAAAAGAAAGAACTTCTGTGGAGCCAATATTTTCTGTGCAAACAGATATGCAACCACCTACAGAAAATACCAAGACAAATTACAAGATAATATGTAATCACAAAAATGAGAAGTCAGAGAGAGATTATGAAGACTGCTTCAGTCAGAAGCACAACACCACACATAGAGCGGTCGCTTATCCGAAGTCTGTTGGAGCATAACTCAATATTGTAATTGTGACTTGGTAAAAATATTATTTCAATTTAAAACAAGAAGAATGTTACTAAGGTAACACATGCCCACCCCACCCCCCCCCCCCCTGTCACCTTCACCCTGCATATGCGGTAGAAACTATTATACGCGACACACCTTCTGACTGTCCTTAACATTTGTAAAAAGTTTAACAGTTGTACTATGATTCGTTTCTGAGTTATGGCTGAGACACGAATATTGACCGATTTTTAGTGTGACCTTGACCTTGAAGGTACGAACCCGTCTATGGTGTGTGACACATCCTCCCATGGTCCTTTATAATTGTGTGAAGTTTGATGACTGTGGACCTAACAGTTTCCGAGTTATTGGCTCGGAGACACACATACACACACCTAAGTCGGGGGGCATAAAAATACAGTGGAACACTATTAATGGAATAGTATAGATTAAGTGAATAAAAATGAAGGGTTAGATATATATTCAATTATTTGATTTGGCTTGATTTGGTAATAGACAGAGTATTATTATAATATAACTTGTTTGACAGAACAATGTCAAACAAGATAAAAACAAGACAGTCTAACAACATCCATATCCCCCGCAGACTTTTAAGTTATGATAGGAATAATCTCATTATTGACCTAGACATGTATTCATATCCAATAATGTCACTCACCAAATATCATTTAATTTCTTTAATCGCAACGGAAGATATCTTCCAAAAACCTGCAATTTTGGGAAATTCAAAGTCGACAAAGGCATAACTCTGGAAAATTATTTGAATCAAACTTTCTTTTCACGTCCACATATACACATTATACTCATACTGCACACCATGCTTTGTAAAAATCCAATGAAAAATGTAGGAGGAGTTAAGCAGACAAGCCTTTGAGATGGAAATTTTGCTATTTCCAAGGGCGTTAACCACAGAAAACTTGTTGCATTGAAAATTTCTGACCACATGCACATCTACACTTAATACTGATACTTCAGACCAAGTTTCGTAACAATTCACTGAAAACTGTGTGGGTGAGATATCGGGCGAATCTGCGGGCCAGGGAAGAACATCCACTTGTTGTTGCTGCAGATACTGTTGAACAACATGAGCTGCGTGGGGTCGGGCATTGTCCTGCTGTAGAATGACGCCGGGGCCGAGACGTTGCAGAAATGGGACAACAACAGGTGTAAGCACTTCATCACGATATCTGGCTGCATTGAGATTGCCATTAATAATGACCAGTTCAGTTCTGTTACGGGCAGTGATGCCACCCCACACCATGAGAGACCCTCCCCCATAATGGTTTCGCTCCACGACACATGGATCTGCGTAGCGTTCGTTTCGACGTCTGCACACTCTCTGGCGGCCATCTGATGATGAAAGATGGAAACGACATTCATCTGTGAATAAAACACATCGCCACCAGTGTAAGGGATGCCTGAGATGTTGGCTACACCACTGCAGTCGAGCACGACAATGACGTAACGTCAAAATCGGACGAATTGCAGGTCTTCGAGGACGTAAGCCGTATTCTCTCAGCCGGTTGATTTCTGTTTGAGGATGTATCCGTCTCAGGTTAGGGATGTTCCTGGCTGTCATTGTTGCCGTTTGTTGCCAGTTCCGGAGATGGACGACATGGATATACTGGTCTTGTGCAGGGGTGGTAACTCGGAGTCTCCAGGAGCGGGATCGGTCTCGAACGTCATCATGTTGTGCATGTCGATGGACTAGCCTGTCTGAAGTGTTACAGTGGCAGGTCAAATGCTGGGCAACCTCTCTGTGTGTTCTGCCAGCTCTAATCATACCCAGGGCAAGGAGACGTTGATTCATTGTCAATCTTGGCATGCTAATGTGGAGTCATTTTAACAGCAGCGCAAGTTTGAATGTGAACGATAGGAAGGCCTTACTTTAGTGTTTAAATACCCAAGGATTCACACTGCAGCATGAATTTTTAGACTCTCCACGTGCAAAACATGCCTTTTCACAAACGTGCAGCACGTCATTTAACGTTAATGCAATTTTAACGGCGAAAGCTGTTTTTGTGTTCAATATAACTTATTGATGAACAGGTTAACACTCTTTACACCTACAAAATTATTTTTTTGGAGTTTGATCAATTTCTGTAATGCACACTTTCTTTTTTGGGCGAGTATAGAAAAACATTCTGTGCAAACATCAAAGAACTGAGAATCAAAAATGACTACACACTACATAATATAGTAAACATGGATCAGACTATGGTTCGTTTTGACTCTATTCCTAACTATACAAATACATTTAAAGGAGAAAAAACATTGCGCATCGGAAATACAGGTACTTCAAAGAAAGGCTGTACGGTAGCTTTGGCAGCTCGTTCAAATGGAGAAAAGCTGCCGGCACACATAATTTTTAAAGATAGAAATGGGACTTTAGGTCTTGAGGTTCGACTGTACCACAGAATGTTAAAATATTCGCAACTTTAAATGGGTGGATGACATCTGAGGAAATGCAACACTGGATTAGGAAAGTTTGGGGTAGAAATGATGATGACGTGAGATGCTTAATTCTCCTGGACACATACAAACCCCATTATACAAAAGAGACAACCACTTTATTTGATAGGAGGGATACGGACCTCGTTCTGATTCCAGGAGGATGTACTCCTCTAATTCAACCCATGGACACCCACGTCAATCGGGTCTTCAAAAGTTCACTTCGCGACCTGTAGTCAGAGTGATTTGAGGAGGCTGTTCGAAATGTGTGTGGCAACTTTGTTCAGCCAACACAACGACATGTTATAAACTGGGTCAGTAAAGCTTGGCACAAAACTGACGACATTTCCATCATAAAAGCTTTCCTGTCAAGTGGAATAACAAACAATTTAGATGGAAGTGAAGATTACATGATGGGTTCACTTATTAAGAAATGTGGTGTGGACACTGGTGTATTTCCATCTGATGATGAAAGTTAAAAAATTTATAGTAATTTATATATTTTTTATACTTACCAATGACCCAGACATAGCTGGTGCTAACTCTTAAAATATAGGGCCAAACACAAATTTTGCCCCCCAATCCCCAAAATTTGCATCTAAAACTAAAGAAAACATGTCCAGAGAGGCCCTCCACACCTCGCCCCCACTGCGCATGCGCAGTGTCAAGGACGTTCCGAAATTGGCGCCATTTATCATTCTAATAACCAGTGCCTGGTAAGCGCTATGTACTCAGCGGGGAGGCAAGAGTTCCCAACTCCTGGGAGGGCCATCCCCGTCTGGGTCATTGGTAAGTATAAAAAATATATAAATTACTATAAATTTTTTAACATTTTTATACTGTACCAATGACCCAGACATAGCTGAATAGTAAAAAGGCTGGAGGGCCAAGGACATAGAGCAAAATGGAATACGCTCAATAAAATAAAATAGAGTCATCCCCTGTAGGGAAAAGAAGTAATAGGCCTTACATGTATCTTTCTTATTTATGATAAATTAGAAAGATACAACACCTTCCAAAAATTGAGCTTCATACATCCATGTACTCTATTAATATCCAATAATCCTTATACTAATAATTTTTAAAGTAAGCCAATAATAAAGTAAGTCTAGAGAATAGAGACTCTTATACTCCTAAAAGTGTGTGAGAATTGCATAATCATGTCCGTTGACATATGCAATATTCAAAAGCTATACTTTAAAAACTAAGACTTGAATGAATTTTATAAACTTAAACTTCTCACTAAACAACCATCCTAAAAACAGCTCAGAATTACTAACTCCGGAGGAGGTATCCCCTTGTTTTCATAGTAAAAACAGGTGACCCAAGGGAACACCCTCCCCCCCCCCCCTTTTTCTTGCCCTGGGTCAAATAGCCCAGAGCGAAGAGGGCAGCCGAACGGAGACACTGCCGAAACAGACAGCCTACCTAGCTATAGTAGCAACTGTTAAGTGAATGACATTCTGAGCAGTAGAAATAGACCTAACAATAGAGGCCTCCAGAAATGGACTCGATATTTCTGAGATAAAATTCATGAATGGATGGCTGAGCGCAATGAGCAGCCTTCAAAAATCTATAATAGAACACTATTAATGTAAGCCCAAGAAGTAGAAGAACTCTTACTTCATGAGCCGAAATCTTAAGCACAACTGCTAAGCCAATGATATACCATAAGCAGTACGCTAGTTAATAGAATCCATTAACAATAAAATGGAGCGTAACGTCCTTCTACTAGACATCAAAGACAGAAGAAGCTTACGCCCTTGTAATAAACAGATATCTGTTTATAAATACATAAACTGTACCCGGAAAGAGTAAAGGCCTATGCCCATACGAAGACGGAAGGACCTTAAAATAATAGGTTCCGGATAATAGGAGCCTAACTCTTATGCAACAATCCAACCTAAATAGTAACGGAAGTATTGATTCCGAAACTATGAAAGTGAAAATCATCCATCGATAGTGCATGAAACTCACTGACTCTACAGTAAAAGAGAAACCAACAGAATTACTGTCTAAAAGGTCAGAATTTGAAAACTACTGTTTCCAGAGGCTCAAATGATTACTTAGCTAAATAAGAACCTGAAGTTAAAATCCGTATAGGAATTTAATCTAAAGATTCTAAGTCTATTTATCAAAAAGTTACTAACTGACTTAGATAAAGAGACAAAAGACTCAATTGTAAACTATCGTAGAGTGCATAGGTATGAGGTAACATAAACCTATAACCTAAATAACAACAGGCTGCAGTAGATCTTGTGAAACAAGTATACTAAAAAATAGCAATGAGTAGTATGGAGGGATCAACCATATGAACATAATGATCCCTACACCACGACGGAAGAGCCTCCACTTTAGTCGCATAGAATAGCGAAGAAGAGGATCTCCTATAGTAAGAAATCGCGTCCAAAGCTCGTCCAGTACAGTGCTTACAATGCAATATGGACCACACAACGGAAAACATGAAGGTTGCGACCTTGCTGGTTGTGATAAAAATGACACGATTTACCCAGTGAAAAAAGATCCTCACATAGAGGAAGATTTCACGTTAAGATCCACAGTAGACAAGAGAGTAAATTACTCATGATCTCTGTGAAGATAGAGATGCTATCAACAGAAATATATTGTGGTTGTTTATCTTAGCAATACCTGCTAAAAACAACAGCGCCGGAGGATACGCTTATCCTATCATTCTGTCCTATAGATCAATAGAGCGTTAACAGTATTAGCTCAGAGATCTGGACAAGCCAACACATACGTCTGCAATTGATTAGCCAACTGTGTCATAAATAAAACATCATTGGGCGCTCCCATAGATAGCAAATCTGATTGAATACTTGTTTGTTGAGAGTCCATTCTGACAGCAACAAGCGACCCGTAAGAGAACGGGAGTGCGATAAAACAATCAGACGACCCAGAATATGACGGACCAAAACTGAACTTGGTGTACTATAACCAACAGACGGATTCTTTCCATTAAATTGAATAACGGAAACGAAAGAGTGCCTCCCTGGTTCCGGAGATACGCCACTACTGTCGAATTAAAGGACAGGAATTTGGGCATGCGTTTCTGAATAATGTTCATGCAATGACATAAAGCAAGCCTAAAAAACATTATTCCGCGGAAGTTAACTGATAGCTAAAAGACTGCGGAACCCAAAGACCCTGGCACTTCGAATCCGTAGGGATCAGTATATATCCCAATCTGTTTGACTGGCAACCGTCATAACAGCCACACTCGGGTCCGGCAACTGCGGCGGCACTCTCTGAGTCAACCACCGAATGTTTGCCCCAGTCTGAATCTCTTGTAACACTAGATAGACAAGAGAATGTATAAATCAAGCAATTCATGGATTGCCGGAAAGTTGCCGTCGAAGAGAAGCTCCTCCGAGAACGAAGCGACTCTGAGAGAGTTCTTAACCTACTATCCACGCGTGGATGTAGCTAGGGCTGCCTCACGTCTAACCAACTCCAATCAGCCACTGAAGGGCGGAGTTATACGTGAACAAACTACTGCCCTCAAAAGAAATTACATTGAGAATAATATCCCGTAAATCTTTTCTTGAAGACGTAATGATAACGCCTCAGTAAGGCGGATTACGTATAATAAAGCGTCTAAGTTAAGTCTAATATACATAATGTCGTTCCCAACATTGAAATTGGAAAAGACATAAACGGTGAAAAAGAATATATGCAGTCTTTAATCACACCGTCTAGACGCATATGAACTCTCGGTATGCCCTGCTCTGCCAAAATAAACTATATGTAAAAAAGATAAAATGGCAGAAATGAGCCACGCGGACAAGAAACTAAACTATCATGCTTAGTAGCCGTCTTGTATATATATAAATATATAGCGTCGAAAAATAAAACACATGTTGTAATGACAATATTGGACTGCGTCGGTAAGTCAGGGACAAAGTCCCTGTACCGATCGAAAAATCCGAGTCCAATGACGCTATAAGTCTCTTATCCAAGATCGCAGCAATGAAGTCCGAAAAATAATCACTGGAAGAAATGCCAGAAGATATGAAAGGCATCTTCCGATACTACTAAAGGGAAAACTCGAAATCTTTCGAATCCCTTTCGCCATCCTGTCGGACCCTATAAAGCGTTCGGTCGTCCGTAGCTTGATGCAACCGTGGACCGCACCGACCCAGCGCCGTCGGATAATTCCTGATTCGACCGAGAAACCGTCAATTGCTGGGATGCTGCGAAACAACTGTGCTAACTCGGATAGCACGTCCGTCACTGAGGCCTGAGGAGCAGCGGTCTTACGATGCATTGCCGCAGGAAGCTCCGAGATCGTTACCCCGTGCATACTTCCAATATGCGAGCGAACGGAGTGTATAGGCCTCGTGTCCCTTGGCTACCGGATGGCGCGACCTATTCGCTGTGGAATCACTGAATGCCGAAACTGATCGGATACTCGAGGTCACGTAGCCAATGTGCGGTCGTGTGCCCTGCTGTGAGGATGAGGAAGCATTAAAGACAGTCTCTCGGACTGTCAATATAACGGAGCGTCCCGAGCAACGGACATATGCTCCGAATGTAAAATATCTGAACCACAACATGCGGTCCCCTATGTTGTTGGCTTCCTCCGATCTGTCCTCAATCTGCCGTCACTGGGTGAGTACTAAAGTAATTAAAGTGCTCGCATCACCCAAATCTCCTTCCTAGACCGCAACGGACGAACCCGGCAGCCGAACCATTCGATGAATGTACGCTACACCGGGTGAGCTAGCGAATGTCACTCCGTAAGCGATAGACATATTCCATGAGCACTTATTGCCGCTAACTCTTCATTAACTATGACGACAGAGGCACACTTTTGAAAGACATCTCCATAACTCTTCGAACAAGAAACCAGAAATGCTTGGATAGCAAGCATAAAATAATAATATATATAGCGTCGTTCAATAATTCGAAAGTTTGTGTGACATTATTGGACTATGTCGGAACTGAGGGACGATGTCCCTGAACCGAACCAAAAATTTCTAAGTCCACCGACGCTATCAGTTTCTTATCCGGCATCGCAGCATATGTTGTTCCGAAAGGGAAAGCTTGAAATCCACCGAATCCCTTTCGGTATCCCGTCGGACCGGATGAAACTTTCGGACGTCCGTACCCGCTTCCGCGGAGCGTCCCGACCCAGCATCGTCGGATAAAATATATGCGACAGATTCAGTTGATGCTGGGATGCTGCGATAAACTGTGCTATTAAGGAAAGCACGTTCGTTCCCGAGGCCTGTGCAGTAGCGGACTTACGATGCATTGCCGCTGGAAGCTCCGTGAACGTTGACTCCCGCATACTTCCTATGCGAACGTCCGGAGTCTGCAGACCTCGAGTCCCCGGCTACCGACCCAGCGCTGTCGGATAATTCTCGATCCGACACCGTTTCTGTCGGCTGCTGGGATGCTGCGATAAGCTGTGCTATGTGCACAAGAATGTCCGGCGTCGAGACCTGCGGAGGCGCAGTCTATCGCTGCTTCGCCGAGGGCAGCTCCGCATCAGATGGCTCCCGCATACTTTTCCTATGCGAACGTCCGGAGTCCATCGGTCTCGAATCCCTGGCTGCCGGATGGTGTGACCTGGTCGCCGAAGAATCCTTGATCGGCGAAGCTGGTAATATATCGGCGGTCACGCAGCCAAGGTGCGGTCGTGTGCGCTGACGAGAAGAGGAAGCCTTAGCAGTCTCAGCGGACTGCCTATACAACGGAGCGTCCCGAGCGACGGACGTATGCTCCGCTAACGACACATTTGTACCACAACATCTGGGGCCAGATGTTGTTGAACGAGAGAGGGGCCTCTCTCGCTTGCCGTCCGGATGGACCGGAACGAGCTATGAACCGGACTAAAAGGCTTCCTCCGTTCTCCCTCCGATCCGCCGTCACTGGGTGTGCATTAAGTTAATTTATAGTGCTCGCATCACCCCAAAATTCCTTCTAGACCGCAACGGACGGACCCGGCTGCCGAACCATTCGGTGAATGGACGCTACACCGGGCGAGCTAGCGGACGTCAAAGGCCGTCGAACCTACTAGGGTCCTCTTAGGCAATTGGCGTATTACATGAGCACTTTTCCGCTAGCCCTTCATTAATTGTGACTACGGAGGCACACTGTTGGAAGACATCACAGATACATCACCCTAATCTTGATCGTCTGAAATAGAAATTGATAAAGTAGAGTGACCCTGCGGGGAAAGGACCGGAGTGTCCAAATCCCCAACAACATACCGTGACATACGCTTCCCATATTGTCATCGAAATCATACGATACAGAACCGGAGTTAATGCGAGTACACTGACCACATATAGAATGATAATAAGGTCAGAGGAAGACTTCCTCTTAAAACAATAGATCAATATCCTTTCAATGTGAAAAGAAAACAAGTCCTGGTACTCGCACTAACCCCTGGCAATCAAAATACATAATAATAATATGATCCATTAATATAGAAAAAATAATTGAAATCAAAATATTTTGAAAAAATATTTTTTCAGAACAGCCCAAGTTTCTGAAAAGTAACGTTGAGCCCCAATGGATCCCAAGCCTAAGTGTGGACAAAAATTTTAAAAATATTTTAAACAATTTATTCAACACTTACGAACAATAATAATGTATCTAGTTATGATTGAAATAACATAAAGATATTATTATTTAGAAATCCCCCCCTCACACAGAGGGCTGTTGTAAATGTAAACAATGAGTGTAAAAACACTAAAATAAGACTCCAGGCACCCAGGCCCGAAATCAGTTACCAAAAATACACCATCTGATGCAAAACAGAGACTTCCAGGGAAGAAACTGCAGAACATCAGATGGTAGATGCAGAACACAACGCCTAACCACCCGTAGGTGAAGACGTAAACATGGGGAAAGAACAGAATTCATTCTGTTATTCAGCTAAACTCCCAAGAAATTTTAGTAATAATAATTACAGAAATTATGCCAAAAGCATGGGAGAATAGCAAGGGGGAACTTAAAGGACAGGGAGAGAGGAAAAACACTTGTAAAAACAGTGTAACTAAATAATCAGAATGACAACAAAATGGCTGCTGCCTTGAAAATAGGTAACTTAACATAATTTCATTAAAAAATTTTAAGTTACAGCCCTGATAATATTCTGTCACACATTCTTTTCCTCTCCTCCTTTTCTATCCTCCTTAGAATCACCATTTCACTAATATTTATTTGTCTGGCATCATTTAAACTGAGATTTAAAAGCACAAAGATCAGTCAGATGTTAACTGATGAAGGGCCAAACTTAGAATGATAAATGGCGCCAATTTCGGAACGTCCTTGACACTGCGCATGCGCAGTGGGGGCGAGGTGTGGAGGGCCTCTCTGGACATGTTTTCTTTAGTTTTAGATGCAAATTTTGGGGATTGGGGGGCAAAATTTGTGTTTGGCCCTATATTTTAAGAGTTAGCACCAGCTATGTCTGGGTCATTGGTACAGTATAAAAATATGAGGGTGCATGTGCTGTCAGTGCGGACAGCGAGACACCATCTGGTGTTTTATTTCCAGAAGATGGTGGGGAGTCAGATGAAGAGCTTGAGTTTGGCTCTTTTGATTCCCAAGATCTTGTATTATAAATGATTTTATTTGCATAATTATGCTGTTGTGAGTCGCTAAATTTTAAAATGTGCAAGCATGCACCAATGACGATACCCTGTGGGATACCACAAGGTATCGTTATTGGTGCACGCTTACACAATTTAAAATTCAGTCGACTCAAAAAATTTACCACTGAAAATGTATTGGTGCCACAGTAAATTCCTATAAGGGGGGGGGGGGGGGGGGGGAGGGGGGGAGGAGTAGGTCGCTAAATATTAAATTGTGTAAGCACGCACCAATGACGCTACCACAGGGTATCGTTATTGGTGTACGCTTACACAATTTAAAATTTAGTCGACTCCACAAATTTACCACTGAAAATGTATTGGTGCCACAGTAAATTCCTAAAGGGGATCAAGGAGTAGGTCGCTAAATGTTTATTTACAAAATGAGCTAAATTTTAAAATGTGCAAGCATGCACCAATGATGATACCCTGTGGGATACCACAAGGTATCGTTATTGGTGCACGCTTACACAATTTAAAATTCAGTCAACTCAAGAAATTTACCACTGAAAGTTAAAAAATTTATAGTAATTTATATATTTTTTATACTTACCAATGACCCAGACATAGCTGGTGCTAACTCTTAAAATATAGGGCCAAACACAAATTTTGCCCCCCAATCCCCAAAATTTGCATCTAAAACTAAAGAAAACATGTCCAGAGAGGCCCTCCACACCTCGCCCCCACTGCGCATGCGCAGTGTCAAGGACGTTCCGAAATTGGCGCCATTTATCATTCTAATAACCAGTGCCTGGTAAGCGCTATGTACTCAGCGGGGAGGCAAGAGTTCCCAACTCCTGGGAGGGCCATCCCCGTCTGGGTCATTGGTAAGTATAAAAAATATATAAATTACTATAAATTTTTTAACATTTTTATACTGTACCAATGACCCAGACATAGCTGAATAGTAAAAAGGCTGGAGGGCCAAGGACATAGAGCAAAATGGAATACGCTCAATAAAATAAAATAGAGTCATCCCCTGTAGGGAAAAGAAGTAATAGGCCTTACATGTATCTTTCTTATTTATGATAAATTAGAAAGATACAACACCTTCCAAAAATTGAGCTTCATACATCCATGTACTCTATTAATATCCAATAATCCTTATACTAATAATTTTTAAAGTAAGCCAATAATAAAGTAAGTCTAGAGAATAGAGACTCTTATACTCCTAAAAGTGTGTGAGAATTGCATAATCATGTCCGTTGACATATGCAATATTCAAAAGCTATACTTTAAAAACTAAGACTTGAATGAATTTTATAAACTTAAACTTCTCACTAAACAACCATCCCAATAACAGCTCAGAATTACTAACTCCGGAGGAGGTATCCCCTTGTTTTCATAGTAAAAACAGGTGACCCAAGGGAACACCCTCCCCCCCCCCCCTTTTTCTTGCCCTGGGTCAAATAGCCCAGAGCGAAGAGGGCAGCCGAACGGAGACACTGCCGAAACAGACAGCCTACCTAGCTATAGTAGCAACTGTTAAGTGAATGACATTCTGAGCAGTAGAAATAGACCTAACAATAGAGGCCTCCAGAAATGGACTCGATATTTCTGAGATAAAATTCATGAATGGATGGCTGAGCGCAATGAGCAGCCTTCAAAAATCTATAATAGAACACTATTAATGTAAGCCCAAGAAGTAGAAGAACTCTTACTTCATGAGCCGAAATCTTAAGCACAACTGCTAAGCCAATGATATACCATAAGCAGTACGCTAGTTAATAGAATCCATTAACAATAAAATGGAGCGTAACGTCCTTCTACTAGACATCAAAGACAGAAGAAGCTTACGCCCTTGTAATAAACAGATATCTGTTTATAAATACATAAACTGTACCCGGAAAGAGTAAAGGCCTATGCCCATACGAAGACGGAAGGACCTTAAAATAATAGGTTCCGGATAATAGGAGCCTAACTCTTATGCAACAATCCAACCTAAATAGTAACGGAAGTATTGATTCCGAAACTATGAAAGTGAAAATCATCCATCGATAGTGCATGAAACTCACTGACTCTACAGTAAAAGAGAAACCAACAGAATTACTGTCTAAAAGGTCAGAATTTGAAAACTACTGTTTCCAGAGGCTCAAATGATTACTTAGCTAAATAAGAACCTGAAGTTAAAATCCGTATAGGAATTTAATCTAAAGATTCTAAGTCTATTTATCAAAAAGTTACTAACTGACTTAGATAAAGAGACAAAAGACTCAATTGTAAACTATCGTAGAGTGCATAGGTATGAGGTAACATAAACCTATAACCTAAATAACAACAGGCTGCAGTAGATCTTGTGAAACAAGTATACTAAAAAATAGCAATGAGTAGTATGGAGGGATCAACCATATGAACATAATGATCCCTACACCACGACGGAAGAGCCTCCACTTTAGTCGCATAGAATAGCGAAGAAGAGGATCTCCTATAGTAAGAAATCGCGTCCAAAGCTCGTCCAGTACAGTGCTTACAATGCAATATGGACCACACAACGGAAAACATGAAGGTTGCGACCTTGCTGGTTGTGATAAAAATGACACGATTTACCCAGTGAAAAAAGATCCTCACATAGAGGAAGATTTCACGTTAAGATCCACAGTAGACAAGAGAGTAAATTACTCATGATCTCTGTGAAGATAGAGATGCTATCAACAGAAATATATTGTGGTTGTTTATCTTAGCAATACCTGCTAAAAACAACAGCGCCGGAGGATACGCTTATCCTATCATTCTGTCCTATAGATCAATAGAGCGTTAACAGTATTAGCTCAGAGATCTGGACAAGCCAACACATACGTCTGCAATTGATTAGCCAACTGTGTCATAAATAAAACATCATTGGGCGCTCCCATAGATAGCAAATCTGATTGAATACTTGTTTGTTGAGAGTCCATTCTGACAGCAACAAGCGACCCGTAAGAGAACGGGAGTGCGATAAAACAATCAGACGACCCAGAATATGACGGACCAAAACTGAACTTGGTGTACTATAACCAACAGACGGATTCTTTCCATTAAATTGAATAACGGAAACGAAAGAGTGCCTCCCTGGTTCCGGAGATACGCCACTACTGTCGAATTAAAGGACAGGAATTTGGGCATGCGTTTCTGAATAATGTTCATGCAATGACATAAAGCAAGCCTAAAAAACATTATTCCGCGGAAGTTAACTGATAGCTAAAAGACTGCGGAACCCAAAGACCCTGGCACTTCGAATCCGTAGGGATCAGTATATATCCCAATCTGTTTGACTGGCAACCGTCATAACAGCCACACTCGGGTCCGGCAACTGCGGCGGCACTCTCTGAGTCAACCACCGAATGTTTGCCCCAGTCTGAATCTCTTGTAACACTAGATAGACAAGAGAATGTATAAATCAAGCAATTCATGGATTGCCGGAAAGTTGCCGTCGAAGAGAAGCTCCTCCGAGAACGAAGCGACTCTGAGAGAGTTCTTAACCTACTATCCACGCGTGGATGTAGCTAGGGCTGCCTCACGTCTAACCAACTCCAATCAGCCACTGAAGGGCGGAGTTATACGTGAACAAACTACTGCCCTCAAAAGAAATTACATTGAGAATAATATCCCGTAAATCTTTTCTTGAAGACGTAATGATAACGCCTCAGTAAGGCGGATTACGTATAATAAAGCGTCTAAGTTAAGTCTAATATACATAATGTCGTTCCCAACATTGAAATTGGAAAAGACATAAACGGTGAAAAAGAATATATGCAGTCTTTAATCACACCGTCTAGACGCATATGAACTCTCGGTATGCCCTGCTCTGCCAAAATAAACTATATGTAAAAAAGATAAAATGGCAGAAATGAGCCACGCGGACAAGAAACTAAACTATCATGCTTAGTAGCCGTCTTGTATATATATAAATATATAGCGTCGAAAAATAAAACACATGTTGTAATGACAATATTGGACTGCGTCGGTAAGTCAGGGACAAAGTCCCTGTACCGATCGAAAAATCCGAGTCCAATGACGCTATAAGTCTCTTATCCAAGATCGCAGCAATGAAGTCCGAAAAATAATCACTGGAAGAAATGCCAGAAGATATGAAAGGCATCTTCCGATACTACTAAAGGGAAAACTCGAAATCTTTCGAATCCCTTTCGCCATCCTGTCGGACCCTATAAAGCGTTCGGTCGTCCGTAGCTTGATGCAACCGCGGACCGCACCGACCCAGCGCCGTCGGATAATTCCTGATTCGACCGAGAAACCGTCAATTGCTGGGATGCTGCGAAACAACTGTGCTAACTCGGATAGCACGTCCGTCACTGAGGCCTGAGGAGCAGCGGTCTTACGATGCATTGCCGCAGGAAGCTCCGAGATCGTTACCCCGTGCATACTTCCAATATGCGAGCGAACGGAGTGTATAGGCCTCGTGTCCCTTGGCTACCGGATGGCGCGACCTATTCGCTGTGGAATCACTGAATGCCGAAACTGATCGGATACTCGAGGTCACGTAGCCAATGTGCGGTCGTGTGCCCTGCTGTGAGGATGAGGAAGCATTAAAGACAGTCTCTCGGACTGTCAATATAACGGAGCGTCCCGAGCAACGGACATATGCTCCGAATGTAAAATATCTGAACCACAACATGCGGTCCCCTATGTTGTTGGCTTCCTCCGATCTGTCCTCAATCTGCCGTCACTGGGTGAGTACTAAAGTAATTAAAGTGCTCGCATCACCCAAATCTCCTTCCTAGACCGCAACGGACGAACCCGGCAGCCGAACCATTCGATGAATGTACGCTACACCGGGTGAGCTAGCGAATGTCACTCCGTAAGCGATAGACATATTCCATGAGCACTTATTGCCGCTAACTCTTCATTAACTATGACGACAGAGGCACACTTTTGAAAGACATCTCCATAACTCTTCGAACAAGAAACCAGAAATGCTTGGATAGCAAGCATAAAATAATAATATATATAGCGTCGTTCAATAATTCGAAAGTTTGTGTGACATTATTGGACTATGTCGGAACTGAGGGACGATGTCCCTGAACCGAACCAAAAATTTCTAAGTCCACCGACGCTATCAGTTTCTTATCCGGCATCGCAGCATATGTTGTTCCGAAAGGGAAAGCTTGAAATCCACCGAATCCCTTTCGGTATCCCGTCGGACCGGATGAAACTTTCGGACGTCCGTACCCGCTTCCGCGGAGCGTCCCGACCCAGCATCGTCGGATAAAATATATGCGACAGATTCAGTTGATGCTGGGATGCTGCGATAAACTGTGCTATTAAGGAAAGCACGTTCGTTCCCGAGGCCTGTGCAGTAGCGGACTTACGATGCATTGCCGCTGGAAGCTCCGTGAACGTTGACTCCCGCATACTTCCTATGCGAACGTCCGGAGTCTGCAGACCTCGAGTCCCCGGCTACCGACCCAGCGCTGTCGGATAATTCTCGATCCGACACCGTTTCTGTCGGCTGCTGGGATGCTGCGATAAGCTGTGCTATGTGCACAAGAATGTCCGGCGTCGAGACCTGCGGAGGCGCAGTCTATCGCTGCTTCGCCGAGGGCAGCTCCGCATCAGATGGCTCCCGCATACTTTTCCTATGCGAACGTCCGGAGTCCATCGGTCTCGAATCCCTGGCTGCCGGATGGTGTGACCTGGTCGCCGAAGAATCCTTGATCGGCGAAGCTGGTAATATATCGGCGGTCACGCAGCCAAGGTGCGGTCGTGTGCGCTGACGAGAAGAGGAAGCCTTAGCAGTCTCAGCGGACTGCCTATACAACGGAGCGTCCCGAGCGACGGACGTATGCTCCGCTAACGACACATTTGTACCACAACATCTGGGGCCAGATGTTGTTGAACGAGAGAGGGGCCTCTCTCGCTTGCCGTCCGGATGGACCGGAACGAGCTATGAACCGGACTAAAAGGCTTCCTCCGTTCTCCCTCCGATCCGCCGTCACTGGGTGTGCATTAAGTTAATTTATAGTGCTCGCATCACCCCAAAATTCCTTCTAGACCGCAACGGACGAACCCGGCTGCCGAACCATTCGGTGAATGGACGCTACACCGGGCGAGCTAGCGGACGTCAAAGGCCGTCGAACCTACTAGGGTCCTCTTAGGCAATTGGCGTATTACATGAGCACTTTTCCGCTAGCCCTTCATTAATTGTGACGACGGAGGCACACTGTTGGAAGACATCACAGATACATCACCCTAATCTTGATCGTCTGAAATAGAAATTGATAAAGTAGAGTGACCCTGCGGGGAAAGGACCGGAGTGTCCAAATCCCCAACAACATACCGTGACATACGCTTCCCATATTGTCATCGAAATCATACGATACAGAACCGGAGTTAATGCGAGTACACTGACCACATATAGAATGATAATAAGGTCAGAGGAAGACTTCCTCTTAAAACAATAGATCAATATCCTTTCAATGTGAAAAGAAAACAAGTCCTGGTACTCGCACTAACCCCTGGCAATCAAAATACATAATAATAATATGATCCATTAATATAGAAAAAATAATTGAAATCAAAATATTTTGAAAAAATATTTTTTCAGAACAGCCCAAGTTTCTGAAAAGTAACGTTGAGCCCCAATGGATCCCAAGCCTAAGTGTGGACAAAAATTTTAAAAATATTTTAAACAATTTATTCAACACTTACGAACAATAATAATGTATCTAGTTATGATTGAAATAACATAAAGATATTATTATTTAGAAATCCCCCCCTCACACAGAGGGCTGTTGTAAATGTAAACAATGAGTGTAAAAACACTAAAATAAGACTCCAGGCACCCAGGCCCGAAATCAGTTACCAAAAATACACCATCTGATGCAAAACAGAGACTTCCAGGGAAGAAACTGCAGAACATCAGATGGTAGATGCAGAACACAACGCCTAACCACCCGTAGGTGAAGACGTAAACATGGGGAAAGAACAGAATTCATTCTGTTATTCAGCTAAACTCCCAAGAAATTTTAGTAATAATAATTACAGAAATTATGCCAAAAGCATGGGAGAATAGCAAGGGGGAACTTAAAGGACAGGGAGAGAGGAAAAACACTTGTAAAAACAGTGTAACTAAATAATCAGAATGACAACAAAATGGCTGCTGCCTTGAAAATAGGTAACTTAACATAATTTCATTAAAAAATTTTAAGTTACAGCCCTGATAATATTCTGTCACACATTCTTTTCCTCTCCTCCTTTTCTATCCTCCTTAGAATCACCATTTCACTAATATTTATTTGTCTGGCATCATTTAAACTGAGATTTAAAAGCACAAAGATCAGTCAGATGTTAACTGATGAAGGGCCAAACTTAGAATGATAAATGGCGCCAATTTCGGAACGTCCTTGACACTGCGCATGCGCAGTGGGGGCGAGGTGTGGAGGGCCTCTCTGGACATGTTTTCTTTAGTTTTAGATGCAAATTTTGGGGATTGGGGGGCAAAATTTGTGTTTGGCCCTATATTTTAAGAGTTAGCACCAGCTATGTCTGGGTCATTGGTACAGTATAAAAATATGTATTGGTGCCACAGTAAATTCCTATGGGGGGGGGGGGGGGGAGGAGTAGGTCGCTAAATATTAAATTATGTAAGCACGCACCAATGACGCTACCACAGGGTATCGTTATTGGTGCACACTTACACAATTTAAAATTTAGTCGACTCCACAAATTTACCACTGAAAATGTATTGGTGCCACAGTAAATTCCTAAAGGGGATCAAGGAGTAGGTCGCTAAATGTTTATTTACAAAATGAGATTATTTATCGTATCAATACTCACCACCACTTTTAAATCCTAAATGAAGTTAATAATCCGAAATAAATCATGGTTTAATCCATTTTGTTGGAATAAATGGACAACAAAATTTCGAGCACATTTAGTGTCATTTTTCCAGAACATAAATTACCCGCAATTCTGGGCTAGCGGGCCGTTTTCATTATTAATTAAATTATTAAAAAAAATCTCAATTCCTGTGAACAAACTAATTTGCACCTGGTGTGAATTCGCACAAAATGAGAATTTTTGGTTTCTTTGCATGTCACCTGAGAGGCGAGTTCATGCACGTACATCTTTGTGGTTTGTGCTATTTTGGGCAGTTTTTTAATCACGTGTTTTATTTTATATTCGCATTATTCATTTGATGTTTTATTGAGTAATTAGTGTTATTGAGTAATAAAAAAGATAAAATTGGGTTCGTTGTATTGTTATTTTGTCACTTCAAGTGGATTCCCTTTGATGAGATTGTATAGTTGGCTTGTTTGGGCATTTAATTTGCTGGTTTCCATCCTTGTTTGCACATGATGCAATTACCAGAAACAACAATGTTTACTGAAAAAAATATGAACAACACACGTGGATTTAATAAACTTTTATTCACAGAGCAGCTGAAATATGAGTAAATATATTAAAATAATAAAAAAAAAAATAATTGAACACTGAAAGTAAAACATGTTACATACTCATTGGTGAGTTGACAAATGATACTGAATGCTGATTTTGTATTTCGTTCATAAAGTGAATGAAGTGGGATCGTCATTTTATCAGTATCGTTTATCAATAAAGAAAAACCCAGTCACAGACTCAGGTCTTCATGTTTAAGCCCATCCCTCGATTTGTTCTCAACCCACTGCAAGCACCCCCTGGGCTTAGACACAGGTCAGTACGCTACTCATATGGCAAACCAAGTTTCATAAAAATCCAATGAAAAATGCAGGCGGAGTTAAGCGGACAAGCATTTGAGTTCAAAATTTTGCTATTACCAAGGGCCATTTTGTCGCATTATTTCTTGGTTAGTCTTCAACTGGCTGGTGAAATAGGACTCCTTTTTTTTTTTTATAAAATTGTAAAGTATGGAAGAGCATCATTTCTTGTTTTGTCCTCAAGAGAATGATAGTGCCAGTGACTAAAACCATTTTGCAGAATGAAAAATGATTTTAGTCACTGCCTCTATCATTCCCCATAAGGTTTTCATTGGAAACTAACCCAAGAAATGAAGGTTTGAATGAGTGAAGTCAAGGAGGTATGAGGAGGAAATGAATTTGTTCTAAAAACGACCTCTAACATTAGTTTGTAGAAAACGTCAAATGAAATCTTGCTGTAAACTGACTGTCATAAGAACTGATGCTCTGAATGGGTATTGATGCAAGTCAGGAAAAATACATCAAAAATACATCTTCATTTCAATTCACATGCATAGTTTCAAAGGTTGATATATGTACTGTTATTGTGGGTGGTTCAAAGAACATCTGATAGAAGGGGATATAACTGGTTGTTTACATATCAATATTCATTAATCACACATGCTTTAAATTCTGTAATTTTGTGTAAATTGTGTTTTCAATTTTTTGTGTGAATGGATGAAATAAACGTTCATGTATGCATGAAAAAAATAGCCAGCTATAAGTCCACTTAAACGATGAGTGGCAATGTATGGAACCATGTGTGATTTGTTTGCATAATGCTGCACTCCCACCCACCCCCTCCCAATGTGAATGATGGAAACAAAGATAATATGGCACATTCTTCTAGTCTCAACAGTTCTGGAATGTCAACATTCCATTCTTTCTTTCAACTCTGGTGCTGGTACATTGTAATACATAAAAAAATACACACCAAAGGACACAAATGATATAAAATTTTACCATTTGTGGTACAGGTGTCAAATTGCCAAGCAAATTATGGTCACTGCTAATCAATTTCTAGATCTGCATAGCTGAATTGCTAATCAAAATTTAGAAAACAAAGGCCACACAAAGAAGATCTTCTGTTTCTCAGGCTATTATTTGTAAAATTCCATGCGGGCGAGTGGTTTTTTATTTTATTTTTTATTTCTGTAATTATTTCTTTGCCATCAAATGTTCATGTTCTCGGTTAATGTTTAAGGCTTCATAACCTACAGAATAGCATGGGTGGTTGTGTATTTCGTCCCTTGAGAGCAAGAAGGCTTTCCAATGCTAAAGCAGTGCAAAGCCTTCTTGCACTCTAGGGACAAATTTATCAATTTTTTTAACTTTGGTAAAATATCAGATATAAATCATTTATTTTTTATTTGTTTTAAGTTTACATTGGTTATAAAAAGAGAGCATGTGGCAGCCTAAAGGACGATGCGGGAGGGCCTGAGAAACAAATTTTTAATTTTTGTAGGCCAAATTGTTCCTTGTTAATATTTCCAAGGTATCTTATAAGTACTGACGTCTAAAAGTTATGTAAAGCACTGAAATTTTGAAAAATTACACAAGAATATTTTTGTAGATCATATCTATTCATCTGTTAATAGATATTTACTCTGTAGCTTATACAGGTCGTTGTGCATACTGCAAACAAACAATCATTTTGTTTGCCTACTGTTCGCCCTTCAAAGAAATAAAAAGAAAGAAAATAAGGTGACAATTTTCCAGTCGTCTACATTACTGCGCCATAGGAAAATATAAAGAACATATTGCTGCTAGTAGTCATCTGTTAACACTTCTTGAACCAAGATCTACTTTACTATAGCGATGAAATTTGGTGTTCATTAACTTTGGACATGAAGTGGTGTGATGTAAAACACTATAGGAAAGGGCTCAGAGTCCTTTCCAACAGTGTTTTACCTCAGAGTGCCTCTTCAGCCCACTGAAAGAATTTTAGGAATTAAGCTGCAGTTTTCTAACCTGCATATCTAAGCCTTTGTACTAATACCGGTAAACACATCCATTGTAGTTTATATCGCTTTTGTAAAAAAAATATCAAAAAAGGGATTGTCAGATAAAAAAAAGCTTAATTTCTAATTTGTACAGGCCTGCTTCATGAAAAGTAGAAGATAAAATTTGCACAAAGGTTGCAGTACATGGTTTGATGTTTTATCATAATATGTATTTAACAGGGTTATTCTATAAAGCAAAACCTGAGTTGAATCTAGTGGATCAAGAACACATCAAAATGCTAAAAATAGTAAATCGTTCACCCAACAGAAAATTCACAAAATTCCACCTTCAAATGATAAAAAAAAAATCAAACAGATTGGACAGGATTTTGAACTCCAGTGATGGTGAGATGGAGGTTTGGGGAGGTTGGGCAGGATTTGAACTCCAGTGATGGTGAGATGGAGGTTTGGGGAGGTTGGACAGGATTTGAATTCCAGTGATGGTGAGATGGAGGTTTGGGGAGGGGGTTGAACTCCAGTGATGGTGAGATGGAGGTTTGGGGAGGTTGGACAGGATTTGAACTCCAGTGATGGTGAGATGGAGGTTTGGGGAAGGAGATGAACTCCAGTGATGGTGAGGTGGAGGTTTGGGGAGGTGGTTGAACTCCAGTGATGGTGAGATGCAGGTTTGGGGAGGGGGTTGAACTCCACTTTGGTGATGGTGAGATGGAGGTTTGGGAAGGGAGTTGAACTCCAGTGACGGTGAGATGGAGGTTTGGGGAGAATTGAATACGGGTATCAATATCAAATACAAAAGGCCCCCACGGGGCTTGAGACACTCACATGACAAAGTTGTTAAAAAAAGGATTTAATTAGCATCTAAGGTTAGTTCACCCTTTACTAAACACCGCTTTTTCAAAAAAATAAACTGAATATCACATTTTTTGAAAAAAATTCTCACAATTTTTCAATAAAACTAAACACATATGGATATCATAAGAACCGGCTTGACAAGCCAGTTCTAATGACATCCATATTTGTTTGGTTTTATCAAGAGATTTGTAAGATATTTTAGGCTGTGGTAGGCTTATTTTGTTTAATTTACTGACCTTTTTTTGGCTGCTATGTTAAGTAAAGGGTTAACAGTACAGAGATTGAAGTCATGTAATTATTTATAATTCAGTTGGCCATGTTACATGGTTTTTTTCTAGTACTGAGATGCTACCACAGACATAATGTCCAACGAAATGAAGGTCATTGTCACATTAGTCAAAACAAAAACATGCTTATCCAATACAATAGTTTTAATTATTGCCTTAAACTAGAGCTGTAGGTTAACCGAAACCGAACCGAGGTTTTTAGTTTTTTTAAAAAACCGAAACCAAAACCGTCGACATCCCGTAATCTAAGGTTTTTCGTTTTTTATTAAATACTCTCTTGCTGCAGAAATTCCCAGAATGTAGCCATCCCAGAGTAGTGAGAGTACCCAGACACTGCCAATGGCAGTGTCTGGGCACTCTCACTACTCTGGGAAGGCTACATTCTGTGAATTTCTGACATTTCAGTTTAGTTGTGTTTACAGCTTTCCTTAAGTTGCGTGTAGGAGTCAGACCTCGAAAAATGGCCAAGCACAATAAAAGTTCTGTATATTTAGGTAATTATTATATTGGCCTTCCTGATTCTTCATGTATTATAGCTTATTTCGGGCATTCATTGAGTTTCACTCAATTTCACTACCATTCAGTTATGACTCCGGACATAAGAATGAGTTTTATTGAATTTTACTTGGCCTCATGAACAAACTGAAAACCGAACCAAACCGAGGTTTTTCTAACACCTGAAAAACAAAAACCGAAACCGAACAAGACATTTAAAAACCTACAGCTCTACCTTAAACCTAAGACACAATTTTGGGAATAAATATATAAATCGGGACTATGAACACAGATCAGTGAGTATATGAAAAGTGTTACAGTGGAGCCCACTTAATTGGATATCTCTTAACTGAATAACCTCTGTTAATTGAATATTATTTCCCAACACAAAACCATTTGCCATACCCCCAGTACAAATCTGACCTGTTAATTAAATATAGGTTATAGAGTAAACTCCTGTTAACCCTTTACCTAAAAATCGCCCGTATCCGCCCACATAATATACAAATTGAGCAGTTGAAAAAATTAAATTTTTCGAAATATTTCAACGAAACCATATCATGTGACCCCTCATTGGAACGACCTCATTGAGCCCGTTCCAATGAGGGGTCACTTGATATGGCTTTGTTGAAATTTTTTGAAAAATTAAAAAAAATTATATTTAAAATAATAAATTTTGATATTGTCTGCATTGGGTAAAGGGTTAACTGAATAAAAAATCTTGTAACCTGTCGTGAAATTACCCTGACTCTCCCCTGTTTTTGTTTGTTTATAGACCTATTTGGCCTCAGTACATCCAATATAGGCATTTAATCTATTATATCTTGTTTGACAGAGCTCACTGAGCTCTGTCAAACAAGATATAATAGAATAAATGCTAAGTTTATCTCTATAATACAGGAAAGTGACACAATCCCTGTTAATTGAATATTCCTGTTAATTGAATAATTTTCATTGACAAAGTGGCTATTTAATTAACAGGGTTCCACTGTATCTGAACAGAATTTGAAACAAAAATAGAATATTTGGGGAATGACAGAATAGAATGACTCAATGAGTTCAACATTTCTGTAAAAATAATATTAAATCAAGTTTGAGAGAGTACATTATCTATCATATACCTGTTGTTTAAAACAATGCTGGAATCGATACAGTATCATTTTAAATACAGTGGACCCCATTTAATTGGATATCTCTTAATTGAATAACCCTGTTGAGTGAATATAACTTTCAAACAAAACCGTTTTGCATACCTCAGTATAAATTTGACTTGTTATTTTCATATATGTTAACCCTTTACCCAACGCAGACGATAACAAAATTTATTATTTTAAATATAATTTTTTTAATTTTTTCAAAAAATTTCAACAAAACCATATCATGTGATCCCTCGTTGGAACGAGCTCGTTCCAACTAGGGGTCACATGATATGGTTTTGTTGAAATTTTTTTTAAAATATTATTTTTTCAACTGCTGAATTTGCATATCACGCAGGCAGATGCGGGCAATTCGTTGGTTAAAGGGTTAAAGAGTAAACTCTGGTTAACTGAATGAAAAATGTTAAGAAATCACCCTGATAATTACCAAAATGCCCCTTGTTTAAATAAACCTATTTGGTCTCAGTACATTCAATACAAGCATTTAATCTATTATATCTTGTTTGACAAAGCTTCAAACAAGATATAATATAATAAATGCACAGTTTTTCTCCAGAATAGCCAAATTCCTGTTAAGTGAATACTTCTGTTAATTGAATAATTTTCACTGGCAAAGTGGCTATTCAATTAAAAGGGCTGCACTGTACCAGAAATTATCGGTTTGCCAGGATACTGCGCAGCCCATGTGGAGAAGTTGAAAAACAACCAGAAAAGATGTTCAAAATTCCAGCCTATCCATTTGATATATTCGAAATATTGACATTTATTACTTTCCAAAGTGTGATTTACTGGGATTTCCAGGTTTGATTACGATAACTTCAGAAGTGAATTATGCAATCAACAATTGGGTCATGTATCCGTGCACGCAAACGAAAACGCTTTGCCGTGGATGTAATAGGGACTTCATTGTTTTGTTTTTTTTGCTTTTTTTAACCCTTTACCTAACATTAAAAGCAGACGAAACTTGCAAAAAAAATTCTTGAATAACTATTATTTTCATTTTTTGTCTCAAAAACATAGGTTAAGACCCCCCATTGGAATGGGCTCAACGAGCTCGTTCCAATGAGGGGTCATAACCTATGTTTTAGAGACAAAAACTGAAAAAATAATGAAAATTAATTGGCGAGTTTTGAGAATAGCGATGGCCATTTTTGGCTGTTACGTTAGATAAAGAGTTAAATAATATAATTATCGTTAATAATGAAAAGTAAGAAACAGAGTAATCACTTGACTGGACTGGTTACACGAAATAATTCATTCGAGGCGAGGGATTATATTGTAAAACACTGTATGCATTCGTGCACTCAAGTTTGTACAACGTCCCTCACCACTCATGAATTATTTCACATAACCAGTCCAATCAAATGATTACTCTCTATATCTTCTCTATCTCCCTTCCATGAAGCGGGATAAAGAGAAAGATGATAACTGATTTAGATGACGTACCTCAACACCATGTTCTCCTCTATCAACATAATCTCCAAGTAATAAAATAGAAGCTGGTGTTAACAGTGGACCCATTCTGAATAATGATTTCTCAAAACAAACCAAGTCTCTATAGTTACCATGAATATCACCTAAAATTGAAACATGAGAAATAAAATTTGTTAATTTATTTATTTTTTTATTTATTGGTGTTTAACCCTCGGCACACTAATGTCAAAGATTTGAAGTAGCCATTTTTCCCATAATGCAACTGGGAATTTAACCAATTCAATCTTGTTTGACAGAGCTCAAACAAGATGAATTGGTTAAATTTCTAGTTGCATTATGGGAAATATTTGCACCCTGAACTTTAGATATTTCGACATCAGTGTGCAGGGGGTTAAGGTCACATATTTATGCACAATGGCTAATCATGACCTCAACAGTTTTATGGGTGGAGGAAGCCGGAGTACCCGGAGAGAACCACCGAGCAACAGCGAGCAACTGTCAGCTCCCCAACATACTAACTCCACACAAGCAGGGTTAGCAATGGTTGAAGACAGTGCACCATCGACATGCACTACGCCTTAGTACACAACGTCACCGTGCCCCCACGTTGGCAATGGGGGTGAAGTGTCTTGCCCAAGAACACAATGTGGTTGCTGCAGGTGGGATTCGATCCGAGGACCTCTTGGCTTGTAGCCTGCACCTCTACCTACTGAGCCACAGTGCCCCCATTTGTTAATTTATTACTCAATAGAACTTATTAAATATGTCAACAAGGTATGCATGTTTTTTGCCAAACAATAGTTTGTTTATAAAAGTAGGAAGTAATTTCTATATTTAGTACATGCCTGTTCTATGAAATCACCATCCACAGCCACACTAAACCATGCGGAAAATGAAAATCCATTCTGCACACATATGCCGAATGGAAATCATTGACAGACTATTTTGAGACAATCACGTCATCTGTCAAAACTTAACATAATCTCACCTACTTGGAATTGCCTTTGACCTATCATAACAGAAGATGTGCAGTTTAAACGAAATGATTGCACTCTAATAAGCTATTGCAAAGACTATAAACTAAAAAAAAAAAAAAAACATCTTTGTGTATAGAATTACTTCAAAAGGTAAGTAGAGAGAGTTCAAACCAATCATTATTAGCATTATGATGATAACAAATTGAATAGAACTAGTTCAAATATGCATGTACTACTAATAGTACTAACATAAGTACACCACATGTTTGGCCTATTTTTTATCTGCCCTCGGGAATTCCCACAAAATTGCACGTGTTTGTAAACATTAGCAGACAACTGATAATCCGATGAACTGACTGCAAAGTTAAAAAATTTATAGTAATTTATATATTTTTTATACTTACCAATGACCCAGACATAGCTGGTGCTAACTCTTAAAATATAGGGCCAAACACAAATTTTGCCCCCCAATCCCCAAAATTTGCATCTAAAACTAAAGAAAACATGTCCTGAAAGGCCCTCCACACTTCGCCCCTACTGCGCATGCGCAGTGTCAAGGACGTTCCGAAATTGGCGCCATTTATCATTCTAATAACCAGTGCCTGGTAAGCGCTATGTACTCAGCGGGGAGGCAAGAGTTCCCAACTCCTGGGAGGGCCATCCCCGTCTGGGTCATTGGTAAGTATAAAAAATATATAAATTACTATAAATTTTTTAACATTTTTATACTGTACCAATGACCCAGACATAGCTGAATAGTAAAAAGGCTGGAGGGCCAAGGACATAGAGCAAAATGGAATACGCTCAAAAAAATAAAATAGAGTCATCCCCTGTAGGGAAAAGAAGTAATAGGCCTTACATGTATCTTTCTTATTTATGATAAAATAGAAAGATACAACACCTTCCAAAATTGAGCTTCATACATCCATGTACTCTATTAATATCCAATATAATCCTTATACTAATAATTTTTAAAGTAAGCCAATAATAAAGTAAGTCTAGAGAATAGAGACTCTTATACTCCTAAAAGTGTCTGAGAATTGCATAATCATGTCCGTTGACATATGCAATATTCAAAAGCTATACTTTAAAAACTAAGACTTGAATGAATTTTATAAAGTTAAACTTCTCACTAAACAACCATCCCAATAACAGCTCAGAATTACTAACTCCGGAGGAGGTATCCCCTTGTTTTCATAGTAAAACAGGTGACCAAAGGGAACACCCTCCCCCCCCCCCCCCCCCCTTTTCTTGCCCTGGGTCAAATAGCCCAGAGCGAAGAGGGCAGCCGAACGGAGACACTGCCGAAACAGACAGCCTACCTAGCTATAGTAGCAACTGTTAAGTGAATGACATTCTGAGCAGTAGATAATAGACCTAACAAAAGAGGCCTCAAGAAATTGACTCGATATTTCTAAGATAAAATTCATGAATGTGGATGGCTGAGCGCAATAAGCGGCCTTCAAAAATCTATAATAGCGACACTATTAATGTAAGCCCAAGAAGTAGAAGAACTCTTACTTCATGAGCCGAAATCTTAAGCACAACTGCTAAGTCAATGATATACCATAAGCAGTACCGATAGTTAATAGAATCCATTAACAATAAAATGGAGCGTAACGTCCTTCTACTAGACATCAAAGACAGAAGAAGCTTACGCCCTTGTAATAAACAGATATCTGTTTATAAATACATAAACTGTACCCGGAAAGAGTAAAGGCCTATGCCCATACGAAGACGGAAGGACCTTAAAATAATAGGTTCCGGATAATAGGAGCCTAACTCTTATGCAACAATCCAACCTAAATAGTAACGGAAGTATTGATTCCGAAACTATGAAAGTGAAAATCATCCATCGATAGTGCATGAAACTCACTGACTCTACAGTAAAAGAGAAACCAACAGAATTACTGTCTAAAAGGTCAGAATTTGAAAACTACTGTTTCCAGAGGCTCAAATGATTACTTAGCTAAATAAGAACCGAAGATAAAATCCGTATAGGAATTTAATCTAAAGATTCTAAGTCTATTTATCAAAAAGTTACTAACTGACTTAGATAAAGAGACAAAAGACTCAATTGTAAACTATCGTAGAGTGCATAGGAATGAGTAAACATAAACCTATAACCTAAATAATAACAGGCTGCAGTAGATCTTGTGAAACAAGTATACTAAAAAATAGCAATGAGTAGTATGGAGGGATCAACAATATGAACATAATGATCCCTACACCACGACGGAAGAGCCTCCACTTTAGTCGCATAGAATAGCGAAGAAGAGGATCTCCTATAGTAAGAAATCGCGTCCAAAGCTCGTCCAGTACAGTGCTTACAATGCAATACGGACCACACAACGGAATACATGAAGGTTGCGACCTTGCTGGTTGTGATAAAGATGACACGATTTACCCAGTGAAAAAAGATCCTCACATAGAGGAAGATTTCACGTTAAGACCCACAGTAGACAAGAGAGTAAATTACTCATGATCTCTGTGAAGATAGAGATGCTATCAACAGAAATGTATTGTGGTTGTTTATCTTAGCAATACCTGCTAAAACAACAGTGCCGGAGGATACGCGTATCCTATCATTCCGTCCTATAGATCAATAGAGCGTTAACACTATTAGCTCAGAGATCTGGACAAGCTAACACATACGTCTGCAATTGATTAGCAAGCTGTGTCATAAATAAATCATCATTGGGCGCTCCCATAGATAGCAAATCTGATTGAATACTTGTTTGTTGAGAGTCCATTCTGACAGCAACAAGCGACCCGTAAGAGAACGGGAGTCCGATAAAACAATCAGACGACCCGGAATATGACGGACCAAAACTGAACTTGGTGTACTATAACCAACAGACGGATTCTTTCCATTAAATTGAATAACGGAAACGAAAGAGTGCCTCCCTGGTTCCGGAGATACGCCACTACTGTCGAATTAAAGGACAGGAATTTGGGCATGCGTTTCTGAATAATGTTCATGCAATGACATAAAGCAAGCCTAAAAAACATTATTCCGTGGAAGTTAAACTGATAGCTAAAAGACTGCGGAACCCAAAGACCCTGGCACTTCGAATCCGTAGGGATCAGTATATATCCCAATCTGTTTGACTGGCAACCGTCATAACAGCCACACTCGGGTCCGGCAACTGCGGCGGCACTCTCTGAGTCAACCACCGAATGTTTGCCCCAGTCTGAATCTCTTGTAACACTAGATAGACAAGAGAACGTATAAATCGAGCAATTCATGGATTGCCGGAAAGTTGCCGTCGAAGAGAAGCTCCTCCGAGAACGAAGCGACTCTGAGAGAGTTCTTAACCTTACTATCCACGCGTGTGGATGTAGCTAGGGCTGCGTCACGTCTAACCAACTCCAATCAGCCACTGAAGGGCGGAGTTATACGTGAACAAACTACTGCCCTCAAAAGAAATTACATTGAGAATAATATCCCGTAAATCTTTTCTTGAAGACGTAATGATAACGCCTCAGTAAGGCGGATTACGTATAATAAAGCGTCTAAGTTAAGTCTACTATACATAATGTCGTTCCCAACATTGAAATTGGAAAAGACATAAACGGCGAAAAAGAATATATGCAGTCTTTAATCACACCGTCTTGACGCATATGAACTCTCGGTATGCCCTGCTCTGCCAAAATAAACTATTTGTAAAAATGATAAAATGGCAGAAATGAGCAACGCGGACAAGAAACTAAACTATCATGCTTAGTAGCAGGCTTGTATATATATATATATAGCGTCGAAAAATAAAACACATGTTGTAATGACAATATTGGACTGCGTCGGTAAGTCAGGGACAATGTCCCTGTACCGATCGAAAAATCCGAGTCCAATGACGCTATAAGTCTCTTATCCAAGATCGCAGCAATGAAGTCCGAAATAATAATCACTGGAAGAAATGCCAGAAGATATGAAAGGCATCTTCCGATACTACTAAAGGGAAAACTCGAAATCGTTCGAATCCCTTTCGCCACCCTGTCGGACCATATAAAGCGTTCGGTCGTCCGTAGCTGATGCAACCGCGGACCGCACCGACCCAGCGCCGTCGGATAATTCCTGATTCGACCGAGAAACTGTCAATTGCTGGGATGCTGCGAAACAACTGTGCTAACTCGGATAGCACGTCCGTCACTGAGGCCTGAGGAGAAGCGGTCTTACGATGCATTGCCGCTGGAAGCTCCGTGATCGTTACCCCGTGCATACTTCCAATATGCGAGCGAACGGAGTGTATAGGCCTCGTGTCCCTTGGCTACCGGATGGCACGACCTATTCGCCGTGGAATCACTGAATGCCGAAACTGATCGGATACTCGAGGTCACGTAGCCAATGTGCGGTCGTGTGCCCTGCTGTGAGGATGAGGAAGCATTAAAGACAGTCTCTCGGACTGTCAATATAACGGAGCGTCCCGAGCAACGGACATATGCTCCGAATGTAAAATATCTGAACCACAACATGCGGTCCCCTATGTTGTTGGGCAAGAGAGGAACCTCTCTCGCTCACAGCCCGGATGGACCTGGACAAGCCAGGAACCGGACAAACAGGCTTCCTCCGATCTGTCCTCAATCTGCCGTCACTGGGTGAGTACTAAAGTAATTAAAGTGCTCGCATCACCCAAATCTCCTTCCTAGACCGCAACGGACGAACCCGGCAGCCGAACCATTCGATGAATGTACGCTACACCGGGTGAGCTAGCGAATGTCACTCCGTAAGCGATAGACATATTCCATGAGCACTTATTGCCGCTAACTCTTCATTAACTATGACGACAGAGGCACACTTTTGAAAGACATCTCCATAACTCTTCGAACAAGAAACCAGAAATGCTTGGATAGCAAGCATAAAATAATAATATATATAGCGTCGTTCAATAATTCGAAAGTTTGTGTGACATTATTGGACTATGTCGGAACTGAAGGACGATGTCCCTGAACCGAACCAAAAATTTCTAAGTCCACCGACGCTATCAGTTTCTTATCCGGCATCGCAGCATATGTTGTTCCGAAAGGGAAAGCTTGAAATCCTCCGAATCCCTTTCGGTATCCCGTCGGACCGGATGAAACTTTCGGACGTCTGTACCCGCTTCCGCGGAGCGTCCCGACCCAGCATCGTCGGATAAAATATATGCGACAGATTCAGTTGATGCTGGGATGCTGCGATAAACTGTGCTATTAAGGAAAGCACGTCCGTTCCCGAGGCCTGTGCAGTAGCGGGCTTACGATGCATTGCCGCCGGAAGCTCCGTGTACGTTGACTCCCGCACACTTCCTATGCGAACGTCCGGAGTCTGCAGGCCTCGAGTCCCCGGCTACCGACCCAGCGCTGTCGGATAATTCTCGATCCGACACCGTTTCTGTCGGCTGCTGGGATGCTGCGATAAGCTGTGCTATGTGCACAAGAATGTCCGGCGTCGAAACCTGCGGAGGCGCAGTCTATCGCTGCTTCGCCGAGGGCAGCTCCGCATCAGATGGCTCCCGCATACTTTTCCTATGCGAACGTCCGGAGTCCATCGGTCTCGAATCCCTGGCTGCCGGATGGTGTGACCTGGTCGCCGAAGAATCCTTGATCGGCGAAGCTGGTAATATATCGGCGGTCACGCAGCCAAGGTGCGGTCGTGTGCGCTGACGAGAAGAGGAAGCCTTAGCAGTCTCAGCGGACTGCCTATACAACGGAGCGTCCCGAGCGACGGACGTATGCTCCGCTAGCGACACATTTTGTACCACAACATCTGGGGCCAGATGTTGTTGAACGAGAGAGGGGCCTCTCTCGCTTGCCGTCCGGATGGACCGGAACGAGCTATGAACCGGACTAAAAGGCTTCCTCCGTTCTCCCTCCGATCCGCCGTCACTGGGTGTGCATTAAGTTAATTTATAGTGCTCGCATCACCCCAAAATTCCTTCTAGACCGCAACGGACGAACCCGGCTGCCGAACCATTCGGTGAATGGACGCTACACCGGGCGAGCTAGCGGACGTCAAAGGCCGTCGAACCTACTAGGGTCCTCTTAGGCAATTGGCGTATTACATGAGCACTTTTCCGCTAGCCCTTCATTAATTGTGACGACGGAGGCACACTGTTGGAAGACATCACAGATACATCACCCTAATCTTGATCGTCTGAAATAGAAATTGATAAAGTAGAGTGACCCTGCGGGGAAAGGACCAGAGTGTCCAAATCCCCAACAATATACCGTGACATACGCTTCCCATATTGTCATCGAAATCATACGATACAGAACAGGAGTTAATGCGAGTACACTGACCACATATAGAATGATAATAAAGTCAGAGGAAGACTTCCTCTTAAAACAATTGATCAATATCCTTTCAATGTGAAAAGAAAACAAGTCCTGGTACTCGCACTAACCCCTGGCAATCAAAATACATAATAATAATATGATCCATTAATATAGAAAAAATAATTGAAATCAAAATATTTTGAAAAAATATTTTTTCAGAACAGCCCAAGTTTCTGAAAAGTAACGTTGAGCCCCAATGGATCCCAAGCCTAAGTGTGGACAAAAATTTTAAAAATATTTTAAACAATTTATTCAACACTTACGAACAATAATAATGTATCTAGTTATGATTAAAATAACATAAAGATATTATTTTTTAGAAATCCCCCCCTCACACAGAGGGCTGTTGTAAATGTAAACAATGCGTGTAAAAACACTAAAATAAGACTCCAGGCACCCAGGCCCGAAATCAGTTACCAAAAATACACTATCTGATGCAAAACAGAGACTTCCAGGGAAGAAACTGCAGAACATCAGATGATAGATGCAGAACACAACGCCTAACCACCTGTAGGTGAAGACGTAAACATGGGGAAAGAACAGAATTCATTCTGTTATTCAG